>CM046884.1:19596947-20020973 GCA_025688845.1 Cucumis hystrix
CATTTAAGATAAAAAAACAATATTTAATTGGGTGTACCAAACCCATAAAAACTCACCCCAAATGGCTCAAAAGGTTGCAAGAGGCTAAACTTGAAGATGGCTCGACTAGAAGAGGCTTCGGCTCAGACTCGGCTTAGTGGAGAAGAACTCACGCGTGCGGCTGGAGACGCTCTGCTTGCTATTCAGACACGGCTCGGTGTAGACAGACGCGTGCGGCTGGACGCGTGCGGCTGGACGACTGAGACGCGAGCGGCTGTGTGCGACTGGACGACTGAGAAGCGAGCGGCTGTGTGCGGCCGTGTGCGGCTGGACGACTGAGACGCGAGGCGGAGAAGACTTCTTTCGGCCGATCGTCGTCGTGCAGAGGCTGCGTCGGTCGTGGGGTTCATTGCGGCCGGAGCTGCACAATGAATGGGGCGCGGCGGCTAGGGTTCTTGTGAGGAAGAAGGTGATGAATAGTGACTATGGCACGCATCCCGATGGGGTATTTAAATATATAAAATACTAATAATAATAACAATAATAATACTATTATTATTATTATTATTTAATTTCCCCCAATTAACTCATATTTTCCTTCATCTCCCTATTCCTATTTAATTTTCCCTCTCTCTTCATTAATAACCCTTCTATCACCTCTTTTATATTTCTCCTTAACAATTATAATAATAATAATAATAGAATTTCCAATTTTTCAACCATTAACCCCACATCTTTCCAAAACACTTAATCTCCACAAATTAAAACCATTTCACAAAATAACACCCAAAATTAATAAAATGATAACAAAAATAACTTAAAAAATTTGGGGTGTTACAGATCAACTCTAGTGGTGGTTTGGATTCGTGTTTGTGAGGAGATATCGATGAAACAGAAAGCTTCAAGAGTCCGTTTTCTTCTAACCTTTTTTTTAATTAGGGTAGATTATTCATGTTAATCTCTAATTTTGTTAGATGCATCTAGAGTAAGTTTCGATCGTTATTCAGTTGCGTTTGTATGCTTTCCAGCAACTTGCACGACTAGGGGTGTTCTTACGGGACCACTCACACGATTCATTGGACATAGTTTTTTCATATTTGTTGTTTATATTGAATTCTCTACAGATCATGGACCTATTGATGTTACAGTGCATAGGAAGTTGTACTCCAAGTTTGATATACACGTTTATGAATTCACAGTCCTAGACTCATCTTTCATGGTTAGTTGTTTAATAATAGAATTCCTTTTGTGTTTCTTAAATAGGTTTGTACTTTGTTTTTATTGTAGGATGCAATTCAAAACACAAAGGGTCCATCCTTAAAGCTAAATATTAAGGGTGAACGGATGAAGACAATAATTTGGCTTTTTGGAGGAATCAAGCCACTCATATGGCCCTATAGGATGAAAATTCATACTTTGATTACATCTTGGATAAACATTAGGAGTACAAACTTAGGTGGACGAAGGTTGACTATGTGTTCGTGTCAGTTAATATCAAGCAACTTTGGCTGATGGCTGTAGTTGGCATAAAGGACTACAGGATTCTAGTTTTCAACTACAAGTATAACTATATCGAAGAAAGCATAGTGGGCGTAATTCTCCAAAAGTGGCACACTATATTCCCTCATTGTTGATCGCGATTGGGATTGACATGGAAACCATTTCATTGAAATATGAACCATGGCCTTTGAAGAGATCGACAGGGAAAGTTTCTAGAATGTGGAATATTTTGTGCCAAATTTTAGAATGTTTTGTAAATAAAGTAGATAGTAGTTGCCTTAACCAAGACAATATGAAATTATTCAGACAATAATATGTAGCCGAATTTTAGGCTAATAAATTTTTTTGGTAACATTACTATTGTAAATGAATATATTCCAGTATGTATACAATTATACATAAAACTAATCTTTGCATCATTTAAGTTTGAACCACTTAATCTTGGAAACATAATAATACAACAAATTTGAATAGTGTAGCAAAATTGAGCAATTGTACAACAAAGTTAATGTTAGCTTATATAATCATATAATTTACACGATCATTTAAGAAAGAATCATGATCGTTTAGAATAAATATTTTTGCATTAACTACAAGATCGTGTAAATTTAATACACAATCATTTAGTCAAACCAAACGATCGTTTAACAAAATCTAGATGATCGTTTACAATATCTAAACGATTGTGGCTAAATTCAAAATTACGTCTCGTTTACAGTATATGGTCCTGCCCCTTTTGTTATCAGAGTTTGCCTGTATGTTTTCTTGTTATGCCCCTCATGCCACATCTAGTACACATGTGTATTTGTTGTGCATTCTTTCCTACTAAGTGTATTATAACAAATTGGCGTCAACCCACACTTGGTGTCACACCCCCATCCAGAATGCTCGATCTTAACTTAAACTTAAGAGGAACATGCTTTGCGATATAACACAAACACTGCAACTTGGAAAGTCCTAACTTTATTAACTTAAGGCAACTTGGTATAAAAACAAAGATTAATTTTTAAAGAAAATAAAACTACAACTAAGGCTTTGATTCTCAACACCTGGCAACAACTGTTATTGCCTAGTCTAAATGCAACAACTTAGCTCTACCACTTGCCCTTCTTCCTTACTTGAGGAAGAGGAAACTTAAAACATAAGTCTAATAGTTAGCGAGTGACATTTTTAGGAAAACCTTTGGGAAAAACAAGTACATGCATAAATTCATTTTACAAGAGCAAATTCACAACGCCTCATCATACACCAAATCATTAAACACACATTAGCTTCCAGTTATTCCTTTTTTCAGAACATTGATCCATTTCCATGCATAAACTACTGTAACGACCCATATCATCATGAGCTTCCCTTAGAGAAATTTAGGTTCAATTCCTATTACTCAAGTGGTTACCTCGAATACGTATCCACCCACATTCTCATCGTTATGTGGTATTTTGACCACATGGTTACCTTGACTCTTATGTGCACATAATAGCTAGCTCATGATAGGAATAAAGCTAATGGCTTACTCACAAACTAGCATTTCATACAAACATCATAAAATTAAATTTTTAACTTAGAATATTTCAACTTGGAAAACATTCTTCGAATAGTCATACTTTTCATATAAACAAATGGACTATATCAAATAATACACTCTACACAACATGACATGACTTGAAAGAAACTTAGGAAAAACCTTATCCTTTTCTTTGAAGAGTCACTCACAAAGCCTAAGCTCTTTCTTCTATTATAATTCCCCTTTTATCACCTAGTTCTCAAGAACTCCACATCTCGCTTGATGTTCATTTGACAGAGTTTCAACACTTAGGATTTTCTTATAAATTTTTCTGAACTCTTTAAACCTATTTATACTAATCCTAAATTAAATAGTCACCCTTAAATTTTCCTTAGCTTGCCAACTCCTACCTAGTACTTTACACATGTAGGTTTAATATTTTCTTTAATCATGCTGAACTTTAATCCAACACTTAAGACGTCGACTAATCTAGATTAAATAATTCACCGCCCTCTTTTTCCTTGCTTCTTGTCCAGTAGCTCAAAATGTCTTACTAAATATTTCTTCTCGTGTTATCTTGACTTGACATAGTGCTAGTCTTACTTCGTGTACTTTCTTCCTTGTGTTGCATCACAAGAATGCATGCACTTCCTCACAAAGCTCATACCTTGTCATTTTAATTCTCTTTGTCCTTAGAACATGTAATACTTATACTTAGCTTCCTTCTTCATAGCCTTCTTCCTTGCAAACCTTCTATTATGAAGGCGGGTTTCACACTTGGTACCTTCTTTGGTGGAAGAATTTGGGTGACTACAAAGCCTGGTCGTCATCTCTATTTTTGTCTTTCTCCAACGAGATAGAGCGGTTCAAAATAAGCAACGAGGACATATTCGAAATCAGATACAATGGTTATGCAAGTGATTGCTTGGGACCATCGAACATTGTCACACCCTGTACCAATTTACTTAGCACGCCTTAATTTGTACTTAAGCTAATATCAAGTTGTTGGGATTTATGTCCTAAAACTCGTAGATTGTAAATATAATCCATTGACCGTTATTAATAAAATGTTATTATTATAATTTCAATAAATGTTATTAATTATATTGTTAGTTTTTTTTTAACAACCCAATCCAATAAACTAACATCTTAAGCTATTTGATGAGTCTTGAACGGTATGTAAAGACATACAGGGATCAATGTTCAAGATCAGCTTAAAGGGTCTATAGTATAGGGATAAGGCTAGATACCTTATCCTGGTAACACTATGGATGCGACTCCCACAATGATCCAACGCGTTCGTGTAGGTGACATGCGAGTGAGGGTATCCTATGCAATAAGTTTGCATAAGACTGGACCACAAAATAGTAACCATTAGATGTAACTCTGTTAACTAGTTAGGTTTCTATTTCACTAGGATAACCTAGGTAACTTAGTCTTAATCCTGAGTGTATTATGAACTTCTGTTCGTGAGGGATTGTCCTTTGATTTGTACTGGTGAGAGTGGCCAGATCATCGACTCAATATGCTTAACTATCATTTTGAGGAAAAGATCGAGTGGGGAGCTGAAAACATAATTACATAAGATGAAATTCATTCCTTTCCTACTTTAAGATAAGTAGATGGGTGTCCCCTTAAATGGTGTCTCTAGAACTTGAACAAAGAGGCCTACCCTCTCTATGGCACGAGAGGGGTTTCTGTTTATTGGTTGGATCATAAACAGGTTGTTCATTAGAGGAGCACTGGTATTTAAGGACTAGAGGTAACTTAAGGGTAAAATGGTAATTTGACCCAACTAGTGTTACGAACACTCGTGAAGGACTAACTTACTGTTATTAGTCTATCTCCATGGACATCGAAATATATCTACAGTGAGAAGAGTTCAACTGTGAATCTTTAGTAGAGTGCACACACAATTAACGAATATTGATTAATGTGGTTAATGAGTTTAGCCAATTAATCTCATATCTTTTTAGTTTCCGATCTGTAAGTCAATTAGGTCCCCTTTCTAGCTCGTAAAGGACGTAATAAGATTTATTTACATTGGTTGTAATTTGAAATGTTCAAATTTACTTTAGAAATTAGTATAATGTATCGTGATACATTATAATATAAAGTTTATATGTTTATCAAACTTTATTGTATAAATTTAATTTTGGATATGATTCAAAATTAATTTATGAGAGATAAAATATTTGAATGAGTTCACATATTAATTTAATGTGAATTGAATTCATATTAAAATTATGGGTTATGAGAGAAATTTATATTTGAATATGATTCAAATTTAACTTAAGTTAAATATAAGATATTTAATTTAGTTATTAATTAATTGGAGAATTAATTAATAGTTTAGTTTAATATTATTTAATTAAATTTGATTTAATTAAATTAATTTAAAACTATAAGATATTTGAGAGATATGCATTAAATAAGATTTAAATGAAATATTAATTAAATATGATATAATTAATTATTAACTAATGGATTAATCGTTAAATAATTAGTTGATTTGAAATTTCTATTAATTTTTATATTTTTTAAATTAATAGAATTTTATGATTCTCTCCTACCTACTTACTTTCCTACTCAATGAAGGAAAGAGAGGTAAATATGTAGAAGAAAAACAGTTTTTCTTAATCAATCAATAAAAATAACTAATGATTTTGCTTTTATACAAAATAATTTCTCTCCAAAACTTTTCCCATTCAAATTAGTTCTCACTAACCAATCTCATCCTAGAGGATAGGAAAGTCTTTGACGGGTGGTGTCCTTAATTTGGTGGATTGTAGATTTAGAGTCGTCAACAAGAGTAACTTCTCTGTATCATTTAATTTTAAAGCATGCTTAGTTTTTATTTAAAATTTTGATTCTAAATATTGTCAATGTTCTGGTATTTTGGGATTCATAAATTAATTTAAGGTATGGTTCTGTAAAATCTTTTGCTGCCATGAGCTTTTATCCCTTCACAAGCAGTGGAATTAAAATCAATAAACTTCTTTTATTGACACAAACCAAAAGTTTCTCCAACAGTACAAGACGAGATACAAATTTTCACAAGAGTTAAACAAAGAAATGTCAAATGCCTTCACAGACTTCAGCCCTCAACGATCTTTTAGCTCTTCAACTTGATCATGTAACTCCTTGACTAATCACTTAGTCTTAATCGTCTACCCTTTCAAATACGATCGCTTACCTGTCTACCCAATCACTTACTTGTCTACCCGATCGCTTAGCTTTCTAAACAATTGTCTACCTCTTACTACCTGGGGAGAGAAAACTTTAAAATGAAAGCCAAAAAACTTAGTGAGTGATAAGTTTTGAAAACCTTTTTGGAATACAAAACATTCATATAAATCATTGTCGTTTAAACTCAGGCTCAATGCATAAATTCCATAACACTTTTCAAATCTTATAAATATATATTAGTTTCACTTATTTTTTTCACCAAGACATGAACCATTCTCATGCATGGACTACTGTGATGGCCTTTTCATCAATAACATCCTTGAGAATTTTTTGATTCATTTCTTGTTGCTTAGGTTTTCTAGTGTAATACACATCTTTTATGCATTGTCCCGTCTCATTCCACCATGTAGGCTCATGGTTGCCTTTACTCATTATGTGCACATGCCTGCTAGCTCATTGATTGGAATAAAACTAATGGTTTACTCTCAAACAAATCTCACAATACAATCAATAGAACATGAATCTTTAACTTTAAAACATAACATTAAAGTTTTCTTTCAAATAATGTTTTTCAGTAAACGTAAACATGCATTACATGACACATGAAACATGAGACTTAGAATGCAAAGCTTTTGAAAACTATAATCCTTTCGAAAAATCACTCACTGTAATAAGTTCCCATCTTTAATCAAAATTCTTCTCTGGTCCTATTCTTACTTAACGATCTCTAGCTTTCCTCTTTGTAAAATTTTAGAATAATCATTCTTTCATTTTGTCTTCTTCCCTTATTTATATTAGTCCTAAGTTGGATTAATCTTTCTTTAAACTCCTATAATGTGGCAGCTCTTGCTTAATTAAGTTTTGAGTCTTTGCATGTCATGGCACATGGAAACCACCCCACTAATTTAGTAATTATAATGCTTTGATCGACATAACCCCGAGGACTTCTTCAACCTTCCTACATGATCGTTCAGATTTCTACATGATCGTTTAATCTTTTACACGATCGTTTATTTTCTTAGACGATCGTTCGGTCTCTTATACAGTCGTTCTATTTCTTTTACATGATCTTTTATCATCATTTTTTCTTATACAATCGTGTAGCTTGTCTTACATGATCGTCTAGTTTGTCTTATACATTCATTTACGTTCTTATACGGTTGTTTAACCAAATTACCTTTTATTTAGGAACAAGTCTCACAAACATAGAACTAATCTTATAGCCCCTCATGAATGTGCTCCAAAAGCTTGGTTATTAAGAAGTTCACATGATTCTTTAAGACTTCGTTCAAGGATTCAACTACGTTAGTTGTCATCTTATCATACCTACAATGAACTTGATATACCCATGCCCATCGTTGGAGTCCAATATCTTCACACTGACAATACTTGACGCCTGTAGTTTTGAAATACTTGACACTTCTAATAAAAGTTGTCAAGTAATGTAAAAAATGTCAAGAATAACAATTAGTGAAAAAAAGCATTTTTTTTTTATTTCAAATACGTGACAGGTTAAAAGCATCAAGATGAGCTTAGCTCAACTGGCACCTGTATGTACTTGTGGACAAGAGGTTCTGGTCCTAGGTTCAACTCTCCACCCCCTGCATTTATTACAATACCTTTACAAAAAAAAAACCCTAAGTTTTTTTCCTCCATTTTTTCCCTCTTTCCCCATTTTTCCCCATTTTTTCCCATCACCAAATGACCACCTCCCCGTTACTCTCCCCATTTGTGCGCCACCACCTCCCTGTTTGTCAGTGTCCATCTGAGTTTGTCAAGATCCTTACATCCATTGAATTACTTTTAGAATCCTCCTAGAACCACTTAGGAATTTTCCTGGCCTGGTGTCAATGATGGCTCAGACAAAAGATTCTCTAGATCGTATTTCTGGACTTCTGCTGGAGGAAGAGTTGCGGAAAAATTCAACCATCAACCTACCTTGAGGCACACCAAATGCAATTGTGGAGATCAAAGATGGCCTCTTTGTTGAAATTTATGTCCTAAAACTCGTAGTTTGTAATCATATTCTCTTCAATAAAGTCGTTATTGATACTATAATCTTAAAGCCAATAAACTAAGGACCCGAGGCTATTATATATAGTAAACTTGAACTTTATGTAGTGACATAAACATGGATCAAGTTCGAGTATATAGCCTAAATAGTCTATAATATACGAATACGGCTGGACACCTTATTTTGGGGACACTATGGATGTTGTCCGCTTTGTAGTTAGTACAAATGATGTGATCCTGAATCGTTCATGTAGAGACATGGAAGTGGGGGCATCCTATGTAAAGAGTTTACATAAGACTGGAACCATAGAAATAGTCGCTTTTAGGTTATAACACCGTTGACTTTAATAAAACTGACTATTTCGTTTATAGATATCCAATATAACTTAATCTTAATCATGAGCTAACTATGAACTTCTGTTCACATAGAATTATCCTTAGATCTGAATAGGTGACGGCAGCTCAATAGTGCTGGCCCAATAAGCCTCCCATTTCAGGGGTAAGACTGGGTGGATAGCTAGGGACATAGGGTGCAAGATGGAATTCACTCCTACCCATTTTAGGGTTAGTAGATAGGTTGTTCCCTTAAGGACTGAATCCAGGTCTTGAACAAGGGCCCCCACCCTCTCATTGGCTTGAGAGGGATTCGGTTTATAGGTTGAACCTAAAACCATTATTCAATAGTGGATCAGTGGGACTTAAGGAGAAAAATATAATCTTGGGGGTAAAATGGTACTTTGACCCAGCCGAGATTATGAACAACCTGTGAAGGATTAACTTACTTATCATGGTCATATCACATGGACACAAATATATCTATAGTGAGGGGAGTGCAACTACGGGACTTTAGTGGAATGACCCGTTAGTTAACAAAGGTTGATTAACTCGGTCTAAAGAGTTTAGCCAGTTAATCTCGGATCGTTGGAGCCCATGATCTATAGGTCCATTAGGTTCCCCCGCTAGCTCATAAGGAATCAACTTAGACCATTATGATAGAATAATTTGAATTGTTCAAATTAGGTAAACAGAGAGAAACTGATAAATGTATTTGATATAACCGTCAGTTATAACTTAAGATAGAGCTTCATGTTTAAATGTGATTTAAATATGAATATGGATTCATATTTGGAAGCTCGAAATTGATGAAAAAGGTCAAAGATGTAAAAAGTCAAAATGTTGACTTTCGACTTTGAAAAATCAAACTTTGACCGACTTTATATTCAAATGTGATCTGAATTTTGGAGAAATGAATACGGGGTTGAAGTTAATCAAGACGGACAAAATGGTTAAAAGTCAAAATGTTGACTTTGGACTTGAAAAAGTCAAACTTTGAATTTGATTTAAATGTTGAATTACCATATTGCCCTTAGACTAATTTAAATAATAACACTTGTTGAGATTTGGCAAGCTTATCACTTGCATGTGATATGCAAGTGGCTTATTGCATGCAAGACACCTACCCCACTAAGAATTCCAAGTGGTGAGATAAGGAAGCTCTTGCATGTAGTTTGCTTGTAAACAAGTTTTATGCAAAGGTGAAATGACTCTTGGATTTGAAATTGAAAATTAATTTTGTAATTGAGAATTATAAAATAAAACCAAGAACCCTTTTCATTTTTTAGACGCTTAAAATAAAAAATAAAAAAAAAAAACTAAAGGTTAGGTTCCTCCAAACGATATCATCTCTCTTTATTTCCTCCACCATTTTTTGAGTCCCACAACTCAATTCCAAGTCTGGAGAATAGCGGGTAAACTCTAGTGGCTGTGCTGACTTTAAATTCATGAAGAGAATACAAGAGAAAAAAAACTTCAAAGGTAAGTTTTTCTTGTAACCCTATCTATGTTATTTTAGGGTTTTTTATGCATGTTAATTACTAAACTTGTTTAGTTGCAATTAGAGTAAAATCCGATCTTTCCGCTGCGCATGTCTACCGTTTCCATCACTCTTCTCTTGAGACATTTCTTCTCCAAGGCCCTCTTCCTATCTAGCATCCTCGGTGAGATTCCAAAAATCGTGGGGGAAGTAAGTCTTCCAAAATTTCACTTTTAATTTTATATTTCAATGTAAAAAATTTCACTTGCTCTATCCCATGTTCCCTTTTTGATTTGGAAATGTTACTAGTTTCTTGAGTACTTCACCTTTTTCTTTACCCATGTAATATTATGTGGTACTTTTGCATATGTGCCTCAATCACCTTGGAATATTCTTTTTGGAAGCCCTCTTGATAAACCAAAATACAAGAATGCTATTCATGCTTGTTCACTAAAGAAGGATTTGGAGAATCTCCCACATGGAGATCAAGCGATAACTGGCGATAGAGGAATAAACCTAAGTGGAGGTCAAAAGCAACGTGTTCAGCTTGCCAGGGCACTATCAAAATGCAGATATTTATTTACTTGATGACCCATTCAGTGTTGTTGATATACACACTGCCTTGGACTTGTTTAAGGTAATAATATGTATATTAATTATGACATTCCATATTGTTTTTGGGTTTTCGATAGTATGATTACTTAAAACGGCAACATGTCTTGCAGGAATACATAATGACGGCACTGGCAGACAAAACTGTCATTTTTGTAATACATCAAGTTGAATTTTTGCCTGCTGTTGATTTGATATTGGTATGGACTGTTCTTAATATTTTTTGCAATTGTTTCCATGGAGATTCCACTCTGGAGTTTCTTACACATATTTTTGAAGTTTTATCTGTTGCCAATCTATATTTGTAAATTGATTGACATTGGTTTAATGTTCTGACGATGTGCTTGCTCTGTTTGCTTCTTTTTCTCTTTCTTTCATCCCACCTCTTGTTTAATGTCTTTCTGGACTTTTTGCCTTAACCTTTGGAAAAGAAGTTCTAGCCCCTCCTCTGATAAGAATTTTTTTTTTATAAAAAAATTAATTTATAGCTGAAAAGTAGAAAAGAGTAGTAGAGACACCCACTAGACGATGATGTTTGTGATAAAAAGCATATTAAATAAAACTGAGCTGTGAGACCATCTTTAAGTTAAAAATTAATGTGAGAATTCTTGTTGAAGTGATTGATTCCACACTTGGGAATGATAATTTAGAGCTTAAGATACAAATGGATAACGTCAATCTCCCTTCCAGTCTCTTATAAGGAGCATAATGCCTTTTGCTCCACAGCACCTTTTTATTCTATACACACATTTTCATGTAAATATTTTCCAACAAGAGAGGAAAAACACTAAAAAGTTAGTATGAGGTTGAAAACATATGTTTGAAGGACCTTCCTTGAACTTTGGAATTTGGTACGCCCCAAGCTTTGAATTGTGATGGAAAAGTAGCAGGGATAAATCATTGAATTGAAGTTGTCATTGGTGGGGTTTTTTCCTTGTAGATGGTTATAGAGTGCACTATTATTCACATTTCAACTCAATTTTGCACTACAGTAGGATCTTATATTCATGCCATTGTGATGATTTTAAAATTACCTTTTTCTCGGCCATTCCTTTTCCATCTGTACTGGTTATGAAAGAAGGCTGCATCATTCAAGCAGGAAAATATGATGATCTTTTACAAGCAGGAACTGACTTCAACACGTTGGTAACTGCTCATCACGAAGTTATTTAAGCTATGGATATTTCCAACCATTCCTTTGATTCAGATGAAACTATGTCTGTAGATGAATCTTTTAATCTTAGTAAAAAGTGTGATCTTGTTGGAAATAACATTGAAAATTTATCCAAGGAAGTGCAAGAATGTATATCTGTAGTAGAGCAAAAGGCAATTAAGAAGAAAAAGAAGGCAAAATGTTCTAGGAAAAGACAACTTGTACAAGAAGAGTAAAGGGTAAGAGGTTGGGTCAGCATGAAGGTCTACTTGTCACACATGGCTCCAGCGTATAAAGGCTTTTTAATTCTTCTCATGATTCCATGATCCTCCTTGTGGTCTACATGGCCCTTGCTTTTGGGAGATCTTGGTTTGTATTCCTTAGGGCAATACTTGTTGCTATGATTGGTCTTCCAGCTGCACAAAAATTGTTTGTGAAGATGCTTACATCCATTGAATTTTTTTGTAACTGGTTGCTGTGTTTGGTCTTGCAAGGGTTTGATCAAGAGGTTGCTGCAGTTGTTGTGGCAAGATTAACTTCATTAAAACTAGAGATGGAGGTATTTTCAAATTTTATATTTATGTATTTAGTTTAACCTTCATGAAACAATCTTTTTTTCTCCTTTCCGAGAGCCACCCCAGCTTACTTAAATGCTTATATCACAATATCACTTATATTTATTCGTTTAGATCACCAACAGTTGTCTTCAAACATTTTAAACTGCATTTTTTTGGCTTCGGAAAATTGAAAAAAGAATTCGGGAGAAGGCTCCAAGGTTTAGGGAAAGATGAGAAAGGTTGAGTTTTTAATTGATATTCCATTTTTCAATAATGGTTTATTCATCTTTTTCCAATCGTGCTTTTTTCATAATTTTACATCATTCTGATTCCAGAATGTGTAGTGATTCCTAACGTTGTTGACACTGTTGTTCTTACTCATGAATTTCATGTCATCCTAAACATTTATTTTGTTATTTCTTTCAAATATGATCTGTTCTTATTTAATATTTACTCTCATTAGAACAATTGGTTCAAATATGGTATGTTCTCAATATATGAGGTTCTTTCTAATTTAGTTAAAATTTTGAAAGTAGTTTGCCTTTTTAGAAAATTTTTGTAGGGAAGGCATAGGTATTCTTTTTTCTTTTTTACTATTGTTTTATCTTTTGAGTCCATTTGTTATGTTCAAGGGGAGAACTATGTTGAAGGGGAGGAAGTGTCCAATCGTGCAACTCTTGAAAGCAAACATAAAGAAGTGCTAAAGGTTTCCAATCGTGCAATTGTTCGTCTACTTTTTGTAGTTATTGCATATGATATGTTAGATAGTTTTTGGTTGACCCAGTCTTTATAGATCTTCACATTTAAATCCTCGTTGCTATATGTCAGTTGGAGGTAGAAGTTAAAGTTCTTAGTTTTAATGCTATTCTTATTTCGTTTGTAGATTTCAAGGAGTTGAGGATAACAATCAGTGAGACTTTGATGAATTTGGAGTTATCTAAGAGTGTTGTGGTGCTTGGAGGGTGATGTCTCTGTTTCTTATTATTACATATACTTTGTATTTTATGATTAAGAACGATGTTTATAACTCGTGTTGTAATATGAATAAGAATGATATGTTTCTATGTTGTAAGTATGTAATGACCAACTATATGTATATGTTTCAATGATATATATGCAATTTGTTAGTTATTTGATTGAAAGTTTGGGTTGATTCAAGAAACGTAAATAGTTCAATTGATCATGTTGTATACCATTCTTGGACTTCAAAATAGGTGCAATATAATTATATGGATATTTGAAATTGTACAATTTTTCATTTGAAAGAAAAAAAAAAGTCTTGACATGCAAAACGTGTCAAGAATAAACAAATTCTTGACGTTTATAAACGGTCAAGTATAATTTTACTTGACGCGTAAAAACTGTCAAACAAAAAACCTTCTTATTCTTGACACTAGATTACTTGACGTGTGAAAAGCATAAAGTAATCTCATATACTTGACGCTTTTTATCTGTCAAGTATAATTGTACTTGACGCTTAAAAATTGTCAAGTAAACTTCCCTTATTCTTGACACTGGATTACTTGACGCATTGACAAGCGTCAAGTAAACAAAAACTTGACAGCTAAAAAGCATCAAGTATTGCCAGTTTTGTAATAGTGTCAAGGTACGATGCACACTAAAATACTGATTAAGTTTAATCTAGTATTTTTGAAACTCAGGCATCCTATATGCCTTGGCAGCAAGATAAAAGTATGGGTTGATATTCTTGTTTTTTCACTGGTCCATTATATTATTTTGAATACTATATATACATAATTCATGAAATGCTACAAGAAATACAATTGATATAAACTTTGCAATGGACAAATCACAATCAGATATAATAACCAATTTCGATTCACTTCCTACAGATGCTTTTAAATTGATAATGAATTAAGACCAAGATGAATCATTCTTGCAGTCTACAATGGCAAACGCAATAGGATATATGTTGTTTCCATCACCACAATAAGTTGCTATGAACAACGTGCGTTTGTATTTCTCGTGTAGGCATTTATCGTCAACAACGATAACAAGACAAATGCAATTCAAGAATCCTTGAATGCAGGGGCCTAATGTGATGAATGCATGTTTAAAGTATTGATCATCTTTTATTTACACCTCGAATAATGTACCTAGATTTACAAGCTTCAAGGTCTCTTTGTAAGATTTAACAAGAGTATACGACCCTTCTGGTCATTCTCGTGCAAACTCTAATGTATATTCCCTTACACGTAAGCTCTTACATAAGTTATATTCACATTGTTAATCTTGTAGAAAATTTTCAATTATAACTCGTGGACGGTATGTACGACCCACATGTTCATATTTGGACTTTATCAAATGTCCAATAATCCAAGTTTTGGCTTGACAGTGATTATCAAATCTTAATTCAAGAGAGATGTATGTTCACTTGGATACTTCTTTACTTTGAATGAATCACTTCCATCCATTCTAGTGGCACAGACCACCACCTTCAATATTCCTTTATTCCTCCATCAAATATCTCACTCTTAGTAGACTTTTAGTCCACTTCTTTATACGATAATTAAAATTATTTCTTAATGCAAGTATTGACAACTTAATCGATAAGTCATGTTTAAAAAAAAATTAGAACAACCCTTATATCATCATCATTTAGACAACCATGAGAGATTGTGATGACGCCATCACACAATGGTCTGTCTACGGAAGGGGTTAGCCATGAATATTATCCACAAAAGTTTCTTCTACATTGTGACCACTCTAAGATTTATTCCTATCACATCTAGGTCACACGATACACTGTTATTGTACATTGGAGACGTAAAGGGATTACCATGTGATGGAATGTTTGGGATTGTCTGATTGCACTGCTGATACATGTAATTTGTGTCAACCTTATCAGTTTCTTTAGGTATCATTGATATGTACAAGTGCATTATGGATACTTTGTTGTCTTCTAAAAAATTGAGGTCATCAACATCAATTATACGGGTTGAAGGAGCTGACACATTTAGATCATAGCATCACTTAATATGTGTATCGAACATATTTCAATCAATGTTCAGTCTTTGGTGAAGATAACTCACAAGTTAGAATAGGCAATATAATTCCTTACCTTCGATACTTTCATTTATCTGTCACATAATTTTGAAGGACTGATCCCATTCTCCATGAAATTACACAAATATTTGAAGCATTACCATTGATTTTGAATCCTACATTGAATAATAGTAAATTGTTTTAGTTTACTACACGACACATATTAAAAGTGCACAATCGTGCAATAAAGTCTTCACGATCGTTGAGCTTCCATTAAATGATCGTACAACTCTATACTGCATAATTGTACACCCTAAATCAAACGATTCATTAATATGTCTGCACGATCATTTAATAAATGTTCTGATCGTGTAGTAAAACTATACGGTCGTGAAGACTTCATTAGATGATGAGTAGTATCAAAAGGAAAAAAACTTCACACACGAGTTCTTATAGTTTGATCATTTGGTTCTGAAGACCGATCTAAGGAAATATAAAGGACAAAAAGAATTTTCACCCGAACCTCTTAATTAATAGAGAATGACTAGAGAATGATGTGAAAAGTGAAGAATGAGAATGAAATTCAATGTCTAAAAGCGAATTTATCTCATCTCATTGTTAATACAATCCAATATCATTCAATGCTTATGAAAAAATGTTGGTTGAGAATATATGTTTTGGTGGGATGCATTGAAGAAGTTGGTTAGAGAAAGAGAGAAAAGAAACATAACGTTCAGTTGAGGATGACAATAGAGATGGGTAAAAATGTCAATTCATGTGGCAGCAAGGTCATTAGTATTAAAGTTTCTAGAAATGGTATAGTCATACAAATCTCTTTAGTTTTAGGTTAGTTTGTGAAATTTTCCCATGATACATACTACTGATGTACTGCACTTGATATCTCTTGATACACTTAATACACTATTGATGTACATTTTGTCACACCCCCTTCCAATCCCCCTCCTTTCTTGGTTCGAGAGACGGTGTGAAGCCAACAGATACCATTCTCTTATCAACAATACATGCTAACCCTAACCTCTAATACCTTTACTTGAACATCTCACAGAAACAAAACAACACAACTCTAAAGAAAGAAGTATTAAAAGAACTCAAGTACAACTAATATTATCACAAACATTAAGATAGTCTTACATAGACTTTTAGACACAAACTATAGTTTCCTTGATTCAAACTCTCAATATGCTATAATTCTATCCTAAGTATATTTACAAGACTATAATTACACACCAACATAAAATGATTGAGCAATATATTGAGGAAAAAGATAAGACCCTCTAGCAGAGTGACAACAACGTATCAGGCTTCGAAAACATGATCTTTACCTGGAAAGTGGAATTTTTTTTTTAAAAGAATGAGTTGAAAAGTCCAATGAGTGACTAGATTTTAAAACAAGTGTTTCTCAGCAAAGCATTTTAAAACAGTTCATCAAACACTAGTTTTTTCTCGTCTATACTAGATATCATATCCTCAGGAGATGGCAAAGCTAAATCAATATCAAATCTAAAATAAACCTTGACCATGATAGCAGAGTGAAATCAATACTAACCAACCTCAGAGATGAGCATCCCCAACTCAACCTCAGATATAGGCTTCCCTATCTCAAAACCTCAGAGATAGGTATCCCTACCTCAAAATTTCTCTGCGTATAATATCCTACCCCATAGGGCTATAGTAATAACAAGATACCTCAATATAGACTAAAACATGCTTTAAAACGCAAATTTTTAAAACAATAACTCAACATGTTTAAGAAATTTCATGCACTTGGTAAATCCCAAAACCATAAATCACGCTTATTAAATGAATTTATAAACTCAAACTCGTAAATCAATTCTATTTCCTCTTGCTAGCCAAACATAAACCTATGCAAATTCATGCTTATCAAAAAGTTTAAAATACCTCACATGCTTTAGAAATAATTCATAAATCAAATTAAACTCAAAGCATGTTAAAACTTTTGGCTAGTCCATAGATATAGAAACCTCTATTTGAAATTCTTTTTGTTACTCCCAAATACGAGTTAAGTCCTCAGCCTATAAATTTGCCCAATTTCTCTTGACATGAAATAGTGATAATTAAATCCAAATTAATCCCTTGGGTTCAGAAAATATCTAAAAAAAAAATAGCAAAAAACAATGACAACCTACCTCATGTCCTTGGAGGTTATTTTGAAACCCTTGACCGCCTATTTTCTAAAAAATGCCTAGTTAGGCACTTAGCCTCAATTTCCACCTTGCTAATCTCTTTTTGGCCAACTTATTCAAATTATGGCCGCCTAACATCATGCAAAATGCCTCATTCTTGTTTTGACCGTCTACTTGACACTTAGCCAATTTTCCAAACTTTCCTTCTCCTGACAATCCTGACATCCTTATAATGAACACCAATGATGATACACCATCAATGACACTTAGGCCACTATTCCAACTTTGTAAACTCCTTTTTAATCCTCCTTTTAGCTACTATTTCAATTTAATCCTAGTCTTCAACTAATCTCAAATCTAACTCATCCACTTGTTTCATTGGAAAACTTAGAAATGCTACAGCTTAGACTTTACACATTTCAAAATTTCTCTCCACAGATGCAACAACTTTCATTTTGATAACTTATTTTCTCATTTTGTTTGCAATTAGCCTTTACAAAAATTTCTAAAGAACTATTGAAAATGATAAAATATTTATGAGTTTTTAAAGGTATTTAAATAAATTTGAACCAATGAAACTTTCACAAACAAGTTCATCTTAATAATAAGTTACTTTTCTAGTCATAGAGGTAGAATTAGAAGGTTGGATATTAGAAATATGAGCTTGCAGCTATTGTGGATTGGTGTGTTGATGAGAAAAAATGGCAAGTTAATGGCAATGTGAAGCAATATGTCCAATCTTGCTACATTTTTTACATTGGAGTTTAGAGGATTGTGGTTTGAAAAGACCATTTTTGGTTGAAAGAAGTGCGACTAGGAACATAACACTGATAGGTGGAGGTGGAGACATTTGAGGTAATGTCGAGGAAGTAAAAAATGGGGAAGGTCGAGAGGCATTTCGCTTACTGGTGTGTTGAAAAGAAAGTTAACTAATGTTATCATGAGCAATATTAGGTGGATCAACTGTGCATTTTTTTTTTAACAAATGAGCAACATAAGCTAATAAAAAACTCCTCACATCCTCAATAGAAGGATTACCATAACGATTTTGTTAGACGTAACAAAAGCATTACATTCACTTCCCAAGCCATTTAGTATGTGTGCAAGATAATCTTGATAAGATTTTAGTTCTCCAATAGCATTAAATTTATAAGTCACATCCTAATTTGAGACAAATATTGAGTTACAGACAAACCATCTTTCCTAATCCTTTGCAACTTTGCTTTCAAACTCATGATCCGAGCAGTAGTGTTACAATCATAAGTTTTTTTTATAGAATTCCATATATCAGTGGTGGAATCTAAGTTGATTATCTCTCCCATCTTGTCTTTAGACAAAGAGGAATAAACCCAACACATACATAATAAAACTATTATACTTTCCTATGTTTGAAACTCCGGTATCGATTGTAAACTATTAGCATCCAGAAACTCAGAAGGAGTTGGAACCGTACCATTAAAAAAACATGTTAGACTGTTAGCTTGAACAACATTAAGCAACTGTTTCTTCCACAGTACGAAATTATTATTGATCAACTTAACGGAAAGGGGTTGTGGTATGGAAGGGTAGGGATTAGGTGCAAACTGTTAAGGAAACAGAGCCAGCCACCGTCGATCATTTACTATAGCAGGGAGCAGGGGGAATAATATTGAAGAAGTGAGGTCGAAGAACAAACTGAAAAGGATAGATTAGGAAACTATTGTTGAAGGTTAAAATTGGTGGCTAATTAAAAAATGGTGGGTTCGAATAGGAAGTGGGATGATAAGCTTGAGGTTTGTAAGAAGGATACCTAATTCGAGCTTGAGGATTTACAAGAAAATTAGAAGAAACACTGGTTACTTAGGGGGCGTTTGGGGGAAGGGTTGGGTTATGGAAGGGTTAGTGTTATGATAAAACTAGTGTTATAATAAGATTAGTGTTATGATAATATGTGTTTGGAGAAGGATTATGGTAAGTAGTGTTATGATAAGATGTGTTTGGGAGAAGGGTTATGTAGGTAGTGTTATTATAAGATGTGTTTGAAGTAGCGATTATGATAATAGTTTTATGATGTTTTTTTCTAAGATCAAATACACAAATTTCATAAATTTATTGGATTAAATAATCTTATTTAACGTTGTAGGCTCTGTTAATTTGAGAGGAATGTATAATCGGTGGCTTTGTTGATTTGAGAGAAATGTATCTATTAATTCATAAATTTCAAAAATGTTACAACCTCGTTATTGAATTGAAGTTTGTATTTTGTTTTAATTTAATCTCTGATTCACATTTTTAATCTAAAATTTTCATTAAATTATCAATATCATTTGAAAATATTTATGTATAATCTCTCACGACGGGTTCTGACGTTTCAACATTTGTTGAAGTCAGATTTAGTCGACTTACACTAGTTTAGCCGCAGGCAGGAGGATATAGAAGGGTTGAGCGGTGTTTTCAGCAAGTTTCATGGTGAGTTTCGTCGTGGGTGTTCTATTTTTCAGTCGTGGTTCTTCTTGAAGTTTGCAATGGGTTGTTCGACACATGAGTCTCCGGTCAAAGGAGCTAGCAAGAAGAAAATTCCTTGATTTGTGCCAAATGTATGAAGACTTGGAAGGGTTTGCAGGGAACGAAGTTGGAAGCTCCAATTGTTTCTGTCTAAACGTTTGAATGCTTGAACGCGCACGATTTGAAGAAGATATGAAACGACTGCAGAAATTATGTGGAGCTTTGATGGTGATAGGTGTTAATTGTGTGTTGAGAGTTTGATTTTAATTATAGGGTATTTGTAGTTTCTTGGATGATTGTATTTAGGATTCAATTTTTTCACTTAGTATGGGCATTTAAGAGATTGTTCCAACAACTTTTTTTTCATATTTTTTTATTTTTTCTATTTTATCAATATAAATAAAAAATTCATTTATCCAAAGTAAAGCTTCTATTTTGCTATTCTTGTTGTGGGGCCATGAAATAATAAAATAAACCCATAATAATCTAAAAGGAAAAGCTCACACTAAGCCTATATCATATAATTCCTTAAGAAATGGTACAAGAAGTTTAAAAAAGAGGAAGCAGTGCACGAAACCTTAGCAAAAAAAATGCCCTGTTTGTTTGGTAGGTTTTACTTGAGATATTTAGACATACTTTCAATATCCCTCTTTATTTTACAAGATTCCGCTTTTTAAAACTTAGGATATATTATTATTCATAAAACTGTAAAATCTATCTAACATGCCTTTTTAAATATCCTCCAAAAATGTGAGATTTTTACATAGTAAAAAAATAGCTAATTAATTCATTCATAAATGAATATCTAGTGTTCATTCCTATTAATCTCAACTAATTATTAAATATAAATGTAGTATTTATACTTAATAAATTTCAACTAATATCTTTATAATTAATATTGATTATATTAATTATAAATTTAAACTGATATGTTTATAATTGTTTGATGTTTTTTGGAAAATTGATGGTGTTTTTGGTGGGATAAATTAATTAGCGGAGTAGTTGAATAATAATTTTGTAAATATATGACTCTCATAAACTAACGATGAATTTCCTCTTCCTAATTAGTTAACAGTGTACTAATTTTGAATCAATCAGTCACCTCTTTCAGTTTATGATGTTGTTCAATTGGATTTTACCATTTAGTGGGATTTGCTCATTTTTAAAAAACTTGGGTACTAAAAATATCATTTTAAAACTTAACTAGAAACCAAATGCACCTAATACTAAAAGCTCAAGCACAAAAAAAGTATTTTATCATGTTTGCAAATTCATAAATTTAAAAGACTTCCTGCAAATCATAAACTTGATTTGCTACACAATACAATTTTTAATTAAACTAATCAGCTAGGCTCAAACTTTAAATGCAGTATAAATACATATTTATTATGTTGACTTAAACTATGCAATATAAATATATCTATAAATACATAAATGGAGAGAGCACCAATCGAACCTTGAAGTAAAGCCAAAGGCCTTGACAATGGATGTATCAATAGAACCAAGTGAAATAGAAAGATCTCCAACATCATTTGGGAAGGAAGAATGGACCGAGATACACAAAGAAATGGCTTTTATAATTTTCCTCCTTCATCTCCTTTGTATTTTTGCACCCTTTCAATTTAGTTGGAGTGCATTATGGGTTGCTGTGGCATTATATGTTAGTATGGGTCTCTTTGGTATGAGTCTTTCGTATCATAGAAATCTTTCGCACAAGAGTTTCAAGCTTCCAAAATGGCTCGAGTACTTGTTTGCTTATTGTGGAGTTCAAGCACTTGAGGTTAATTAAATAATAAACTTTGAATTAAAGCATGTTAAAATATATTGAGTGTGTTTAAAATTATATTATATACATATTTTTTTGAGGGAGATCCAATCAATTGGGTGAGTATGCATAGATACCACCACCAAGTTGCTGATACTAATAAAGACCCACAACGTCCTGAGCAAAGATTTTTATTGCTTTCAAATTACTATGCTTCAAATAAAAGATTTAATTCGAGGTACTTTGTTAGTTTCATCCCGTTGCTCTTGCATCTTACTATATGTTGTTGGAGGAATGCCTTTTTTCATATTGGGAATGGTAAACTAAAACAACTCTCTCATTATATCGTTTGTTTTTTTCTTTCCCAAATTATTCTATTTATGAAAAGTAGATGATTAGAGAAAATACATATTTGGTCCAAAATTCGTTCTAGCTTGATTCATTCATTTTGAGATCTAATACTTTTATTGTTGAAATTTTGAAATCAATTTGTTTCAAAGTATTATACTTTTATCTTTGTCTTTACATTAGCTTTTGGTTAATTAATTCCTAAGAAATTATGATTTGGTACTTTATTTAATCTATTTAATTATCCTAGTTATGTATGTTGGTTTGTAAATTTGAAACAACCAATTTCGAAACTTAATAGCTAACAATTTAATGTTTAAATTTTAATAACAAAGTTAGTTTTGAAAATTAAACTTATAAGATTGACAAGTTAATCTTTGTTTGCCAATTTATTAATATCTGTGTTTAGTTTATTTACTTTTTGTGAGATTCTTGAAGAATCAAGTTGTGTTAGAAGGAGTAATTTTGAAAACGGCTCCTTTTTAGTTTTCTATTTTCAAAACTTGATTTGGTTAATTTTTCAAATTATTGATAAAAGGTAGGTTAACAAAATAAAAAATTTATTGTTGAAATAGAGTTAATTTTTAATAACCAAAAAACGAAAAAAATCAAATGATTATAAAATAATCATGAGACTATAGTCTATCCCATCATGTTTATAAATATTTAAAAATTTTCTTAGAATTATAGTTGAAAAAGATGAAAATTATAGATAAGTAGTAAAGGTGAAAACTACAATTAAAAAAATCACCAACACAAGAGCTAACTCCTCTCTGTATTGACAACTACAAGTTCATAATTCAAATCCCCCTTCCACTTTGTAATAAAAAAATAGTTGAAAACAGCCCAAAAACAATCAAACATTTGACCCGAGCCTACGTTATGGTAATAATAATTTAGATCAATAATTTAGAGAGGATAGTAAGTCAAACATTAACTTAGTAGTTTAGTCAAGTTTGAGACCAAATAGGTTTCTGAAGTGACTCATAGTTACTTGAGTATTACTTTTGTGCCTAATAAGTTTATGAAAACTGAAATATTTAATAAGTTGATCAACTTCAAGTTTTTTTTATAGATCTCTAACTTTTAAGTTTATGAACACTGAAATATTACCCTCTTGCACAGAGGTCATACTAATTTAAAATATATTTGTGTTTATGATTGTATTGATGCTATTGATGGCACTCATGTTGCTGCAAGTATTCCCCAAAATGAACAAATATAGTTTTGTGGAAGAAAAACTAACACAATATGGAATATAATGTGTGTCTGTTCATTTGATATATTATTCACATTTGTCCTGTCTAGTTGGGAAGGATCGACCAATGATGCTCTCATACTTCTAGAATAAATTTTATATGCATAAGAGAGGCAAATAATTATGTGTTTTTTTAGAACTTTAAATGAAATATATGACTTTATGATAATTTATTATCTACTTTATCAATGCATATCAATATGATCGTTGAAGATATACATAATTTGTCGGCCAATTTGTAGAGTGATATAATTGAATTAGATGTGAGTCGACACCATTTAAGAGAAATGACCTAAGTGAGAGATGATATTGTCAATCAAATTTGGACAACATTTGAAGGATAGATACAATTTTATGTTTATGTTATTCTTTTTATTTGTGCACTAGGACTTTTTTGTATTAAATGATATAAAGTTTTAATAATTTTCTTTTTTATGTTTAATGTAGAACATAAGTTTTTGTTTAATATTTAATTAATTAGGTGTGAATAAAATAAAATAAATAAAATAAAAAATAAATCTTAAAGAAGAGCAATGCAACGAAGTATTGAAAATAAGAAGAAACAATAAACAGTTATTAAATTCGGCAATTGTTGCAAAAAAAAAAAAGCCCAATAAATAAATAAAAGGTTAAAGGAAAAGAAATGGGTTTCGGCCCAGATGAAAAATTATGAAAAGAAAAAAGAAAAAAGTTACAAAGAGGAATACAAAACAAAACGAATAGGCAACGATTGTGTCTATTATTTAATTATATATATATAGAAGTTGAAATTGGAAAAGCCTTTGACTAAAGCACTTCATCAATGGTTGTATTTAAGAATTAAATTGAAAAACACGTGCAACCATACAACTCTTTTTGTCATTATTCTTTCTTTCTTTTCAAATTCATTTCAACAACAACACAACACAAAGTCACAAACACACTCTTCTTTATATATTCCTTAATCTTATTTCATTCAAACCAAATAACCATTTCACAAACATCATTTTCATTCTCAATTATTCCCATCCTGATTTTTATTCTATTTTAATTCATTGTTTCAGCTCCGATAATTATGCAATTAATTCATTCTTATTATTTATTTTTCTATCTTTTTATTGCTTTTAAGGTAAGGAAAGACGAACAAATATTAACTATCAAATAATTACTTTTCATTGATCAAAATTATTGTGTTGCCAATTCAGACTTGTAAGTAACCCCAAAGGGTTAAAAAAGATTTACCTTCTCATCAATTTCTAGATGAGAATACAAATGCCGATGACCTTACCATCAACCTTTTTTTTACTTTTTCTGTTTTCAGACTACTTAAGAAAATAGTTTCCCTTTTAAACTAAATTAAACACATTAAATTACGTTAAATTAAGTCTGTTTGTAGTATAAATTGTATTTTAATCAATGTTTTAAATGTTGATAAAATAAATTGTATCAGTATCAATCTCGTATGTATGAATTTTGTTTTTGCAACAATAATAACCATAAATACCTTTCTAAAATCAAATTAAACTTTGTATGATGTTTTAATACTTCCTTAGTTTCATTGGCTAGCTTATGAATATAACAAAGATATATGACTAGTTATTTTGAACCATTGTTATCTATTCCCGCCGGACGTAGCTACAAATATTGAATGCATTCGTCTTTTCTATTAAATCTCTTTTATGTTTCAAATTTTGAATATTTGCATTAACTACTCAAATAATAATAGATCATAAGTTGTCATCACACTTTATTTTGAAAATATATTACAACTTAAAATGTACTCTGGACCAATTTGTTATTAATTTAAAAAAAAAAAGACTTAATAACGTAATTAAGTGTTTTCAAACAGCAAGAATTGAAAGAGAAGTTGTAAAATTTAGTTTTACAAAATTCAAATGAAAAGAGCGGTAAATTTGGAGAAAAAGAAAGTCTTTCATACTTTAATAAAGTTGAAAACAATATAGAAAAGTCAATACAATGGAAAGTGATGAAACAAATCTTAGTTTGAATTTGAATTTGGATTTAGTTATTCATGCCACTTTTAAAATGATTATATGCAAGAGGTTTTTTTCTAAAAAAAAATCATAGTGAAAGGATTAAAAACCAAATTTAGTTTACTCATTCGAAAGTGGTTACAAACAACCAGACTACTCCAAACATTTACAAAAACATAAAAAAAAAAATTAAATTAATATTAAAATATAAATTTTACTATACTTTGTAAATATCTTTAATTATTACGTTATATTTGAGAATTTTTTCTTACTTATAAAAAAAATAAAAGTAATTATACAACGTCAATATATTTAAGAATTTTCTCTTACTTATCAGAAAATAAAAGTAATTATATAGCGTTAATATATTTTGGTACAGTTGAAACGGTGAAGAAGCTACATAGAAGCTAGGAAAACGTATCCCTCAAGTTATCGGATTTTTTGTATTTTTAAAATATACTGCAAGTAATAGTTAAGAATACGTTTACCATAAAATGAGTAAGAATGCTTGGGTCTCGTGAGGCAATGTAGTACGATTGTGTGCAATATTTTTTAATTTATTTTTATTTGAATTTTATGTGATTTTCATTTCTAATCCCAATTCTCCAACATTCTAGTTTCTAGGGAGGTTAAACACCATTTAGGATAATTGTAAAAGTAATAGTGAAATTGATAAACTATTTACACTTTATGTCAAAACCAAGTGTAATAAGTTTTTACGATTTCTACTCTAAAAAGTAAATAGTTTATATTTTTTTATTATTCTTGATAAAACTCCAAACATTTGTCTTTTTTTTTCTTGCCACACCCTTAACAAGTTTCAAACTCTTTTTACACCTTTTAGTTGTACTTTTAAACATATGTAATATATTAGGGTTTAATTAGGATATATAGGTTTTAATACGGAGAGAGGTTATAACGTTGTTTTTTTTTAAAAAAAAAAAAAAAAAGTAGCTCTGATTTTGATAAATCCTATACAAAAATTAATTTAGAAAAACTACTAGTAGATCCTGGTCTAGGAATAAATTAAAAACCTATGATTGATCAATTTTCAAAACATGAAATTGAAGGGTTGTAGTGTATCAAATCAATTAACACATAAATCCTTGAATATTAATTTGCATTTCTTTATAAATTATTTTCAATTATATTGCTTGTATTGTGTTTCTACATAAAATTTTTGGCTGTAACTAGGTACAAATTATACATATCTTTATCATCTTCTTTGATTAGAATTAAACATATTTTAGAAAACATCATTTTTAGAAAAATAAAAATAAAAAAAAATAAAATAAAATAAAAAAGAAGAAGAAGAAACGTCGTATAACAACTTGTTATTGAAGACTTGAATTGAATGCAAAAAGATACATGTAGGCCATATTCTACCAAATACTTTTACATCATTATATAATACAATTAGGTATATATATATATATATATATATAGTACAAATAGAAGAGCTTTCGATTATAATATTTTAATGTTTTGTAGCATTTAAGAAGCATTTCATGAAATTAATAAAGTAATAGTGGGTGTGGTTTGAATCCTTAATTAATTAAGAGGAAGGCTATACAAATAATGATTAAAAGAAAGGAAAAGTTTTATAATTAGTTGACTGCTCATAACATCTTTCTCCACCTTTATATATTCTTAAAATTAATGTATTTTATTAAATTAATTTGATATATATATGATGTTATTTGTGTCCCTCTCCTCTAAGTTCCCATTTCAGAATCTCCAAATTAATTACATGTTGGTTTAATTAGTTTAATTTTTAATTCCTTTTTTTTTAAGGTTAGGGAATTACTTAATTAGATCATCATCTTTTAATTAATTCCAATGTTAGACATTGATGATGCGAGATTGTACCAAAAATACCCATTAATTTATATGTAGTTTAATGGGAGAAGTATTATGTATTTGAAAAAAGTAATGTCTTATATTTATAACCCATTTTTATGGTGATTTTCTTATTCTAAAAAAACTGATTAATTAGGGTAAAACCACTCTCCATTATGGCTGAAGCTTTTGAACGGAGAGGAGCAAAACAGCTTGATCGATATCATAAATTTGTATTTCGAAATAATTGGGTTGGTGAGTGGTGATATGAAGCCCTGAAGAAGTCTGTTTCGAGATTCTTATTTAAATAGGTTAAATAGATTAAAATTAGTTTTGTCGTAATTCAAAAATCATCCAGAATAAACTTGAAATTAGAAGAAAAAAAAAGTGAGAAATGAATACTTAATTATTAGATATATGTATGAATGAGTATGAAAAACAAAGATGCATTACATAAAAGCTATGGGCACAATGAATGAAAAACAAATAAGAGTAATATTCATTATTTATTATTTGACTAAAAGGTTCGACCAAAAAATAAATTTGAAATGAATGTCCCTCGATTATTAACTACAGAATTTATTGGTTTTATTTACTTCTCTAAAACTCATACAAAATAGTACCATTATTAATTTATTATTCAGAAAATACATGTGAGTTATTAATTTATTTTTACTTTTTTGAGGTAAGTCATCAATTAATTTTCACAAGATTCATATGATTCTATCTTTCATTGCATTCACATATATATTTTCACCGCACCTCATTCAATTACAATTTTTAGAAATTCTTTCTTATTTTTTCCCAACTCGGTAATCACGCAAACCATTTAATAAAATTAATAAAAATATTTATAAAATATATCAAAATTTTAGAAACTAATTATTAGACTCTTCTATCTGTGTTTGTTCACGCATCAAGCTAGATACTAATAGAAATTAGTAGTTATCAATTTCTATCATTAATATATAACATAAAATTTGGTTATATTTATAAATATTTTAGTTTATTTTGCTATATTTAGAAATATCTCTCAAAATAAGTATAATATTGGTATGTTGAAAATTAAAAAAGAAAATGCTAAATTGTAAAAATAAAAAAAATAAAAAAGTACATATCTTAATTGATTATTGCAAAAGTTTCCACTTCATCTTAAATAAACTTTCAAATCTATGTTTGAGAAAAATGTTAGAACGTTGGATAAAGTTTAGAATTTGAAAAGCAAAAGTGTAGAGTATATATTTAGATCTTAATATTTGTCTAAGCCCATTCACAAAACTACTTCATGTCCTCAATTTTCTACCATCTTTTAGCAATATTTTTTTAAATGTTTAATGATAAGGGTAATATTGCAAGAATATATTTTTTAAGAAATTAATCTAAATATATTACTATTTTTATACCTTCATTAAACCAATATATTTAATTGTTAAAAAAATATAAATTGTTTCAAATATAACCAAATAAATCAAAATATTTACAAATATAATAAAATATTATAACTAAATATCGTGTAAACTATTATCTATATACACAAATATTAATCTATCATATTCTATTACAATCGTAATATTTTATTGTATTTATAAATATTTTAACAATATTAATATATCTAATTTTTTAATGTGTATATCTATCCTTAAAAGTTTGTTATTTGATATAGTGGTTTGAAAAAGGAAAAAGAAAAAAAAAAAATTTAACATGGTTTGTGAAAGTTTTCTTTTCTTTTCTTTTCTTTTTTTTGATTTTTTTAATATTATTGTACCATAAATAAGAGGTGGAAGCAATTTATATGGAGGTTGACATTTAAATGAAAAAAAAAAAAAAGTATTGATATTTGTGTATATTTAAAAAAAAAAAAAAATTTGTTCCTATCAAATAAATTAATTGTAAGTCTATTATCTCAATGGTTTAAGAAATTGGTAATTTTTGTTAGTAAAAATTTAGCTTTGAGTGATTTGTACAATGACTCAAAAAATTAGGCCTAAATTAATACATAATCTATTTGTTTAAAAATTTAAAATGTAAAATGATCTTTTGTTGTCATCAAGTTTGATCAAAATTATAAAAATAAACTAATGCATGCTTTCATTGATAATCCATTATTTGTGAACATCGATTGAACATAAAAGGGTCGTCTTCTTCCCCTCTCGCTTTATTAGATTGCTTTCTCTCTCGCTCGTTTCACTCTTGTTCTCTCTCACTTTAGCTATGGTTAGAGCTACATGGTTGTGGATAAGCTCTCACTCTCTTATGTTTTCTCGCACATCGTTAGTTGAAGCTAATCACGCACCATTTATTGTGGATGCAAGGTCGGAGCTGCATAGCTCTGAAAAAAAAAAAATTGTGTTGGAATTTTTTTAAAAGCTAAATCCGTGAAGGAAGAAGAAGAAAACCGTGTTGGAAAGTAAGAAAAAAGAGTAAATGTGTAACTTCATATATTTAGGACACCAACAAAAGATTATTTGACATTTTTTTCAAAAGTCGAACCATTTACTATTTCGAACCTTGAAAATAGGGTTTTTTTTGTGCAAATATTCATTTACCTTTCAAAATGTCAACTTAAATATATGGTTTAATCAATTTAAATATATTTTTTAAATTAAAAGATATGAATCTACTTGTGTTAAACTCAAAAATAATAATATAATAATTATAAATGGTCTCCAATTTCATATTTATTTTAATTAAATGCATGAGACATAGCAGATTAAATTCCAATTCAATTCAAAACATCTTAGCATTTAATTAAACTTCATTAGCTACTCTAAGCTATTAAAAGTATTAGGTTGAAATACTATGTTCCTCAATTTTGATTCCTAATACTCTTATTTTTAGTTCATTTTGATTTTTTTACTTTTAATAAGTGATCACTCTTCTTTTTAATTTTTACTTCATATTTAGGAATCAAATTGATCATTTTTAAAGTTCAATGATATAAATGAACCAAAGTTGAAGGTATATAGACTAAACTGAATATTTTAAAAGGATAAAGGTAAAATGAATCAAAATCAAATTTATAGAGACCAAAATAATAAAAATAATTTTAGTTTGTACCCATTTGATTTTTTATTCTTGATATTTTTTTTTCTCTCCCTATTTTTCTTAATGGTTTTCAATCATTCTTTAAAAAAAACATTAATTTGAATTCTCTAACAAAATGGTATAAAGCAAAAGTATAATTTTTTCCTAAAAAATCTAAATTTTTATACGTTAAATGTTTATAAGTGAAAAAATGAAGGTTATAAACCTTATTGATTAGAAAATCCGATTTAAAAATAAATAAATAAAATTTCAAGAAAAATTTAAAGGTAAGTTTTATATTATTTCTCATTTTACATTAGAAAAACATAATTGTAGCTTTTTAAATTTATTACAAAATATATTGTACTTTTCAAACTATTTATGAAAATATAATGGTTTTAAATAGTTTGGGCATTCTCATCTCTTTAAGAAACAAATTTTCTTTGTATGTAATTTTAATTTTTTTGAGTTGGTGTAATAATCCCATACAATAAACACTCCTTCCTCATGGCTATAAATCAATTATGTTTTCAAATCTCTAACTTTTCAAAACCAACAATAATTTTATAAATAGTTTGGATACTACAATATTTTCTAAAATCAATTCCAAAAAAATTAGTTGATAATCATTTCATTTTAACTTTCTAAAATTAAATTTATAAATACATCTCCGGCCTTTAAATCTACTTCTTTTATTTCTACATTTTATCCATGTTTTTAGAAACTAAATAAAAAAAAATTTTAAAAAAATTTCTTTAAAAAAGAATATTTTCAAATATAGCCAAAATTGAGTTAAAATATTTAAAAAATATAGCAAAATTTTATTTTTATCAATCTTAAATATAAAATTTTAAAATACATCATAATACTTTCAACTTTTTTGCCATTCATAAAATTTTTCCCTTTTAAAAACTAATTTTTATTTTTAAAATTTGACTAGGATGCAACTCATCTACTTAAAGAATGATACAAACCTTGGTAAAAAAATGAAGGAAAATATAAATATTTTCAAAACTCAAAAATGAAATGAGACTAATATATATATATGCGCGCGCTTAGTCTGATTTTACTTTTAAAAAAATTGTCAAAAATAGAACCTTTGACAAAATATTTACCCTTCATATAAAAATTAAGAAAATTTTAGTGTAATTAATTTTGTCATTTAGTTGTTTTGTTACGTGGAATGCAAATAGTTTGCCTATTTTTTTATTTTTAAAAAATCTCTAAAAATAAATTTTCTCATCTGTGTTGGAAATTAACATGTTTATGTTTACCTAATATTTTATGATATATTTTAAAATTTTTATGACAAATTAACTAGTTATGAGTGTAAATACAACAATTAATTATAAGGTCCCAATATTTGTTAAAACATCAATTTTCTATATTTTGTATCTTGACCTAACTTTTATTCCCTATGGAAGTTTTATTAGAAGTCTAAAACAATAAATAATCATTATGAATGTGGACTTTCAACTCATTTATTATAATAATTACAAACTTCAATTCTTCATAAAAGAAAAATATTAAATAAAATTGCTTGTTTCTGCCATTGATGGTATGAGTATGGATGAAGGTTGGATTTGGGTCGCATAATAATTAATTATTTAGAGTTTGTTGTATACAATTATTGGCTTCTAAATTTGATTACTTTCTTTCTATAAGCTTTCAAATTAATTTTTATCCTTTCATTAAAGGATACTCTATCCTACTCTACCCATCATTCCATCAATATTTTTTATTTTTTATTTTTTTGAAAAACAATCATTTTATACTCTAGAGCATTGCAAGTTTAGTCATTAAAAACTATCAAACTTCATCCATTATAACTCCTACCTTTGCGTAATAAGTTCAATTAAAAACCAAAACTCTTAATTCATTCATAATTAAAAATCAATTTTATGGTAAAATAGAGAGAAAAAGGAGAACAAAAGAGATCGAGAGAGAAGAAAGTAGGGAACATATATTTTATAAACATTTTGGTTTATTTATAATGATTACACAAATTTCATCCATTAGCCTCCTATTCATCTTTATAATTTATTTGTCTCCCATTTATTTTTTTATTATTGATAAAATTATACAAGTTTCCATCATCGATCGATAGAATCTGAAATTTTGCTACATTTTGTATAAATATTTTCAATAATTCTCTTAATATTATTGTAAAATTTAAGTTTTAAAGCTTGATGTCACGTACAAAATTTTGCTCCCAAAATCACCCCAAATTTGCACCAACACATGCCCACGACTCCTTTAGCAAGGCCAATAAGGAGCCCCAACGTGGCCCCGAGACAACCCACAAGTGGTCACAACACATGCCTACGACACTAGTGTGTGCCTCTCGAGGACAGCTTACAGGCCCAGCAAGTGTGCCACGACAAATGCCCATGATAGCCCATGTGCACAACCCATGGCATGCGCACATGTCCATTGACACGACCATAGGCGCCAAGTGTCACAATCGTAGAATTTCAATCTCGAGATGGACGATTGTGCGGCACTTGTTCTAACTCGATGAACGAGTCAGCCGATCAAAATCCGATAGTTGTGGGTAACGTCGACGTATGTCGTAACCTTCCTTGGTGTTCTTGGAAAATTTGTTTATAAAACGCGGGAAAGAAAGAAATAAATTGAAATGGACGCTACAATAAGCATTAAAGACTGTCAATTGCAAGGAAACATGGTTGCTTGAAAAGAGTACAACTAATGCTTGGGCGGGGATTCAACTGGTATGTCTCCCCTATAGTACATTTTGAACATTTTCAGCTCTGGTAGGCTTGCATATGAAAATGCCGAAACGTCACACCCAAGGTTTATGACTTAAAATGAAATGCAACTACCTAAACAAGATATGGGACTTAAAGATAAGATAAACTGGGGGTATTCAGAGCATATAACCATAGGTAAACACACCTTGGAAAAATATGTCCGTGACACCAAGCACCAATGCCCACCATCAAGCCCATGCACACGGGCACATGCGCATGGCAGCCAAGCACACGTGTGTAAAGCCATGCGTGCTCCTAGACGGTCGCCCATGTTGGATCGCACGTGCTCACGCCCAACGCTGCATGCAGCACCGTGCGTGTGGCCCACACACTTGACAGACGCACGCGTCCGTGTCTACCTGAGGCCCAGACGGCCCTAGAAGCTTCTTGAAGGTCCTAGATACCCCATGTGCGTGCTGAACCGCCCACCCATGGCCTAGACAGCTCTAAAAAGCTCTAAAAGGCCCCAGACCGTGTCATGACGTGCCAGAATTGTTCGAAAGTACCCAAGAAGGCCCTGAAACGTGTTGGATGGTATTGGAATGTGCTAGAACCTACATGACAAGCTACAATGATGGTCATGAAGTGTCATGAAAGGTCTAGTTGTGTCTAGAATGTTCTAGGTTTAATTGTAAGGGGCTAAATCATTATGTAAGCTCTAGAAACTCCCTTGGTTGACCTTCTAAGGCCCTAGGTCGGTTGGGAATGCCTATAAATATTTGTTAAGGGCCTAATTTGAACTCACTTTGCAATCCTTTAAGACCTTGCACCCTTGGCATGTCCTAGCCAAGCAAGGCAACCATAAGACCTTGTAAGTGAGGCAACCGTAAGACCTTGTAAGTTTGGCATGCCTTAGTCAAGCAAGGAATACACACTTGTACCCAACGTGTATACATTTATTCTTGGAATATAAAGTATCATTTCCAAGAAGTGTCCATCCAAGCTCCCCCATTCTTCCAAACTCTCTTGTGCCTTGCAACCATTATTTCAAATACTTTGATTGCAACATATTCTCGTAGTGTTTTATACACTAATCTTCCAAAAGGCTTACTTGGCTACATGTGCGTTAAACATAGCCAAGTGCCGCACGTATAGTTAGATTGAGAATCTACAACGTGATGTTGAGCTAAAATTAAATAGAAGAAAGTTAACTAAATTGGAAATGGACAGTCATATTGTTTAATTTACAATATAAACAAGGAGCGTTTGACTATATCGTTTCATTTTGTATGTATGTGTTTATGTAATATAATATAATGTTGGGGGATTATTTTAAATAGAAAATTTAAAATATTTACAAATATAAAAAAAATTAGAATATATTAATGATAGTTACCAATAGAAATGTTATTGTCTATCGATATTTATTATTGATAAATTTAAAATTTTAATATATTTTATAAATACTTTTGGTTCATTTTACTATATTTAAAAAAAAATCTATAATATATTTTAATATAATACAAATGAGTAGCCTTCTCACAAGTCCACTCTTGTAGCCAAATTAAGAATAATAAAAAGAATAACTTAATCACATCAGGATTACATTGATGAAATTGTTAGTGGATTGAAATTGTAAAAATTTGATGGATCATAAATGATAATTTTTTTTAAAAAAAAAACAATTTATCACGGACCAAAATATTTAGGGGATTTTTTAAGAAATATAATAAAGCGCAAAAATATTTACACCATATAAAACAATTTTAAAAGAGAAAAAAGCTCACAGGCCCACAAAGTGAATAACAAAATATCTCGCAATTAATCGGTCACACACGTGTGAAAAAATAGTAATGTACCCAGTCTAAACGATCTTGTAGCAAGTTTAAATTGATCTCGTAGCAAGTCTAAACGATCTTGTACCCAACCTAAATGATATTATACCCTTGTACCTAGTCTAAATGATCTTGTATCAAATCTAAAGAATCTTGTACGTAGTCTAAACAATCTCGTACCTAGTCTAAACGATCTATTAGTGATAGTGGTCTATCTCTGTTTATCTGAGACAAACAACTGATCTTTTAGATATTGATACACGATCGTTTAGATCCAATACCATTATAATTTAAATCATGTACCAAGAAGAGAAAAAGAAAAAGAAAGAATTTTGGAAGAGGAAATGAAGAAATTGGTAAATATTTACATAAATAATCATAATATTGTAAACTAAAGAAGAAAAAATAATTTGAAGAAATTAATAATATGAAGAGAAGATGAATAAATCGTAAAAAAAAAAAAAAGTGAAAAATCGTCCGCATTAACTTGAAATTTATGAAAATATAATTGATTTTTTTTTATTTTATTACATGGACTAAATATTTTGGTGTTTTGTTATATTTATGAAAATTAAATAAATAGAATTATATATATACATATACATATATATATATATTAAGAGAGGAAAGAGTGAAGGATAAATTTGAGACCAAAATGAAATTTAAACTAAATAATTTTAAAGGGAGATTTTAAAAAACGTACAAGTATGAGATTAGCGAGTAGTAGACCACATCTTCTATTTTTCAAAATGAACTCTCAATGGTTGGCAGAGCTGAGGCTAACAAATCTTATAAAGTACAATAAATAGGGTCTCATGATTTGGACGACATCCATGCCTTATATGTAATTTTTTAAAAATATGTTTACTTTCACGACTTAACAATATGTTTTGATTGATAGTTTAAGGCTCGTTTTATAATATTTTTGTTTTTTGTTTTTTGTTTTCAGTCACTTTTTCTTTCTTTTTCATAACAAAAAACAAAACCATATTTAATTACTATTTTTGTTTCATGTTTCTTAAAAGAAGATAACAAAAACAAAAAACTTGTTTGATAAACTTTTTTTTTTCTGTAATAATAATATATTAAAAAATATGTCATAGATTAAACACATAAAAAGAAAAAAAAAACCAAAATTTATTTCAATTAATGCAAATAAGTTTGTTACACAACTAAATAAAAAAACAATTTTGCATTTATCTTCCAAATGTTAAAATTTGGTTGGCTATGTCATCGGTCACTGGAGTCATTGTCTTAAATGATTTTGACTCACAACTAATTAAACTATATTATTTTGTAAATATTAAAATTATTTAAATTTATATATTAATATTAAAAAGAGATATTATTATAAATAACAAAACGGTTGAAAGGATTTTATTAAATACAATAAAAATTCAGATTCTACTAAGATAAATGCTAGACATTGATATAAACTTCAATGTCTATCATTTACAGAATTAAAATTTTTGTTATTTTCTGTAAATATTTTGATTCATTTTGTTATATTTAAAAATGTTAAGTTAAAAATTGAAAATTTTAGAATTAAAATAATATATAAATTGAGGTCAAATATAGAAAAGTTAAGAAAATAATAAATAAAAACATCAATATAATATGAAAACAAAAAATGGTTCAAATTAAAAAAAAAAAAGATATAATAAAGCAAAAGTAAAAAAAATATAATAAAAAACGAATAAGAGAAATATAATAAGCAACAGCAAAAATAAAAGAAAAAGAAAAAGAAGAAGGAAACATTAGTGAACTTGTAATGTAGTGAATCCAATGACTCTATTGGTGTGTGAGTGTATGTTTGATAAAATAATGAAACTAAAATTTATAAATTGAAACACAAACACAAGATTTGGTTCTCATTTTAAAAACGTTTTTCAAACTTTAAAAATAAACAAAAGTATCAAACAAATCTATTTCTTGAAAAGTGAAAAACAGAAATCAAAAAAAAAAAAAAAAAAAACTAAAAGATTAGGAGTAAAGGATTGGAATAGAAAAATATTTATTTAAAAAAAACCAAAAGAATAAAATGTTGAAACTAAGCATAATATATATATATATATATATAAAAGAAGAAAATTTACCTCATAGAGAATATTAATCGTGGTTTCAACTCAGTTATTAATTTGTTTTCCTCTATATATATATATATTCAAAATTCAAAATTCAAAATTCAAAATTTATTATTATTATTATTTTATTTGAAATTGGGAATTGATAGGCATGAAAGAAGAGAAGGCGTGAAAGCAATTTAGAAGCATGTGGAGGCCGTTATTCAATTTTTGTAAAATAGGAAGGAGTTTAATCTAACTCTACTACCTCTACTTCTTTTTTCTTCCCCCACAATATTCCTGCTTCTTCTCCATCTCTTTTATCTATTTCTTCTTTTTCTACTTATGGTTTGGGTTTAAGCTAATACAAGATGGAAAGGAAAATATGAAAAAAAAAAAAAAAGAAAAAGAAAAAGAAAAAGAGAATGGAATGGAATGGAGATGAAAGAAAATGGGACCAAACCACCAATAGTGTTTGAATTCTAGAAAAAAGAAAAACAATAAATAAGCTGAGTCTCACACTTTTTCAACATTTGAAATTAATTACTTTCTATTCCTGGGTTTCCATCATCCTATTTACTTCCATCCCTCAACTAACACCCTTCCTTCAAACTTACCTCTTTCTATTCTATTCCATTACCCACAACAATACACAAATAATAGTAACAATCCAACGGAATAACATAACTTCTTCTCTTTATTAACTTAATACTTTTTACAAGTTTAGACATTACAATTACAATTCTTGAACTCTCTTGACACTCATAAATGAATACCACTTACCTAGTACCTATATTCTTCCTCGCTTACTGCCTAACATTACTTTTTGAGGCAGTTACATAATCGTGTGAGGCCTTCTCTTTTTTGGCTCGACTCTTCAACTATTTTGCTCTTTAAGATTGGAGTCAACTTATCATCATTCTTTTATTTCTTGCTTTTCGCTGCTACTCTCTATAGGGGGTACCTAGAGGTGTAAGGTAGCACTTCCTCCTAAGTTGCCCAACTACCCTTCTTAGTGCATCGCATTAGGGCCATCCATGCTTAACAACTATCCTTTTTCTCTAAATCTCGACATCTGGCCTGCTCAACTCATCGTGTAGCAATACACGTTATTTACTTCCATCTCGCCAGACACGACTTCTTGAGGTAGGGTATTTAGAGGCACAGAGACTCCACCCTGAAGATAGCGTTTAAGGCTTCCTTTCCCTGACTCAGTCTTTTGGCTCTCTCACCTCTTGGGTTGGGTCTTACCAACAACATTGTGGTACTCACCTTCCCTCAGGACTAAGCATTTCGCATTCAGGAGCAACCTGCCTTCCAAGAGGCTCCTTAGGTGCAAGGTAAGATGACGCGATTCTTTTGCCTATGAGATTACCACACATCTCTGTCTCCCCACCTTAACTAGCTTATGTGGCATCAAGATTGGCCTTCGCATGTTCTCGGCGTTTAACAACCTCATCGTGTAGTAATGCGCCTTGTTTCTCTCTGCCTCTGAGGTGCAACTCGTAGCGTTGGGGTTTTCAGGGGTTTAAGATCCCTTTCTTTAACTCCTTCTCCTTGAGTCATCGACATCCCACTCGAGGGCAGCTCTTCATAACTCTTTTCTCTCTGCTTCGTTAAACACTGCTCGTTGTGGCAGGTACCTAGAGGTGTAAAGGTGCACCTTAGCTCCTTGCCTTGATTGCCTAACCACCCCTCTTCTGAGCCGTGCTTGGGGTTACCCATTCTCTAACTTAGCTCTGTGGCCCTCTAGCTTCCCCGGATTGGCTTTATCTGCTTGGGTATTGCACTCGCCTCCCTTCTAAGCTGAGTCATACATGCTAAGGAGCGTGATGCGCTTACCAACTGGCTCCTTAGGTGTAATAGAAATTTCCATGGCAAATGCGCAATTGAAGACTATGGAGACATTATGTCTTCCTTCCTTAGCTTGGCTACACAATCTCAAACCCTTCCTTCTCTGTTTTAGAACATCCCTTCTTCTTAACGATTCTCTCATTTTGCCGTTCCAAACTCCAGACTTTCTCTTGTCATTTTTCCTCTCAAATTCTCCTTTGAGTCATTATTTCTTGATTTATAGCTCTATTTATAGTGACCTTCTTGTCTAAAGTTCACTTTCATGCTTTACACGTGTCTCCTCTCCATTTTGTCGCGTCATGCAGCTAACCCACGCCTGACACGTGGTCCGACTATCAGTGGCGATTTGATTTTCCATTTAGCCGCACACCTTATCTCCTTGGGAAGCCAAACTTCTTCAAATTGCTTGGTTCTCTCTTTATCTCCTCGGGAAGCTGCAAGCCTTTATTTCTCTTCTTAGGGTTGTCTAGTCTTGTTAACAGGACACCTAAAGCTTCATATGCATAAGTGTTTCTTCTCGAACCATGGTGTCAAACGTCTAACTTTTGACATCCAATATAGGCTCCTTCTCGCCCCTGGTCTTTATTGCGTTGTTTACATCTACGCGATATAACTTATCAGTTATTTCTCTTGGCGTCACCTTTTTCCTTCTTTTGCATTTTCCTTCGCGCACTAAACTCTTACCCAAGTGGTTTCTCTGAAATGATTTTCCTCAATTGGACTTCCTTCTTTGGGGTCAGATCACGTCACGTACTCCCTCGACTCTAGGTCTTTGTCGCGTTAATGGTACGTGATCAGGGTCTTATACATAATATGATGTCATAAGATATGATTTTACAAAGATGTTGTATATATATGTATAATTTAAACAATTACAAACTATACTAATTACTACCATATCAAATTAATATGATGCAACAATAAGGAAGTTATATTACATAGCAATTACAATCTATAATTGTAAGAGGAAGTCAGAATGGCACTAAAGAAAAGGAAAAAAGAAACGAGGGCGTCACATGAATGAAGAAAATAAAAATGTGGTATAAATTTTTGTGAAAGAAAAAAAAAATAATTTCATTTAATTTGCTACCTAAATATGATTATGATATAATATAGTATAGGGTCCAACTCTCTTTTAGTAGATCCGAATCTGAAGTTATTTTTGTGCTTTTTTTTCTTTTATTATTAAAAGATAAAACCACAATCTGATGACTTAGATAAGTAATAGTTAATATGATATTATGATCCATGATTTGAGGTGGGAGCTTGGATTCTCCAATCCAACGATTACTTTACTAAAACAAAAATATGAATACAAAAACATTAACATGCATTTTAATATTTTCTTTAACAAATCTACAATATTTAATTATTAATTTCTCAAATATGAAAAATTATCAAAAATAGACTCTTTTGACAAAATATTTACTCTTTACCATTAAAAAAATCAAATCAGGTTTAATAAATTTTATCTTTTAATAATTTTGTTCTGAGTGTAAATATGTTGTAAATATTTTCTATTTTTGAAAAAAACATTTTTTAATATTTTATTTTTATAATTTTTCAAATGCATTTATTGACACCAACAAATTGAAATTCATTGATATTTTTATCGACAAACAAACCGATCGTTCTTTTTTAGCAAGAATTTAAATTATATTTTCTTGGATGAACCATGTCTTAAAACAAAAATAATATAATAGTATATTAAATGTGATTTAATTAATTACAATGTACAAATATTTTAATCGGATAGAAAATTGTATTCATTACCTAAAATTTTAGAGAAAAATAATGTAAATGTGAAAGCTATTGAAAATATTTACAAATATATCTATAACACTAATAAACACTAAACTTCTATCAAATGTTGATAGAAGTTATTACATTTTGATAAATATTTTAGTTTATTATCCGATTTTTAGAAATGCTCTAAAAAAATCAAACTCATTTTGCCACATTTAAAAAAAAAAAAATGTTCCGACATTATTAGTGTAATTTTAAATGGGAATTTGTTTCTCTGCAAGAAGAGGGGCCATGAGAAACTCAATATTTTTGGAAAATTTTGAAGCTTATTTCATTCACTTTCGTTGGAGATGGTTGGGTCATCCTATCAAAACAGTGTTATAATATATAGATATATATATGTGTATGTATGTATTACCTTGGATGCTTTTTTGTTTGTCCTCAGGTTTGAACTTATTGTAGAGAATATTTATTGGAACATATATAAGATTTAAAATGTTGGATCTCAATAATATGGGCAGAGCTTAGTTGAGCATCTTTGCCCACATTCAAGTCTTTGTCAAGGGACACAATTGCATTAAAAGAACAGGAATTGGCACAAGATCTAATCAACAAAGACCCTAATTATTTTTTTTTTCTTTTGCCTAAGACTTGTGTTTGTCCTAATTGGTGGTTGAGTTGAGAAGTTGACCCATTAGGCTACTTTATGGAAAATAGATCATCCTTCCAATGTTTGTAATCTCAAGGACGACTTTGATTCTAATTAAAATTTCAACTCCAACGAGTTTAAAAATTTGCACCATTCATAATAATTTCTTTTATTGAACTTATTTATAGTTGTTGGAATACTTTGAATTCATTATGTGGTGTTACGAATAACTCAGTACGGTTTAGAGAAGCTTTTTAGTTTTTTATAATTGTGTTGATGTAGTTATTTATGATTTTGACCCTAGGGTTTGGAAAAATGCATATACAAACTCTCTAACCTAGTGAAACCGTATTGTATTCTAAAAACATTCTCTCTAATAATATTTATTCTCCTTCAGCTTGTGGATGTGGCTAACACACTATTAGTGAACCACGTATATCTGTGGTTGATCTTTATGTTCTTTATTGCTTAATTGTAGATTTCGTAACAAACTAGGTATATGAGCCAACTCGTTAGGGTTTTTGAAATTCATCATTTGTACGACAATTAAGGATGTTTGGTGTAAGCGTGAAGATCAACAAATTCACTAGGAGGAACAATTTTGGATTATGGCAGATCAAGATGCAATCCCTGCTTAAGCAGCAGAAGCTGTGGGTGTCGTTAATTACTAAGACGAAGAAGACATGCAACCGTAGATGACAAGAAATGGCAGACTCTTAAGAAGAAGGCACATTCGACGATAATGTTATGTTTGGCTGATGAAGTCATCATCGTGGTCATTGATGAAAAAATTGTTGCTAGTTTGTGGTCAAAGTTGAAGAGCCTTTATATGATAAAATCTTTGACCAAGAAGTTGTTTTTTGAAGAAACGTATGTATCATCTATGCATGGAAAATAGATGGAGGGAATGTTAGCATGGAAAATAGTGTTGCGTGCAAGATAGTTAACTTAGTCAAGATAGGAGCACTTGATGGTATTTTCTACACTTTGATCAATGAGTTCAGACATGTTCCACTAATGTCAAAGAGTTTGATATCCTTTAGTGTACTTGACAGTAAGGGTTACAGTTTTCAAGTTAAAGACATAGCAATATATGTCTACAAGGTTTCTGAGGTAGTTTTGAAAGGCATAAGACGTGGAACTGTAAACCCTGAACTCTAAAGAAGCTTAAGTCTTTTTGAAGAACTTGGACAATTAAATGTATTTTAGAGTTAAGAATAGAAATGGATTCAAAAGTGTCATTGAAGGTATGTCGTAGTTTTTGAAAAAGAGGAAAATTTAGCCAAGTGTCAAAGCCTTGAAGGTTAGGCATTGAAGGCATGCCCAAAGAGGTTAATAAGGCATTTGAAGACTTTAGACGTTTTGGTTTAGGCGTTTGAGTGAAGTTGGACAAGATGGTAAGTAGGTTAAGTAAAATCTCAATGCAGAAGTGTTTAAACTCGGTCTTTCTCGATCGAGAGGAAATACATAATGCAATTTAGGTAAGAATCTAGAATAGTCATGTGAAATCCTAAGCAAGGTTGAAGACATAAGTGTAGAGAATTGTAGAGAGTTCTCGGGCAATCTCGATGTTAGTTCAATCGAGATTAGAAGAAGAGAAAGAAAATTAGAGAAATCTCGGGCAATCTCGGAGCAAAGTTAGATCAAGATTGAATGTAGAGAAGCAAGTCTAAAGAGATCTCAGACCATCTCAGAGATGAGTTCGACCGAGATTGAAGGTAAAAGAAGGGATTTGAAGGATCTCGAGACAATCTCGGAGTTGTGCCAGCCGAGACTAGTGTCAGAAAAGAAATTGTTTGAGATATTGGGAAGAACTCAGGCTGTGTTTGGATAAAAAAAATCCATATGTTCTTTGCATGTTTAAGTTATATTTCGGCAAGCTGGAGGTTTTAAGCATGCAATAAGTTAAATTTCGGCCTGAGAGAGGTGTCAAAAGGGTTAAGCATGATGAAAATAAATTAATTAAGTGAATTTTAAAAGAGTATCGTTTCCATTTCACTCGGCCAAATTAATTGGGAAAATTTTACCAAAGAGTTTAGTTTGCACAGAGAAGTTGTCGAACGAAGAAGAGCTGAAAAGGCTAGAGTTTGAGCTTGAGGAAGAAGAAAATGTTAAAGTTTGAAGGTGGTTAAGCTATCTCGGTCGATTTTTGGAATTGTAAGTAAGATTTTGATTTATTTCTTTATCAAAGAGGGATTAAATGAATTTATTTTTCCTTTTCCAGGCCAAGAGGAGACTAGATAGGTCTATAAATCGAAGGTCTTAACTACTATCGTTGTGAGTGCAAAATGATTTCAAGTTGATTTTCTAAACATGATTTGTTATTGAATGCTTAAAACATGACTTATTAATTGAAAGTTCGAGTATACTGATTTATTAAGCTAAATTTCCAAAGCATGAGTATGAGCTAAGACAAGTTTATGAATTGTTATGATAAATATGTTTAAGAACAAAGTTGTTTTATCAAGTTATGTTTCTGCAAAGAGATGTTAAAGCTTGATACTTGATTTTGAATTTACGGTTACACAACACAAGATTTACGAGCAAGTATGTTTAAGTTAAGTTTTCAAAGTATTTGAGATAAAGAATGATTTAGTATGTTTTAGACTATACCTATAATGATTCTAAGATATACAGCAACCCTATGGGGGACACTACCTGTGCACAAATAGTCCTGTGATGAGAGTTTTTAATAGATACCTAAGATTTCATCACTAACACCTATTTATCAAGATGAGGGCCACCAGAGAGTCTCAGAATCCATCTCATTATTATTTTTAGTTATAATGAGCGACAGACACTACTGATGCCTTAAATTCCGTCTCGTGTAAATAGTATCACAAGATGAGGGCCACTAGAGTGTCTTAGATTTCCATCCTTGTGATTCATGTTGTATAACAATTGAAAAGAAAGTTTGAGTTAAACTGTTTTATGGTTTATGTTACGTTTCATAAAAGGCAAAATTTACAGTTAATTTATTTTAAAAGTATTTTTTAAAATAAAAATCGTCACTCACTGAGCTATTTAGCTCACAGTTTCCAAATGATTCACTTTCTAGGAAGAGATCGTGATCCTCAAGCCTAATCGTAGTGTTGTGCAAGTTATTGATAGTTTTTGCTACTGCTGGTCAATACTTAGGTTCAACCATGTTATGTACATAAGTTTAAAGTTAAGTTGGTCAAGTTGTTAAATTTTTGTTTGGTTTAAAAGTGTCAGCTGTAATCAATGATGTTTAGCCTTAACTTATTTTGAAAATTATGTAATGAAGTTTGTTTAATCATTAACTAGTGTGTTGGTTCGCTGCTTAAGTTTAAAAATTGTTTAAGTTGTTTAGCTTTCCAAAAGGTTTAGTAGTCAGGGTCAGCTGGTGTCGTTTAGAAGGGGAGTGATATTGGTTGATTTCAGGTCGTCTCTCAGGTCGAGAGTAGGTGATCCGGGAGAGGTGTGATAGGAACATTATATCTTCTATCAGGTTTCACTATAATAGATTATGCTATTGTTACATTGTCTGTTGTTCACATGGATGATATGACTCAGTTGTGGCATATGAGACTTGGTCAAATGATTGAAAAGGAATGCAAATTTTGTCCAAGAGGGATCTTCTACGTGGGCACAAGGTGCAATATGTTGAATTCTATGAGCATTGTGTTTTTGGAAGGTTCAACAAAGCAAGTTTCCATCGTACAAAAGAGACACTTGATTGTATCTATTCAGATTGTTGGAGACCTTTTAAAGTTGAGTCTATTGGGGGAATCGTATATTTCTTGTCTATTATTGATGATTATTCAAGAATAACTTGGATTTTTATGATGAAACATAAAAGTGAAGCCTGCAAGAATTTCAAGCAATGTAAGATATTGATTAAGAATAAACACGGGAAAGAAGATGAAAAGACTGCAAACTGATAATGGTTTGAAAATTTGTGAGTCTGAGTTTGATGAGTTCTGTAAAGTTGAAGGCATTGTTGGTCATCATACTGTCAGGGATACACCACAATAGAACGAGATTATAGAACGTATTAGTCAGACTTTGTTGGAGAGAGGGATACACCACAATAGAATGAGATTATAGAACGTATTAGTCAGACTTTGTTGGAGAGAGTGAGATGTAAGCTCTCTAATGCAGGTTTGACCATAAGGTTTTAGGTAGAAGCAATGAATACAACATGTTATCTGATCAATCATGGACCTCACACAAGTATTGATTCCAAAATACCGTATGAGGTGTGGTATGATTTTCATCCACATGGCACCACATTCGACATGAGTTTATTGTAGATTTCCATGCCAGGGGTGGAAATTGTGGACCTGGTTCATGATTTTCATATAAGATTTATAAATGTTGTTACCATTTAAACATTCAAGAGTCATTGGCCTAATGATTCTCTTATCAATATGGTGAATTTACCTCATCTTATGTTTTGAGTTCAAGTCCTTCTAACGTTAGTTTAAAAAAACGTTAAGTTGCAAAAAAAAATAAAAATGATGCAGCGAAGAATCGAATCTAAGACATAAAATGAAAAATCATCATATTAATGCATAAATAGTTTGAAAGATAATTGTAATAGTAAGTTTGATAGAATAATGATTAGAGGAAATGTAGAGGAAAAAGAAAAAGAAAAAGAAAGAAAGGAAAAGAAAAATGAAATAAGATTTGTTTTGTGTATGAGAATAAAAAGAAAAAGAGGGTTCTCCAAACAAATCTGAATTATGAGGAAATTGACATTCGTAGGTGGGTCACACGTCCCAATAACATTGTTCTTCTTTTCCTTCCCATTTGCCTCCACTCTCTTTCAAAATTCCTACCGTTAACACTTAACGCCCCGCCGTTACTTACCTCCCAAACCACACAAATATTGAAGACATTTCCCCATTTTCTCTTCTAACACTGTATCTCCGTACAATTCAAAACTCATATCATCTTACCTTTTCAATTTATTTTGGATTAGCAACTATATTAAGACTATCATAGAATCCATATTTTATTTTTAAAAATATCCTTAATTTGAAAATATAAAAATAAAAAAAATATTAAGAAAAGGAAGGAAACACTAAAAAAAATATAATATTCAAAATTTATATAAAAGGAAGCTACCGCCCAGGGTTCAACACCCAAAGGACAGTTTTTGGAGCACGTCACTATTGTAATCTCGTTGAGGAATTACAGAATTAAAATAAAAAAAGAAAAGAAATGAAAAAGTAAGAGCATTTCTTTTTTCTTTTTCCATTTTAGTTTGTCTTGTTATTCAGAGTGGGGGAGGAAGAGGAGAGGGGATTCATAGTGAGAAGAGAGAGAGGGTTGAGGTTGAAGATCTTGTCAGATCGAGCAACAACTGCTACCCAATCTTCCACATTATCTCCTTTTAATTTTTCAGGTGTCTAATTTTTCTTCTTCTTCCTCCTCCTCCTCAAATCTCTGTGTTTGGATCTTTACTATGCTTTTTCAGCTCTTTGGAATGGATGCCTGCTCTCAATTTCACTTCTTCTTCTTCTTTTTTCTGTTCATTTTCAGCTTCCACCCTCTCTGCTTGATGTTTCCCTCTCTTTTCTTCCTGGGTTTTGGCTCTACCTTTCTATTTTACTTCTAATTTTGGTCTCTGTAGGAATTTTTACTCTAATGTGACTCAAATTCTGGTACTACTTCATGTTTGTATCTACTCTCTTGGTGGGTTGCTGCTCTTTCTGCTGTTTATGTTCTAATTTTTTTGTCTTTCTGGTTTTACTTGAAGATTGTTGGAGTTCTTCTTCCTCAAATGTGAATCTAATTTTGGTTCTATTTGATGTTTATCCTTGTTTTCTTGGTGGGTTTTTACTCTCTTAGTTTTCTAGGTTCTAATTTTTGGTCCCTCTGGGTTTATTTGGAGATTTTTGGGGTTGTTGGTCAAATGTGACTCAAATTTCCTTCCTATTTCATGTTTATCTCTTTTCTCTTGGTGGGGTCTTTCCTCTCTGTTGTTTTGGTTCAAATTTTTGGTTTCTCTGGGGTTTTTGAAAATTTCTGGAGTTGTTCTTTCTCAAATATGATCTTGGTATTATTTGATGTTTGTCTCTATTTTCTTGGGGGGTTTCTTTCTCTCTTGGAAATTTGAACTACGATTATAATTTTGGTCTCTCTTTGATTGGTTTCTCTTGCCTTTTGAAAGTTAGTGGTGGACAATGAATAATATTTGAATGTTTAGCCTTTTGTTTTGGTCAAAGGTTTAAAGGGGTTCTTTGTGGACTTTGTGGCCTTTCATTTTCCATTTAGAGTGGTCGGTTGGTTTATTTGACTTAATGATGTCTTTTAAAGATAGCTTTACCATTTGTTTGTTTCATCAGGATTTCAGTTTTCTTCTTTCCTTCGAAATTCACTTTAAATTCTTTCTTCTATCAGTAAGTCTTTGGCCATTTCTAATGATATATGTTCTTCTTTTTATTGGTCGTGTTTAATTTCTATTGTTTTGTACCTTTTTGCGTGCTGTTGTTTCTCTTTCACATCCCAAGTTGTATGAAAGTTTCTTAACAATAAAATAACAGAGAATTAAGGTTCTGGTCTTTAGATTTCGTCTTCTTTAAGTTTTGGAGTTTCTTCATCTCAGCCATCAAGAATTGAACTTTGGAGAAGTCCATTTTTGCTATAATAATGGAAAATTTCATTTTATTTATGTTCTATTGTTTTAGTTTTTCTGAATACCCCTATTATATGTATTTGGTTATGTGGTTGCTGAATTTACAAATTACCTTTGTTTTTATTTTTTATTTTTATCTTATGCTTTAGTTTGTTTGTTTGGAGTTTTTGGATAGAGATTTTTTGATACCTCCACCTCCCCTAATTTATATCTAATCCTCTATTCAAGTCATTTTTGTTTCTTTAAATCTTAGTTTAGTACATGAATTCTTCGCATGTACTGTTCTCTTCTTCTTTGCCCTATACTTTGAAATGTTATGTCCTTGGATCTAAAGTTTTGGAAAGATTCACTTTCACCCTCGTACCTGGCTGGAACCGTGTTTAACCGATTGCCTTCTCAGGATCATGGGGAGGGAGCCAAGTGCTGTAGCAGTCGTACAAAAGCCAAATGGTGTTGCTCATGACATAGTACACGTTGCGCCGAGAGTTGCTCACCATGACATAGTTCATGTAGCACCGAGAGTCCCTGGTAGAAACATGGAGGCCAAGGACTATGAAGTAAAGGAATGTACTGAAGAAAACTTGATCATTGAAAAATATGATGAGAAGGTAGAGGTTTTAAGTATCAAAAGCACTAATGTTGATGGTGAGGAGAAATATGAGAAGTCTCGAGTTGAAAAGTTTGGTGAGTACAAGAAGTCAAGCCCAATTGGATCAAAATCTCCAGGAAATATGAAGGGGCAATACACTGTTCCTCAGCCGTTTACATTGGAAACTGAAAAGCGTGGTCCGTGCGCACATAATATTGGAAACGATGCAACTACCACTACTGGTGTCAACATTTCACCAAATTTGCAATCTCCTAGTGCTAAGAAGAACTCTCAGGTAATTAATATTCATAATTGGCTTCCTATATTTCGTTAACCTGGGGATTTGTTTGTTTTTGCTTTTTGAGGCCAAAGAATTGAAGTAAGAAAGAAATGGCTGTCTTCTATATTTCATTTTTGCCTTCAAGACTTATACCATATCATGTGCAGTAATTAATGCTGTACTCGATTTTCCTTGGCTCACCCAATTTTTCTAGGCCGACCCCTCTTAAATGACTGAGCTTTTTTTCCTGGGTTTAAGGGTTGGCACAATTTGGGGAGTAGTTCTTTTTGGGGTGAGCTCAGGCCACTTGAAGTTGGGATTCTGCAATTTTATTTCTCATATTGTTATTTTTTCTGTTAATTTCTATCTCTTATTTGGTTCCTTTCCTAATTCTATACTATATTTCTTTAAACTATGGTCGTCTTGCCATTGGATGAAACTGGCCCTTTTCTCGTAGCACCTCTTTCGAGGGCCTTGGACTCTCCCAAAATTACTGTGTTCTACCTTGCCCCCTCACTCACCCAATATATACAAGATTTCTCATATAGTTACTAACATAATAGTGCTAATATTTTAACGCTTTACTATATTACTTTGTGGGAAATCAATAATTAGTTATGTACGATTGCAAATGAGTTTTCGTCAGTGAAGCTAGAATGATACAGTTTGGCAGTGATGATTAACGTTCAAAAATGTTTTCTTGTGTACAGCCAAATTCACCTCCTTCGTTAAGGAAGCATCTGGATAAAAAATACCACGATGAAGAAGATAATTGGTCCATCACTTCCTCGTATCCTCATTGACATCCAAATATATATATATATAATTACATTTTCACACTGTAAATTGTTTACACTTCCTTTTTGGCTTTTATGGTCCTTAGCCATGTTAAGTGTTGCTACTTCTGTGAAATCTAAGGTAACTGTTGGTGTTGCTCCAACTTTTCGATCAGCTAGTCGTGCCGAGAGAAGGAAGGAGGTAACTTAACTGACATTGCTTATTGCTTATTGCAAATATTCATAATGTTACAAATAAACATAGTTCAATCGCTAAATGCCTGTGATTAATTCTTTATTTTCCAGTTTTACCAAAAGTTGGAAGAGAAACACCAAGCTTTGCAAGCAGAGAAAAACCAGTATGAAGCCAGAACAAAGGTATCTTCCTTCAATTCCAGACTTCTACATCGTTTTCCGACTTTTCCAACAAGTTCATTTTGTTAAATTTCCATTAAACCCAAAACCGTAAGAGTGATGGGTTATTTCACATCTACTTTTCTACGTCTATTCTTAACGTCACACTTAAGCAGTAGCCTACGGTCTTAATCTGATTCTCAAAGTCCAATGTATAAGGAAGAGAATTAGAATATATTGACAAACCATTTTTCTCCATTTCTTCAACTTGTGATTGCTTGTGTTCTAATCATCTTTAAATGATTATGGAAGAAACTGTTAGAATCTGTTAGCACTGAAAAGGAAAAACACTTTATGATGTGATTTAATAGGAAGAGCAAGAGGCAGCCATCAAGCAACTGAGGAAGAGCTTAATCATCAAAGCAAACCCAGTGCCTACTTTTTACTATGAGGGACCCCCACCCAAAGTTGAACTCAAAAAGGTGAGTGTTTCATAATCAATCTCTCTTCCTTCTACTCCAAGAATCATCAACTCATTACTAAATCTTCAAGTAACAACCTGCAGTCCTTTTTTTGTAAAAGTTTTTAACCTTTAGCTTCTATGTGTTGGTCATCGCAGCTGCCACTGACACGACCCAAGTCACCGAATTTTACTAGAAGAAGGAGCTGTGGCGATGCAGTTAACTCAAATATAGAGAAGGGAAAAGAATGTGGTCGAGTGAAACGACACAGCCTTGGAAGCATCAGAACAGACCCGACTAATGTTATGACGACTCCAAAAACAAAGGGGCAAATCAGCGGTCGGAATAGCGGTAGCAGGGTGAAGGAGAATAAGGAGACAACAAAAACAAGTGGTGCTAAGATTCCTGAGCAGAGAAGCAATTTGAATATAGCAGTTCAGTCATGAAGTTAGGAGTTTTGTCTGACTTGAGAAAAAAAAGGGTTCTTCATCTTGTATTTGTTATTGTTGCCAAATGGATATTTCTAAAAGGAGCTTTCCTTTTTGTTTTCAGTTTTAACTGGATTTTGGTAATATGAAATTTGTAAATGTTTTGTAGTTATGATTTGTACTGACAAATAGCTTATTAGTTGTGTTTAGAGAGCGTGTGTCTGATTTTACTACTATTTTCTTTCTTTTCTTTTTTACTTTGTTTTGGGAAGATTTCACAGTTGAGAGAAGATACCACAAGAGAAGTAGAATAGGATCAATGTATGGTTTCTTTGTTGCAAAATCTTTATGCTAAAGATTTTGAGGTTGCTAAGTGGAAGTTAGATTTTGAATGTGACTTCTTGAATGTTAGGATCAGTTTGTTTCACAGGTTTTGCTATGGTTTTCAATCTGATATTCATTGTTTGAACATGCAATTTTATTTTATTTTATCTTTAAATTTAAATTTAATATCCTGAAAACTTTTGAATCCATCGACATGGATATTCTTATATCCTTTCTAAACTAATGTCGTTCAGTATTTGTTCTTACTGGACAAAAAAGCATTCGAACAAATAAATGTGTTATCAAATTGAATTTTAAAACTTATTATTCTGAAGGATTTATTGAAATAAAAATGTATAGCTTACTGATTGATTTAACATAAATGGAAAAGAAAACAGTAAAGGAAACATCTCTACACAAACTAAAACAATTTTTTTTTTTCACCAAAACAAATTTAGATACATCTAACACACTGCATAAATTACCATCAACTTCTACGCTGACACCACAATACAAAAATTAAATTTGAGATTAATGGGTTGTTTGGGGGAAGGATTGGGTTATCAAGGAAAAGGATTATGATAATCCTTGGATATGAAAAATGTTGGTTTATGATAAGATGTGTTTGAGAGAAAGGTTATGTGAGAAGGATTATGAAACGTTTATGATAAGATGTGTTTGGGATAAATGTTACGTAGGAAGGATTATAATTTTTTTTTTTTTAAATTCTTATTCTAAATCCAATACACATCCATATATTTAATTTACCAAATTGTCATATTTTCGTAAAACAAGTTTCATTAGTTTTCTAAAATATAATATCCATTTCTACGTTCTTTACGCAAGCCTTTCGTGCCAATAAATTATCAATTTTTTAATTCGTATTCTAACTCCAATACACAAATTATATATATTTAATTTACCAAACCGTCCTAGCTTTCATACAACAATTTCGAGTAATTTCTTCAAAGACGACGTCGATTTTTAACATTTTTTAACGTTGAGTCGTTATGTGCAATAAATTATAACATTGTTTTTTCATTGTTATTCTAAATACAATACATAAATTGCGTATATTTAACAATTGATTTAAACCAATAACTGGCAACATAATTTTATTCAAACGAAACGATACACGAATTACAAAATAGTTTCTAGGAAGAGAGTTTTAAACTGAAGTCAATTACATGGAACACAATGCAGGAGCCAAAAAAAGGGTTGAGCGGTTGAAGATGTTGGACAAAAAATCATGGGTTATTGTGTAAAATGACATTGTAATAGTCCATCTTTATATCCTCGGGTAGGTCCAAGAAGCCTTTCATGACAACCAGATTCTATGTCATTATCATCATAAAATGCGCCCTGTTCGCTCTACTGAGCTCATGGATAGCCTGCAACTATCTAATGACTTCCCTTCGTACAACGTCTTCCTCCTGCTTAGCTATCTTTGGCCAATCTGCAATGGCCTTAAGTTGGTCATTCGTACAGTCCATGACATCGCAAATGACGTCCACAATCTCAACAGTCTGCCCTCCGCGCTTCCTCTTCAATCTGCTGGAACTCGGCCTACAGTCGCTAGACCTACCAAGTCGTGAGCCCATCATGTCCTCAGGCGACATGTTCATTCCCTGGAAGTACATGTAGAAAACTCCATATCGATCTCATCTTTCGGTTGAAATCCCTCGGACCTGTCCGACACATTGGACCCGACATCAGTGAATGTCTTTGCATGTGCCCTGTTGCACGATCTTTCTCGAAGACATACGACAATTTGTCGTAATACGGGAAAGACTTGTTCAGAGGCCCTTCGTTGTAGGATGCTTCTATGAAAAAGTGTAAAAATAGTCGTCAGTTTTTTATTATAATGATGTTTAATGTTCACATTCACTTTTTTTTTTTTACCTTGACCTAACTGTCAAAAACATCCTTCTCCATAATGATACACTTAGCCTCGTCATTCTATTTGAACCCACTACATGCTAATTTCAGCAATTTCATGGATCGTTCTCTTCAAAGACTTGATCCCACTTTCAATAATAGTGGTCGACGTCAAATTGTATCTTGGCATTCTCTCCCCCAACATTCTCACCAGCTGGGCCAGGTAACCGGGTCTGAAGGTCCCATTGTTTGATCTCCACCCTCCCGCATTCACTAAGTCAACAAGACAGTCAACGAGGGTGGACTCCTCTTCCTTCATCCACGGATGTTTCGAGGTCCTTTACGAGCTGGCCATATTGACAAAGAAACGAAAAAAAAAAACAGTCTAAGTGACTTATATAGACAATGAACACATGGAAAAAGTTGTGAATTCTGTTAATGGGTTGGTTGTCAAACATATTTGTTTATACACCCAAACATTCTATAAAAATGACATCGATGGTGACATATTACAAGAATTAAAATAACGCGCTTTTGCAACAACTCAAATGTTACTAGTGATTACTCAACTGCCATTCATTGAACATCGCCTCGGCGAGGTCATCCCTCCACTGACTCCATTTGTTTGAGGCCTCATTGAAATTTATGTTGTTACCTTCAGTCGTTGTGTAGTTCGAGTCACCCTCATCGACGTCCTAAAAAAATTTGATGTTCGTTATCTCTCGATTTATTAGATTATGCAGTAGACAACACGCCATAATCGTGCGACATTGGTCTTGAACGGGGTAGTATGACTTTCGTGGAGGATTTTCCATCGACCCTTCAATAGACCGAACACTCTTTCAATAACATTATGTGCGGAAGAATGTTTTATATTGAAGAACTCTTTCGATGTTGTTGGTGCATTTCTGGCTCCATGCCACTCTTGGAGGTGATATCTTTGGCCTCTATACGAAGCTAGAAATTCGTCCGCATTTGGGTACCCCACATCGCAAAGGTAGTAATATCCTATTATGATATCGACCTTGTTATATGTTGTAAATGAAGTATTTAAAAAAAAACTTAACTTTGGGTAACAGTTTCGTTTACCCTTTGGAACCTTCAGCTCCTTGGATCGTGAAATAGCATTTCAAAGGATGCGTGAGTCAGCTGTGGATCCTTTCCATCCGAATATGACTAATACAAAATCTCCTTTCTTCATGTCGCATACACTAAGGACGTTTGTGGTCACTTCGCCCTTGTTCTATACCTAGATCGATCACCGGCGACCACGTTCGCCTTTATGTATGTGTCGTCTAAGGCACGAAGTCAATTTTTTAGCGAATAATAAATGCTAAATCAGAACATCGAACAAACATTCACTTTCAATTAAACCCAAGATAAGAAACAATAACCTCGAAACACCGCCATCGGAGATCTATGCATGTGCTCATCATTGGTTGTGGTTTTGCCAACAAACTCGTCATGCATACATAACACGACCAACAACACTAGGTTGAAATGTCGTGAGACTATCTCACCTGACCATACAAACTCCCGTTGGATCTCGCGATTCTTTACATCGTGCACTAGCACGTGGAGGAACATGACAACCATTTCCATTACATCGTTGATTTTTGTCGATGTTAATCCAGTGGTTGTTCTAAGTAAATGACACAGAATTGCAAAACATCTTTTGTTCATTCTTATACTTTGACGACATATAAGGTCAGACTTGTGGATCATTCGAAAGTATGCCTGGTGCCTAATTCTATGCCTACTATCGCAAGGTATTTGAGTTAACCTCTTGTGGTCATTCAATAGTTCATCCAATGTCATTAGTAACTGACGTTGAGAGACTGTGAAAACTGTTAGAATATCGACAAGTTGTGATGGATTCATTTTAAGATACAAAAAGGGGAACGTGCTAAAGTAATTGGAGCATTAGATAGATCTTGAAAAAAATGTGAAGGGAGCACATGGTGAATATCGTTCTAAATAGATTTAAAAATAGGTGAGTGAGTAAAGCATAAAGTGGACACAACTCGTAAGTGTGTTCGAGAGACGATGGTGTAGTTCGAGTGCTGTGGTTAATGGCAAAACATTTTATTAGTGGAAAACCAGCAGGGTTTCACAACACTAGATTGGAAAAGCTCGTTTCGTTTTAGAAATTGGGTGCTTTCAAAATATACGTAAGAAAAGACTTCTCATTTGAAAACTACTGAAATAAATTCGGGTTTTCGCTTGACATTCAGTTCTTTACTTTTGAGGGAATCCATGTTATAACTTAAGTAGACTGTTTGAAAAAATTATGAAAGAAAAGAATACAATGTACTGAAAAAACTAACAAAAAAAAAGGTAGGGCAAAATTGTGAAAGCTTTTACAAATCAACTTGGACTGTATGCTCCATGGCCAATATACATTTTTAAATAAGATTGAATTGAAAAAGTGTGATATTTTGGTTATGATAGTGTTTTAAGCGTCATAGTTGTGACGCTGCTAAAAAAATACCTACTTTGGGAACAAAAACTTTTATAAATAAAATGGGAACATGGAACATGCATCAAATATATGGAAAATAAATTAATTGAAAATATTATAAAATTTATGAAAGTCCACACGAAAATCCACATACAGTGTTTTTCGGTAATAGTTCATACACATTACAATGTAAAAAAAACAAACACGTAAATTGGTGGAATGATGTAGAAACTCGAGTACCTCGAAAGTTCAGGATACATACTTGGGCTCACTGCAAAAGAGAAGGAAAAAATAAATATTAGTGCAATACATTCTTGGTGGATGGATTAAAAAAAAAACAAAGAAAAGAAAAAGGTGCGCGAGTTCATACCTTTCCCTATCGATCTAAAAACATGTACGAAAAACAAATGAACAGACGGTTAACAGTTACATGGAAAAAAAAGTGAATGATGTGAAAAAATTTTGTGCCTCAGAGGAAGAAAATTCTTCACTAATTTGAAATCAAATTTCATGGAGTGGAACAAATGTCTTCACAAATGCAATGCTAGAAAATGTGGTGACGTGAAAGGCATGCACATGAACAAAAAAAATGGAACAAGGGCCTCAAAGATGGAATAATAGTAAATTCGGAGATATGAAAAACATGGGAATGGAGAACAAAAATGGAAAAAGGCACGTAGTAAACAAGTACTGACATGAAAATTATGAAAATAAACAACAACAAGTGGTCTAGCATGGATCGCAACTTCAATTAATGACAAGTGCATAACTAGACTATGAAATCCGAACACACAATGGAACACTAACGCATGGATGCATATACATACCAAAGAAAGGGGGAACTGAGCATTGCTATGCAAATGAACCGAGGAGAAAACACACATAAGGAAGAATGACATAGCAAGTATATATAGATGGGAAATGAAATAAGTAATGATTCATTGAAGACCCCTAATAACACGCAATTTTGAGCATGGACTAATGACAATGGAAAAGACAACACACAACAGATGGCAAAAGAAAATTCAAGTAACCAGAAAAGTTGGTCAAAGTTAAAATACAGCAGACCTACCACACAATGCACATAGTGTGTATTTACATGGATAAAGGGAAAGAAGCATCAGAAACTCAAGGAAAACAATATACAGAAGTTACTGCACTGAAAAGTACACAAATATCTACACACTCAATAGCAGTAATGGCTTAAGCAATGGGTAGGCAAATTAGATACAGACAGCAACATTAGACATGAACAGAAATAGTAAAATACAGATTCACAACAATTAAAAATAATATATGTTGGTAGCAAAAAGTATGGACATGAATCATAAAAAATACATCACCTCCTTCCTACCTTGCTCATCCCGAACACTACCGAACGGATGTAGCACTTATATTTTATCAGTAATGGAAAACCACGATCGGCAATGGAAAGGGCAAGCGACAACGGGAAGTTTGTGCGTAAAGGGGCTGTTCGAGTGGCAAGCCTTTTCAAGCAGCCATGCAAGGACACCAAGTGGGTCAAGGTGAGGGTTTACATGCTTTCAAAGAAACCCAAAATAAGATGAATAGTGAAGCGTTTTAGAGGTAACACATTCGAAGGCTTCCATCAACGAAACATTTCACCGATTCCACATCTGTATTAGGGGGAAAATAGGTTGGATCGAAAGAGAAAGACGAAACCGAGCATTTCAGGCCTGTGAAAAAGAAACAAACCTCTGATCGGTGAAAGACAAAGCAAAAAATGATGAGGGGAGGACCAATGTTTTGTAGAGACAGAAGGGAGCGAAAGCCAACATTTTGGGAAGTTAGGACGAATTGAGAAGGGAAATATAGGGTGACTGAGAAAGGTGGAGGACAAATTGAGAAGGGAAGGTGAGAGATTGAATCTAGATTGAGAGCACACCGAAGAGGGGATTGAAACCCTAACCCAACCCTTCCCCCAAACGTGGGTTGAGTTAAATAACCCTTTCCCTCCCCCAAACACCCCATAAGGGTAAAAAAGTCAATAAAGATATCCTCCCTTGTGATCAAACTCCCTTTGCTGAAATATCTTAGGCTCCTCTAGAATATAGAATCCCTTCTCGTGTCAAAATCTTAGGCTCTCCTTAAGACCAAAAATCTCTTTTAAACTGGTATACTCTTTAGAATGTTGCAAACAACAATTGAAGAATGCACAGTGGAATTGGTAAGCAACAAGCAAATACAATGAAGTTGGTTGTATGAATTACTCTTGCTCAAAGAAGAGCTGTAGCTTACCTGAGGAACACATTATAATTGCACAATAAACATGTTTGACTTCTTTAATAAACAAAATCGGCAACCTTTAAAAGGGTTTCATGATTAATTTGCTTTAAATAATATAATATAATAAAGAAAATAATATCCAAAAAAAAAAAAAGATCAACTGCAAACCCAAACTAAAAAATATAATAAAAAAAATAACGCGGCTATATATTTCCAAAAAAGAAATGGATTTAAAGACTATGCATGACAACAAAGCAAACCACTGCCTTAAAAATATATAATGGCAACAACTGAAATCTCCAACAATACTTATTACCAACCTAAAAGTAATGATATTTGATCTCTTATTCTAAATTTATTGAATTAAAGAAGAAAAAAAATGTCTCTTATAAGAATTTGTGACCTATCAAAACTAAACTATTAAGTGAACTAACTTATTTAATAATCATTCAGTTTTATGCTTATATTCACACTTTTTTTTGACTTTTTAATGTCTTTATTTCATTCGACACACTACAAGAAAATTCGAATCTTCCAATACATCTTTACACCGTCGGTCTAAATAGCGTCGGAAGATAAAGCCTCTTCTATTGCATAATTTGGTGCGTCGAAAGACATAGTATCTCCCGACGCCTAATGTAAACGTCGATAGGTAGTGAACCATCTCTCAATGTTGTGGGGTACTCTCGACGCTTATCGAGCTGCGTTGGGAGTTCCCCTTTAAAAACCCTCCCAAATCTGTATTTTACATATCTGGAAAAAGATCAGGAAGAGATCGAACGAAGAGAATGTCACTGTGAGAACACCATTGTTTACTATGCCGTCGCCGTCGCCACCTGCCTTGTCTATTCCGATATGTAATTTATTTAAACTAATTTTGCCCTAATTAAGATAAGGATCTGTGGAAGAGCTTTGGGGATTGGTAGTTGATATATGCTTTGCGAGATCCTTTTTTGACGTATTGATATATATCCGAGTGATTTTCTACGTCAGGAGAGCTCCCATTTCTTGCAGTGACAAATTGTTTTCAAAATCTAAACTAATTTTTAGAAAGAAAAAAAAAGGTAACATTTTAGATTTTTTTTTTTTTTTTTTAGAATTTAGCTAGGAACTTTACTAAATGACTTTTTTCCCATCTATGGTCCCTTTAATTTTTGCTTTATTGTTTTAGCATTTGTTCACTGTGAAAAGTATGAGAATTAGTCAACAGAAGAGTCAAGTGTTTAGGTTAGATCATGTTTTTTGTGAAGTGTTGTCTCAATCACATTACAATCTTCATCAAGTCTTAGTAGGACTTGATAAATTACGACGTTGGAACAAAACGATGGTTCATATTTATCTTCGAGAATGGATCCTTTACTATCAATTTATATAGAGGAACTCAAAAGTAGGACACCAATAAATGAAGAAGTTATTTTAATAAAGGTACACATATGACACAACCTAATTGGTATACACAATATTCTATCTAATAGAATGACACAACCTAATTGGTAGACACAATATTCTATCTAATAGAATGTTAACAAATTTGGTCTTCTCAAGATTTTCTGACATAGCTTTTCTAACTAAGCTGATTATATAACCTAGTGTATTTGGGCTTGGCTGGCCAAACACTTAGACTCTCCGATCCCCATCCTTAATATGCATGGTAGAATAAATAAATCAAATATAATAGCTCTAATGTTTTAACAAAAAAATTTCCAAAATCTCAAACAAAATTTCTACGGAGAGAGAACTTTGAATGATTTTTAATCGTAAAGTTAAGATGAAATGTTCAAAATGAAGAAGGACCTAAAAAATTCTAAGTATAGCAAAGTAGAAAAGAACTATATTAGGGGTTTGTTAGAAAGGAATGGTGGAAAGACAATAACTGAATCAACCTCTTCCTATGAATGATGCCTATTCATCTTCCATTCTTCCCCATATCATTCTTTCTTTCTCTCCATTAAAGCCCTACTTTGCTTCTTTCCCCTCACTCGGTCGGGCTGGCTCTGGCCTTAATCTGTAAACCAATTCCCAACTTGACCACCTCCCCATCCTGACCCCGGCCCTCTCCCCTCACGCGGTGGCTGGCGGGTCGTCAACTTACCCCACCGCCACTCGCTTTTTTTCTTTCTATTAATTTGCTTTTCTTTACTCCTAACCCTAATGGATAAGAAACACTTGCAAAGGGTGCCTTCATCCCTGTCCTCGTCGTCATCGTGCCCGTCTCTCCATGAGTCGGAGGACGAGCTGAAGCACATGCCGTTGGCACCACCGCAGTTGAAGAACAAGAAGCGTTTGTCCAAGCAACTTTCAATGTGCGAGACTCCAAGGGACCTTGCATGGGAGAAGCGACGACGACAGATGCTCCGCCCGAGGAACGGCTCAACAGACAGGGACGACTTGACTGATGAGGACTGGAATGAGCTCAAAGGCTGCATTGAACTAGGGTTTGCATTCAATGAGGAATATGGGCACAAGCTGTGTGGTACATTGCCAGCCCTTGACCTTTACTTTGCCGTCAATCGGCAGCTATCGCCAAGTCCCGTGTCAACGCCCCATAGCAGTGCCTCGGCGTCATCATCACTTGGCGGAAGGTCTTCATCTTTTGAAAGCCCCAGGAGTGAGTTTGATACATGGAGGGTTTGTAGCCCAGGTATGAAGATATTGCATTCTGTAGGGATTTTAATTTATTTGCAATTTATAATTGTGAAGTTATTTTGCCCCAATATCTCATTCTTTACATGTTGGAAAATCAAGCTTCTTCAAATGTTACATTGCATATATCAACAAAAACAAAAAAAGAAAAAAGAAAAAAAAAGAAAAAAAAAAGGAAAAAATTCTAAATAAATAAATAAGAAACATCTATATCTTATATTTCGAAGTTAAAATAATTTAATAACCCTTTCGTTTTTTAATTTTTCATCAGATTCTAAAAATAGTTTTTGTGTTCAAAACGAGCTTGACTTTTCAAAATGTTCTAAATTGTATTAAAAAGAAAGATCAAGTCGAATTAGAGTTTATATTCTTAATTCTTAAAAATTAAAAAAAAAAAATCAAATAGATATGAATTGGACCTTAATACCTTTTTTAAATGTTAAAACCTACCTTTCCATATTTCTTTAGCTGCAATAATATTTTAGTCCTTGGAAGGTTCTTTTAAATCTGACATGAAATATTTCATCATAAATCCAACACTTTGCCAAATAAGATTATACTAAATCTGAAGCCACATATCTTCCATCACTTATCAAATTATTAGTGACAACACAAAACATTTTTTCCATAAAATTCAAGGAATAAAATAAATATCATTAAAAGTTGCTACAATCAAATACATCTAGAGATTAAGGCACAGAATATGATTTAGTCTTCTTTTTTCTACAAAGCATATACCCTATTACGATTATTACAATTATTGTATATTTAACAAATATTTTAGAAAATAAAGCTATACACTATTAATTTTTTTTTTTTTTTGATGTACTAAATATGTAGGAGAAGACCCAAAGCAAGTGAAGGCAAAATTAAGACACTGGGCTCAAGCTGTGGCATGTTCAGTAATGCAATCGTTGGGAGAAAAATAAAAGAAAAAAAATTTGAGGAAATATATTGTACAGATCAGAAGAGTAAAAAGATAAAAAAAAATAATTTTTTTAAAAAAGAAAGAGGCAGAAGGGGTTTGGTTTCAAATCTGGACGAATTAGGGTTTGTTGCTACTTTAAGCTTTAAATTAATTAATTCTGCAATGCTCTTTGTAGTTTAAACAACAAAAACATCTCTCTGGTTTGAAGCTAGCTTATTATATATATGTGAGGGCCAAAGGAAAAGCCAGAGCCTTTAATGGGAAAACTTTGGTATATAATTAATTTAGGGCTAAAATATGTTTTTTTTTCATTGTCATTATCCAATGTTCATTGTAATTCTATAAATATATATATACATATATACATACATACATATATATATATATTATATGTGTGTTTTTCTTTGTTGTTACCGATGTGAAATATCAACGCATCAAACTTATATATAAAACCAAAGTTTTAAAATCCATGGATCAATCTTTCCTATTTAATTTATTTTCTTTTTAGTTGAGATTTAAACTTTCACATCTTATGATTGAAAGACACACTTAGCTCAATCCATGTTCACTTTGGCACAAGTACTTGTTACAGCTTTTAAGTGCGTACTCCAAAACCTAACCTAACCAAATTTAACAAGTTAAATAGGAAAAACACAGATAACAAGTAAAATGCAATACTGAGTAATGAAACAAAAAGCAGCCATTGCTATGTGATTATGATTATAACTTGTGTATAGAAATGATTTTTATATATGAATTTAATCCACCTATTTGTGGTGTTAATCAAAATTAAACATATATCACATAAAAAAATTAGTGTGAAAATTATTATTGATAGTATTATTATTATTTTGGATAATTGTTTTAAATGAGGGCTATCAAAACAACCCATTAATTGAACCCTAGACTAATTAACTAACTAGTGCGTTAAGGTGCCAGTTATGGTCTTCCATGTTAATGGTTTCAACAATCAATGAACAACCAAGAGCATGAGTAAAATCTTAATTCTCTAAGTTAGGTCCCTTTAATCGAATCAAACTCAAATATTTAATTATATTTTTAAATCCATGTTATTTGATTTTCAGTGCAACAATAATACCACCACAAACCCCAGCCTTCTCTGTGATTGTTGAATTGATTAGTTAGCTAAAATACCTTGATGTTTTGGAGACGACCCGGTTTTGCCACTTCAATTACTACACAGCAGTATAAGTAGTAAATATAGATTGGAGATTGTAAATTTATTTGATTGGTAGAGATTGTTGGGCAACAAAAACATTTCTGATATCCAAGCATATCAACCTTTCAGAACTTGGGGTTATATTGGGGTTTCTAACTATCTTTTAACTACGCTTGGCCAATATAGCATGATTAAAGAGATGAAATCATGAAAGCAAACCCCCAGCTCCATCCTTATTGACACAAAGTTTTTTTCTAGTTCATTTAGTGAGCGTTTTTCCTTCAAACAGATCCCCACCAAAAACGTGCACAAGTACTGTTGATTTCATCATAAATATCATTTGGAAGTTTCATTCAACTCAGTGACTCTTGTAGAGCTTTCTGGACTCGATCGCAAACTCGACTAAGAGATTGTTGCAACGTGCTTGAGATGACAAGAAGCAGCCCAACATCCTCTAAATAGGTTAATTTTAAAATAAAACATAAAAAATGAGTTGCCACTAATCCTCTTTATCGTGTGATTATGGGACATGTTTAAATTTTTTAAAAATAAAATCAATAAAAAGAATAGTGTGCTAAAATTAGAGTTGAGTTTGCGAGTGATTTGTGTATGGAGAAAGAATTAGCATCCCAACAGTGGCCCAATTTTAAATCATTTGTAAAATAATAATGACTTATTTCATTGTTTATTACTCCAATATTTTCAGTAGCAAATGATGATGTTCACATGAGATTTTCGGAGAAATTTGATTCGTGGTGTTGAACTTGAGTTGATGTTGTATTTTGTTGATTTGATGCGATGTGGTTCGATCTCTAGAATTTGATCCTCTGATTCTCTCTCGACTGGATGCTTACGCTTGATTTGGAGAAAGCAGAGCACGTGATGTTCTTGAAGTTGGAGCCAAGCTCTTTCTTCAATTCAATCTTCGAGGATGGTCGACTTTAGGAGTTAAAAGAGTCTTCTAGTTCTTGGGAGAATTCTCTCTCGACCTTTTAAAATTTTCAACTTGAGAACTCTTCTATTTATAAAGTTCTCTGGTGAGCTTTATGGGCCAGATCCATGGACTCAACCACATGGATTTGGGTTATATTTAGCATTTGGGCTCAATTAAGCTTATTTTTTTGGCTTAATTGAACTTAGTCCAAGTAAATAATATTTAATTGAACCAAAATAATTAACTTGATCCAATGATTAGGATAAAACATATGTCATTATTAGAATTGGCCAATTTATGTTTTTAATTTTTAATTTGGGACACATGTCAATTTTAATTAGTCCCAAATTCAATTATTTGCACTTTTCATCATTAATTTAATAAATGATGTGATAATTTGTGATTGGTCTCAAAATTTCTTATTCAACAAATGCCCATTTTCGAGATTTATGAACGTATATGGGTGAATGAATCTAAAAAAATATAAATGTAAGTGGACGACTTCAATATCTTTGATAGTTTTAAATTTAGACACTACTACAAAATCTACTTTACTTGACACTAGGTACTTTTACATACTTGATATTTTTATTAAAAAAACGTCAAGTATTGACAATTTTAAAGGAAAAACGTCAAGTATAGTTTCAAAAAAGTGGAATTTTCACGGAATTTTCCGAACTACTTTAAGTTAGCTTTTACTTGACGTTTTTTTCATATCAAGTATAAGAGAGATTTTACTTGACGTTTTATTCGCGTCAAGTATAGTTTGAAAAAAGCAAAATTTTCACAATTTTTTTTGAATTATTTTACGTTATCTTTTACTTGACGTTTTTTTCAACGTCAAGTATAGTGCAGAATTTACTTGACGTTGTTTTAGCGTCAAGTATAGTGCATATTTTACTTAACAATTTTTTCACGTCAAGTATAGTTAATATTTACTTGACGCAAAAACAACGTCAAGTATAATTAACATTTTTATTTTGATAAGTATAAAAATATAAAAATAGTTTTCATTTCCTTCATTTCATTAAATAAACTTATGAAAATAAACTTATTAAAATAAACTTATTAAAAATTGTTTTAACAAATTAAATCTATTAAAAAATTTCCTCCGTCCTCTTCTCTTTTCATTTCCTCCCTTTCTCTCCAAACCCTCATCTTCCCTTTTCATTTTCCCCCCTTTCTCTTCAAATCCTCCTCTTCTCTTTTCATTTTCCCCCTTTCTCTTCAAATCCTCCCCTTCTTTTTCTCTCTTTTCTCTTCAAATCCTCCTCTTCTCTCTTCATTTTCTCCATTTTTCTCCAAATCCTCCTCTTCTCTTTTCATTTCCCCCCTTTCTCTCCAAATCCTCTTCTCTTTTCAATTTCTGCAACTTCAATCCACTCCGACAAGATTAGCGAACAGTGTCCATTGCACTAAACTCGAACTCAATCAACCCAATCTCCAATTGCACTTTTGGATGGTCAAAGCCCTAATTATTTAAAGGTATCAATTTTACCCCATATTGATGACTGATGTTTAGATATTAGATATTATGTATTTATTGGGTTTGAAGGACTGAAACCTTTGATTCACTTGCTATTGCCTTTATGTGTTCATTAGATTGATAAAGAAATGATTGTTTATTTTCTTGTTGTTGTTTTTGTCATTTTTTATTCATATTTGTCTTCAACTTCATATATTTTGTTTTATAAATGTTTGCTACTTGTAATAACCAAAATAGAAAAAAAAAAAAAAAAAAAGAAGAAAAAGAAATGTTAGGTCTTCGGAAGTTATTTAGAGGCAAAGTTGGCTATGAATGAAACTTTCACATAGCAATGGGTGAAAGAAAAACAACTGGGGGGTTTGATATAGGCTTCAAAGCAACACTGTAGTAAGAAGTTGAAACATCACTTACATTTGTTATCTATTAATTTTACATTTCACTTAATAATAGTGCAAAGTGAAAGGCTATGAATGTGATTGAGGTTAATGTGTCTCTTCTTACTTAAACCAAATCATCATCACTTTGTTGACATATTTACTAATGTTTTTTAAATGAAATCATTGGTTTTGTGATGTAATCAACAATATAGTATTGTGACATTTTTGTACTTTTCTGTAATCTGCAATATAGTATTTCTTGGTTTTGTTTTCTTAAAAATGTTCTTACTTTAGGGCAATAAGAAAAAAATTTGTAATGGTTATGGTTATGCAACCTTAGCTGTTCATAAATAGCAACGTAGATTCATTTAAAGAAGATTTGTTAGCAAGGAGAATATTCAAATACTAATGACTTGAAGTGAAAAATTTTCCTTGATTGAATATATAAACTTTAAATATTGCAAATGTAGAGGGTTGGGTGGAATGGAGCTATTTCAAGAAGCATTCCCATTGTTGCTTTTTATTCACTCCCATTTACATTTGAGTGCATTGAGAGATCTGATCATGCATGATGCTATGGTTGTTTAACAAGCTCTATATTTTTTGTTTTCTATGTAATATCAACTTTGAATATGAACTCACAGTACATTGACAATAGTAGATTCATTTTCCTTATTAACTAAATCACTTTTAAATGTTGATTAGTTTATAGGTGTAAGTTTGTAATCTCTATGTTTGCTGAGAAATGTGTTCACCTCTTCATTTACAACATATCCAATTTTTGTATTAGTGATTTTGAATTGTGCATAGTAGTTGAGGATAAAGTTTTTGTTGACGATAACACATGTTTGTGGTTCGTCTTTTATTTTTCTTCTTAGACAAATGATGATTAATATAACTTACAATTCTTGTATTTTAACTTGTTAAATACTTCATTGATGATTGTCCTTGTCTTTCTTAGGTACTTCCTAATATTTATCGTTGTTAAATACTTGAGGGATGATTGTTCTAATTGTTGACTGGAGGATTCCTCATAGTATGAAGGTTAGTACAACATGTACATTCTCAATGTGCAACCTTTTCATAGTATCGTTTTATATGTGTATGTGTTGAGATGATCAGACTACAAACTTTTAAAGATAAATTGTTTTTCTTTTTTGCTAAAACTTGGTAAATTTTATTGTAGGTTGTTGCTTCAAGAATTATTTGGTGAAACTTACTATGAGGCTTCATGAAGTATTAACACTCGAAAAACATAATTATTGAGGGTTAGAACATAATTTAATGTTTTAGACTCTTATAGTTAAGTAATTTTGTTTATCTTTGTAAATCGAGATTAGTTTGTGGAGATACATAAATAGTCATACTACTTGTATAATATTATTGTAAATTATGTATATTATTGTAAATTATGTGTCACCTATTGTTGAAGAATGAAATAAATGTTGATTGGAAGGTTTATTTTGTTGATGAATTTGTCTTTATTTGAATGATTGTTATATAGGAAATGAGAAATGAGAAATGTAAAAAGTGTCAAGTATACAATTTTACTTGACGTGTAAATAGTGTCAAGTATACGATCTTACTCGACGTGCAAAAACCGTCAAGTATACGACTTTACTTGACACGTAAAAGGCGTCATGTATACGATCTTACTTGACACGTAATAAACGTCAAGTGCAATAGATTACTTGATGTTAATACAGTGTCAATTAAATGTATACTTGACGGTTTTTTAGTGTCAAGTAAACGTATACTTGACGGTTTTTTAGTGTCAAGTAATGTGACGATACTTGACAGTCGATTACTTGAGATTTAGATTACATGTTTGTTTGTTCTAGAAAATCACAGTACAACATCAAAGATAAATCCAAGATAAAGTGAACTTAGAGATCAAATCTGTTGAATTGTCAACTTAACATTCATCCAATAAAATTTAATCTAACCTTAAGTAGGACAAGGAAAGATTTATCAATCTTAATAAAAGAGTTAAATTCCAAGTTATTCTCTCTATAAATACAATATTATAACCTCCATATAAATAGACTTCAACGAGATCTTAATCTAAGATATGAAAACTTTAGGTGGAGCTAACTTATTATGTCCTCGATTAAGTAACCCTTGAGAATATAGATCTAGCAAACAAGAACAAACAAGATCCTTAGATCCTTAGATCTCAAACTCAAACACCCCAAAACAATATGGAATCAACTCCTAAGAATGATTAGATGACAGATTACTTAGATGACCTTCAAACTACGAATTACATTAAAGTTAGAAACTTCCATCAATCTATGATCTTCAAATCACTCCATAAGCTGATTCTGAACATGTAATCTAAATCTCATGTAATTGCAAAGGAAACATAGCTCAAGGCTACAAGAAAAGCTCAAAGGCTCTTTACTACATTTTTACAAATCCTCCCTTCTGTTACAACAAACATGGCTTTATATAGCCTTCAAAATATTACACAATTTCACCTACCATGAAGAAAAACATCAGCCTAATTAAACCTAATTCCACCTTAAAGTCAATAATGACCAACTACTGTGTAAACCAACGCTTTGGTTTATTTAAAAAACGGCGAGATTGAACGTTTAATTCAAGAGTGTGATTTGTTTGAGGAAAAATCTTAAAGGATAAAAAAAAAATATAAATTGGACAAAGAAAATTTGAAGGAAATTAAGTTGAAACCAAAGACCATTATTGATGAGTTTTTTATAGAATAAGTGTAATAATTATTCGATTAAGTAAGTTTAAAAAGTTGTTCAATGAATTTTTTATGGGTTTTGAGAATGGGCCACGCAACATTTGAAGTAGGAGCTGGAATGAAATTCTGTGATAAAAACAATATGTTGTCGACAAACCTTAAGGAGAAGGTAAAGTTATTTAGGCTGATCGGTGCTCTCAAATCTACCCAGATTTTCATCAAACTTTCTATAGAAGAATTGGAGAGAATTTCTTGAATAAGAACAACATTGGCTGCCATGAAGAGATATGTTCGGGAAGCTAAAGAAGTTTAGAGAAAAACAGCAAGCTTAGTAGATTTTCGGGTTAACTTGTAGCAGTCTGTAAGTTTGAAGATTCTGAATTGTAGAAAACGAATTAGAAGCAGAACTTTGGAGGGTAGTAAGATAAAAGGCTTATCTACATGAAGGATGTAAGAGCTAACCCTTTCTTGAAATGGCTAGAATAAAAGGAAACTTAATACTGTGTAGGATTTCAGTTGAATATGAGCAAGGGTGTTTTTTAGGCTGCTTTTGATCCGTCCAAGCAATTTTAGAACTTGAAATTCACTGGTTGGTTAGTTATTTAATAGGTTTCTTATGAGTTTTATGAAAGAAATTTGGGGTAATTTGGTTAAGAAATGAGGGAGATAAACATGCTTTTGTGAGTGGTTGTTGCTGTACAGAAAAATAGGTTATACATCGTGGAATGTTTCGTTGATTCGAGGAGTTCGAGAGCGTTTTGGATGTCCAAACTTTGAGGTAAACTTATTCTAATTATGACTAAGAGGTTTACATAGTTTAATTTAATTAATTTTGGCTGGAATTGAGGTTTTTTTGGTCGTCAAAGTGTCATTGAAATGTTAGCAGGAATCTGGATTTGTTTTAAGGCTAGAGGTGATGACCTCTGGGCGTCATTATTTGTCCGTCATAAAACTGAAAAGGGTTGAAACCTTAATTTGAATATTTTGGGAGAAATGAGTTGACTAAGGGATTTAATTCCAAGTAAAACCCTAAATTGGTTTAAACTATGGTTGTTGGAGAATGTAATTAAACTGGACATATGTGGAAATTTGGGTTGGGGGTAGCTTTCAGATTATTGTTTAACTTTCCGTTTAAGAAGAGTTTGAGCGATCTATAAACTTGAGGGTTCTAGATTAAATCGGTAAGTGACAAAATGAGTTTAAATAATGATTTATAATTTGAAATGTAAGAACATTTCGAGCATGCTTTAATTGGAATTATTTAAGTATGTTTTACTTGGTGATTTTATTAAAGTTATTCATAAAGCCTGAGAAGCAGTCTGAGATCTAATTTACAAGCATGAGCTTTAGTTTAAAAGCAAGAAAGTTTCTAAGAAAATGCTAAGCAAGCCAAGGGTTAATGCAAAGTTTCAAGAGTACTAAAAGTACGATTCTAAGAAGAGTGTTTATCTGAGTATAAGATACCCAACTGTTTTATAAGAAAAGATATTGACTCAAGGGTACAAGAGCTAAAGAGAAAGTATTAAGTTAATAATGGTAAGATTTGCTAAGAAAAACTAAAATTTCATTAATGGAGTTTAAATAAAAGACTTAGCAAAGAGTATGTTTCCAGAATGTTTGCAGTAAGAAAAGTAAAGCATGATGATTTTTTAAAAGTAAGAGATTTTCTAGTTATGACCAAGTTAAAAATCTAAGCAAATGTGGTTAAGCAAAGTCCAAGACTGAATAAACTTAAATGTAAGTATAAGCAATAAATTACTTGAAGCATGTTTCTAGCTAGAGTAAAAGTATATACTGGTAGTATTTAGAAACTCATTGTAAGCATGATTTGCATCGTCATATACCCTAGATGTATAAAGATCTGTTTAATCTCTTTGGGGAAGTAGCTAGAATTAAGTTAAGTCCAACATTCTAAAGTAGCCGATATCATGTGCATGTGTATATGAGCAATAAAAAGACTCATGTGAGCCAATAGATTCATTACATTGCTGACATTTAGTTTACTCTTTAGCAATAAAGGACAAGTATGTATATAGATATATTACATTGCTAGCATTGAGTTTACTTTGTAGCAACAAAAAAGACTCATGAGCTAACAGAATTATCATATTGCTAGCATTGAGTTTGCTATCTATAACAATAGAGGACTAGCATATAGCTAGATATATTACGTTGCTAGCATCCAATCTACTTTGTAGCAACAAAGAGGTCAGGAGTTGGTTTATGTGTATCGACAATATATTTAGAGAGATTACCCTGTTTTCAGCAGAATAGTTGTTTGTATTGATTCAATTCTACCAATATGGAATTAGATGAGTAAGGTATAGTAGCAAATCAGATAAAGTTGATGAGTAAGGAATAAGAGATATGCATAAAGAGCTTTATTTCGAGATAACTGAACAATAATGTTTTGTAAAACTAGGAAATAAAGTTTAAGCTAAGTTTATTCATGTTTTATTGAAGCTACTTAGTCGTTGAGCCTTTCAACTCACATTTTCAAAATGTTTTCATTTCCCAGGTAATGATAGTGACCCCAGAGCTGAACTTTACCACTGCCAGTTGTCTAGTTTATCTAGCAGGTTCAGGTTGTCATTGTTATTGTCTTTAGTGGACTTATGTATTGTGTGTCTAAATAAGTATGTAAGAAATGTACAAGAGTTTAATACAGTCAAATAATTTATTTTTAAGAGTTTTATTACGGTATAATTTAAGAGTTTTTTGTTGTATTATTTTTTAAAGAAAGTTTTACTACAACGCTATTGTACGTATCTTTTAAGTGAAGTTTTATGTTTAGAAGGTTTGTATGTGTCATAAAAGCTTTAGCATATGCTGGCTTCACACCTCTTCTTGTGACTCTCGAAAAGTTGCTAAGGGGGCTGTGATAACACCCAATTATTTGTCTTCCATCCATAATGTCACGCCCCGATCCAACTTTTTGTATCTCTATGCGATAAAGTAGAGGCGTGCCACCTAGATATTAACGTGTATCACACTGCGTAATAATCCCAAAACGCCTAGTAAACAAAACAACTTCTTAAACCAGTCTCAACGCAAATTCCTCACTTGAACTCAAGAGACCTTTTTAACACTATGCAGCGGAAGAAAAAACAAATAAAATAACAACTTTAACCAACTAACTTGGCTTTCTTGGCCTTAGCTTCAACCCTAGTTTTCAGCACTTAGCTCAACTTAGACTCTTAGGGTGTGTTTGGGGAGGGAAAGAGATATGGGAGAAAAGAATTATGATAATCCTAGTGTTATAATAAATGTGTTTGGGCGAAGGATTATGAATAGTAGTGTTATGATAGTATGTGTTTGGGAGAAAGATTATAATAGATAGTGTTATGATAATATTTGTTTGGGAGAAGGATTATGTGGAAATGATTAATGAAAACTATTTATTATTATTATTATTTAAAAATTCATATTCTAAATCTAATACACAAATATTCGTATATTTAATTACACTAGTTTTCTTAAATACGATGTGCATTTTCAACGTTTTTTATGCAAGTGTTTAGTGTCAATAAATTATTATTATATGTTAAAATTTGTATTCTAACTCCAATACATAAATTATATATATTTAATTTACCAAATCATCTTAATTTTCGTAAAACAATTTTTAGTAATTTCTTCAAAGACGACGTTCATTTTCAACTTTTTTTACGTAATCGTTACATGCCATTAAATTGTTAGTTTTTTTTAATTCATATTATATTTTTGTTTTTTAATTGATATTCTAAATGCAATACACAGATTGCATATATTTAACAATTTATTTAAACCAAATACGCATCCATTTTCATTGGAACACAATATCCGAGCAAAAATTATTATTATTTTTAATAATTCATATTCTAACTCCAATACACAAAATTCATATATTTAATTTACAAAATCACTATAGTTTTCATAAAATAATCTACAGTAATTTCTTGAAATACGACATCCATTTTCAACATTTTTTACGTAATCATTAGGTACGATTAAATTATTAATTTTTTTTAAAAAAAATCATATTCTAAATGTAATACACAAATTTCGTATATTTAATTTACCAAATTGTCATAGTTTTCGTAAAATAATTTGTAATAATTTCTTTAAATATGACATCCATTTTCAACATTTTTTACGTAATCGTTACGTGCGATTAAATTGTTAATTTTTTTAAAATTCATATTATAAATCCAATACAAAAATTTCGTAAATTTTATTTACTAAATCATCCTAGTTTTTGTAATACACGAGGAAAAATAAAATGCGGGTCAAACGGCGTAATCACAATAAATTACCTAATTCAAGAGTAAAAGAAAAAATTAAAATTTTAAATTAATGTAATTGTACCAAATTCATAACTTAAAAACAAGTTGTGTTTTTTAAATAAAAAGATTAAAATTAACAAAACTCGCAAGTATAAAAATTATAAATGAGAAAAAAATGGATTAAATAATATTTAAACCGAAATTGATTAATTATACATTAGGAAGAATTGAGATGAATTGAGGAAGGAATGATTGAGTAAGGAATAAGGAATGATTGAGGAAATTAAAGAAGGATTGAGAAAATTGAACCCTTCCCCCAAACACACCCTTAGATTACTAAGTGAAAAGCACCAAAACAATGTAGCGAAAATACATAAACACAAGTCCTTTTATTACTTGGACCAATGCTTTATAATTACATTTTTCTTTCTCTTGAAGTACAAAGGTAAATCTTAGGTTTGAACGCCTTGCTTAACTCTCACAAAGGTGAGACGATGCCCTCCTCGTTCAAGGTGTTTAGGAGTATATTCCCTTACTACAAGGAAATATAAGACAAAAGAGCACAATGTGCTCGCTCAGTTTCTCAATGCAACAACTCATCTTACCTTCATTACTTGGCTTCAATGCCTGAACACTTGGGGAAGGGAAAAGTCAAATACTTAGTGAGTGAAGCTTTTAAAAAACCTTTTTAATTAAGGAATACAATACAAGCACATAATTTATTTTCCTTTCCAAACGCAGGCCCACAACGCCTCTTTTTACAAATAACATAAACCACACATTAACCTCTTATTCCTTTCCTCCGAGATTATGAATCGTTTCCTATGCCAAGACTACTAGGATTCACTCTCGCTAGCTACCAGCGTTTACTACTATAATGAACCAACTTTCCTATAAGTTGAAGTCATTAATTTTTAAATAAGTATAGTTTTTTTTTTTAACAATAAACTAAATTTATAAGATGAGAAAAAAAATTTAAATAATAAAAATAAATAAGTAAGTAAAGTGATAAATCAACATACTAGTTCGGGCCCATAAAATAAAAGAAATACATAAAATAATTGAAGTTCTGAAATAAACCAAAGATATAATTACTAAAACATAAATGCGGAAAAACTGAACTATTCCCTATGGCGATCCACGGTCACTTCTTATCATTCGTCAGCTTGCCCTTGCCTCTCCCCTTACTTGAAAGTTTAACATTAAAAAGAGTGAGTATAAATTTATACTCAGTAAGAGCACCATATTTAGTCTCACTATGTGTTGTTAGTCTCTTTGTTAGAGTCTTGTAATAAAGTACCACGCGCTATGGTGCTCCCGAACGCACACTATCCAGTAGTCCCACCGGGACTGAACTGGGCTCTCGGTGAACCCGAAGGAAACACCCTAAAGGAGAGTCGGGCTGTAAGTGATCCCGTCGAATCACGTCTCAATAACTACACAGACATATATAGGGGAAACCTTGATGGACCCCTCGTGGTACGACTCTAACCGGCAGACCAACAGAACACTATAAGCTATACATGCTCAACATAATACCAACATCTTAGCTCAAACACACATAACTCAAAAAATAACATAAAATCATATCATACACCAATGGTGCTGCATCTCAATCAAAAGGGGGAAAAATCTCCTACGTGGAGGTCTGCTAAAATAATTCACTGGTTGACAGTCAATTCCTCCCAATACTCAGTCCTAAACATAAACAAAATTAACATTAATAATTTTGTCAACTATCATCCTACTGTTTAATTAAGCAACCAAACTTATCCAAGCTTACCCCAAGATTAGGGTTGAATCCAACACAATCCTAAATGGAACAATTCACAGTCTCAGTTCCTCCAATTATACTCGTTCCTTCAAGAAAACATAGATCCACTTAAATCCATAACTTTATTCATTTGGGACAAAATAGGTAATTAATGGGAGTACCAACACAATCAATATTAGCCAAACTCACCAAAGTGACTCCAAAACAAGGAACGACTCGACAGGGCAGTCGGCTCGGGCGCGCGGCTTGCATACGGCTTACACGGCACGGCTTGGATCCAACGAAATACAGCTCACGTGGCTCGACGAAGGGACGCGGCTCGGACGTCAACGGCAGCTCACGCGGCTTGGTGAAGGGGTGCGACTTAGGCTCGAAACTGACGGAAACGGACACGATCGGCTTAGACACGGGTGAAGCACGCGGGGCGGAGAAGGCTTCGTCCTGGCGATCGTCGTCGTGCAGAGGCTGCGTCGGTCGTGAGATTTGCGACTGCCGGAGGTGCACAGTGGAAGGGCGGCGGTTAGGGTTCTAATCGTGAAGGGAAGAAGAAGATGAAGTGCACACAATCCAATGAGTCCTATTTAATAATAAATATATTATTATTATTCCTCTTCCCTATTCCTATTTAATTTTCCCTCTCTCTTCATTAATAACCCTTCTATCACCTCCTTTATATTTTTCCTTAATAATTATATCATTCCATAATATAATTATTCTTACTCCTCCATAAATTAAAACAATTTCACAAATAACACCAAAAATTAAACAAAATAAAATGATAACAAAAATAACCTAATAGTTTTGGGGTGTTACAACTACTGTGATGTTCACTCCATCCACAACATCGAAAAAATTTCTTGGTTCCCTTTCTCGCGTTCCATAGACTGTCCATCTGATGCCTTTACACATTACGTGCACACCACATAACAACTGGTCACTTGATTGGAATAAGACTAATAGTTTACTCGTACACAAACATCACGACCATTATCATACATAAATATCAATATTTTTCTCTTTTCAAATAACGACATAGATACTAACACAATAACACATAGGTAGATATACATAACACATAATACATAACCACATATTCAGATGGAATGCTTTCAAATACATTTCTTTAAAAAAATCATTCACAACACTTTTTTTACTCATAAAAAAATATCACTCATGAAATACTTATTTTGCTTATGAAGGTCGCTCATGAAAACACTTGATTTCCTTCTTTTCAGAGCACGTAGCTCACTTCCTCTTCTCGCCTAGCTTCTTCAGAGACAACTTAGCTCTTATAGCTCTTAGCACTTCCTTGACAAGTTTTCTGAATAACAACACTTCTCTTGAGTTCTTTACTCCTATTTATACTAATTCTTTTGACCGATCCTTCTCTTTATCTGCCAGTTCCAACTTACAACTTTACGTGTCAACTTACTGCTTCGCCAGGTCATGTAACTAACTAAAACTTGACAAGTCCCAACGACTCTTAAACGTAAACACTTCTCCCCATTTTACCTTCCTTTGAAACACAATCTTTTTCACAAAATGCCTTAAAATTGAACTTAGCCAAAATAATTCATCAATAGAATTTTCTTTTGGATCTAGGCATCACACATAATCCATCATATTCATTAATTCGTAGCCTCCATCTTTGACTAACCACCACAAACCATCTATTCCATTAATGTGTAACCAACACACAAGTTTATTTCATATCAACTTTATGATCATGATCCATATCATCTTCAAGTTCATGCGATGGAAATAAGATTGTTTTGATTTATATAATATGCTCCACTCTATAGTTCTGTGTACGACTTTGGTATCATGATAATTTTTTTTCTTTTTTTTTTTATTTTGTAGGTTATATCTCTAAATTTCAAATTTATCATTATTACAACATAAATTTTTTAACGTGAGATTAAGAGTAAATATACGTTTTAGATTAGGTAAAATTGAGCATTATTTTGTGTTACACATTAATGGTGGTATACGCAATTGTCACAAAATTCTTCCTTTATGAAAGACCACCTTTTGCAACATTTGGTTATGAAGTGTTATATAGTGGATGAAAATCTAAGGGGTGACCATAAGATCCAAAAGGGATGGTACGGCTTGTCAAATTTGTGTGTACATAAAAGATAAGAATAGGGATAAGGGAGAAAATAAACGGGGCTTAAAAAAGAAGCGTCGGTGTCGAAAGGTGAATGGCACACGTGTGAGCCACCTTTCGAGCGAAAGATAATTGTGGGATTCAGAAGAATTATTTTCCTTTTATTCAGGAGTGGGCCCAATGGGCCGTGAACGAGACTTTGATTAGCTGGCAAAGGCCCCCATAGGGGGATGGTGTTTGTCTGGTGCACGACCAAGACGAGTCCCTATCTCTTTGTTTCTTGTGATGTGTGCTTCGGTGTTTGTGTGATCCATTTCTCAGCGCTTTCACATTCATATATTTCATCTTTTACTTCTTTGCATTTACTTACTCTTCAAATATTTTTATATTTCTACTTCCCCTTAACTACATTTCAGTGCTTACGTTTGCACCTCTAAAAATGTAATGGATCATTACTTTCCATGTTAGTTTTTTTTTGTTATGCATTTATACTAACACATGGGACTCACATTTAAATCTCCAATGATATAACGTAATCTAATTAATGAATTAAGAGTATTCAATTCGATTGCACCTATAAATTAAATACCTTTGTTTTACGATTATGGTTATAGTTATCATTACGACTACCATTGTAGTTACTACTACAGCTGAAAAATTATAAATTTTGACATCTTTAGTATTACCGCTTGACCCTCAGTCGTAGAGGTAGAGGTAAGGGTAGCAGTAAATTTGACGAAGGTTATAATTTTAAGTAAACCCGATCAAAATCAATATAATTACATTTGTGATTCAATCATTACAATTGATCCATCAATAAAATTCTATTATGATTATACCATTTTTTTAGTACGATTTGGTAAGCATGATCTAGAAGCATCTTAATTCATATTGGTTTTTTTTTTTTATTTTATTAATTCACGTAGGTTAAAATTTAAAACGAAACATAATGCATGTAGGATTTACCAATTTTAGTATACAATGGGGTTTTGTGGATTTATTAATTCACTGCATCTAAGTTCATAGTTTTAGGGGTCTTTTGGATTGAGGGAATCACATGGGAATAAGGGTGGGAATATGTAAGGAATAAATATGCCCTTGTTTGGTACAAGTTTTTTTGTAATGCAATTCGTCAAGAAGGAATGATATGTTGAGAAGCCTTAATGCCTAGACTTAACGGCTAGACAAACCACGTGCTAGTTCTCCTTATATTTTGCTTCAAGATTTAGTATCTCGCCTTGTTTAGGGAAGCACCTAGATATATCACTTGTTGTCTCGCCTTCAGTATTGATTAGAATGCCAAATAATCAACTCCTGGCCCAACCCTAGACACTCTAAGATCCTTTTTCAAATCTCCTGGTCCCTGCGGGCTACAAACAATACAAAGTTAGAAAAGAAAGGCTGAGTCGCAGATCTTGCTTTCTTTAAGACTTTTCGTGGTTATGCTCCTCTGTGCAAACAGATTTGAGTTGCCCCGTCGTCCCCAGGATAAAACAAATGTGTTCTTCAATTAGTTTTGCACTGGAACTAATCGGAACCTCAACACTCAAATAGACACTTTTTGTATGCTCGAAAATCTCACAGAAAGAAAGTTTATCGAAAGCTTTTCTTATTTTTTATATCTATCAAAATGAAGAATGAAAAGTCTTTAAGAATGAGAACGTTGGAACTTAATTATGAGAATCAAAACGTTTAGTAATTAAATAGAAAATTTTAATTTTTGAAAATGTTAGAAATTAGATTAAAAAAAAACGAAATTGAAAAATTTAATTCTGTATGACGCAAAATGGTCATAATGATTTTTGTATTAAAGAAACGGATCTAATACCATTGTTACATCTCATCTTGCTTAGCCATCTCGCCTAGGATGGTGGCAACTGTGTGAAGATTAGAGCAAAAACTCTTAGCCATCTCGCCTAGGATGGCATCACGTAACTTATTTACTTATCTTCTCTCCTCTCCAAACTCTTTATAATAATGACATCTTCAAAAAATTTCATCAAGAGTTTTGTAGCTTAGGCATGAAAATAAGCAATTCCCATGCACCATTTATGCCCATTCAAAATGAAGGGTTTTCTTCATGTCTACCATCTTTTCGCTTTTGCTACATTTCTTTATTATTTTATTTTATATACTATTAAAATTAATTAATTGAAAATAATTACATGAAAATTAAATTTGTGGTTTATAAAATTACATTAAAATTAAAATAATAGTGTTTGAATTTATCTACTCCAATTTAATAAATTAATATGTATATATATATATAGGGATCTTTTAAAAAAAATAGAAAAATTGACAAACTATTTACACTTCACATAACAAAATCACTAAAAGTTGATTTTTTTATGAAGCGTAAATATTTTGTCAAATATTCTATTTTTGATAATTTTTCCTATAAAAATAAAAGAATAAAGAAGTGTACTAAAGAGAAAAGAGAGTGGACATGAAAAAAACTTATAGTTTTGGATAGGTATAGTTCATGGGCATAAGTAATGCATGAGAATTATTCTTATGCAGAAGCTACAAAACATTGTACCAAACAAGGACATGTTTATCTCTTACCCATTTGCATCCTTATTCTCACACCAATTTCCTCAATCCAAACGGCCCCTTAGTGTAGATAATTTCCTGTGCGGTAAATTTTTCAAAAGCTAAAATGAATATTTTTTTAGATATGTTCAGATATGTATGATTATTTTTAAAAAGAAATTAATTTGTTTATGTAAATTGGTTATGTTAACTCCCATTTTCTTCATTCAAATACATGATGCACTCTTTCTTTTTCTTTACGATTTTAATTTAGTGTTAACAACATGGAGTAAATGGTATGTTATTCAATTTGCATTGTTTAAGGATTAATTTCTACACTTCCAATCCAAGTTGTAAAACTAGGTTTAATGTGTGAAATTAATGCTATTTGATTTTTTTTTCAGCTACTATGCATCCGCTACCATCTTTCTACTTTAGATATTTCTAACCTATAAATGAGTTTGTCCTGGATTGTAAACTACTTTATAGCATACTAATTCAACTTTGAAGGATTTAAATAAAGTTTTAATACCTAAAACGTATTGAAAATGTAATAAATACTACAATGCCAAATCATTTTTGGATTTTTTCTTTTTAAATTTTGGAAACTTTTGCATACTTATTCTAGGGTTTTCAGCCACCTCTACATCAAATATTTGAGTTTTTTGAGGCCTTTGTAACCACCTATTTTTTTACAACCTACTTTGATTACTTATATAGGTTTAATTTGAGATTAGTTTTAACAAATAAGACTAAATAATAATAGTAATTAAATAAAGTTTTTTATTAATTAACATTTAAATATTTTTTTCTATTTTAATTTAAAAAATGGGTGAAATTAATTTTTTCATGAAGGGAAACTTAAATTTGAATGGTGAGACCATCAATTTTGTTACAAATCAATCACCTAATTAATTTGTATTTTTTTCCTTTTAAATGTAATTTGATGTTTTTTATTTGAAAAGATTGGCAATATTTTGTATAAATTATGTGACCTTTAGTCATCTGGAGGATCCATTTACACTAAATAAGAGAGATTTTTTTATACAACAAAAGATAAAGAGAAATACTTAGAAACTTATTGAGGAAAGTTATGGAAGGTGAAATAGCTTGTTGCCATCTATAAATAATTGCTCGATGGGCACCATAGAAGTGAAGGAAACAAAAGAAAAATGTTACATAACTGAAGAACGGGCATGGAAATGCATGGTTGTCAACCACAACAACTTCGAGAGAAAAAGAAAATTCTAAAGAAAACAGGAAGAAAAAAAAAAAAAAAAAACTCACAAAGTCCCATTAAAGAAAGTAAACCCAAACAATGTAAAATGTTGCAAATAGAGCGCCAACCATGGAACCATCAGGTGAGAAAAAAAATGACACTACAAAGAAATTCATTATTCGGTGACAAAGTTTTAGTAGTTTAAGTAATTTTTGTCACTAAAATATTGTTTATAGCAACGGAGAAAAAAAATGTGTCACAAAATATTACAATTAGCAACATGTTTTTAATCTGCGCCACTAAAAGAATTCGCAACACACCAATAATGTCACTAAACATTAAATAGTTTTAGCAACATATGTTACTAAAACTTTACTAAATTTTCAAAAAAATTTCCTTTATTTTTAATTTTCCTCCAACCCCTTTTTATCTCTCTCCCTCGACTCCAATCTTTCTCATGATTTTCCTCCATTTTTTCTATCTCCCACTCCCTTTCTTCCACACAACCCTCGATTTCATCTTCACCATAGCCCCTCCCCTAACTTCACTGTGCATGTCGATCCATCTCTAATTTTTCCTTTTTTTACCAAAAAAAATAGGGATACTAAAAAAATCGAAGGAGAGTTGGACTCTTGCTCACTTTTTGACAGGAATTCAGGGAAATGACAAAAGAACGTCTACGCAGCGCCGCTGCAGCCTTTCAAAAGTCGTAATGGCGTGTGACATTCTGTCAACATCAACTTTTGCCTTTAAATAGAGCATCTGACTTTAGAATTCAGTGTGCACATTTGGCTGGAGAGCAAGTTCCTATATTATCCATCTTCTCTCTTCTCTTGAGTTTTAGATGAGAGCTTAGAACAAGAGAGAGATAGAGATCAGATTCATCACCTCTATGTTCCCTCTCATCTATAGGCAAAAATTAGAGTCAAAGAGTACGAGAAATCAAACTCTGCAGCGTAGCATCTCTGTTGTATTCTTGCTTGCAATTTTTATTGTATTGCTTTGTAAGATGAACATAATGGCTGAGAGGTCTAAAGTTACTTTTATTGAAGCAATGCATTTCTTCTTTCATTCTCCCATATCTCTTGTATTTCCTATGTTAAATCTATTTGATTAGCTAGGTGGTGATAAAATGTGTTTTGTTACTTAGAGAATCATAATAGATGTATTATAAGTTTTGCTAAGTTAAATACGAACATCTTAACATTGTACATTCGAGAGAAGAGCAATGATATAGACTGTAATCACCTGATAAGTGAGAACAACATTTAGCTAAGCAAGTGGCGAAAAGGTTGTAGTAATACAATCTTATCACCAAACTCCTCCTTTGCATCAAAACCGAGAGGATTTTGTGTGTGGAGAAGGCATTGAGAGGTTGCTTGCCTTAATTAAGGATGAGTTGTTAATAAAACATTCAAGATGATCAGATACAAATCATAGCTTAACTTTGTGTATTTGCATCCTGAGAGGTGAGCAAGTATGGCACAAGTGCTGAGAGATTGCTCGCCCTAAGTCTTAGTTGATATATTATTTGTATCGCCTTGAAGTATTAAAACATGAATTATTGCATTTAGATGATTAAACTCTTCCTTCCTTGCCATGCTTATATTGAGTTCATATCTCGTCTTTCCATTTCGCCATGCTCACCTTGTACTATCAAGCACAGTAGTGTAAATAGTTAGGATAAATAGCATATTGTTCATAATTATACTGTATAGACTACACCGCATGACTTAGTACGCGATAAGATAGGTAGAGAGGCAAACTTGTGTTTGACCCTAGACTTACCAGGAAACATCTCTTCGCTTATACTTGGGCGATAGAGAGGCAAACTTGTGCAATAATGTTTATTTCCATCAGTTTAACAATGCATGAATAGGAATGCACCTTTTATCGTATAGTCTTATTTAGTCACCTAATAGTCGCTCACTTAGAGCCTTTCACGCTTAATCTTCAATCATAATACTTGTAAAGTATAATGCCTAACTAAGAGAGAGAACAAGTCAAATTTTGTCGCTGTTGATGGGGAATTTAAAGTTTTTCCTATTTAACTTAAGTGGTGCTAAATTATGCCGAAGTTCAATTTAAGCTGAATCGTGTACTTTAGCAAAAAAGTCTGTGAACAAGTTTATGAGTGAAGGCGAACAACCTAAATTCCAGCTTGACCCTGAGATTGAACAAACCTTTCGGAGGAACTGTAGAGAAAGGCAGAGGCTAAACCGTGCAAACATGGATAATCAGAACAACAATAACCCTGCCAATCAAAATGCCCCAGAAAAGAATACCGCATACTTAGCACATGATCTGGGCCGCCCTATCAAATCATATGCATCATCGAATCTTTATGATTTCAACCTAAGTATTGCGTATCTTGTATTTGGTAAAAATGCAAGGTTCGAGATCAAGTTTGTAATGCTTCATATGATGTAAAATGCTCGACAATGTGGGGGACATCCACGCGAATATCCACATAATCATATCATAAATTTCTATTCTATCTGTGCTTAGTTCAATATGATGGGCATATTGCCAGACGAGTTGCATTTAGCGTTACGTTATTCCCATTAACATTACGCGACGAAGCAAAATAATGGACCAATTCCTTGGAGGAAAGGGAAGCTACAACTTGGGATAGTTTAATTGAAAAAATCCATGAAGAAGTTCTTCCCGCCCATTAAGTACGCACGAAGAAGGCAGGACCTGATGACCTTTAAGCAGCGAGATAGTGAGAATCTTTGATGCATGGAGAAGGTTCAAGAGACCGATCGAGGCATAGCATCCCTAGATTCATTTTGATGGAACAGTTCTACTTTGTGCTGAGCAGGGATACACAACAATTTGTGGAAGCTGTGTTTACAGGTGTGATGTTGAGATCATCTTACAACAAGATCAAAACTATGCTGGACGATATGGCCAACAATAGTCAAAAATGGAGAGACAGTGCTTTTATGTCTAGGAATGATAACTAAAGAAATAAAGGAGAGAGAGGAAGGATAGAAGACCGAATGGATAGGAACACAATGGTGGTATTACAAGTTAAGTCACCAAAATGAACAAGTTTCTTCAATCTATGGCATTGTTGCAAGTCAATGCTGCGAGAAGCTTCGTTCAGGCAGTACAACAGGTGGTTGAAATGGGATGTGTGGGATGTGAAGGCCCTCATAGCACTGACGCATGCCCATCAAACAGAGAGATTATCGTGTACGTCAGAAATGACCCCTACTCCAATACGTACAACGAGGGACTAAAAGATCATCTCAACTTTAGCTTGGGGGTCAACAGCGGGATGTTCAAAGGTGATAGGGTGGCCAAGTGAATTACAAGGGTGAAGCTTCTAGCTATTACCAAAGGCGGTACAATGGCAGGTCATAATAACCAGACCAACGCCACCATCACCACAACCATTCTACTTCTTGTTCTTCCCCCATCATTAATGGAGGCTCTCTTTCGTGAGTACATACAAAGGAATGATGCTCTTTTGTACAACCAAGCTTCATCCATGAAGAATCTGGAGTTGCAATTGGAGCAAATCACCAGTGACATCTCCGAAAGACCAAAGGGATCCCTCCCTAACAAAACTGAAACGCTAAATCAGGCGGGGGGATCAGGAAAAAAAAAGTGTCAAGCAATGACACTCAGAAGCGGAAGGAACTTGGCCATTCGCAAATCAGACTTTGAACGTAGAAATCCAACTTCTACCTCTACTACCAAGCTTGGCAGCCCAAGTAATAATTCTAATCCTTTAAACTTCTCTTTAACTAACAATGATTTTTTCTTACAGAATAAAAATGTACCAAACAAGGAAGTGGAGAAAAAAAGGCAAGAAGAACAATGCGACGAAGCGTTTAACCAGGCAACAAGCTCCAACCCTCTACCACCTCTTCCATTTCCCGGTCGCCTAAACAAGAAAGGTGATGATCAACTGTTTTACAAATTTTTAGACGTTTTAAAGTAGTTACATATCAACATCTCGTTTGTTGATGCGTTAGAGCAAATGCAATCCTATGTCAAGTTCTTGAAAGATATCTTGGTGAAGAAGAGAAAGGTTAATGGTTTTGAAACTTCTGTTCTAACGCAAGCAATAAGTGACGTCTTCAAGAATGGGGTGCCAGAGAAGATGACAGACCCTAGAAGCTTCATGGTTCTTTGCTCAATAGATGGAATGAATTTGGGTCGTGCTCTGTGTGACCTTGGGGCGAGCATCAACTTGATGCCTCTTTCTATCTTCAAGAAATTAAGGATAGGGAGAGGTCAGCCGACTCTTATGAGGCTCCAATTAGCAGACAGATCCATTGTCAAATCAAAAGAGAAGATTGAAGATTTTTTGGTAAAAGTGGACAAGTTTCTTTTCCCCATAGACTTCAACATTCTAGATTACGAAGCCGATCGGGAGGTGCCTATTATCTTAGGATGGCCATTCTTGTCAACTGAGTCTCGTCCTCATAGTCGTCCACCAGAGAAAGTTGACCATTCATCTTAATAATGAAGAAATTAAATGCAACGTTGCTAACCCAATGAAGTTCTCCGTTGATGTTGAAAAATGCAATGCGATAGAGTCCTTTGGATGGGACTATTGCTAGGAAGAAGCTTATTGTGACCTGTTTAGCACTGAAGAATTCCTTAAGGAAGGTGAGCCAGAATATATACTGGAAGAAGTGAGCGTCGTGTCTGGCGAAAAGAAGTTTGAACCTTTGGATTGCAAACCAAAGGTGAGAAGAAGACAAAGCCATCGATTGAAGAACCACCAGAATTTGAGCTCAAGCCTTTGTCCAACCACCTAAATGCATATTTGAGGGAGAATGACACCCTGCTCATCATCATCTCTACCCACATGGATACCACAAAAGAAAAGGCATTGTTGAATATGCTAAAACGCCATAAGCAAGCGATAGGATGGACCCCGACAGTTATTAAAGGCATAAGCCTATCCTATTACATGCATAAGATCAGGTTGGAGGAGGATCAAGTAAGCCCCATTCAGTTCCATAGGTAATTGAACCAGGGATGAAAGAAGTTGTCAAAAAGGAAATTATTAAATGGCTTGATGCAGAAGTTATCTATCCAATCACAAACAGTGAATGGGTTAGCCCAGTCTCCTAAGAAAAGAGGGATGACTGTTGTTAAGAACAAGCAAAATGAGTTGAATCGAATGCTAACAGACACAAGGTAGAGGATATGTATGTATTACCGCCAACTGAATGCGGTGATGAAGAAGTACCACTTTTCCCTACCTTTCATTGATCAAATGTTGCACAGACTTGCGAGCAAAGAATTATATTGCTTTTTGAATGGTTGCTCTGGCTATAACCAGATTACAATTGCACTGGAGGATTAGCACAAGACCACGTTTACATGTCCCTATGGTACCTTTGTAATTCGCCAAATTCCTTTTAGCATGTACAATGCGCTAGGGACATTTCAAAGGTGCATGATGGCTAATCTTCTCAGACTTCTTGGAGAGATCAATTGAGATATTCATATACAACTTTTCTGTATTTGGGAATTCTTTTAAGAAATGTCTAAGCAACTTAGAAGTTTTGGAGAAGTGCGAAGAGACACGACTCATTCTAAATTGGGAGAAGTGTTACTTCATGATTAGAGAAGGAATTGTGCTTGGGCACAAGATCTCCCACGTAAGATTAGAAGTGGATCCCATGAAGATTGATGTGGTTAGCAAACTTTCACTGCCTTCGGATGTCAAGCCTTTGAGGAGCTTTCTAGGTCACGTAGGATTTTATAGAAGATTTATTCGTGGATTTTCCCATATCGCCAAGCTTCTTAGTAACTTGCTATGCGTCGACCAACCTTATGACTTTGATGAGAAATGCAATCAGGCTTTCCAAACTATAAAAGATGCGTTGACCTCAGTTCCTATCCTCATCATGTCAAATTTATCACAACCATTTGAACTGATGTGTGATGCAAGTGATGTGGCGGTAGGGGCTATGTTGGGTCAAAAGAAGAACAAAGTAATCCACCCTATATACTATGCGAGCAAAACTCTCAACGAAGCCCAAGAGAATTATACCATCACCGAGAAGGAGTTGCTCACAGTAGTGTTTGCAATAGAAAAGTTTAGGAGCTACATTGTAGGCTCCAAAGTTATAGTGCACTCTGATCATTCTGCAATCAGATATCTCATGGCGAAGAAGGACACCAAACTTCGGTTAATAAGATGGATTCTATTGCTCCACGAATTTGATTTAGAGATTGTAGACCGAAAAGGAACCGAGAACCAGGTGGCAGATCACTTTTTGGGTCTTCAAAATGAAAATTTTCAACGCGAGAAGAAAAACATTGAAGATGGATTTCCAGCTGAACAACTCTTCTACGTTGAAGTAAAGGAGCCCTGATATGCAAACATAATTAATTACTTGGTATGCAAGACATGACCACAAGACTTCAACAGCCAGCAAAGAAATAAATTATTTCATGAATGTCACTTTTATAGATGGGATAAGCCTTTTCTTTACAAATTAAGGCCAGACCAGATATTAAGATATTGTGTTCCTAAATATGAGACAACTAAGATAATCGCCAAGTTTCATGAAGCACCATATAGAGCACACTTTAGTGGACAAAAAATGACTACGAAAGTCTTGCAGAGTGGGTATTTCTGACCTACTCTTTTTCAAGATGCGAGGAATTTTGTGGTCAACTGTGACCAGTGCCAGAGGATGGAAAACATGTCTCAACGCAATGAAATGCCTCAACAACCCATCTTAGAGATTGAACTCTTTGATGTTTGAGGAATAGACTTTATGGGATCGTTTCCTCAATCTGGTGGCCACACCTACATCTTGTTGGTTGTGGACTATGTATCAAACTGGGTTGAAGCCATCCTCTGTAAAAGGAAAGATGTGGTTACAGTCAGTAAATTCTTGAAAAAAACATCTTTACATGATTTAGGACCCCTAGAGCCTTGTTAGTGAAGAAGTATCTCATTTTATTAATTGCATCATGGACAAATTGCTGGTGAAGTGCAACATAACCCATAAAGTGGCCACTACCTACCACCCTTAGACCAATGGACAGGCAAAAATATCCAACAAAGAAATTAAAAAAATACTGAAGAAAGTGGTAAATTCATCCCGCAAGGACTGAGCAAATCACCTGGACTCCGCATTATGGGCATATCGCACCGCATATAAGATGCCTCTTGGAATGTCTCCTTACATGTTAGTCTTTAGGAAAGCATGCCACTTACCTCTGGAGTTGGAACACAAGGCGTTATAGGCGTGCAAAAAGTTAAACTTTGATTACAACGTCACAGGAGAGGACAGGTTACTACAATTGCATGAGCTTCAAGAGTGGAATTCTCAAGCCTATGAGAATGACAAAATATAAAAGAAGGAAAAGGGATGCCATGATAGCCGCATCCGTAGACCCTAATTCAGAGTTGGACAAAAAGTGTTACTATTCAATTCACGACTATGACTGTTTTTCGATAACCTGCGTTCGCGATGGTCTGGACCATTTTTTGTGAAGCAAATCTTTCCGCATGGTTCTGTGAAGATCACGTTGCTGGAGGGAACCAATGTGTTTAAGGTAAATAGGCAAAGTCTCAAGGCGTACCCCAAAGAGGAACAACACGACAAGTTCTCAATGAATTTATTGTAAAAACGCCTTTATTAACATTACCTTTGAATGCATGAATGCATTTTGTATCTTACCGCAAGATCATATAAATTATGCAAAACACATTATTTTGTGCATCTTTACTGCTTTATTTTCTTTTATTCTTTTCCCTTTATTGTTTTCGTTTTTTGTTTTACCGCAATTCATCGCTTTCATTATCGCTTTATAGTATAATTTAGATAGACTATTTTGTGCCTATGGGGTATGGAGAAACGTTTGAGCAACATGAGAGATTTGTGAGAATAACGTGATACGAAATTAAGCGATAAAATTTTCAAAGTAAATTTAAATCGCCTAGGGATTTATGTACCACGCGAGAGAGACGAAGCGCAATCATCATCAACAATCATTTAGGGTTTCGAAGAGCCTTGTCGATTCTGTGTCAGACGCATTTATTGACATGATTGATGTAATGATGGCTTTTCGCATATAAATAGTGACGAAAAATCCTCTCTACCCTTTTACGAACTTTGAAAGCTATAGTATAAGGAAACTCTCTCTCTCAATCTCTCAAATCCTCACTGAAAAACTCATCCCTTTTGTCGTTGAACTCATCAGTAGCTTCATCCACTCCCACCCTTAATGGATGATCAACACTCAAACACCCTCGAAACCTTAAAACCACCAAGCTTACTCCTCAAAAGGATGTTTCGAAACACCCCGAAGCATCCAAGAATTCTACATCTTCTTCTCAGAAATCCAGATCTGAAGATTCTGAGAAGAAGATTGTCCTAAATCCAAGAACACAAACCCAAAGCCCTCTCCCCCCCCCCCCCGGTTAGACCTGATTCGGAGCAAGCCCAAAGACCCAAATTGATCGTCACAGAATCCGTTTTAGATCCTGATGAGTGGATGAGGCGAGACAAAAATATCTATAAGGGATGACCTGATTTGGAGCCGAGAATGAAGATTGTGCAGCTTGATGACAACCAGCCTAAGTATAAGAATTTGAAGCATGGGGCTGACAAGGTACTTGTAGGAGACGAAGAAGCCAGTGAGAAGGCAAGCATACAAATAGCTACTAAATACTCATATAAGGTGTCCAAGCTTGTAAAAGAGTTAAAGGCCGCAAAAAGAAAAAGAATGAGGGGCAGAAAGAAAGAGGATAGAAGATGAGAAGAAAATGGAAGAAGAGAGAAGGAGATAGGTCCCAACACGAAGAGCGGGCCACGCTAGAAGAATCGAGGATAAAAGAGAACGAAGAAAGAAGGAATAGAAGTGCACCTTTTATTGCATTATCCTATTTAGTCGCCTATGAGTCGCTTACTCAGAGCCTTTCATGTTACATCTGAGAGCACAATTCTTGTAGAGTATAACGCATAACTAATGAGAGAAAACACAACCAAGTTTTTAGGGTTGTGAAGATATAAGCTAAGAAGCATAGATATAGTTGTATATGTTGAAAAACGAACTAGGGCTAGACGCAACAGAATTAACATAAAAATTTTATCTAACCCTAGAACATAAACAACTCATGTATAAACAATTAAAGCAAAACTAAATGTACCTTTATGAGAACTTATCCAAATCGAATTGCCTCTGTTCTTGTAAGAACGATCCTCCAATTCGTATCATCAAAACAAACTGAGAATTTGACTCCTCAAATTCGGGTCTGTTAGAACCTCACAAATTGAGAATGTCGACTCTCTCCATTCTATCTGTGTGTAGAATGAATTTTATGTCCTTGCTTGTATTTAAAATAAGACGCATAAGGTCTTATTTATAGGCTTCCTGAGGTTTCCTAATAAGTTTTCAATTCTTCAATTGAGCTTATTAATTACGTTTCCTAATAAGTTATCAATTCTTCAATTGGACTTATTAATTACCCAACCCAAAGACTAATGGCTAAATTTGCAATTATCCCTTAATTTAATATGGAATGGGTCCATAACTAATTTTATGGCCCATAAGTAATAATTGATCTCTAGCAAGACATTATAGCTACCATATTAAATTAAGTCGGTGATCCAAGATAACCTAATATAATTATTGCTTTAATTCTTTTATCATGCGATATCTATAATTAAATATAAGGCATGGACAAAGTCACCTTATCTGACTCAAATGCTTTCTCGATCAATAAGTATAGTGAAATAATAAATGACAGTAATACTCTTATTAATTCATTTATAGCACAATCATGCATTTCTATAGTCATGTTTAATCAAAGAGCCCAGAGATATCTCTCCATAACAAGAGGGATAAATTTCATCTCGATTAATCATTGTCCAATACATAATTCATAACATATTTGAGTACAACCTGTATAATTATCCGATTAAAGATAACATTTGATTGCATCAGAACAGATTAATTCTTATGTTTGACACTGTGATAATCAAAAGTCTAAGGATAAAAAACAATCAATTATTTGAGATTATTTATGACCCATGTCCATGTAATAATCTAAAAAATGGTCAGTCTAATTCTTATAATTACATTCTCTAATAAGAAAATAAGATTATAATTTATGTCTTTACACATATAATTCAATTATAACTCATACTAATCGTAGTTTTTATTGTTTCTACAATAATAATCGATTTAGGACATTTAGAATATAATAACATATTCATGGATATTATTATACAATAACATGCAATTGAATAATAACTTTTATTAAATAATTAAACAATAAACCAATTATCCATAAAAAATTTATAGAACACAATATAAATATGAGACATAAACATGGGAGCATGTCATCTATTTTTAAAAAAATCAAGGACACAACACAAAAATCAGTCATTTGTTAAAGTATACATTTTAAAAGATATATTATTTTTATGCCAAAAGACAATTCAAAGATAAATGGATTGATGTATTTATATGTTAGCAAACTTAGTTTTACGTGTTCACAATAAAAAAATGTCATTATTGTCATAAATGTGTTTTTAGCTTGTTCATAATGACATATTTTTCCAAGGGTTGCTTCTCTCAATATATGTATGAAGTTATCTTGTCTTAAAGCTCTCGCCCTTTTATTAGGAGACAATATTTTTGAGAAATATCTTTTTTGGGAGGAGCTTGGTAGGGGGAAGAATCATACATCAGTATTTTGAGATCGAAACTGGTGAGACCTCTGTTTGAAATTGTTTGTAATTTATTATTGTTTTGGCGTGGGAATGGAATGTGAAATGGGAAGTATGATTAAATGTTTATGTTCTTTGTTTTGAGATTAATACATAGAATTGTTAGAGGTGATAAATGAATGTAATTATATAGTATTTTGTTGTGTGTTACAACTTTGAACTAGAATTTTTGTTTTTATTTATTTATTTTTGGTATAGTTGGATTGGGCAGATTGATTTTGTAATATACGCAGGAGGCTTTGGATATGTGGGCAACCATGAATGAATGTGAAATAAAACTTATTGTTTGTTAATCACAATGAATGGAACCCGTTGATTGCAAGTTAGGATTTGGGGTACAAAAAACCAACCCGAATTGAAGAACCGAACCGAGTAGGTCTGGTTCGGGTTAGATCGATTTAAAAAACAATAGTACCAAACCAAACCAAACTAAGCCATTTTCGAGTCAATTCGATTCTGTTCTTGTTCACCCAATTAGGTTAAAAAATGTAATTTTAGTGTTCTTAAAAATAGGCCTTCAGGTTCTTCGATCGAAACTTGGTTGTAGGGGTGTATATAAGCCGAGTTGGGCCGGGTTGTAGAAAAAATATGGACCAACCAAAGTGACCGGGTTGACAAAATTTGAACCCTATCGGTTCAATCTTAAAGGGTCAACCCAACCCAACCCAACCCAACCCAAAAAATTCGGGTTAGGCTGGGTTGGGTTGGCGGGTTAGTTTTTTTTAAAATTATATTGTTTTTAAATTTTTATATTAGTTATATAAGTATAAGAATTCAATTTTTATCATTTTTATAGTCTTTAAACTCAAATTTTCATATTCTTTTGAAATTCTAAGTGTAGAATAATGTCCATTGAAACTTAAAAATACATTCAAATATTTAAATTCATGCAAAAATTAATTATCACACAAAATAGGAATGTCAATTAAAACTTAAAAATACATTTCTAAGTTCAACAATGTCCATTAAAATTAAAAAATAAACTCAAAAGTTCAAAGTTAAAGAGTGTCTATTAAAACTACATTAAAAAGTTCAAAAGTCCGAAGTGTGTCATGACGATGACAATTTTGGGTGATTGTTCTTGCAACCTTGACTAGACCTATTGATGCTTGAAAAAATACAAAACATATAAGAATTACATATAATGTAAGTAATAACATATAATGCTAGAAAAACTCACACTAATAATAATCAATACGCTCTCCCTTAAATCGAAATCATTAGTCCAAAATAATAGAAGATGACTGGTTCCCTACAAAACAAATCATACAAAAGTAAATAAAAATATATTTAGCATAATATATGTACAATAAAGAAAGCAACCAACAAATTACCTGTACTCTCAATATTCTCATAAATCTCTAACTCTTCAAGTTGTGGATGGAGATCTAATAACACCGAGCCGCCTCGAATCTAATTTTGTGTACATATCAAGGTCTCAACTGCACTGGAGTCAAAGAACTACAAAAGGAATCAAGAATCCTTCCCCTGTACTAAATGCAGACTCAGAAGCCACCGTAGATATTGGAACCGCCAAAACATCTCGAACAATTGTTGATAAAATGGGATATTTGTACCCATTCATTTTTCATCAGTACATAATATCAAAATCATTTTTATCTACTACATCCTTGTCAGACAAATAAGAAGTCAAATCATTCTCCACTTCCATTGAGCTTTCTTCTTCTCTCAAAGCACCAAACTTTATCCATGGATCAACTTCTTCATCGTTCTCCATTTCCATAGTAACTATGTTTGATCGTTTAAGATCATTGATGCTATGACCACCTCGAGTGGAAGGGTTAAGTTGTGATTTGTAAAAGTCATATAGACGATACAAATATATCTTCACACTCTTAACTATATCCTTAACAACATTACTCTCATAAACATTGGAAAGACAAAAATTCAAGTACTTTAACTTGTACCGAGGATCAATCACCATAGTCACAAACATCAATTTATTCATCTTCTCAAGCGAACCCCAATACTTATCGAACTTTGTTTTCATATTCATAGCCATCAAACTAAGAACAGAATTGCTATTATTGCTTCATTTGTTCAAAACAAATTGAATTTTGTTAATTTTCTTATAACAAACATTAGAAGTCACATACGAAGATCCACTTATTTTTGTAATGATTTCATAAAACCCTTTCAAAAACTTGACAAACACACTTACCATCAACCAATCAGACACACTTGGGGGCCTCAATCTCTTATTTCCACGATCATCTTCTTCAAAATACTCAACAAAGTCTGAGTCCTCTTTCTCTTCCTCTAAAATTTTGAAAGCTTTTTCAAATTTAAGTGCATGTTCAAGCATTAAATATGTAGAATTCCACCTAGTAGCTACATCTAAACAAACAAGAGTCTTACACTGGATTTTTTCTTGCTTCACACATGCTTTAAATTTTGCCATTCTCTTAGGTGATGATCGTACATATCTCACAGTATTACGAACACTAGCAATAGAATCATGCATATCTTTCAGTCCATCATTTATAATAAGATTAATTATATGAGCACAACATCTCATATGCAATAGCTCTCCATCTAAAACAACGGATTTCCAACTTTTAAGTCTTCGCTTAAGATATGAAATAGCCATATCGTTGGAACTTGCATTATCAACAGTGATCGTAAAAATTTTGTCAATCCCCCACTCCAACAAACAACTTTCAATTGCCCTCCCAATAGTCTCCCCTTTGTGATTAGCAACTTTACAAAAACTCAAAATCTTCTTATGTAAAACCCATTCAAAATCAGCGAAATGTGCTGTGATGACCATATAGCTCACATTTTGGAGTGAAGTCCAAGTGTCCGTAGTAAGACAAATTCTTTGAGAGCTTTAAAGTAAAAATGATTTCAATCTTTTCTTCTCTTCAAGATATAGTTGATATATATCTCTAGCAATCGTTACTCTTGATGGAACATCAAACCTAGGACATACAATACTACAAAAGTGTCTAAAACCCTTACTTTCAACGAATCTGAATGACAACTCGTTCATAATTATCATCTTAGCACATGCTAGTCTACATGCTGATTGGCTAAATAAAGTAGTCACAAAATTACTAGCATTGGCTCCCTTCCCATCATTTGTAGGTATAAGAGTTAAAGTGGTTTGTCCTTTATTCTCTTCTCTATATGGGTACTTTTTACATTGATTTCTTAAATGTTTCCACAAAGTACTAGTTCCACAACTATTACTATCACATGCATAATCCTTGGCACAATAATTACACTTGCACCTAGCTCCATCGTTAGCACTCGGTTCCATTTTTGTGAAATGATCCAATACGAAAAAAGTTTGTTTATTAGGTCTCTTTCTTTTGGACTTAGGAGGTAGAGGTGGTACATGGTTTGTGGTTTGGATTGTATTAGAAGGAGGAGGAGGAAGGGGAGGAGGCATTTCATTATGACCGGTAGCACTCGCATTCTCACTACTGCTATCCATCGATAAATGAAGGAAACCAAGATCTAATTAAAATCTAGCTAAATTTCCATTTTCCAACATCAACATTTAACTAAAGTTTATAAACCAGTATCATACACAAATTAAACATATATGTACATATCTAAACTTTCAACAACAACATACACCAATTAAACATATCCATATCGAAACTTTCAACACCAAATACACAAACTAAACATATACATATGTAATTCCAACACCAACATACAACAATTAAACTTCCAATACCAACGTAAAATTCAGATTTCAACAATCAACACCAACTAAAATTTCTAATTCCAACTAAAACATATTCATATCTAATTCCAATCCCTACTAAAATTCAGATTTCAAACAATGGACACAAAAAAAAATTAACTATCAAAATATTTAACTTACCATAGAGTTAGATAAAGGTGATTCAGTTGTATCTGACACCGTGTCCGTGGTGACGAGTCTTAAAGGAACCCAAATATTTGAGGCAGTGTATGGTATTGAACTGCAAAGTGTTAATTACAATGAGACTTGATTTAATTAATGCTAATTGCTAAATACAAAAGTAAAATACCATAAGCTTACCACAGAGTTGCTAAAGAGGTCTGTCAACGAATAGATTGCAAAAAAGGGAAGGGCAGGAACTTGCAAACGAAAATCGAAAACGGAGTGAGATCGATCGAAAAGGAAAATCAAAGCCGAAAAGCCTAGGAGACGGAGTGAATGCCGAATGGAAAACCTACGAAAGAAAATTGAAGTCGAACGGAAAGCCTACGGAAAGAAAATTGAAGCCAAATGGAAAGCCTACGGAACGCGAACGAAAATCACTAAACATGAGGGGTGGAACACGAAGTGAACGAAACGAAAATCGTGAGGAGTGAGGTCTTCGTTTGTCGGAAATTGAAAAATTGTGGTGACTGCCGTCGTGTGTACTGCGTAATGTGAAGTTTGGAGCATGGCAAAGGCAGAGGCAGGCACTAGCAGAGCATATATAGGGTTTTCTACTTTTCATTTTATGTATAATAATAATAATGATAATGATAATAATAATAATAATAATAATAATCTTAAATCGGGTCAGGTTGGGTCAACCCAACCTTTAATAACCAGACCCGATAACCCGGATCATTTTTTTTTAATTATCTAAACCAACCCAACCCAAAACATAATTTAACCCAACCCAACTCTTGAGGTTTAGGTTGGGTAGTCCGAGTTAGTCAGGTTATCGGGTTTTTTTAACACCCCTACTTGGTTGTCTATATTTGGGTAAATCTAATTGTTGTTTGGTTTCATTTCTTGTTGGTTGTATTGTATCACTGTCTCACACACACAATGCAATATTATTGTAAGGGTGGAGAGGTTTCCATATCTAGAATTGCTGCTCTGTTATACTGATATGAGCACAGGGCAATATTCTTGTGAGATTACATAGTAAGCTGAATTGTACATTCGTAACATGTACAAACTTAAATCATGTAAGCATATTATTGAGAAGAAGGATTTGATTATTTGTAATTTGCTTATTGAGAAGAAGAAAGAGAGGATGTCTATAATGTAAGGATTCTGAAGAAGAAGAAGGAGAAAAAATGACCCAACCCGACTCGACCAATTTCGACCCAACTCGAGTCGGATAGGGTTCTATTAGTAAAATGCCCGTACATTATGGTTCGAGTTGAATTTGAAGAAAAACTGACCGGACTCAGCTCAATTACACCCCTAATTAGGATGTTGCAACATATGATGATATTTGTGCCCTTGCATCCTTTAACCGCTTGGAGGTAAAGTTCTACTATATGAATGAATACAAATGACTTGGTGTAGAAAATGTGGGTAGCTATAGTTTGTTTTCGAGATATTAATACAAATGACTTAATGCAAAAAATGTGGCAACTGTGAATGAATGAAACAAAATATATGTTATCAATTTTTTTGGAGTTACTTGTCTTTTTCTTCTCCTAGGTCTTAAACAGTGGTCTCAATTCAATATTTTGTTAAGGTTGTCATTTATGTAAAATAGGTTCAACGAGAACTTCTCTGACTATAGCAGTTGGTTGATCTCCACATCAAGTTGAGACTTCAATTACTATTATGTTCGGCCAAAGAGTAATTCTCTTGAGTTTTCTTAGTTAACAAGTACTATTCTTTAGGGATTATATCTTCTTTGCAACTTTTTTGGAACAATAACTGTATGATCCAGATGGATATTTGTCAGTTTTATCCAATAATATTTTTTTTGTTATTATCTAGATTATTTTTTGTTAAGCTCCTTGAAATGTAGGTAGATATTTACATTAGGAGTATTAGTTCTTTTGTACATATTATATAGTGATAATTTGGTTTATTTTTAGTGCATTTATAATAATACAATTAAGGAATTGCGATCTAACTTTGGTATTTCTCATTTCACAAATCTTGTAAATGTTTTTCGAGAGTTTATTCCAAAAGTCGTGCAAGAGTGGAAAAGGTAAATTTTCACAATATGAAGATGAACGGAAAAAAAAACCCCCCGCCCCCTAATTATGTATAAAACAACTAATTTAGAATGCAAGTATTTTAAATAAAAAATCCTCTAAGAACTTGAAACTAAAATTTTAAAGTTACATGTGGCATAAAGTTGTTGAAAAATTAAAACACAGGTACAATGCGCAATCAGCTGTTATGTGCTAATTTATGCATTTATCAATTAGATACCATTCTTATGTCTCTACAGAGAACCTCTAACATCGGCTTCTTCCTTTGGTAAACGGCAACATGTTATGAAAAAAATTTGTACTTTCATCACCATCCTTGATCCGTTCTAATTTACAATGCTAATGCCAATAAATGTCTTGGCCTGCTAGATCTTCATTATTTTTCCTTAGAGAATATTGAGTCTCCTACTAACTAGTTGTTAATAATGCAACTCTCTTGGCATTGATACTTGTTCGTCACTTAACAACTACCCCTTTTATCCTAACCTTGACGTCTGGCCTGCTACATGTTATGAAAAAAATTTGTACTTTCATCACCATCGGCTTCTTCCTTTGGTAAACGGCAATATGTTATGAACAAAAATTTGTACTTTCATCACCATCCTTGATCCGTTCCAATTTACAACGCTAATGCCAATAAATGTCTTGGCCTACTAGATCTTCATTATTCTCTCTTAGAGAATATTAAGTCTCCTACTAACTAGTTGTTAATAATACAACTCTTAAACTCTCTTGGCATTGATACTTGTCTGTCGCTTAACAACTACCCATTTTATCCTAACCTTGACGTCTGGCCTGCTCACATCATTGTGTAGCAATGAAAGTCATTTCTTTCCATCTCACTAGACGTTGCTTCTTGAAACTAGATACTTCGAGGTGTGAAGGTTCTACTTCTTCCATTACCTCAAACGTCGAATGACCCTTCCTGAAGATAGTATTTAGGACTTCCTCTCCTTGACTCAGCTCTCCAACTCTCTAACTTTTCGGGCTTGGCTTTGTCTGCCTAAGTATTCCACTCGCCTCTCATCTGAGCTAAGTCATATGCTCTAAGGAGCATTGCGCTTACCAACTGGCTCTTTAGGCATAATAGAAATTTCCATAGCTAACGCGCTATGTAAGACTACAGATACACTCTGTCTTTCCTCCTTAGATCGTCTATACAGCCTTAGAACAATACTTCGAATAACTTCAATGATTAACAAAATATATATGCTCAATCTCAATCCCTTCCTTTTATGTTCCTGGACGCTTCTTCTCCCTAGTGGCTCTCTCATTTTGCCATTCCACACTCCGGACTTCCTCTTGTCCTTTCCTTAGAAAATCTCACTCCCTTCTTCTCCCCCGATTACTTTTTCCTTTGATTTTTAGCTCTATTTATAGTGACCTTCTCGTATAAAAGTCACTCCTATGTTTTACACCTGTCTCCTTGCCATTTTGCTCGTCATGCTGCCAACCCACACCCGACACGTGGTCCGAACATCAGTGGTGATTTGTCTTCTCATTGAGACGCACATCTTATCTCCTTAGGAAGCCCAGATCTTTAAATGTCGAACTCTCCTCTTATCTTCTCAGGAATCATCAGATTGGTACTTTCTAGGTCGTCCAGTCACACCAACACGATACCTACTTCTCGCCATACATCTGTAGGCATGGGTACTTCTTTTTGCCTTATTAAACGCCTAACTTTTGATATTCAACGTAGGTCTCTTTCTTGCTACTTACTCTTGTTGCATCGCTTACATTTATGTGATATGATTTAGACAAGCATTTCTCTTCTTGTCACTTCATTCTCTTTTTCATGCTCCTTTGCGGAATTTCCCATACCTTATCCAAAATGTTTTCTCAGCAAGGATCCTCTCCAACTGGCTTCCTTTCTTTAAGTCAGGGTCTCACGCATATTCCTTTTGGCAGAATACATATTTATTATCAGAAATATCTTCTCTTAGCATCCTCACCGTAGTGTCTTTGTCATGTAGGTTGTACACGATCAGGGCCTTACACAATGTATGAGGGGCGACCTTCTGTCTGCCACAAGCCAAAGAAGAAAGCATTTAGTATTACATAAAATCTATAAGCAGTCACCATTTTTCAAAGAAGTTCAACACAAATAACTGAGCCATATGAAAGAAATATGAGAAAGTAGCTACGATTCTTAAAACAATCAGAAGATAACAAAACCTACCAATTCAAAACCAAACCTACCAATTTACTCAATTAGCAATCAAAGACTAAGAAAAAGACATTAATTCAAAACCATAACCACAAATATCAACTCTAAAAAATAGCACACATAGTAGATAAGTTTAGATAGATGGGTACTAAAGCAAAAGAGAGAGACCAAAGCAACGACGGAGACTAGTGCATATACAGCACAAACATAGTAGAAAATCATATTGCCCATCAGTAAAATACCTTGTTATTTCGAGTAACTCCAAAAGAGTTGCTTGATAATGAAGTGTTTCATTTCCTGCCATAGCATTTTAGGATTTTAGAGTAAATTTTAAATTAACTTAAATAAATTACTTACTAGAAGAGATAGGAGTAGCGACGACACTAGAGGACAGGGGCAGTATTTTAGGGTTTTCTATCGTTTGCTTTCTCTTCAGACGTGGAGGGAATTTATGACGTTCGCGTTCGCAGATTTGTGTTTGGGGAGGGAATTTAAAGTAAAACTCCCAACGCAGTCTAATATGTGTCGGGAGGTTCCCTTAACTGTCATGCCTTACTAAAAGATTCGACAATTCCCAAACATCTTCCGACGCCTACACAATACGACGTCGAGAGCTTCAACTAACTTTTGATGTATTTTTTATGTGTTGGGAGATATGGTATCTCCCAATGCTCCATTTTTTGTGTCGGGATATGTGTCCTATCTCCCAACGATGAAAATCTATGTCGGGAGTTTCAAAATTTCTTGTAGTGATGGGCTACTCCTTTCATGGCTAACTGATTTTGAGATGAAACTTTAAACTATCAAATAAACTAAGTTTGTATCTTCAGATTGCTTACCATTTCTCTTATGCAAACTCATGTCTTCTTGACATTTGTTTGAGAAGGGTGACAGGATCGATGTAGATACATATTAGTTACATAGTTATAGGTTTGTTACAAATTATTAAAGATTCTAATATACGTTTGTCTTTTAATTATATCTTCCAAAATTTCAATGTATCAGTCTATAAATACTTTTACAATAAATTTGAATAATATGAGGAGAAAGTTCATTTTATTGTGAATGTTTTCTATTTCATATGTTTATTGCTCACAACATTCATGTTAAGAAAGATACACATAACCCAATTGATTAACATAGATGTTATATTAGTTCAAATAATGAGCTTTTCTTTTTCTTTTCAAATATAACAAAAATATTTGAATATATCTACTAAATATAGTAAAATCTTCGTAACTTTTATATATCTATATATTATTTTCTATATTTTGTAAGTAGTTTCTTTTTTTTTTATCTATAAGTATTTTTTTAATAAAACGTAGAAATAAATAATAGGGTTTTAAAAAAAAAAAAAATAGAACAAAACACGAAAATATTTACATCGTATAGAACAATTTTAAAAAAGAAAAAAGTCCACAACGTGAAATAACAAAAATACATATGCAATTAATCGGTTACACACACGTGAAAAATGATTTTGTACTCGATCTAAACGACCTCGAAGTCTAAATGATCACGTACCAAGTTTGAATGATATTGTACCCTTGTACCAAGTCTAAAACGATCTTGTACACTTGTACTAGTCTAAATGATCTTGTACCCAGTTTTCAACGATCTCGTAGCAAGGCTAAATGATCTCGTAACAAGTCTAAACAATTTCGTAGCAAGTCTAAACGATCTTGCACCCTTGTACCCAACCTAAACGATCTTGTACCTTTGTATCCAGTCTAAACGATCTTATACTAAATCCAAATAATCTATTAATGATAGTGGTGTATTTCTGTCTATCAGAGATATACAAATGATAGTTTAGATATTGGTACATTGATCATTTAGATCCTATACCAATATCATTTAGATTTTGTATCAAGAAAAATAAAAAAAAAATGATAATGAAGAAGTGGAAATATGAAGAATGAGAATTAATAATACGAAGAAGAGAAGAATAAATCGTAAAGAATGAGAAGAAAAAGAACTAAAAAACCATTCTGCAATAATCAAAATCCAATAAAAGTAAATATGAAATTTATGAAAAAGCAATTAGCTTCGTGAACTTTTCCTAAATTGTTATACGAACCTTAAATATTTAACACTATAAATTTACCAAAATAATAATATGCGGAGAAAAAATATGATAATAAAAGAATTAATTAAGAGCATGGCCCCCTTGTCCCAATAGAGAGGTACCTATAATTGAACCAACTTGATTTCATTGGTTAAAATGAGTGAGTCAACTTGGTTTTTAATAAAGGGTGAGTGTACAACTTATAACCTAAGAAAAAGAAGAAATATATAAAAATTTCCTTTACATTATATTCTTCTCATAACCCACTTTATAATTTCACACTTTCCCTTATTTTCTCCTCGTCCCCTCCATAACCACTCCTTTTCCCCATTCTTTCACCTCCAGAAATTAAAAGAAAATAATAAAAATACAAAAATATTGAGATTGTGAAGATAGTGAAAATGGGAAGCTTACTTGACTTTGAAGAGACAGAGCTCCGTCTTGGTCTGCCCGGCGGGGACGGAAGAAACGATGGCGACGCCGTGAAAAAAAGAGGTTTCACTGAAACTGTGGATTTGAAGCTGAATATTGTGACTGATTCCGACCAAGGCAACAAAACGACCGACAAAAATGTCGTTTCGAGCTTCGTCAATAAAGATCTTCCGAAGCCTCCCCCGGCCAAGTATGAACTCCCATCTCTCTTTATTTTTCATTATCATCATTTCAAAAAAAAATATTAATGACAATTAATAAAGAGAGATCATAAAAGGTAGACAATTTTACATTCTATTCTCACATATATTTTTTTTTCTAGAAAACAATTGGATGAATAAAAACTCAGTATTTGCATCCCCTAGATTTATTTTTATGGATTTTAGGCTCAGAATTAAATATTTATTTTTAAATTTAAAAAAATACGAATTATTTTCTTTTTGAAGAAAATAAAATACAATTAATATTCATTAAAAAAATTACATAAGGATGATGTGTATATGGGCATCAAAAATTGAGTTGGGAAGAGAAAGAAATGATGACCAAGTAAACAAAAAAAAAAGGAAAAAGAAAGAAAGGAAGAAAGAGAAAAAGGCAAAATAATTGTGGTTTCGGATTTCATAGAAATTTTTTGTTTTCTTGTCGGACAAACACACCAAAACTACAAAACATATGGAATCTTTTCTTTTTTCTTTTTCTTTTTCCCAATAGTCAATGTGTCCAAAGGTTATTAAGTAAATGTTTCAAAAAGAAAATTTTAAAACAATTATTCTAATTCTTATTTCTCTTTGGTCATATCCTTCCAATTTTTTATTTTTAACTTTATTTTTTTTACTCAATACCTACTCTAACTAATTTTAAAAAAAAAATTGTTGTTTCTAAATATAAAGAAATCAAAATATTTACTACTATAATAAAATTTTATTTTTTATATCTTATAAATTACTATAAATTACTAGTTATATATCTTTATATTCTCATAGACATAGATAATATCGTAAGATTGTAAGATTGTGCTATTTGTATATATAAAAATATTTTTGTTATTTAAACAATTTTTTAAAAATAATTATAACTAATTATTTTTAACCAATATTCCATCATTATTTCAATTAATTTCAAATTTTATTAATTGTTTAAATTGATGGAAAGTTAACACTAAAAAATTAAAGTTGGAGAAACTAATTGGATAAAACTTTAATATGATAGTTTTGAGAGATAATGACATGACTCCCTAATAAATCATGGAATGCATTAAAGAAAAAGAATTAAATTGAAGATTTAGAAAAAAACGAATTGAAAATGAAGTAAAATGGTAAAGTTAAGTAATTAACTAATTAATTGGTTAGGGAGAATTATTGTTTAATGCAGGAATAATAATGAATTAGTGATGTGAATATGACAGGGCCCAGGTTATCGGTTGGCCACCGGTAAAGTCGTTGAGGAGAAACATCGTAGGGCCGCCAAAGAAGAATAAATTAGAAGAATCCGAGAAGAACGCCGTCATAAGCGGCGGTGGCTGTAGCGTCGGTGCGGCAGCGTTTATTAAAGTCAGTATGGACGGCGCACCGTACTTACGCAAAGTGGACTTGAAGATGTACGGAAGCTACCAAGAGCTTTCCGATGCCCTACGCAAGATGTTTGCCTCTTTCACTGCAGGTCATTTCCAAATTACCTTTTTTTTTATTATTATTTTGTTATAGTTAATTAAAAGGAGTTTAAGTATAGGATAAAAAAGTTGAATGATTGGGGGTTGAAATTGAAATATCAGGTCATTGTGGGGCACAAAAGATGAGGGATTACATGAATGAAAGAAAATTAATAGATGTGTTAAATGGGTCTGATTATGTGCCTACTTATGAAGACAAAGATGGAGATTGGATGCTTGTTGGAGATGTCCCGTGGGAGTATGTCTTTCCAACTCTCTCTCTCTCATTTTTATTTCAAATTTTTAACTCCCCCAACTCTTTTTTTATTGGTTCTTGATTCACACACTAGTCAAATTTTTATTGAATTTTTCATTTTAATCCTTAAAATGTACCAAAATATTCAAATTGTTACCATTTAATAAAAAAATTAAGGACCAAAAGGATTGCTTTGATCCCTTACTTTTAAGAGTTTGATTATGTGTAACAACCCAACTTTACTAGAAGGTTGGAGTTATTACTATTTAAATAAGTATAGTTTTTTTTTTAAAAAAAGGAAAATTAATTTATAAGTTGAGAAAAATTTAAATAATAAGAAAATAAATAAGTAACTAAAGTGATAAAACAAAATACTAATTTTGGGCCCATAAAATAAAAGAAACACATTAAAATAATTATGCCAAAGTTCTGAAATCCAAAAATTATAATTACTGAAACATAAACGCGGAAAAACTGAACTATTTCCTATGGCGAACCACGGTCACTTCTTGTCATTCGCCAGCTTGCCCTTGCCTTTACCCTTACCTGAAAATTAAACATTTAAAAGAATGAGTATAAAATTATACTCAGTAAGAGACTCATACTTAGTCTCCCTATGTGTTGTTAGTCTCTTTGTTAGAGTCCTGTAATAAAGTACTACGCTCTATGGTGCTCCCGAACGCACACTATCCAGTAGTCCCACCGGGACTGAACTGGGCTCTCGGTGAACCCGAAGGAATCACCCTAAAGGAGAGTCGGGCTGTAAGTGATCCCGTCGAATCACGTCTCAATAACTACTCAAACATATATAGGGGAGGACCTTGATGGACCCCTCGTGGTACGACTCTAACCAGCAGACCAACAGAACACTATAGGCTATACATGCTCATCATAAAATCAACATCTCAGCTCAACACACATAATCTCAAATCAAAAGGGGAAAAAATCTCTTACCAGGAGATCTGCTAAATAATTCACAGGTTGGCAGTCAATTCCTCACAATACTCAGTCCTAAACATAAACAAAATTAACATTAATAATCTTGTCAACCATCACCCTACTGTTTAATTAAGCAACCAAACTTATCCAAGCTTACCCCAAGATTAGGGTTGAATCCAACACCACCTTAACTGGAAAATTCACAGTCCTATTTCCACCAATTTCACTTGAACCTTCAAGCAACCATAGATCAACTTATTCCAAATACCATCTCATTTAAGATAAAAAAAAATATTTAATTGGGTGTACCAAACCCATACAAACTCACCCCAAATGGCTCAAAAGGCTTGAAGATGGCTCGACTAGAAGAGGCTTCGGCTCGGACGCGGCTTGGTGGAGACAGACGCGTGCGGCTGGACGAACGACTTGGGGACGTGTGCGGCTGGACGCGTGGAGGAGTTTCGTCGGTTGTAGGATTCGCGGCGGTCGTCGTCGTGCGGAGGAGTTGCGTCGGTTGTAGGATTCGCGGCGGTAGGAGACACACAGTGAAGAGGGGCGGCGACTAGGGTTTTAACATGGAAGAAGGTTGAAGATGAAGTGCACACAATCCAAGGAGTCCTATTTAATAATAAATATATTATTATTATTTCCCTTCCCTATTCCTATTTAATTTCTCTTTCTTCATTAACCACCCCTTCCATCACCATAAATTTGCTCTTTTTCCAAAAATGCCAAAGTACTCCTCTCTTAATAATTATATTAACCCACATTATAATTATTCTTATTCCTCCATGATTTTATATATACACATAACCATATTTACTCATAATACCTCCAACTTTACAATTTAAATCCACCAACCAATAAATCCAAAATCAATTTTAACAATAGAACTCCAATTTCCATAAATTAACCACTTATCCTTCCAAAATACTTAATCTCCACAATTTAAACAATTTCACAAATAACACCCAAAACTAAGCCAAAATAAAATGATAATAAAAATAACCTAATAATTTTGGGATGTTACAATATGTACCATAAATTAAACTGTTAAATATAATATAATTAACTTGGGTAAAATTATAAGTTTGGCTATAAAATATCTAGCTATTATTTAGGTCCTTAAGCTTTTAATGTTTTGTTTAATAGATAGGTCAATAATCTATGACACATCAATAATAAATTTCTCAATTGTTTTTTCAAATATTAAAATTATTGTTATGATTGATTGTAATTTTAGAATTTCAAAATTTTAAATGTCGACCTTGTAATTTAACAAATACATATATGTAAGCTTGTCTTTTCCATTTCCATTGTTTTACATTAATAAATATTGACCTAAAATAAAATTAAAGACGTTAGGATCTAATATAAAAAAAAATTTAAGAAAATTTCTGGTGAAAGTTAACCTCACAAGTTAATTATAGTGATATATATATATATATATATAAAGGAACTAATAAATGTTGTTTGATTGATCAACAGCATGTTTGTGGATTCGTGCAAACGCTTGAGGATAATGAAAGGATCTGAAGCCATTGGACTTGGTAAGTTATAATCTAATTAAATAAAATAGTTGTTTTTAAATATAGTAAAATAAAATAATATATTTATTAAAAGTAACAAATTTGTAAAATCTACCAGTAACATTATATACACGGGTAAAAATTTATCTGTATCTATTATCGATGGATTTTGCAATTTTATTATTTTTATAAATGTTTTTAGCAATTTTATTATTGGAAATAATTTTTCCATATTTATTTTATTTTATTTTTTTCTTAAAATGATTTTATTTAATTTTGTTAAAATTTTAGAAACTTAAGAGACTAAAATGATTTTTTTTTTATTATTATAAGATTAAACTAGGAACATTTATAAAAATAGCAAAATAAATTAAAATATTTACCAGCTATACCAAAATTTTGGATTCTATCAATGATAAAAACTGATAGACTCCTGTCAATGTCCCTGATAGAAATATATCAATGTCCATTATTGATAAAATCTAAAATTTTTGCTATATATTGTAAATATTTTGTCAAATTTGTTGTTTTTTACAATTCTCTATTAAAAATATATTTTGAAAGTTGGAAATCAAATTTTTTAAAGAAAAGTAATTAATAGTTTTTTATCGAATTTTAAGAACTATAGGATTCAATTTTGTTTTTCCTTTTTGATACCAACCGTTCTTAAGGGTTTATATATATATCTATAACTCAAATTTCAATTTTGTAAGGTTATTTATCATACATTTTGAAAATAATGAAGTATGACTTTTTGTTACTGTCAAAATTTGCTAAGAGCTTGTTAACTATTAATATTGTATACGTCCTTCCACATCATTAATGAGAATTTTGACGATGGACGAATCACAAGGAGGATTGTGAGTGAGAGAGTGAGAAGAGGAGTGCAAACACAAATTAGTGAGGGTGGAAAAGCCTTGGTATGTAATAGTACTAAATTGAGATTTTACTAGACATGAGAACTAAGAAAAGAACTAGAAAAGCTCTAGCATGCATGCAAAGTGCTATAATTTCACCTTCACTAGAATTCCAAAACAATAGATTAGATAATTAACACACTCTTAATACATTTTGGAAAATGGTATTATTATATCAAACTTCATTATTTTCAATTTTTGGAATAAATGACATTGCAAAAATGAGATTAAGGTTCCTTAAAAAAAATTTCTTAGAAGTAAATAAAAATTGTGCGGTAACGATGAGCGATGTCTTTTCCTTCAATTTCTTTTATGCCTAATTTTATTTATTTTTTTTTTTTAATACTTTTGAATAATTTTTTTTTATAAACGTAAATTAATATATTAATTGTCAATTTTACAGCACCAAGAGCATTGGAGAAGTGCAAGAACAGAAACTGAACTACTAATAGATTTTAATTTTTTTTTGTGAAATAATAATAATAGTAATTATTGTTATTACTATTTACTGTCATTTGGTAGGCTTGCAATTAGTTATTATATCCAATTGATGATCATATATCAAACCCTACTCTATAGAGGGAGGGAGTTTGATTCTGATATGTAACATATCACCTTCTGTCGATGTAATTACTATATAAATGAAATATATTTCTCACTAGATTTTGTCTTCTATTATCTTAGTTAACATGCAGTGAAAATATGTTCATCCAAATCTGTGGTTTTTTTCTTTGATATAATATGCAGAGAAAATAATTAAATCTGTTGAATTGTGTTCATGTCTACTACAAGAAAGACACTCACCTACTTGATGCTTAGAATCGTCGTAGAAAATCTAAGAAATTGTTGGAAATTGTTTTGCCAGTATTATAAATGGTTCGTAGTCAAGGTGATGGTCAAGAGACGAGGCAAATATACAATTACTGAAAATTACAAACACTCTTGATGTCAATAATACAGCAGCTGGAGTACCTTACCTATAGTCATATATGCATTAAAAATTCATATATCGCCCAAAGGTCTTTAAAGGTTGCCGAAAGTTCTCTTCGCTTTGAATAGACTCTTAGAAGTCGTCCACTCCTAAACATCACTTGTCAGGACGTACGTTGGAAAAACCTCAATCTACCAACTAATATTCTTTTTTTTTTTAATATTTAAGGGGCCGTTTAGAGGAAGGAAAGGAAAAGAAATGACTAACTTAATTCATTCCTTATTTGGCCCATGGATTAAGTGAAGGGAAAGTAATACCATTAATCTCCTTATTCATTCTTTTTCCTCATTTATTACCCCACTTTCCCCACTTAATCATTTCATTTTCCAATATAATCATTTCATTTCCCAATATAATCCTTTCATTTCCCAATATAATCCTTCACTTTCTTCTCCTTCTTCTCTTTCTTCATTTATTTCTTCTTCTCTTTCATTTATTTATTTTTCCCTCTAAATTAATACTCTTATTTCTTCTCTTTCCCAAACAAATTTATCCACCTCTCTTCTTCTTCATTCTCTTCGTGCCAAACGAATTAGTTATCTTCTCTAGTGCGTTGCTTATCGTTCTCATGAAGAAAAAATATTAATAAATAAAAATAAAAGAAAAAATAAAAACAACATAATACAATTTTTTTATTGTATATGATTGATGATACAAACTTAAAATACAAATTTTTTTTTGTATTCTATATACGGTACAATTTGAAGAAACATATTTTACATAAATGAAAAAAAAAATAATACAATTTGTTTGTATTGTGTATTGTGTGTGCGGTCCAATTTTTTTTTTATACAAAATCAATTTAAAAATTAATACATACTTGCTGTGTGTTGGGGTTACAATAGAAATGAAGTATAAACATTATTTTATTACAATTATTCGTCGTTTTGGAAAACAGTACGAACAAAATAAATAAATTTTGACAAACGCAAATATATATATATATATATATATATATATATATATATATATCAATACAATTTTTATTTGTATTGGTTTTCATAAAACATTCCATAAGCATTTCTTACACATTGAAAAAAAATGTAATTCAATTTCTTTCCCATACAGGATTGCAGTAGAAAAAACAAATATTTGCCATAATTTTTTAAAAAAAGCATATTTTTTTAATGTATTGGATTTACGGATCAAATTGAACTACAAATTGAAGACAAATGAAAAATTAAATAATACAATTACTGTATGAATTGAATTTACGGTATAAATTTCATAAACATATTTTACACAACAAAAAAAAATTAATACACTTTGTTTTGTGTACTTAATTTAATGTTAAAAAAGAAAGAAAAAACTACTGTACAAATGGAAAAAAAAAAATCTTTACTTTTGAAAGTGGTGTACGTTACAAGTAAAAAAAATATTTATACAAAATCAACAAAAAAAAATCAATACATATTTTTTGTGAACTTGGATTACGGTACAACCTAACTAAAAAATGAATTTGAATACAATTTTTAGTTGCAGAGGTTTTACGGTACGAACAATTACACAAATGCAAAAAATATTTGCACATTTTTCATTTTGTATTGGGTTCGCGAAAAAAAAAAAAACAATAATTTCATTTTCAGAAAAAAAAAATTATGTATTTTTTCTCATATTGGGGTTAACGTACAAATAAAAAAAATTACACAAATGAAAAAAAAATACAAATTTTTTTGTCATAATCCTTTCCCCAAAAAATCATTCTCCCAAACAAGGATTATAATAATCTCTCATAATCTTTTCACTTAATCCTTTCCCCAAACAAGGATTATAAATAATCATCCGTTTTCCTTTCACTTAATCCTTCCCCCAAACAAGGATTATAATAATCATTTCCTCCACTTAATCCCCCATTTTTCTTATTATTTTTCCCCCTTATTCCTTTCCTTCCCCCAAACGGCCCTAAGGGGTGGTTTGGGAAAGGAAAGAAATAAAGGAAAAGGAAAAGGAAATAAGGAAAATGAGTGATTAAGTGGAAGAAATGATTATTATAATCCTTATTTGGGAACATGATTAAGTGGAAGGATTACGATAGATTGTTAATCTTTGTTGGAGAGAAGGATTATGACCAAAAAATTGTATTTTTTTCATTTGTGTAAATTTTTTTTTCTATGCCAACCCTAATATGAGAAAAAAATTGAATTATTTTTTTTCATAGGTATGAAATTCTTGTTTTTTTTTTTCTGAATTTAATACAAAATTAAAAATGTGATAATATTTTTACATTTCTGTAAACTTCTTTATGTTTGTACCGTAAAGCCTCTACAAAAAAAATGTATTCAAATTCATTTTTTAGTTAAGTTGTACTGTAACTCAAATACACCAAAAATTTGTATTAATCTTTTTTGTTGATTTTGTATAAATATTTTTTTTTACTTGTAACGTACACCCAATGCACTTTCAAAAGTGAAGTTTTTTTACATTAGTTCTTTTTTCTTTTTTTTTTTTACATTAAATCCAATACATAACACAAGTTGTATTAATTTTTTTTTGCTTTGTGTAAAATATGTTTCTGAAATTTGTACGGAAAATTCAATTCACAAAGAAATTGTATTATTTATTTTTTTTAATTTGTCTTTAATTTGTAGTTCAATTTGATCCGTAAATTCAATACATTAAAAAATATGCTCCTTTTTTTTTTCGTTTTTTTTGCTTTTTCAAAAGTTGCTATTTCATTTTAAAATTTTTGTTTTCTTCATAAAAACGATAAGCAACATAATAGCAGTTAAAGGAAAAGGAATGTGTTTTTTTTTCAAATGCAGTTAAAGGGAACTTCAATTACATAGTTCATTAGGCTAACGAAAAACAAACAAAGAATTTTTTTCATTTGTATAAAATATCTATTTTTTAATTTATACCATAAATTCAATACATAAAAAAATAGTATTTTTTTATTTATTAATTTTTTTCTCATAAAAATGATAGCCAACGTAATAGCAGTGAAACAAAATAAATTCATTTGAAACAAATGTATTTTTCATCCAGCTGCATTTAAACGAAATGTCAATTACATCGTTTATTAGGCTAACGAAAAATAAACAAAGAAAAGAAATAGACAAGAAATAAATAATGGATCATGCAGTGGAAGCGAACTGACAATCGGGGGTTATCTTGGAGAGTGACAATGTTTGGAGAAAGGAATAAGTGCAAAAATGTTTGGAGAAAAGAATAATTGAGAAGGATTTTATGGGAAAGATTATGATAAAAAAAAATTATTATTATTTTTTATTCGTACTCTTTTTTTAAAAAAATCTTATTGTAAATCCAGTACCCAAATATTCGTATTTTTAATTTTTCAAAATTTAGAATTTTTATCGAAAAACATGTTCCATTAGTTTTCGTAAATATGATGTCAATTTTGAACGTTATGTGTGCAAGCTTTCCGTGCCAATAAATTAATTGATGTGTTACATCCGAAAGAAATTATATCTATTTTTTAAAATTGATCTTGTAAGTGCAATATCGAAAAATTTCATATCGTTAACAATCAATTTAAACAAACAACGAAGGACATAATAGCATTGAAACGAAATGAAATACGAAAAAAAAAATATTTCGAAATGCAGTTAAACGGTGAACGTCAATTAAATCGTACATTAGGATAATGCAAAATAATAATAATAATAATAAACAATGGAAACCAAAACAAAAACGGGTTATGCAATTCAAGCAGACAAACAATCACGAGATATTTGATTTAAAATTTATGGTTTTATGAAATTAAAATTAATTAAATATTTGTGGAATGAATATTTAATTAATTATTGGATTTGGATTTTTAGCGTTGTTGAATTTGAATTTAATTAAATAATTTTTGGTATTTATTTAATTAAATTAAAGAGTGAAATTTTTGTTAGAAATTTGATAATTATAGGTATATGTATGTGGATATAAATATAAAATTGTTATGAAAAAATGAAAAGATAATTTTATTTGTTAAAATATAATGATTAAGAAAAATATATTTATATTTTAGAAAAAGAAAAAAGTTTGATGTGATATTTATTGAGGAAAGAGAATAACTAAGAGGAGGAAAGGGGGGATTGAGAGGAAGAAAGAGAAGGAATAAAAATGATTAAGTAAAAATAATTCTTATTTGGGAAAAGAATTAAGTGGAAGAATTACGAGAGATTATTTATAATCTTTGTTTAGGGGAATGATTAGGTGAGAAGGGTTAGGTGAGAAGGATTATGACCAAAAAATTGTATTTTTTTTCATTTGTGTAAATTTCTTTTTCTACGTCAATCCCAATATGAGAAAAAAAATAGAATTGTTTTTTTTTCATAGGTATGAAATTCTTGTTTTTTTTATGAATTTAATACAAAATGAAAAATGTGATAATATTTTTTACATTTCAGTAAACTTCTTTATGTCGTTTGTATCATAAAGCCTCTACAAAAAAAAAATGTATTCAAATTCATTTTTTAGTTAAGTTGTACTATAACCCAAATACACCAAAAATTTGTATTAATCTTTTTTGTTGATTTTGTATAAATATTTTTTTACTTGTAACATACATCCAATACACTTTCAAAAGTGAAGCTTTTTTACATTAGTTTTTTTTTTTTACATTAAATCCAATCATAACACAAGTTGTATTTTTTTTTTTTTAGTTTTGTGTAAAATATGTTTTTGAAATTTGTACCGTAAATTCAATTCACAAAGAAATTATATTATTTATTTTTTTCATTTGTCTTTAATTTGTAGTTCAATTTGATCCGTAAATTTAATACATTAAAAAATATGCTCCTTTTTTTCTTTCAAGTTTTTTTTTTTTTTTTTGCATTTTCAAAAGTTGCTATTTCATTTTAAAATTTTAAAAAAATCACAAATAAGAACATGTGAGAACATGAAGAAGGAGAAGTACTAATATGAAAAAGATGCAGAAGCATTGAACACAAAAATCAAAACCAACCTGAAAATGACAAGCAAATATGTGTCATTTATGTTGTTTACAATTGATCATATTATAGATGGTGTCGATGGGGTTGATTATGACCAACCTCCATGAGGAAACTTAAATAGAACGTAAGATCTAATTTGGGCATAAACTTAACTGCACAATCAGTGTGCGATGATAAGGAAATGATAGCTAACAATAAATATAGAGACTTTAAAACAGAGACTGGTGATGAATTTGAAGAGATGGGCTTCGATGGTCATGAACATGAATTTCCTTCAAATATATTCAATGAGTTAGACATGAATACACTAGGTAGCATTCAGAAACACTATCCATTTATGGTCCCAGTGGTGAGTGACAACATGGAATTATGTGAGGGAATGATTTGTGAAGACAAATAATGCTACAATATATGGTCAAGTGTTTTGTTATTAAAAGTCACACACATGTGAAGTAGTGGAGTCAACACCGACAAAGTAGGTCATTCGATATAAGAAGTCGGTAGGGGAGAAAAATAAATTACTTAAAATGTGAGAGAAATAAATTAGTATTAAATTAAAAAAATAATAATTAATTAAAATGTGAGGAAATATTAAATTAATTCAAATAAGAATTAATTCAAATAATTCTTATTTAAAACAACTACCACCCAATTTTTTTAATTCAAATCCTTATTTTTTAGTTTAAAATCTTGTTTTTTTTTTTTACTTAAATTCTTAATTTAACCCATTTTAACATTGACCGGTCACATTTTAACTAATTCGTTAAAACAATTAAAAAATAACTTTAAGGATGGAGAAAAAATTGGAAAGACTCGACCAAGGAGGAAGAACAAAAACTGCATTATTTCAATAAATTTGATAAATAGTTTTTGGAAAATTAATGTAAACATAAATTGTTTTTTCATCTCCTCTTCCATAATTTTTCCTTCTTTATCATTTCTCATCTTCGATGTCATCTCTTTATTCTTTTTTCATTATCAGGTATTGTGTCTTTCTTTTTCATTATAAGTCTAAACAATCGTTTAACAAGATCATTTAGATTTGATATCCTCACATTACATCAATAGTATCTAAGAAATTTATTTTGATCCTACCAAAATTAGGATATAAATTTTCTAATATCTAGTAGGCTAGGATCAAATTTGATATTTTCTTTACTTTTTGGCCTTATTTGCTCGAAAAACAATATTAATATTAATAATGATTCTAAAATATTTAAAATCAAGTTTTTTAAAAAATTATTTTAAAACATACATATAATAATTAAAAAAATAAATTTTACATTTTTTTAAAAAAAGTAAATAATTAAGAAAATGATAGAAAAGAAATATAAATATTTAAATAAGTTTATTTAAATGTAAAAAGAAAAAAAAAACTTTTAATCAAAAGTTGGACTCGCCCATCTCTCTCCACCCCTTTCTTTCTATTTATTTTTTTTAAATTGAAGACTAGTCCCTTCTTTTTTTTAAAAAAAAAAAATAAAGTCAAAATCAACACTATTTATTTAAAAAGTTTCAAAACTACGATACTTTGGTAATAAGTTTTCAAAACAGCTTTATTTTGGTATTTAATTCATAATAAACTTATTCTTTTCCCCCACTTAATCCTTACCCCTAACATGGAAAGTCCTTTCTTTTCCTTTCCCTCCCAACAGCCTCTAAGAGAATTGGAAAAGAGGTTATCTACCGATAAGCAACATCATCCGTAGTCTTTTTAAAAAAAAATTAAATTGTTCGGTAAAAGTGTGTGGAGGGAGTGATTGAGGGAAAATAGGGAGAAGAATCGTCGTATATTTTTTCTTTTCTCATTTTTTTAAAAAGTAAATTTAAATATTAAATTCAAATTCAAATCTTTTATAAACATAAAGTAAAGTAAAGTACATAAATGAATATAAAAAATAAAAAATGAAGGACAGAATATGTTATCTACTGCAGCCATACTAATCCATTGTGATAGTATTGCAGATATCACAAAAGTTCATAATCGTTATTACAGCTGTAAGAGGCGACAGATACGTTACAGTCTAATTACAACTTGACTGATCCTTTAATGAAAGGACTAGCAAGAGATAAGGTTTTTAAAATCTCATAAGGAATGAGACTTAATCCTACCGAAAATTGAATCCCTTATGAGGTAAACCCAACTTGAAAGACTGGAGATCCCAAGAAACAAGTTCAATAGGTAATAACTTATCACAAGTGTTATGAAGAGAATTATGCTAAAATACCTAGAAGTTTCATTCTTATGATTGAAAAATTAGCATGACATCCTGAAGCGTATGAAAAGATTGAACTTAGTTATTAATGAATTTTATACTTGATATCAAGTAGGGTTCCTAGGTATAGGAGTACTCATCATAGATTCACCTTTGTGGATGTGGAAGTGAGGACCGCTTCCTATAGAATTCTAGGCAAATTCCTAGAGCATTCACTAAACTAGGATATACGTGCAAGGCCTTAAAACATAGACAATTTTAGAACTTCACTCGAATAATGTTGTGTATGCAATTTTATTAGAAGTAAAGTTCAAAACTACGAGTTTACTTTACAATACTCTAAATTATTGTCACCATGTAAATGTTCAAGTCATTAGACACATTTTGCTTAAGCATAGTATTATAAAGATAGACACTGCTCGATGAAAATGTTTTATTTCAAGTAGTAAAAAATTTCAAGTGGGAGATTGTTGATGAAATTTTTTGAAGATGTCATTATTATAAAATATTCATCCAAATGTGATTTTGGAAAGGAGAGAAGATAAGCAAATAAGTTGCGTGATGCCATCCTAGGCGAAATGGCTAGGCGGTTAGATTCACTAATCTCCCTGTGCAAAACGTCATTATAGGTGAAATGGCTACAAGATTTGTTGTATTCTTCACGCACATGTCACCATCCTAGGAGAGATGGGTAGGCGATATGATGTAATAATGACAAAATCTTTATGACCATTTTGTGTTATAAACGAATCAAACGTTTTATTATTGTTTTAAATTTAATTTCAATGTTATCCCCCATAAACTACAAACATTATTTTTCTTAATTACCAACATTTCCAAATTAAATCTCCTTTTAATTACCAACGGTTCTTTTCTTTTCCTCCACTTTATAAACTCATTTCATTCTACATTTTGATGAAGGAGAAAAAAAAAAGAAAAACTTTCTTTGTGAGATTTGAAGCAAAAAGTGTGATTAAATGTTGAGATTCCAATTAGTTTTCATACAAAACTGAACACAATTGTTTTATATTAGGGATGACAAAACTTTAGAAATTTGTTTGCTTAAAGGAGTAGAGTCGTGAAACATCTTAAAGAAAGCGAGATTCGTGACTCAGTCTTATTTCTTAACTACTTTCTATTTTACAGTAGGTGTATTGACGAGAGACGTTTTGATCAGGCGAGCGAATCATTAGGCGAACTGATTAGTACATAACAAGTTCCTATGAGTTGATCCTTAGACATTTTGATCTCTACACTAGGCGAGGCATCAAGTGTCAAGACAAGAAGAAATACAAATTTCACTCGTCAAAATACCAACAACTATTAACCTTTAGTTATGATCTAATTAAAATTTTCTTGGAGTCTTTCCTAGTTTGATCATATCGTCACATTAATTTAGAACATTTAATCGAATAATGAGTTAATTTGAGTCAATTTGGGTGTCACCACAAAAGACCTAAATGATTAAAAAGTCGTTCATGATGGTTGATACTTTTGCACAATCTAGAGGTGGTTGAGACGATTTTCTTATATGTGACCAAACCAAATTTAAATTTTCGGAAAACCACGATTGGTATTTAGTATGCAAAAGCAAAGTCCCCCATTGTAAGTTTAACGGGGCTAAGGCATACAAGAGAGATGAGCGTTTCACTTTCACTTTCACTGTCACTTTCACTTCCACTTTCGAACGCTCAAATAACTCGGGATTCGGACAAGCTCAATCTAAACCTTAAAGGAGCTTCTGCAAGCGTTCTGCTACGGGCGAGACATCGGCGGGACTTGAAGAGATGGCCGAGAACCTCTTCGAAGGCCTTCCTCCGCCGATTTCAGCCACAAACCTTTCGCCGGAGACCCAATTACCAGACGCACCCACCAATCAGATTCGGCCCTCCGATCCTTCTACCAATCCCGCCCCTTCTTCTTCTTCTCCCGCCCCGGTCATCAAGAGCGCCCTCAAGCGTCCCAAGACTGCCCAAGAACCCAACTCTGCAGGTTTCTGCTCTCCTCCTGAATCTCTTCGATTTGTTTTTGTTCATTATTAGTTTTGAGATTTTGAGGGATTGTTTGATTTCGTAGTTTTTTTTTTTTGGGTGCTGTGCTCTTTTGGTCCCTTTTTGAACTTTACACTTATCAGACAATTCATTTGAACTCGATTCTTCTTTTCGGATTTTTTATTCTCGAATCTCGTTTATAGTTATTTAAAGTACAAAGGACAAAGGAATAGGAATTGGGGATAGGATTTGAAAATGAAAGGATGAAAGGTGAGATTTAAGGATTACTTACTGAGAATTATTGTATGAATTTTCATTTGGTCTTGAACATTGAATTATAGGTTGAATGCAGTTTTGTCCTGCAATTGTAGATGGTGACGGTCATATCTATTAGTCCATAAAGTTTAAAAAGTTGTAATTACGTTCTTGAAATTTGAATTTTGATTCTGTATGCCCCCTATGATTAGTACCTGAATAATTATTAACAATGATGTGAAATGGCTATTATATTAAGCACCTTTAGGTTGATTTAATTGGTAGAAAAATGACAAAGGAGAGTAGGGAACTAAAAAGAGTAGAGTGGTCTATGAGGAATCAAAGTTGTTCCTTGCACTCAGAAAGACCTAACGAGATGGGAGACTGGGGAAAATACTCTCCCTGTTGGATAATCAACTTCTCAAACAGAGCAAGAGTTTAACAAACCCTAATGAAAGAAACAAAACAAAAACCCTGCACTAAACCCTTCATAATCCTTGCATAGTCTCCTCTTCCCCTCCCTACGTAACAACTTTTACATGCCCCTACCCAATTGACGTGGGTGAAGTTCCTATCTTACACATCCTCTCATATGTATGTCAATAGGAGGTATTACAATACCCTCGAAGTTGAAACTCACCTTATCTTCAAGATGGAATGTAGGTGTTTGGTTCTTCTTGAATTCCACAGATTCCCATGTGGCCTCCCCGTCTTGATGGAGTTTTCATTTGACTAGACAATCCACTTTCTTTTTCTGTCATTCCACCTCATTCCCATAATCCTTATGGTGTCGTTAGTAGCTTGGAATCCTCTGTATAAGATGGGGGATGAGACTGAATTATTGTGCTCTGTTCATTGCCTTTCTTCAACTGATAATAGTCCCTCGTTTACGAAGGTGTGAACTAGTAGGAATAAGAGAGAAGGCATAAGGAGAAGGATGTAATATGTGAGGGGTGAAAGTTGTTTTACATGGGTGTAACGTATGATTGTCTGGGAATGGGGAAGCAATTCGTTGGACAAAGGTTTTCGACTTTTCATCGTTTTGTCATTGTTTTGTAGTTCTTTTGAGTGTAGAGGAGAAGGGGAAGATCTCGAATTCTCTTGCCTTTTTTTTTCCCTAAATAGTGAATATAAGTACTATCAGTCATCAGATACATGACAGTTGTTCTTGTTGTGTTTGGTAGCTTCCGATGGTAATTCCACCCTGTTTCTTGCTTCCCCAATCCTTTCCAACACTGGATAAAGGCCACAAAACTAAGGACAGTTGTTCAAACCTTTTTATAGCTTGGGAATGGTGACAATATTGATAGGGGTATAACTTGAGGAAGAATACTTGGAGGAATGAGATAAGCTCCCATAAGTGGACCAAGTTGGGCCTCTATTGAATTCAATTTGATTTTTATGTTGATAGGATCTCCAATGCAAAACTCAATATCTCTACGTTTTTGGTCAGCAAACTTCTTCATGCAACTCTGAGCTACATTCTATTGTTATTTCAAAGCTAGCAAGGCCACATCTCAATCAATCAATTGTTGTTCCAAGGAGCTATTTGTGCCTGATGGTTATATATTCCACAACCACTGCATAATTAGAGGTTTTTGTAAACAGTAACCTTAACTATTCCACCCACTTCTGATGAGTGTAGTTGTGGGTAGCTCCACAGTCAATAAGAACAATCACTTCCTTATCTTGCACCATCCCCTATAATTTCATAGTACCTGGAACAAATTCGATCGTATTGCCCACTCAGCATTGTTCCCCACTTCGAGTGAGATAGCTTCTGTTGCTTTCCTCAACTTATTCTTTCAGTATTTCTTCAATTTTGTTTTCCTCGTTTGATATCAAGAGCTTCAACTCTCATTTCTTCTTAGTTTCATAGTGATGACCAATGGTGTACATCTCATCAAGATTAAAGCATAGTGGGGGGAGAGGGGGGGGGGAGGGGGCGTTCTATGTTTCTGGGTTAACTGGGAATGGGTAGCGTTTCAACTTCTATTATGCTTTCAGGCTTACTTTTCCTGAAGAATAATTTTTACTTGGGTTTTTCCCATGGGTGGGCACTGAGGGGGTTATTTTCTACAGCCAAATCCATGTCGAAGTTCTGGTTGTCAACAATATGGACTTCTTTCGAGATCTCTTCAAGCCTTAATAGAAGTTTTGGCTACCTCCACCTTCCACACTTTTCTCTTTCTTTTTTCTTTTTTTTGGTGAAAAAGAAACAAAAACTTCAGGTAAGTAAATGAAAAGTGACTAATGCTCAAAGTACACAATAATAACGACAAAACAACGTAAGTACCTTAGTAAAAGTCGAGCCCATTGGTAATCAACTAACTGCCTCTTTCTCAGACCTTCACCTTCAGTGTTGGAGCTAAGTCATTGAGGAACGTACTCATTAACACATCATCTGCACTCCGGAAGATCCAACAACACAGAAATCAAGGGGAAATATTGTCCTTATGCCATTGATAATCAACTTCTCAAATAGAGCAAGAGGTTAACGAACACTAATGAAAGAAGCAGAGCAAACAATGATTAACAAAACGAAGAAGAACAATAACTTCCGATAGATTCAAGAGCGTCAGTTTCCTGTCCTTCAACCAAGCTTCCACTGTCAAAATTTCCACACATTTGACATTCTGCCACTAAACCCTTGAGAAACTTTGCATTGGTTCCCTTCTCCCTCCATACATAACCAATGTGGCACTACCAAACTGTCATGGGTGAAGTTCCCTTTCTTGCCCCTCCTCTCATATGTATGTTTAATAGGAGGTCTTACATCTAGTTAACAAATGAAAGGGAGAATTACCTTTTTAGTCCTCAAGTTTTGAAGAATATGTTGGTCCCTTAGTTTTAAAAATATACTTTTTGAGTCCCCAAGTTTATAGAAATAGATTTATGTGATTAAGTTTTCAAAATTTACATTTCTGGTCCTTGAGTTTTTTAAAATAGGTTCAAAAGGTCCTTAAAGTAAATTTTGTTTGATTTTTAAAAATAATTATATGATATTTGAAATTAGAAAAAAATAGTGTTAAGAGCAATATGATTGTTAAAAATTATTCTTCTAATTTAAGTGTCATATAATTATTTTAAATAATAGTATAAAGTTATTTGAGGGATTTTTAAACCTATTTTTAAGAATTCAATGACTAAAAAGGTACATTTTGAAAACTCAAGTACAAAATTAGCCTATTCTTATAAGCCTGGGTTCTAGAAAGGTAAATTTTTAAAACTCAATGACGAAACGTACATATTCTTCAAAACTTGAGGACTAAAAGGGTTAATTTTTTCTAAAATGAAATTTGTGCCACTTATCTTGTCCGTTATTTACCACATTGGATTAAATTAGTTAATGTTTGTGCAATAGACAAGGATGTCAGGATTTGTTTCAGTCAGGACTGCATAGAATCCCAGATTCACAATTCTAATGTTAATAACAAAAACATGATCGAAACTTTTGAAGATTAGAAACTGAATAGACACTATTTATATTTAACCTTGATTCTATGTTTTTGTAATATCTCTGGTAGAAGATGACATATGGAGTTTGGTTTTCAGCTACAGCACTGGCACCAGGAAAACGTTTAAGGTTCAAAACCACAACAGATGCCTCAGAGACCCAAGTTTTGGAGGCTATGCAGAAGATAGCTTCACATATTAAGAACCCCACGAAGTTTGGCAAAGCTGCAAAACTTGCCATACAGCTCATTCAGGCAGGAAGTGTGAAGCCAGCTACCAGTGATCGTTTCTTTACCATACTTGAAGCTGCCATGTCCATGTCTTCATCCACTCCTTGCACCGATCCTTCAGTACGAGGAGACTATCATGCATTGTTTTCAGCTGCACAATCTACCATGGAAGTATGATGATCATATTTTAGGTTTTACGATTGATGTGATGATATTTTCTTTCTCTGAAACAGATTTTAATTTTCTAGTAATGGTTCTTATTTTAATTTTCTAGTAATGTTTTCTTATTTTAATTTTCAGTGCCTTAACAGAAAGCAGAAGAACCAGTTAACAACCTGGACAATTCAGACTGTGTTGGCAAATGATTTGTTGACAGACGACAGTTTTGTGGTAGAGATCATTTCCCCTACTTGTGTAATCAAAACCTCTGCTCCTTTGATGTGATAGATGATACATAAGTATATAAAATCTACATGTATTTTCTTTGTTTAGTTTATTGCTTTAGAAAACATCCCTGAAATCTTAGAACAATTTCAAAGTTTTTTATAAAATTACTTTTTTTCTTTAGCCTTCAAAACGTGGCTTTGAAAAGTGGCTTTAAACATGGTTTTTGAATAAGTAAATAAGCATAACTTTTAAAAAGTAGAAACATCATCTGACGAGTTCTTTGTCATTTTTGTTGGTTATTTTGAGACCATTGTGTTCTCTTTATTCGTGGAACATCAATTTTCCATTTTTCATACTTGGCTTTATGAACCATGTAGTTTTCAAAGACAGCTGGACAAATAAAAGAAGCTATCTCTAATCTTCCAGTAGCAACGAAGGAGGATGATTCTGAGGAAGCTGAAGCACTTAAAGGTCATGAAGAGAGCACAGATGATGAACATCAGAAAAAGAAGAATGCTGATCCAGCTGAAGAGAAAAACCAGGAAGAATCCGATCCATTTGGTCTAGATGCTTTTCTGCCTGGTTCATTAAAGAAAGGTGAGAGAGCAAAGGTAAAAAATGATGTGGTATCCAAGACTAGAAATGATGAAGAAGTGGAGGCCAAGAATTTTCTCAAAGCACAAAGAGGTGCCCTGATTAGCTGTTTAGAAATTGCTGCTCATCGGTATAGAATTCCATGGTACAAAACCTGCACTGTCTAGAATGACAGTTCCTTGCATTGTTTTTAAAACTGGAATGTGAAACTGACTTGCAATTTCTCTCGTTAGGTGTCAAACTGTCATTGATATCTTAGTGAAGCATGCCTTTGACAATGTTACAAGGTTCACATTGCAGCAGCGGGATGCAATTGGGAAATTGTGGGCTTCAGTAAGGGAACAACAAAATCGTAGGAAACAAGGGAAATCAGTGTCGGGTAAACTTGATGTAAATGGATTTGAATGGCTGCAACAAAAATATGCCAATGAGAAGATCAGCATTCGACATTCTGTTGGGGGTAGCGGCGATCGAAAAGCACAACAGTGGCTTGGTTGACAAATCAGCGTTCCCTTAAGTGGGGTTTCCTTGATATTCACTCATAACAGAAAAAAAAAAGTGCATTGATTGTATTGTTGAAATTTATATGCACATGAGTATTTAGATATAGGATCACAATCTGGAATCTTATCTTACCAGTAACCCATACAAGAACAATATCCTTCACTGAAGTGGTGAAATCGGTTTCTATCTCTAACTATTATTGTTCGTCCATAGATTTTTGATAATAGCTTTGTTGCAGCATGACAATCATCGCAAATCCTCAAATTCTTAACGATTCGGATGGGTGTACCAGGAGCTGTGCTTATGAGTCCAAATGCTGTGGCAAGTTTCTCGCTATGATAACTGAGTGCAGATTCCTTCTCTTCCTCATCTATGTTTAACAAAACTGCCTCTGTGTTCGGTGTGTATCCCGCCTCTCTCAATTTGAAGCACATTTCGGTCACCATTTCATATACTTTTGTAGTTTGTGTGCATGTCTTGTCTCCGGATTTGAAGTGGTGAACTGAACCATTTACTTCAATCCAGCTGAGTCCTGGTTCTTTCTTCATTCCTAAATGGCTCATTGCTTCTCTAACGCTTGTTACATCATTCCATCGCTTTGCTGATGCATAGATGTTTGACTTAAGAACACTATACCCACAGTTTTGTGGATCCAATTCAAGAATCTTTCTTGCAGCCACCTCCCCCAAGGCCAGATTCTTATGCAGCTTACATGCAGCAAGCAGAGCACCCCATATAATTGTGTTAGGCCTCATGGGCATGTTTTCTATGATGTTGTGAGCTTCGTCAAGATGTCCAGCTCGACCAAGAAGATCCACCAAGCATCCATAGTGCTCCATCTTTGGAACAATTCCAAAGTCGTGAACCATTTTGTTGAAATACCTTTTCCCTTCTACTACGAATCCGGAATGACTACAAGCATGGAAAATGGAAACGAATGTGATATCATTAGGTTCAACACCATGGCTCTCCATCTCTGAAAAGAGTTCCAAAGCTTCTTTTCCACAACCATGCATCGAGAATCCAGCCATCATTGTGTTCCACATGTGAATGTCTCGTTGCGTAGCTTCATTGAACAGGCTACGAGCAATTGTTACATCTCCACATTTCGCATACATGTTGATGAGAGCTGTTTCTAGAATGACATCTACTTCAAGGCCATGACGGTTTATGTATGCATGAGTCCACTTGCCAAGGTCAAGGGCTCCAGCCTCTGCACACAAAGAAAGAAGGCTAACCATTGTCACGTTGTTTGGTTTCACGTCATTGTTCAACATCTCGAGGAGGAGGTTAAAAACTTGATCCATGCAACTCACATGTGCATAAGCCGATATTAAAACACTCCAAATCTTGACATCTTTTTTCTCGACACCATTGAAAAGAGCTCTTGCATATCCAACTTGCCCACACTTTCCATACATGTCTATGAGAGCAGTGACCAAAGCCAAAGACATACCAAACCCATTTCTTAACAGATACGCATGAAACCATTTGCCCAAATCCAAGGTTCCCACGAAACCACATTCAGTAATCAAACTTAGTAGTGTAATCTCATTGGGGAATAATTTTTCTTCGAGCATTCTATTAAAGTTCTTTGACCCTTCAACTAATCTGCAACTGCGAATACAACCTGCTATCATCACCGTCCATGAGACAACACTTCTTTTAGATAACCTGTCAAAAAGCCTCTGTGCTGATGCTAAACATTCACCTTTGCAATACATATCGATCAGTGCAGTAGTAATTGAAACTTCCATCTTCTCATCACCAACATTTCTCACGATGTAACCATGAACAGCCCTCCCCGATTTCATATCCAAGAGATTTCCAAATACACCAATCAAGCTAATCAAAGCAACACCACTGAGCTTCAGTCCCACAAACTGCATCTCCCGTACGAGTCGAAGCGCTTCACCAAAAGCTTTGCTCCGTACATAGCACCCGAGCATAGTAGTCCAAGAGACAACATCTCTTTCGGGCATTTTATCAAACACCAAGCGAGCAGAAACCAAGCACCCACATTTCTCATACATGTTCATCATAGCGTTGCACACATAAACGTCTGAAGCAAAGCCGTTCTTTTGGGCGAAACCGTGGAGTTCCCTGCCTAAATCCCCAGAGGAAGCTTGGGCACAAGCTTTGAGAAGTGAAGGGAGAATGAAGTTGTCAAGTGCAGCAGCATCGTTTGAACGCATATGGAGGTAGCAGTTGAAAGAAGCTTGCGGGAGGTGGTTGTTGGTGTAAGAGGAAATGAGGAGATTGTAATTGGCTTCAGGGGTGAAGTGGGATTGAGAGAAGAAAGGGTGAGGATTATGAAATTGGGTTTTGATGAAATGGGCATGGAGTTGGTGGGTTTGTTGGAGATTCAAATGGGAATGGCCGGAGCAGCCAGAGAAGGAAGGGGAGCACACAATTAGTTGATTCATTTACGACCTTATCTTTATTTCTTCTACAAACAATGAATTAAATAACATAAAATCTTTTTTTTTCCAAATTAAAATCAGTATTCGAGTCATTTTTATTCAATTTTCTTTTCAATGGATAATATTTAGGCTCAAACATATGAGTTAGATAATTTGACAATTCCAATACTGATTTTAATATATAAGTTTTATTAAAGGAGTAAAAGTGAAGCTCCATTGTAGGACAAGACGATAAGAGGGAAGAAGAGTTTGGCTATAAAAAAGAGAGAAAGAGAAAAAGAAAGGCTTGGTTGAGTGAGTGAGTGACCCTCCAAAAGAAAAGCAAGCTTTTGAAAACCTTTTTACTCCCAAAGTTATGTTGTTATTTTGTCATGTTGTTAGATATACGGATGCTGCTATCTCTTATATATATAAGAACATGATCAAGTTAAAGCATGTCTACGTGTGTGAAGTTGTATTGTTATGATGCATGTATGTATACAAAGCCATTAGCCTTATTCTGGATCAAAACAAATTATTATGTGCACATAAGAGTGGAGGTTGCCATACGTTGAGTGGTCTGCTTGGTAAAAGGATGGCTAAACGTGCTAAGTGGTCATGTTCAAGTCAATCACTGGAGCGATTGGTATTGAATGAGGGTTTGTGGGGTTGCTAATGGTGATGTGGTAATCATCGTAGTAGTCCCACGTTGAGGAAGTTAAATATTGAGACTTTAGGAATAAGTAGAGGCTAATGTGACTATTGTGCTGGATAAGAAAGCTTAATAGAAGAAAACTTTTATTGTATGCAATTGTATTCCTCAAAACGCATTTTTAAATTGTCATTCACCAAACTATTAGTTTACATTTTAAGTTTTCATTTTTCAAGTTAAGCGAAGAAGTGTCATCAGGCGAGTTGAGAGGAGATGTAAACGCAAAGGTCTAATATTTAATCCCGTCTACTACCAATTCGAGTCATTTTTATTCAATGTATAATATGTAGGCTCAATCATTTTTATTCAATGTATAATATTTAGGCTCAAACATATATAAGTTAGATAATTTGACAAGACTTAGATATCTAAATAATCAAAGACTTAAAAGAAACTCAAAAACTTTTATAGATTGCTCAAAACGTAGTCGAGACACGCTTCTTATAAGAGTCATCTTGAAGACAATTGTTCTCTTTTGCACAAGTTTATAAGTAGACTTCAACGATTGTTTTAGAAGAATACAACAACTAACTTTGGTAGAATTAACTAAAACCTCGAACTACTCGAATCTAGCACAACTCTTGGATACTTGCTTTCAACTCAACTCAAGAACAAAGGAAAAAAAAGAAAGAAAGGTCAAAACTCTTTAATTTGAAATGAGATACTACAAATGAAAAAACAAGTTATTTATAGGATAGCAACTTAGTAACTCTAAAAAATACAAAAATCAAATCAAATAAATAATACAATTGAAACATTTATCAAATTTAACTCAATTTAGTTGTTTTTCTTTTACTAAAATCAAGCATACCTCATTTAAATTGAAGAGTTAACTTTCATACATGTTAAGTTTGCATCCTTCTAGTTTGATGATTTCAAATACAATTTCAAGTTTCAAATAAATGAATTTAATCTACACAACTAAATCCATTTTTATGTTTCAATGTCCAATTGTTTCACTCTCTATATACCCAACATTCCTTCACTTGAAAGAAAATGAGAAAAATCAAACAAAAAGTTGTTGAGAGCAAGCAAACCAAGTTATGCATCAAGAGAGGTCTCTTTTAGACTTGAAAATTCCTTAGTGAATCTTCATTGAACTTACTGAAGAACAAGAAATAGTGAGACCAAAAGTTGGAACTATCCTTCTTTCTCTCGTGAATTGAAACAACAGATATCACAAACAATCCATCTTGTATCTTTGATTTACATGCACTTGTGATCATTTGACTTCTAGACAAAATCTTAAATTCACGAGAGCTTTAGAGAACATAAGTCATTTGAAAAGTTCTCACAGGTAATATTAATTAAGAGTATTTTTTCATTACTTTTGTAAAATAAGATATCAATATAACCTTAACATCAACCGATCGCACACTCTAGAACATCATAAAAATGGGAATAAACTATAAGTTTCACAATGTATCAACTATATGAATTATCTAGTTAGTTTGCCTATTAAACCTAAATATTGGGATCTCCAGTCAACTAGGTTAGGTTATCACCACATAACTCATTTCATAGAATTTAGCTTCATTTATATTTATGTATCTGTGACTTGCTCTCTTGACAATCTTTTCGTCGAAGCATCTGCAAAATTCTTTTTTAATTTTGACATACTCAGTGAAAAATATTTCATTAGAGAGCAATTGTCTTATCGAATTATGCTTGTTTCTAATATGTCGTGACTTGCCATTATAGACATTATTCTTCGCTCTCATAGAAGCCATTAAATTGTCATAATATATACATATTGTACTTACAGGCTTTGGCCACAATGGAACATTCTCAAGAAATTAACACGCAACATTACCCTAATTAAACAAAACTAGGTTTAAAAGAAAAAACATACTTTCGTAGCTTTCTGAACTCGAACTCAAACTTGGGTGTTGACCCGCTATTTTTTAGACTTAAAACTGGGCTGTGGAACTTGATCAGTGAAGAAATTGAAAAAGAGAGATGTAATGAAAATTGAAGGAAGAACTAACTTTTTGATGTGAGAGAGAGGTGAAGTCTTCTTGGAAGAATTAAAATTGAATAATTTAAAAAATTATCAAGTCTTTTTAAAATAAAATTTCAAAACATTTTATAAATAAAATGACATGCATTTTTCAGGTAAATCCTTCCCCTCACAATCCACTAACACTTGGTGAGATAAGTACTACATGGGATGTTAATCTACATAATTAAACCTATTTTTGTGTTTAAATTGTTTCACTTTTATTTTTTTACCATATATACATCCAACACTAAATTAATTTTTTTGTTTGATCAAATTAATTTTATAACAAATTAAAGATTAGAGATCACTTCACTCAAAAAGGTAAATTACCACGGAGAAACTCATCCCAATTCTTAAAATAATTGTAACCACACAAAATGTAATCCAAATATACAATTTTTCTTTTCCGAGGGGCAATAGAAAGAAATCGCAATAACTTTTTGGGAATATATTACAAATATTGGAAACATAAGGATGTAATTGCAAATTCCATTACTTTCTAAAACCCAAAAACCCTAATCTCTCCTCTTCTTTATAAGCCAAAGATAACAAAGGAGCTTTCATCGCATTCTCCAGACCTAACCTTCAACTTCCTCAAAGGTTAAATTCTTTCTTCACCATTGATTTCTTCTTTAGTCAAGCGAATTTGAGAACTCTCCGTTCTGCAATTGCACATATCGAAGGCTTTCAGGTTCATTGTATAAATGCCTGCTGAGCTCAATACTTGTGCGATATTATTTCATCGTCTTTTGCTCTCTTAGCACGTCCTTTTGAGTCTATCGACCGATTCGTGTCCGCCCTCTACGGGATTTGAGAGTGATGACGAACATTTTCTGATACATCTTTCACCCTTCTTTGATTGGGGGATTTTCTATTTTCTTATCCTTTGCCAGAGTTGGAATTGTATTGATATTCTATTAATTGTTTCTGCTTTTAAGTTTTTCTGTCCTTTTTTCCCCACTACTTATGCTTGTCAATGTGATTCAGATTACTTAAGTCTCTTGAGAGTGTGATGAATTGCATGTTGGTTTATCTTTAGTTTACTTTCTACGGGCTAATGTAAGTGTTTTGTATTGTTGAAATGAATACTATAATTTCGGAACTATGGTATTAGAAAATGCGCTGTCGAAAACTATATGGAGGTAATTTGAAAAGTAATGACAAGCAATAGGGTTGTTTTCTGGATAATGGTGTGTAAAGGATTGTGTTTCAAATTAATCGGGTCTGAAGTATTTGCTGAAAATTTTGTTTGAGACACAACGTAAAGTTATTTCGAGTGTTATTTATTTGAATGCCTTTTGAACAATCTCTAATTATCAAAATAAGCATGTTTTGCTTTCTATTGACTGATGTTTAGTGTAGAAGACGGTTTTGAAGTTAATCGGGGCTGAAAATTCTAATCTGAAAATTGGGTCTTTGAGACACTCCTTCAAGTTAATCTTATGTCCACCGTTTTCAAGTATGGTTTTACTCGAAAAGCATGATTATCTCAAGTAATTTGTATATAGTAGGATTATCATTTAACCGTGCGATTTTCTCATTATATTTTAATAATTATCTTTTGAAGAATCTCTAATTGTGACAAAAAGCTAACGTGTTGTTTTACTTTCTATCGAGTGATTTGTTAAGGATGGAAAAAGCTAAAGATTGTAATTTGACAGAGACCAATTTGAAGTTCGGGAGCAGTAGAAGAGAAGAGAGCAATGCCCAACCCAAAAGTTTTCTTTGACATTCTGATTGGGAGGGTGAAAGCAGGCCGGATTGTCATGGAGTTATTTGCAGACACAACTCCAAAAACCGCTGAGAATTTCCGAGCCCTCTGCACGGGGGAGAAGGGGATTGGAATATCTGGGAAACCACTGCACTATAAAGGCTCAAAATTTCACCGTATAATTCCATATTTCATGTGCCAAGGAGGAGATTTCACAAAGTCTAATGGAACAGGAGGAGAATCAATCTATGGCTTGAAATTTGCAGATGAAAACTTCAAGTTGAAACACACTGGACCAGGTATCGTATCAATGGCGAATGCTGGACCAAACACCAATGGTTCTCAGTTCTTCATTTCCACTTCGGGGCCATTGACATGGCTTGATGGGAGGCATGTTGTGTTTGGCAAAATTGTGGATGGTTATGATGTGGTGGAGAAGATGAATGAGAAGGGTACAGAATCTGGGGACCCTAAAGTTCCAGTTGTGATTGAAGATTGTGGGCAGATAACTGAGAGCTGAAGGCAGAATTTCCCCTTTCAATTGAAAATAATGTTTCTTTAGGTGATCCCTGTAGCTTGAACTCTGATGGCCAAAAATTCTCCTTGTATGCTAAATCAGCACCATGTTAGGTCCATAAGTACCAGGCCAATAGGCAGTTGCGTATGTGGACTTATATTAAGAAAATGACAATTTTTTGAAAAATGGACATTTTTAAAATAGTAATAAAAATTAAAATATTTAGTTTTAGATTCTATTACGAAACTTTGCTCTTTAAATATTTTTTCAAATTTATTATTTTTCACAATTATCTCTTAAAGAGATCATTTTTTGAATTATTGTATATTTTTTGGGAGATTAGTACAAAAATTATTTTATGCCCCTAATGCATTAAAGGACAAAAAAAAAAAAGAGAAAAGATTAAGATTTATTATAATAGATTATAATAAATTATAATATTTTGTAAATATTCTCTTGACAATTTTTCTCTCTAAAACTTTAAATTTAAAAGGTTGAAATATTAAATTTACATTTTCAAAATTTGAAATTTTAAAATTAAACTAAGGATAATGCCAAAAATGTTTACTATATAAATATTGAAATGTTTGAACTATTAATTATTTTGTATTTTTTTTAATTTAATTTTCTTGATTGATTGATCCTAATTAATAAAAACCTGAATTACCACATATAAAAATTGAAAGAAAAAATTTGTTGGGTTAAAAAATTGAAGTGAAAAAAAAGGTTGGGTGGTAAATTTAAAACATATTAAGATTTATAGCAAAACTGATTATACCCAATGTATTTAAATTTAAAATCTATTTATGCCTGCAGTTTATAGAGGATTTTTGGATTTTTAAGCTATAACTCATAATATATATATAATAATAACTATTTGAATTCAAATTTTTTTGTCACCTCTAAACTAATGGTTAATATAATTTTTTCCGTTTCATAAAGTTCCTTTTAATATTTATTAATATTTTATTATATAATATATAATACATATTTTTCATATTTCTAATAATAATTTAAAGTTTGATTTTATGACATCCAATAAAATCGTCAATTTGAATTCTTTTAAACTATTAATAAAAAAAATTTGAATTTGAATACCTCCAAAATATATATGCTTAATAAAAATTTGAATTTAAAATTTTATCATTCCTCGTGCTATTTAGTTTAGCTATTATCCCTAAAATAATGGCAAACATAAATTCAATATCCGAATTATTTATATTCTAAAATATTTATAAAACTTTGAATTTAAATACCTCAAAAATACAAGAATTTCATTTTTTATATTTTCAGCCGATTTTACCTGTATAGAGAAAAATTCTTATCCGATAGGTATAGTGTATTTGTGTAAGTTAAAATGATGGAATGGAATATAACCCAAAATCACATATACAATGTATTTGCTGTGTAAAAATATTAAATAAATATTTATTTTCGGGATGAATCTTTTCAAATCAAGTAATTTACAATTTATTTAGTTGTGGTTGTTAAAATTAAAATTGTATCTTACCTGATGCATTTAATGTATATATGATTGTTCTAAGAAAATTTTGATCTTTCCCCTATAATCGTGGTACTTGATTGATTTCTCTAAACATATTTCTAATAACAATTTATTTAACATAATAATAAATTGAAATTAAAATTGTATATTACCCCTATAATTATGATGCATTTAATAGGATTATTTTTAAAAAAATTTGCTCCCCTGTAATTGTGCTACTTGATTGATTTCCCTAAAACAATACCAAACATAATTTCAAAATTTTAGGATTATTTTGTTAATATGCCTTATCTATTTTTCAGAATTGTTTTTTTAAAATAGATTTTAAATTTTGATTTGAAACGACCGCCAAAATATTAAAGTTGCTTTAAAAATTTATAAAATAGGTATTGTTAATAATAATTTGAATTTAAAATTTTATCATCTCTAAAATCGTGTTAAGATTATCCACTTATGTTATTAAAATTTTTATCATCCCCTAAAATCGTGTTATTTGCTTCATATCTCCAAAATAATGGCAAACATAAATTTAACATTTTTGAAATATTTATATTCCAAAATTTATAAAAAATTGAATATTTTATTTTTGGAAGGAATTGATTGAGAAGAAAAGATTTGTTTTATTTAAATTGAAAAAGAAAAAAAAGGAAAAAGGAAGATATTTAAGGGAAAAGAATCATATAATAAAATTTATTAATAATAATAATAATATTATTACTATTCATCATCTTTTTCATTCTCACCAAATCCTAGCCGCCGACGACACCTCCATCTCCGTTTGAGTGTTCTCCGTCCAGTCGAGATCTCCACCTTTGTAGCCATACCCTCCATTTTGTTGACTGAGAACTAAGTCGTAAGGAAACGTCTCCTCCGCTGCACGCCACTAGTCGCATTTTTACTTCATCCGAAGTCGAGCGCCTTTAAAAGCAATTCTCTCGAGCTGAGAGGTGTTGAGGAAACTTGTATCCTCATTGCTCTGAGTAGCAGAGGCTTCAGATCAGACCGAACGACAGAGAAAAGTAATGATGAGCATATACTATAACATTTTGTATAGTTTGACAAATTTATGTTATAGTAATGAATGCAATTATGATGAATTTGAATATATGCATTCTTGGATTAAAATAAGTTATGACATGAATCGTGCATAAAGCTAGAAGCAGAAATTCACTTAAACAAGGTGATCATACATACCTTAGAATAAAGTTTTGTGAAGTAAAAGGATTTGTTCATAAAATTCTTTCCCCTCAACAAAATAAGTATTGTTCAACTTTAAACATGTTATGCATCTAAATATTTAGAAGTGTGAGGGTGTTTAACTAAGATAGTATATCCTGTGTGTTCAAGAAATCTATGGTATGAATGAAAACTTTTGACGATGTATATATATTAATTATGCTCGTAATAGTGTTGCACATAGATGTATATATTTAAACTAGCTTTTGAATTTTGAGATGCTATTGTGATCTACTTGAGCATGTCTATTTAGCATGTTAGCATGAGTAGAAATGTATGTCATATTTGACAGAGTTATACATGAATTAGTCATGAATTGTTGCATAATTTGGTTATTAATTTTCATGGAGTTGAAAGTATTACTATTACTTTTAATCAATTTTGGCCATACAACATTATTTGCTAGTAATATGAATATATGCAGATTCATTATTTATGAACCTCATAGGACCTTATGCAAGTTTAAGATATTGTCAAAACTATCGAATTATGTGATATATTCTAAGGCATGGGGACTTATACCCTAAGTTGTCTCTAAAAGTGGTATTAGAGTCATGTTGTCCTTGGTTTAGCCTTGTTGATATAATCCTAGGGTCGAACAAAGATATAGTGGAACCTTAAAAAATAGTTACGATATTATCCATGGTTGAGCTCTATTGAATATGCAATATGCTCTAGATAAAAGTTAGCCTAGATAAGAGTTAAATGGATGGATGTTTATTTTAGGAGAGGTTCAATTGGAACTTTGTTCGAGGGCAGGACCGTTGGAAATGCGACCAAAGTCCCACATTAGATAAGGAAACTGATCATAAGTATATAGGTGCAACTTTAGACTTATGAAAAATATTTTGAATCAAACGTGGAACTTATAATGTTTTGATTCTTATTCTCATATGATTAAATTAACCACCGTAGAGCGCCTGAAAAGCTTTTGTAGCTATATGTGGTCTTCTAATACATCAAGTGTATGTAAAGACGATATTCCTTAAGGGTAACTTGGAAGAGTCAAATTTCTTTATGGTCTTTAACTAGTTTCTAAAAGTTTAATGAGAAAAACTTTAACAACAATTTAGTAAACAATGTCTTGTAAAGTGAATTGCTAATATATGTGTTTACTAAAAGTTGCTTGGAGTTGATTGTGTGATGATATGTTTGTACATTGGTGTAATTTATGTGACACAAACATATATGTTAGTAATGCTATAAAGTTATCATATTTTGAAGTGAAAGATTTATGTAAGACTAAATATGATGCACTGAGTATTATTGAGAATGTTTTGATTTATATCAATCACATACTGAATGCTATTAAAGAAATTGATATTTTAATGATGCTGTAGTAAGGACATCTTATGATGCTAGTGTGAGCCTTAAGGAAAATAAATGAGATAGTGTTTCTCAATCCAAATATGCAAGGATTATAGAAAGTACTATGTTTTGATAAACTGTACAAGATGTGTTATTGCATATGTTGTAAGAAGATTGAGTACATGTATACACATAATCCTGATTAAGATTATTTTACTACTTTTCGTCATTTATTAAGATATCTTAAGGTTACAATAGATTTTGGTTTGCATTTTAATTATTGTCTACCATACCTAGAGAGGTAATGTATGCAAACCAGGTAACTTAGAATGACGAAGTAAGCCTTACTAGTGGATACGTGTTCTTAATGAAAAATGTACCATTGTATGGGGACATGAGTATGAATGATATAGAAGCCTAATGTGAGATGTCCTACTAGTGGATACATGTTCTTAATGAAAAATGTACCATTGTATGGGGACATGAGTATGAATGATATAGAAGCCTAATGAGAGATGTCCCATTGTGGGGGGGCTCTATACCAGTATAATTTTATTGAGATTCATACCCTGTTATAGAGATTGCCAAGAATAGTATGTTATGGCAATAGAAGGCATATTCCCCTGAATATGAAGTTGTGAAATGATAGTTGAATGAAAGAATTATCTTCTCGAAGTATGTAAGGTTTGAGGAACTTTGTAAATCATCTCTCCAAAGGCCTAACAAGGAGAGTAATTCTAGGATTTTCAACAAGTATGAGATTCAAACATTTGATGGTCCATAACCCTTTATTTGGGTGGTCTATTGCGATAGACTTGATGGTCCATAGCCCTTTATTTGGGCGGTCTATTGCGATAGACTTGATGGTCTGTAGCCCCTTATTTAGGTTATCTACTACGGTAGGCTTGATGGTCTATAGCCCTTTTCTGGGTGGTCTACTGTGGTAGGCTTGATGGTCCATAGCCACATGTGGGAAATCCTTAAATAGATTTGATGGATGAAATTAAAACCTTTGAAAAATTCCATAGCCCTTCTTTGAGTGGTCCTGGTATGGACTTGATGGATAATTGGAAAATCTTCATAGCTCAGTTTTGAGTGGTTTGTCTTTGACAGACTTGATGAAGTTGGTCTTGATATGGACTAGATCTGAAGCCTTCATAGCTTAGTTTTGAGTGGTCTATTGTGATAGACTTGATGGAGCAATAAATGTGATTGTGAAGGTGTGGCCGCCTTCTATGAAAAAGTTTAAGGATCTTTTTCTAGAGCTTTCACGTTGACCCAAAGTTCTATGTGCATGGCCTTAAATAGCACAATTTTGAGTGGTCTATTGTGATAGACTTAATTGGGGAATCAATGGAAATTTAAGAAGTAAAACGTGTTGTGGGGGTCTCAACCATTGTTATCGAAAGTTCAAAAGGCAATTAACTTACTTTCGATGATTTGGATTGTTGCCCCACCTCACTATGCATCAATTCAAATCGAAAGATATTGATGTTTAAGTTTATACTACTTTTTTCTTTGCTTAGAGAAAATTCTTCCTTAATTTTTTAACTAGAATGCAATGATTGTCATTCGTGGGGGATTGTTGGGAATAATCATCATTGTACTGTTTTCTAATTGATATTTCAATTGGAAATTGGAAATTGGAAATTTATAATAATTATTATTTATTTTATTTTATAATTCTAATAATTATTCTTTATATATATATATATATATATTACGTAAAGAAAGTTTTTTTGAGGGAGTTAATTATTCTTCTTGCCAAAAACCCTAGTTTTTTCCTTTGATTCCTCTAAGCAATCCTTTTCCTTTTGATTCCATTCTTAACTACGACAAGTGCACGAATGAGTTAAGAAAGTTGTGTTAACCTTGGGGAGCAACCGATATAAGCGATTTAGCACCGAGGTCGCGCTGAATTTTACTTTCAGGGCAGTGTTTCGACACTGCACAACTATGATCAACATTTGTTTTTCCAACAAGACTTCCAAATAAATTGATGTTTGAAACAAGTATGAAGATTTAATGTGGAGGTAATATGAGCACTTAAATTGGGATGACAAGAGAAACTCATCATCCCAAATCTCAATCTCAATTGATTGTAATTAAACAAACAATGGGTGGCATTTTTTAAATATGAATTGGGACTTGGAGGCGTAATTTTAAAATATGAGATTTCATTTATATTATTTATTCCAAAATTTCTTAAATTTCACTTTCCTTCTTTTCCTCTTTCTCCGTTGTAGGGTAAGTTGCTGTTCACATTTTGAGTTTCTTAATTAATTTTGGAGGTTTCCCTTTCAGTTTCTTCCCTCTCTCAAAAGTCTCCGTGATCAATTCTTTTGTTTTTGCTTCAATATCATTAGCAGTAGTCTCAGGGGAATTAAAACTCTTTCCAGAAGTTCATAAACTTTGGAAATGATTTGTGGGCCTAATCCCATAAGGAAAGATGAAAGAATTTTTCTTTCCTCATCCCATGTTGAAAGAATTAGAAGAGGTGAAAATGTATAAATAATAAAGAACTTTAATTAGTAGATAAATTATGTTGGTGGTGATATCATAACTTTGTCACCACAAGTGTAGACCCCCGTCATGAACCATATGTCAGATCCAATGTTCGTTCATGCTGAGAAATACGCAATGGACTTCAAAACTCTATTAAAGAATATGTCATATCCAAAAATCTTCCAAGTACATTGGAGGCTTGGAATCAAAAAATGGTTGTGCACGAATGAAAGATAAGCTCGTTTTTAAAAATCTAAATTCTGTTAATGTTAACCTAGCTCGTTTAATCTTTTGTTGTTAACAGAGGCAGGTCCAGATAGTTTAAAAGGCAGAATGCGATATGCTATGTATGTGGAAAGGAGGGACACAAATTTATCAAATTTTATCAAAGCAACCAAACCAATGACCTATACCACAAGCCAATCTTGCTGACACAAGATGTTGATGTCATAAATAGCTGTTGTGGAGGTCAACCTGATTGAAAATAAGATTGACTGGATTCTCAATATTGGAGTTTCGAGACAATTCTACACTAATCAAGAACTTCTCTATGATTGCAAGGACATTACAGATGGAGAATGTGTGTTCATGAAAAACTCAACCACTTCAGGAGTACTTGGGAAAGAGCATGTTATTTTAAAATTAACTTTTGGAAAATTTTTATCTTTGAGTAATGTCTTATATGTACCTTCCTTACGTAGGAACTTGGTATCTGGGAGTTTGTTGAATCAAGCTGGTCTTAAGATTGTACTGAAAGGTGACAAGGTTATTCTCACAAAAAATGGAAACTTTATTTCTATCTGATGATCTATTTGTACTAAATACCGTTTCAATGAATGCAAGTGCTTCTAGTTCTACTTACATAGTTGAATCTTTTGATATGTGGCATGGTAGACTAGGTCATGTAAACTTTGCATCAATTAGGAAGCTTAAAATCAATTCATTTTGATCAAGCCGATTTTAAAAACATTACAAGTTGAGGTGGAAAAAAATTATTATGTATCTTTTGTTGATGATTTTTCTAGATTTACTAAAATATATCTTATAAAAACAAAAGATAAAGCTGGTAGCATATTAAAGATGAGACTCATATAAAAGTAATGACTTCAATTTAGATAGAAACGTTGGGTCGTTACAGATCCATAACTCTTGATATTGGATGATCTATTGCGATAAACTTGGTGATCCAAGCCTTTTATTGGGTGGTCTATTACGATAAACTTGATGGTCTATAGCTCATTGTGTGGATAGTCCTTAAATGGACTTGATGGATGATACTAAAATCTTTTGAGTGGCCCATAATTTGTATGGATGATGATGAAGTTTTCATGGCTCTTTTCGAGTGGTTTGTTTTGACAGACTTGATAAAGCATATAATGTGATAGTGAAAGGTGGCTACCTTCTATGGAAGAGTTTAAAGGTCTCTTTCTAGAGCTTTCACAGTGACCTGAGGTTCGTGTGCATGACCATAATAATTAAGCCTAAATCTATTTTGCAGAAACAAAATAAAAACTTATAAAGCATGTTGTGAGGGTCTCAACCAGTGTTATTGAAAAATGATGTTCACTCTCTTTAACAAGATTGTTATCTTGCTTATTACGCATCAATAAATCTTCAGATATTGATGTTTAAGCTCAATATTCTATCTTAGCTCATAACAAAATTGCAAAATCTCATTCTCATTTGTCTACCCGGTAACTTTGTTATTACAGTCATTTTTGGAGAATTGTTGGAAATGACTTATGGGCCTAAACTCATAAGCAAAGATGAGAGAACTTTCCTTCCTTTGTCTCACATTGAAAGATTTAAAAGAGGTGAGAGGGTATAAATATTAAAGAACTTCAAGTGGTAGACAAAGTATGTTGGTTGTGATAGCATAACCTTGTCATCACACAGGTGTTGTCATTGCCATCCGTCTGGTCGAACGAGCAGTTTAGGTAACCACCATGCTTGTGCGAGAAAGGGGTAATTTTTGTACCTAAAGTTTGTTTGTTTTTTTTTTAATAAATAATTTGGTAATTGTTTTTCTTTCTCAGTTGCGGTAGCCCAGTTCTCCCAGTTAATCTCATCTCTATTCTGTTCATCTATGTGTTTCTATACTGTTCTGAGTGATTTCATTTTGTTTGTATTACTTATTTTGATGAGTGCACCTCTGAGTAGGGGAGCCGTGTTAACCTTGGGGAGCAACTGACAACATGATTGGGATTTCGTTAGATCATAATTGCTTTTAGGGCAGTGGTTCGTCACGACATAACAATCTATTTAGTTCAACATTTTGATTTTATTTTCCAACAATAAAGATGTTCGACACCAAGCATGTGTTCTGTGATGTTTTCACCACAAACGAGTTCCAATGCTTCATCTATATATAGGGTTGGTGGGGGATGGATCTGCAGGACAAGGGTTAGATGATCTAGTTAAGAAAGAGGACAATTGGTGGTGGAAGGAGAGGGTAGAGAAGGGTGGAATGAAGAAGAGAGTGGGAAGTAAAGGGGAGGAGAAAGGGAGGAGAGGTTCCGACAAAAAAGACAGAATAGAAACGAAATCTGAATGGTCTGAGCTAGACAAATTTCACCAACTGGGTTGTGATTGGGGATGTGAGAGAAATGAGGATTATTAGAAATTTGGGTTTCAATGACAATTTTTGCATAATTGAAGCCCTTGTCAAGAAATTCTATTTAATGACACTTCAAAAAATGTGTCGTTAGATTGTGTCATTAATACCCTTGCCTCGACACATAAATGTGTCACCGTTATCTAACTCGACACCAATATATTGTCATATTTAAATGTTTCGTTGCACACAATTATTGTCAAGAAATGTGATTTCAATCTGTGCGTGTTCGAACTAGCTTACACCGTTATCTAACTCGACACCAATATATTGTCATATTTAAATGTTTCGTCGTACACAATTATTGTCAAGAAATGTGATTTCAATCTGTGAGTGTTCGAACTAGCTTACGCGCATCTCAATTAATCTCACGGGATAACTCGCATGGCTCTACAACATTTAGGTGTCAAGGAAACTCGTAGAAACTTAATTTATAGGTTGGTAGCCACCATGGGTCAAATCCATGACCTCTTAGTTAAATTTTTAACTTTTTACCACTAGGCCAACCCATGATGGTTACGACACTCATCATGTTTAATAAAGGCTTATATGTCGACACCTGTTTGGCGTCATTATTTTTCAAGTCACAACACATTTTTTGACATATAAATGATGAATATAAATAAATTAAATACATGATTCAACTTACCCACATATGTTTAAAAAGATTTTTTTATTGATAATAAAAAATGTAAATTAGATTATCGGTAAAAGTTCTACAATAATCCAAAAGATAAATTAATTGTAATACATGTATGTGTGACCTAATCTAATCAAACTAACTCATAAATGGACTTGATCGATCTCATGGTCCACAGAATCTTCAACTAACTGCAAATTTGGTGAGCTTCTTGAAACGGCCGGTGGAGAGATTTTGATAGAGGTGGAAAGTCGTAAGAGCGTTTACGAGAGAGGGGGAAACATCGACAGAGAGCGTTCGCGAGAGATAAAGACAACGATGATGTGGGATGAAGTAAGAGTTTTTCCGGTAGTGGTTCGCAAGAGGGATGAAAGCGTTGAATTATTTTTTTTAAATCAGAAGGCGTACGAATGAAGGAAAACATTGATTTTTTTATTAGGGTAATCTTTAATGACACATAGTTTATGTCGTTAATTAACGACGTGTAAATTGTGTCAAGAAAACTGAATTTGTGTCAAGAAAATTGTGTCATGAAAAATTTTGCATTTTTATTTTTAACGACACATTTTATTCCTTCCCATCCCATTTTTCTTGATTCAAGTGTCATTAAAACTCATATTTCTTAATAAACTTATTCGACGGTAGTGACTAGATTGGTGGGTTTGACAACGAAGACTTGTTGTGACGGCAACGACGATAGTGGCTAGAGTGTGGAATTAACGGCGACAGATGACAAAAAATTGGAAGGCAACTTCACAACTACGCGGTAGCCCGCTTCATTCGACGAGAATTTTTTGCGTTTTTGGTAGAGAGATAAAGAAGAATTTTTTTTTTTGCGTTAAGACTTCGTTCGATGGTAATGGTAGTGTTTTTGCTTGGAGAAAATTTGAGGTTTTTGTTTAGTTTTAATTACGTGAGGGTGGCAAATTAAATTTTTTTGAAATTTGTAGTTTTTTCATTTGAATTTTTTTTTAATGATACAAAAAATTTGTGGTTAATTAATGACCCAAAAATTGTGTCAAAACAAATTAAATTGTGTCAAGAAATAATTCATATTTTTATTTCAATGAAACAATTTACCTCACCCACTTTTTTTTTTTACTTTTTTTTTTAATTTCAACGAGTTAATGTCTTGATTAATAGTGTCATTAAAACCCATTTTTATAGTAGTGAGAAGAAGGAAAAAGGAAGAAGGTTAAGAACAATAGAAGCAAATTCAATGCGAGAGAGGAAGAGAGGTTTTGTAGAGAGAGAATGTGGGAAGATATTTGATTAAGGGAAAGTTAGTGTGGAGTGGATAAGAGACTGAAATCGAAATGGAAATTAGGAGAAATTAAAATTAAAATTGGAAAGATTAATTTTTTTAAATTTTATTTATGAATTAAAAGCACTCATGAATTGTTGTATGCGTAGATAATAAAATGGGTAATTATAATTGGTGTCAATTTTAGAAATAATAGTTAAGTATATAGCAACATTTTAAAAAAATTGTAAATACAACAAAATCTATCAGCGATAGACTTCTAATACTGATACTCTTATGGTCTATTAATGATAAACCAATATTTGTAACATGGTCTATCAGTGATAGATTTATATCATTAATAGACTTTGACAAATTTTGTTGTATTTTCAAATTTTTTGTAATGTTGCTATATCCTTAATTATTTTGAATCTAATGGTTATATTTTCCAGTACTCCTAATAAAATATGTTATATGATTGATAATATCTAATTGATAATTTATTGTCGTGTTATTTTAATACGATATTAAATACTTTTACTACTACAAAACATATTATCTTGACATTTTCTAAAAGTCAAGAATTCATGTTCTTGACATTTTTAAAACCATCCTTAAAGTTAGTGTGAAGACTATTGAAGTTCATGACGATGAATAAACGTCAAGACTATTGAACTTTGACATTTATTAAATATCAAGAATATTGTTCTTCGTGATATGTAAAAAACGTCAAGAACACTGTTACTTGATATATGTAAAACGTCAAGATCATTTTTACTAATTGATAAAAAAAAAAGTCAAGAATGTAGATGTTGACAATTCAAAAACATCAAGAATTATTTTACTTGATATGTTAAAAGCGTCAAGATGTTTTATACTTGATACATACAAAATGTAGGTTTTGTTAACTTTAACATTTGTGGTATTTAAAAAAAAAATTATAATTTTGATATTTCCCAACAAATTGTTCATGTATTTTGGTCCGACGGTCACATAACTATGCATATAGATAAGACAAATACATCAAACCAAATAGATTTTTTATTCAATCTTATCAATCAATATTTCTTTCAAAACCGATATTGTCAAACACAAAACTTTACGGAACTCTAACCACCATATGCAAATTTCTTATCAACCCCCTCCCCCCTCCCCCCTCCCCATGTTAATATATAATACCAAAAAGTACACTTACCAATCTCGTATTTAAGTAATCTTAGCCAAATCTTGTTCACTATGCTCCCTCCCCAACAAGAATAATGTAGCCCCACTTTAAACTTGTTACTTATAGCAATTACATTAATTGAAATAACATACAAAAAACCTCAACATATCAATTGAAATAACTTAAAATTACTAAAGTTACGCACCAAAACCTACAAAGTCTTAAAAACTTAAGAAAAAACAAATAGCAGCGTGGTGGCACGAGAGATATTAACCACAATCAAAATTCAAATGTCAGCAAAAAAACAAAGTTATTAAGCTGAGTTCAATGCTAGCTAAACCATTGGAGTTATAAAACTAATTCAACAATTAAATCAACTTACTTTCTTCCAACACTTCAACCCTACCAATTAAACATTTCAAAATCCCCATGTAATTAGCACACATTAATTTAGTTAAAAAGAAAAAGAAGTGCTTTGATTCACCAACCTAAAATGAATTCCTACATACCATCACACTCCTCTTTCACAAAACTTCCAAGGCGATACTAATTAAAACACGCTTTTGGTACTTGAAACAAACTACAAAATCAAAGCAAATAGAATATTACCAAGTTAATACCAGTATGCACTTAATTAAGACTCGATTTCACTTAATCAACCAATATATCTATAAGCAACTGACAATATCTTTAATAAACCATTTTAAAAGAAATGAAAAATAACCCAAATTATAAGTGTGTTGTTTTCGATATTAAGTACTCTAGTTGACTAACAGAAACCAAAATATAAGAGAAATTTGAAATGTCTAAAAGTAATGGAAGGAGTGTTGGGGAGATGCATTGTCTTTAAGGAAATGAAAAGTTAAATAAATCTCTAGGACACGGGCCGATTTAGTATAGGTCCAGGGGCTCGAGCCCCTTCAACTTTATTGTCTTTATATAATATATAATATATATATATATAAATTATTCAATTCTTAATATATATAGAAAAATTATTTATTTAATAATATTTGTAATTAGCTTAGTGGTTACTCTCCTTATCAATTCTCTCACAACTTAAGTTCATATCCCACCAATGTAATTTATTTTTATTTTTTTCTCAAATTACAAGTCTTTCATTCTTTTTATTATTTTTTATTTTTATAAAACTTCAACATTTTTTGTTTCTTCCTCAACATCTTCTAAGCTTATGAGGTAAGTTTTATTTATTTATTTGTGTTTTTCTTTTTCTTTGTAAGTTTGTTATTTTATTTATATGCATTCGTTTTAATATTTAAAATCATTCTTATTTTTTGTTTTAGTTTTTAAAATTTCTTCTCCAACATCTTCTTAGCTTCTTCTTCAATTTATTTCTTAATTTATGAGGTAAGTTTTGTAATTTATTTTCTTCTCTTATCAAGTTTGTTATTTTATTTTTATGCATTTGATTTTCATATTTTAAATCATTCTTTTTTTTTTGTATTATTCATTTGTTTTATACCTATTTTATTAATTCTTGTTGGGTTGTTTAAGTTATATTTTTTTTATATGTAAATAACTCCTTGATTTATTCTCGTTACAATGTTATGTTATTGTAGATTTAATTTGAAATCTAAATTGAAAGGTATTTTAAAAGAAAATCGATGGGGTCATCATCTCCATTGAAGAAAAGTAATAATAGTTATGAGACGTACTGTACATATATTTTTTTGCCTAAACTATAAAGCCCCATGTCAATAAATTTTCTGGATCCGCCACCGTTCTAGAATGCCTTTTATGTCTTTTATTGTTCTTCAAATCATGTACACTCAAATGCCAAAAAGATGAACATTAATTTTAAATACTAGATATCCACACAAAAACTATCTCCCACCATTAATCGTGGCCAGCAAACCTTTGATTACTGTTTTTTTGGCTACAATTTTTTGTCGAACGCCGAAAATCAACTTTCATCTACTATTTTTTCGACAACCACTGTCGGCCGACTTTTGACAATTTTTTTTTCGACAACATCGTTGATCAACTTTTGAATGACACTTTTATGCTAACTACTTTTAATTGTTTGCAATTAACTTTCCTGTACCGTTTTTTTCACAATCGCTGCTGCCCTTCTGGGCAACCTTCAACATGGTCAACCATCTTTCAATGACTAGTTACTAGCCAACTTTTTTCACTTTTTGTTTGACGACCATTGGCGGCCAACTTTCATCGCATTTTTGGTGTCCATTACCAGTCAACTTTTCAGTAACAATAGTAGGTCAACTTTGTAGTGATAGAGGAACTGAATATGATTTAGTTTTTAATGAGTTTAATAACTCAAAAGGAATAACACATGGAAAAACTGCACCTTATTCTTCTGAAATAAATGAAAAAGCAGAAAAAAGAATATAACTCTAACTGAGTTAGTAGTTGCAATCTTGCTTGATTCAGGAGAAGCACCATCTTGGTGTGTTGAAATAATTAAAATAGTTAATTATGTTCTTAATAGGATGTCTAAATCAAACAAAACAACCTCACCTTACGAAATCCTTGAGAATAAAACACCAAACCTGTCTTATCTCAAACTTGGCCTATGTTAGAATCCCTAGTTCTAAAAGAAGAAAACTAGCCAGTAGAGGATATGGGTGTGGCTTAGTAGGATACTCTAAAAATAGTAAAGCCTATAGGTTCTATGACTTAGAAAATAAGGTAATCATAGAATCAAACGATGTAGATTTTTTTAAAGATAGATTTCCTTTTAAATCTAGAAATAATGGAGGCCTAAATAGTCAAACTAGTGGTGGCTTAAGTTCTAGTAGCTTACCTTTATATAGTTGGATCCAAACCCAAGTTAAGAAAGTAGATCTTAAACTTAGAAGAAGCAAGAGAGCAAGAATCTAACAGAAGAAGATTCTAAAGATCTAACAGAAGCCTTATCCTCAGTAGATGCCAATTTATGGCAAGAAGCTATCAATGATGAAATGGACTCTCTTGAATCAAATAGGACTTGGAACCTCGTTGACCAACCCCTTGGCTGTAAAGCAATTGACTCTAAATGGGTTTTGAGGAAGAAACTCAAATCTGATGGATCAGTAGATAAGTATAAGGCTAGACTAGTAGCAAAATGTTTTAGATAGAGGGAAAACATAAATTTTTTCGACACCTTCTCTCCAATTACTAGAATCACCTCAATTAGAGTGTTGATTTCTATAGCTGCCCTGAACAATCTGATGTTAAGATTGTCTTCCTAAAAGATGATTTAGAAGAAGAGATCTATATGGGAGAACCTGAAGGTTTCTTAGTTCATGGTTAAGAATATAAAGTTTGTAAATTAGATAAATCCCTTTGAGCTCTAAAACAGATCCTAAGCAATGACACGAAAAGTTTGATAATCTAGTCATGTCTAAAGGATTCAAACTAGATGAAAGTGATAAATGCATTTGCTATAAAACTGAGAATTGCTTATTCACTATCATATGCTTATATATAGATGACATGTTAATCTTTGGATCAAACTTGCACGTCATAAACAGTGTAAAATCAATGTTGAGTGTAAACTTTGACATGAAAGACTTAGGAGAAGCTAATGTAATTTAAGGTATCGAAATTACTAGAACTAAAAATGGAATTTCTTTAGATCAATCCCATCACATAGAGAAAATCCTAAAGAAATACAACTACTTTGAAAGTAAACCATCTTGTACACCCTATGATTCTAGTGTTAAGTTGTTATAAAAACACTAGCGATAGTGTTAATCAATCTGACTATATGAGCATGATAGAACGTTTGAGATATGATGCTGAGTGCATTAAACCAGACATAACTTATGCTGTAGGGTTACTATGTAGGTGTACTAGTAGACCTAGTCTAGAACACTTGAATGTTGTAGAAAGAGTAATGAGATATCTTTAGAAAACCCAAAATCTAGGATTACATTATCAAAAGTTTCCCGTTATACTTGAAGGTTACAGTGATGCCGATTGAAACTCATTGTCAGATGACTCAAAGGAATTATCTAATTTACAGATGACTCAAAATATAGTAGGAGGAGTTATTGCTTGGGAATTTAAAAATAGACCCTTTTCGCCCAGTCAACGATGGAGTAAAAAATGATAGCACTAGCTACTTCTAGTGAAGAAACAAGCTCGCTTTGAAGCACTATTAGAGATTCCCACATGGGGAAGATTGGTACCGACTAAATTGATCCGTTGTAGTACTGCACCTATCGCAAAAGTTCAACACCGTTATTACAACGGCAAGAGATGACAAATACGTCGTAAACATAGTAACATTAGATAATTTCTCACTACTGGTGCAATGATAGTGGATCATGTACAGTCTAATGATAACTTGGCTAATCCTTTGACAAAAGGATTAACTAGAGAGAAGGTTTTTAAAATCTCAGAAAGAAAACTGAATTAGTTGTCAGGTAAACCCAACTTGAAAGACTGAAGATTCTAAGAAACAAGTTCAATGGATAATAAATTATCACAAGTGATATGTAAGGCCTTGATTGCGTGCTACCAACGCGATCAAGACTTTGCGACAAGGGTGCTGAGTGCAGAAGTTTCCGACTACATAATATATTCTGCAAAAGGAGTATGCATGATGCCCTGACTCAAAGAAAGGTCGCCTGGTTGGAAGGATCCTTGATGAGGTCATTTTGATAGGAATATAGGACATCCAGTGAGGAAACATGCAAAAAGGGGAAAAGGTGACGTAAAGAGAAATACATATCTAAGATAAATCGTTCAAATATAGGCGACACAATAAGAATGAGTGGCGAGAAGAGGCTTATATTAGATGACAAAAATTAGGCGTTTGATACCGTAACACGAGAAGAAACACTTATCCCTAAGAAAGTCTTAGGTGTACTGTTGACAATACTAAATGATCCTCTGAAGAAAAATAAATGTTTGTGGCTTCCTAAGAAGATATGGTTGATGTCTCAAGGGAGCGTCCAATTGTCATTGTATTTTAGCCTACGTGTCGAGTTCGGGTTGGTTGCATGACATGGTCAGTCGGTAGGAAGACGTGTGTAAAGTAATGAAACGATCCTTGAAGGTGGGAAGTCACTATAAAAAGGGTCAAAGGCCAAAAGAAGAAGAGAGGTTTTCTCGGAGAAAAATTAAATGTCTAGATAAAATGGAGAAGGAGAGACTCGGGACGCTCAATGACTAGTCGAGGGGATCTCCAAGTGAAAAGAGGAATTCGAAAGCAAATAAGGAGGGAGTTGAGACCAAAGTATATAGGTGAGTTATTAAATAAAATTTCAAGTATATTCTAATGTTTCATTTATCTTTAGGTCTTTTTCTCTTACTTGATTATGAGTATGAATGAATGTTGTGATTGTTTCGTTCTAACGTATATCTTTATAGTAAATGTTTGCTTTGAGTATATCTCTTTTAACTGGACTACCTGTGAAACTTTCCTCAATAGAGAGAAGGTTTATGACCGATTCACGTGGGAAAGATATTCCATTGACGATAGTATTCTTTCGTCGATATTTATTGAATAATGTACGTACTAACGAAATATTAAAGGAGGAAAGCCAAGAACTTATCCTTCTATTTGCTATTGTAATGGTTGTATACCGAGAAGGGGGGTGAGACCTAGTCGTGAGACACTGATGGAAATTCCAGGTAACTCGTATGACACTGGTTGAGTGCAGATCCCAGGTCCAGACGAGGGGAAGATTTCAGATCTAGATAAGGGTATAGTGTGATGCGCAGGAAATAAGAAACCCAAGACTGAGAAAGATGAAGGTGATGAGGCGTTGGTGACAATAATCCCAGGCAACTCGCATGATACTTGTTGTGTGTGGATTCCAAGCTCAGGTGAGGGGAAAGTCTGTGGTCTCGGTAACACGCACAAATTGTGATGTGATTTAAGCTCGTGATGTTTATGGCACTTGTGGTATCAATGGTTGTATTTTTTGTAGACCATAATATGGATAAATTGCTAAACGATCTAAGTCATGGTGCAGATGGCATTTGTGGTATTAATGGTTGTATTGTTTGTAGACCATAATGTAGATAAATTGCTAAATGGTCTAAGTCGTGGTGCATATGGCACTTGTGGTATTAATGGCTTTATTGTTTGTGGACCATAACGTGGAGAAATTGTTAAACGGTCTAAGTCGTGGTGCAAATGACACTTGTGGTAATAATGGTCGTATTTGTGGACAGGAAGGCGTTCAAATTGCTAGGCGATCTGAGTGCTTTGTGGCGTTATGAGATGAGACATATATGTTACTAATTGATTCGTATTATTGTTTTTGTGGTGTTTTCCCAAAGGTTTTTCCTTGAACTCACCACTCACTTAGTCTGTTTGACTTACGTTTGAGATGTTTTCCTCCCCAAGTTGTTAGGCCTTAAGGCTTGGTTCATTTTGGTTTGGACTTAACAATTTCGCATGTGTATAAGGCAGTGCAAAATACGTCACTAAGTAGAGTCTTGAATGCAAGGTGATCACCATATCTCTTTGTGTTGCATACTTAATTCTAGACGATAAGTCATGGGTAATGATCATATCATACAAAATGCTCACTATGTACCTCTTTATCGCGTAATACCTAAGTCCTCATTGAGTATAAATTTTCCTACTGTTTGTCCAAGTGCAAGCGAAACAGTAGGTTTATCTGGGTGATCCAGGGTTGAACACATGGAACTGTTTCAAGACATTAGTTATAGGGAGTCACTCATCAAGTAGGCAGATTGAAAGAATTAAAGAATAACAAATGTAAGAATTGGTACTTACACAACGAGAGTCTGTAATGCAAGGTTAAGAAGAAGGTATGATGATGCAAACTAACTTGTCTCAAAGAAATGAAGGAAGGAATGCCTACGTATTATCATGAGAATAAGTAATGTGATAAGCTTAATGCAATATAACTCACTAGATCATATTTATGATTAAGGCATGATACTCTTGAAGTCATTATATGCCACATATGGTCACTTTCGGAGATCCATATGATTAAGTACGACTTTATGAATTATATCTAGAAGAATTTACTTATAACAGATATAGGCTTCCATGATTAAGGGTTGCTACCACTCAGCACCACTATCCACACTTGCTCTCCTTTCGAGATGTAAATGTTAGGAATAACCTCATGAGGGGAGATAGAACTCCTCCTCGCGTGCATTAATTAGGTTCAAACTACTTTTCCTTTCGGGTAGTTGGCAACTAACGCTAGCTCGACGATGCATTTAGCTCAACTAACATGATAAACCTTATAAGCAACTCTCTTTATCAAGAACTTATCATCCACCCAAGCTACGAATAACAAGCTAACTGATGGAAAGTATAGGGATACTGGATTGAGAACTTATACATGTTTAAAGAAATACAAAGAATGTAGGTTGTAGGCCAATATACAACATGTGCAACATAAAATATAAAGAATATAAAGTTGTATGGGAGACATGGAAATGAATCAATGTTACAAGTTAGGAGACCGATAGGAATAGCCTTCTTCTTGACACCAGCTACAAGCTCTCTAAATTGGCCCATTCAGGCCTCCTCTTCTTGGTGAGGATGAAGTGCTTGTATAGGCTGCTTTTCGGTGGGAAATTTCTATTCCTCTATTCCTCTGAGCGTGTCAGTGTTGACACTGGCCCTGTGAAGTTATATCACTTCAACTACCATTCTTGTCTTCTAGTGAGCTTTCCTCGTGTGATGTCGTGGTTCTTCCCCTAGGGTTGTTAATCGCCAAACAAGTTCCCATCGTGTACCCTTTATGCGAGATGTCCTCTGTGATTTGCTCCTTTATTCTTTTCCACTTATTATGCTTTTAATCATGGTAATTGCGTAAAACATGCATGATACTTGTGTAAGCTGTATTTCTAAATATTTATGAATTTACAACGTGAGTCACACACTTTGATCCTCTTCTTGTTATGCGTTTTGACCTCATTATTTCAATAAAAGATGGTATAATAATGAGTGTTTAAACACGTTATCAAGGCTATGCAAAGGTTCATTATGAGACTGCATACCCAAGATAAGGAAGGAAGACAGAGTGTCTCCGTAGTCTTACATGGTGTGTTGACCATGGAAATTTCTATTATGCCTGAGGGGCCGATTGGTAAGAGAATCGCCCCTTAGTGCAAATGGTTCGACTCAGAAGGTGAACCAATGCAAGGCCTAGGTTGGTGAAGGAAAAATTCGGTGAGTCAGAGAGCCAAGAGGCTGAGTCCGAGGAAGAATAGCCCTAACGTAGTGCGCTAAGAGAGGTAGTTGGACAACCTAGGTGGAGAAGGAAGTGCCACCTTTACACCTCTAGGTACCCTCTATAAGGAGCAACATTAGAGGCAAAAAGCAAGAAAGAAGAAGACGGTAAGAAGTCGACTTTGATCTTAGAAAGCAAAAGAGTCAAAGAGCCGAGTTGAATAAAAGAGGTTTCACAAGACTAAGTACTAACCTCGAGAAGCAGCATTAGGCAGTGGGCGAGGAAAGATAGAGGCAGTAGCCAAGTATCAGTGCCAAGACAGTTTAAAGAGTATATTTATAATTTCTAAACCCTATAAAAGTGTTGAGTTAATAAAGAGAAGTTTTGTACTCATTTCGCTGTATCATCTTTGTCTATCGCGTAAATGGATAAAAAGTAAAAGACACATTAGAAAAAGTTTTAAGTTGTTGTATTTTGCTTCTGTGTGCAAAAAAGGAAAGTAAGGCATTTAAGCACTGTGAAAAGAGATAAGTTGTTCCACTTACTAAACGTTTAGCTCGTTACCCCACGAGAAGTACGCAATAAGGGTCTAGACAGCACACCTCCAGTTGGTTGCGAGAAGAGACCTTTGGGACGAAGCCTGACAGGTGGTATCAGAGCATAAGTTCTTGGAAAGAAACAATAGTGGAAAGAGTTGTCCCCATTGATCAAATGCCCAGTTGACTTTTGTGTATAAGTTTCATGGAAATTAAGGAATTAAAGTTCCAAGTAGCCTGATAGCAAACAAGATCAAAAGAGGAATTTGGAACCCAAGGGTCTTGAGCTAATCAAGTTGGAATTGCGTTGGAAGAGTTAGGAACAAGCGAGTGTTGGAACTTTGTGTTGGAATTTATGTCCTAAAACTCGTACATTGTAAATACAATTCATTGACCGTTATTAATAAAGTGTTATTATTGTAAGAATTGTTATTGATTAAATTATTAGTTTTGTCTTAATAACCCAAATCCAATAAACTAACATCCTAAGTTGTTTAATGAGTCTTGAACAATATGTAGAGACATACAGGGATCAATGTTCAAGATCAGTTTAAAGGGTCTATAGTATAGGGATAAGGTTGGATACCTTATCCTGGTAACACTATAGATACGAGTCACTTTGTGTTTGATACAAATGCAATGATCCAATGCATTCGTGTAGTTAACCTGCAAGTGAGGGTATCTTATGCAATGAGTTTGCATAAGACTGGACCGCGAAATAGTAACCACTAGATGTAACTTCGTTAACTAGTTAGGTTTCTATTTTACTAGGATGACCTAGGTAACTTAGTCTTAATCCTGAGTGTATTATGAACTCCTGTTCGCGAGGGATTGTCCTTTGATTTGTATGGGTGAGAGTGACCAGATTATCAACTCAATAAGCTTATCATTTTGGGGATAAGACCGAGTAGGAAGCTGGGAACATAATTACACAAGATGGAACTCACTCCTTCCCTACTTTAGGGTAAGTAAATGAGTGTTCCCTTAAATGGTGTCTCCAGGTCTTGAACAAAGGGCCCTACCCTCCTATGGCACGAGAGGGACTTCTGTTTATTGGTAGGATCATAAATAGGTTGTTCATTAAAGGAGCACTGGTATTTAAGGATTAGAGGTAACCTAGGGGCAAAACGGTAAATTGACCCAGATGGTGTTACGAACAACCATGAAGGACTAACTTACTATTATTAGTCTGTATCCATGGACACATAAATATATCTACAGTGAGAAGAGTTCATCTGTGAGTATTTAGTGGAGTGTAGCCAATTAATCTTAGATTATTGTAGCTTTTGATCAGTAGGTCCATTAGGTCCCCTTCCTAGCTCGTAAAGGACAATGAGATTTATTTATATTGGTTGTAATTTGAAATGTTCAAATCTACTTTGGGAATTAGTTTAATGTATAGTAATACATTATAATATAAAATTGATCAAACTTTATTATATAAATTTAATTTTGGATATAATTCAAAATTAATTTATGAGAGATAAAATATTTGAATGAGTTCAAATATTAATTTAATGTGAATTGGATTCATATTAAAATTATTGGTTAGGAGAGAAGCTTATATTTGAATATGATTCAAATTGAATTTAAGTTAAATATAAGATATTTAATATAGCTATTAATTAACTGGATTATTAATTAATAGTTTAGTTTTATTTAATTAAATTTGATTTAACTAAATCTATAAGATATTGTAGAGATATTTATTCAAATAAGATCTGAATGAAATATTAATTAAATATGATTTAAATAATTATATTAATATAAATCTATAAGATATAGGAAATATATTCATTCAAATAAGATTTGAATGAAATATCAATTAAATATGATTTAATTAATTATATTAATATATGTCTATAAGATATTGGAGAGATATTCATTCAAATAAGATTGGGATGAAATATTAATTAAATATGATTTAATTAATTATTAACTAATTGATTAATTGTTAACTAATTAGTAGATTTGATAATAGAATTTCATGATTCTCTCCTACTTCTTTTCCTATTCCCAGAAGGAAAGAGAGTTATAAATATTTAGAAGAAAACAGTTTTCTTTAAAAAATTCATCAAGAAAAGAAAACCAAAGCTTTTGCTCTGCAAAAAGAAAAGAGTTTCTCTCAACTACCTCTAAACTTTTTTCCATCTCAATTGGTTCCCACAAATCAATCTCATCCTAGAGGATAGGAAGGTCTTCGACGGGTGGTGTCTCAATTCGATGGTTTGCAGATTCAGAGAGGTCAAGAAAAGTAAGTTCTCTATATCTTTTATTTAGAATTTTAATTCTAAATTTTTGCTAATGTACTGGTATTTTAAGATTCTCAAATTAATTTGAGGAATGGTTATGTAAAATCTTCCTCTGCCATAGGGTTTTTATCCCTTCACTTTGGTCGTGGGAATGGAGTTCTTGGCAGCATAGTCCAAGCAGCCTGGCTACGCGACTTCGTGTATAAACGATTCTACCAAGTGGATTGCAAGAAGTTTTGCTCTCATTCATTCAAGGACGAAAAGGCGAAGGAATTCTTAAGTTTAGAACAAGGCAATGTGGCTGTTACAGAGTGTGAGAAGAGATTAAACTCGCAGGGTATGCATTGGCTCTTGTAATGGACAAGGATGAGAAGTGATGAAGGAGTAAGTAAATGGGCAAGGATTTTCATTAACCAGAGACCACTTGGGTCTTACAATCAAAAGTCAAAATGTGTTGGGCATGGGGAGAGACATGCCAGGACTTGTAAGTGCCAAATTTTAGATAGGCACATCAACCCCAGGTCACATACCCACAACGTAGTAAAGCTCGCTCTACGAAGCACAATACGAGTAAGAGAGATGAAGTTAGGCGTTTTCGGAGGACAAAAACTAAGTAATTTAATGAATGACCCTAATGGGTAAGAAGAGTATATAGTAAATAGAATAATAAATGGAAGGTATGTTTTGAAGGCATTCCTCCAGAGTGGGGGCATACACAACATGTTTTGTATGTACCCATACGTATTGTTATGTTGTTGATGTGGTAGATTTGATATCTGCATGTGAGTGACTTTTGTGTAAATGATTTTCAATGCTTAAAGGATGTTTTATGTGGGTGTTTTCTCACCAAATGAATGCTTTGAGAATAATTCTATGATTATAACAAATGATTTCATGTAAGAAAGTTATGTTTAAAAGCATTTTTTCTGGGTCTGTATACAACTATGGTAAAATAAACTAAAATACTCACAAACTATTAGCAAAAAAGACTGATAAACTTCTATCACTATCTTTTAATGCCACCAATAGAAGCATATAACATTTTATCAACTATCAATATTTATTATTGATAGAATCTTAATTTTTGTTATATATTGTAAATATTTTGTCAAATTTGCTATTTTTTACAATTCCCCAAAAGGATAAATGGAAAAAGTAATAATAATAATAATAATAATATATTTATAAAGAGCCTCGAAGTGCGTGTGCCATCTCAACTCAACTTCTTCCTCATCAAAACCCTAGCCATTGCGAATTTTTTCCATATTGATCATCCGTCGTTCTTCGTTCAACAGGTTTTGCGTTCAGTTGTAGCCTCATCGTCGATTATCGACGTCGCCACTTATCTCCATCTGTTGTCATCAGTGAACTCCCTCGTCTTTGAATGCATTCGTGTATCATCCAGTGGAACGAAGCTTTCCTTCGGGCTTTGGTCTCCTTCGTTTGTTAGCTGGTTACTTCCGTCTCACACTACACACCACACACGTTCATCAAGCTAAAGATTAGTTGTCCACTAGTTTTCCTTTGTTCCTCAAATCCAGCTGAGATGCAAGTCGGTCCTTCGTTCGATCCCAGTTTTCGAACCATTCAGTCATGCGCCCTTCTTCTTCCAACTGCGTTCCTATTCCAAGCCAAGGCTCCAAGCTGATTTTCTGCCCTTTTCTTATCTTTTTCAACCACTTTTGGTGAGTTTTGGATGGTTTTTTTTATGGGTTTTGGATATACCCATAAAATAATAATTTTTTACTCGAAAATAATTTAATTTTGGTTCTAATTGGAGTTTTCTTTGAAGGTTTAATTGGCTAATTTTAGAGGACTTAATGTGTGTAGTTTATCAAGGTTTTATTGGTTTCAATCTTAGTTTTGGGTAAGTTAAATTCAGAGATTTTTTTGATGTTAACCATTGATAATTTTATTAATCAAAGATATTAAAAATTTTCCTCTATGTTTAGTATCAAATTAATAGGGAAAATTTGTTGTTACATAGGGGATAATGTTAGCTAATCTCTCAATTAAGAGTTTATACTACTGGACCTTCGAAAGTAAATTTAAGAGCTGCATGTATTTACTGATTATGCATTACTAGTAGCTAAAATTCATAATGAGATGATGTAGTTGATGGTTGATATTATACGATGATTATCCATGTTCTATAGATTACATGATTATGGACTGTTATGATTGATGTTTCATGACATGTTTTTTTATGATTGTAATTACATGCTTTTGGACTGTGGTGTAGTTAACTTTGGCTGCTAGGATGTATACACGGTGTTTCTTGGGATCACCACCATTTTCAGCTCCATGGCTGTGTGCATTCGATGGGACCACTAGTTTGTTAGTTTTCGTGTGTGGTCCAACGGGGTCACAAAACAACCCAGTCTATTGCATGCTCCTTGGGATCACTAAATTGATTAGTGTTTCTATGGGATCACTAGATCATGTGTGTTCTTTCAGGTTCACGATATTTTATTATACTCCTAATAGAAAGTTTCATCTAGCGAGACAAGTAGTGAGTCGCTACTGAGTATATATGTTTATACTCACCCTCTTTTACTTTTAATATTTTAAGCAAAGGTGGAGGAAATGGAAAGCTAGCAAGCAATAGGAAGAGCACGTGTCAATTTTGCTTTCGCTTTTCAGTATTTTGATTTAAAAAATTTTATTTGAATTTTTTGTTATTTAACTTTATTTTCTTTAAATTAGTTAGGGCTCGAACTAGGAGTACGTTTTCATAGTAATTAGCTGTTTTTCCCGAACCATGTTTTTCAGATGATTATTTTTGCATTTTATTTAATAAAGAACGAGTTCTTCCTTTTTAATTTCCATAAAATTTTATATTGTCATTTATTTTCAAGTAAAGATGTTAACTTAGTAGAAAGAGTTGGGTTGTTACAATAAGAGTGAAGGAAAGTGTGTAAGAGTTGTGGCTTACATTATTCTTTAATCTCCTTTGTTATTGCTTTACATCTATCAATCTTCAAAGCATTAGAGAAATGGGAGTCCAAAAAAGAGGAGAAGAAGAAACAACCACTTGAAGTGTTGAGCAATCCCAACGACTTGAGAAGTGTAGAACAACATCCCAACAGGATGATGACAGTTTTTTCATGAGAAAGAATACATAGGCAAATGATCTTCTTCGTGAGAGAGGAAGTGCAGGGAGGACGGTTTCATGAGAGAGGTGCTTTTGTGAAAGAGTAGATTAGAGGAAGAGAGAGAGAAAAGAGGGAGAGGAGGAGAAAGAGGGAAAACTAGAGAAGACTAGGGTTTGCTTAACTTTTTCTTTTTGCATTATTTTGAGAGGGAAATGAAAATGAGGGAGGGAAACGAAAAAAAATAAATTAAAAAAATCATTTATGTTTTCATAAAAATATCACATTTGAAAAATGACAAGAAAATATAGATTCAACTATCTTTTTAAAACATCAAGTAAATAGTACATGAAAATTTTCTGAAAAATCGTCTCATCTTCGTGTTTTTTAAAAAATTATTAAAGTTTTGTTAAAAATCATCAATTATGTTTTTATTTTTATTAAAAACGTTAAGTATTTAAAATTGCAAAATGCAAATATTAAGAGAGTTTGTTTTTCTAGTAGTGTTTGCATTTTATATTTGATTATCATGTATAATTTCTATTTGATTGATATCTAATTTTATGTGATTTTCATCCTGTATTTCATTATTGGTATTATGATGTATTTCATTATTAGTATCAATGTGATCAATTTCTTTTTTCGTCTTCTATTCTGATAGATTTTTCTATTTGGTCTTTTATTCTCCAATTTAGGGTATTATTCTCAACAAGCTAAAAGAATAAAAATGAAATAGAAATAACTACAATAATCTTAAAGAACATTCACATGACAATCAGATAAATATAGTAGAAGTTCAAAATAGAAATAGAATAAAAATATTAGAAATTACTAATTATGTGAATCAAAACTCAATTAAAGGACAATACTAGAAACAAACGATAATTAGATAGAAATCATATAATAATTAATATCAAATAAAAGTTAAAATAATCACATAGCAATCAAAGAAAAATTATGCAAAAGTATATAAAATAATAGAATTTTATATAGAAGGATGACAATCAAAATTGGCAACCACATGTCAATAAGGAAAAATTATATAAGATAACAAAAACATTTAGAAAAAAACGACCATAACATTTTTTTGCATATTGCAAATATGACAAGATAGAGATATAGACTTTTAAATTTGTTACTTTTGCAATTTAGAAAATATAGTGACATGACCGTTATTATTATATTTTTAGATTATGGACCTAATATTTATAAATCATTTCGTCAGTCTTGCGAGGGGCTCTATCTACTGAACCAAAATAGCATGCACTAACGGAAATATAAACCCACTAGAATGACAAAAAAGTTAAATCACAAGTTATTATTATAACGAAATCACGTCTATGAAGATGTATTAAGCAAAGTTAAAATTACAATGACGACGCATGTATAGGGAAAAGAGAAAAGGAGAAAAGAAAAGAAATAAAAGAGGAAAAGGAAGTGGGAATTGAAGCACATAAAATTGAATAACCAAAATCAATGATACAACATTTGTAAGTGTAGAATATAATAATATAATAATACCTAATACTGAATAGTGTGAGTCTTAAAAATGAGTTTTGTTTAGTTTAATCCCAATCTTCATCACTCAATTCATCATCTTCCATCTCCCTTGGTGGCCTAACCACCAACAATACTGTTCCTAAGCTCTCCTTCACTCCCATTTCCATCAATGCATTCCCTCTCTCCACCTTCAAATCCCCACCTCCATCGCCTCCCCCCACAGTTCCACCCATCAGATAAAATCCATCTCCCGCCACCACCTCCTTTCTTCTCCGATCAGCCACTACCAGAATTGGCTCCTCCTTGTACCACCTGTTCACTCGCCAAGGCAGAACCCTCGCATCCTTAAACGCCACTACTACGCCACCGCCCTTCACCAACCCCGCCACCGGCTCCCATCCCGGCAGCACCACCCACCTGCTCCACCCCTTTTCCGCCACCACAACCCCGAATTCTCCCTCGCTTCTCATCTCCATTGGCGCCTCTCCAACTCCCTTTTCCCCTTCCCCAGCCTTGCACACCGGCATCACCACCACTGTCGTCGCCTCCGCAACCTCCCCAATCTTCATCCGCACCACCGGAACCCTAACTCCCGCTCCAATTTCCTCTTCAACCCCGTCCTTCCCATCTCCTTTCCCCTCCAAATCCCCAACAATCAGATCCCTCGCCTTCTCCGTCACTACCACTTTCAACGCCTCCTCCAACGCCGCCGTCCTCCGCTCCGATGAACTATTGTACTCTCTACTCAACCTGTAATACATATACGCCAAACAATCCCCAGCAGAATCGTAATCAAAATACTCCCAACCTTTGTCCCCTTTTCGTCGAGGAAAATCCTTCATCGCTCGAGCCAGATCCTGAGCGCCTTTGCTATCAAGCCTGTTCTCCACTATATATTTGGCCGCCGCAGCGCGTTTCTCAGTACTTAGAAGCCGAATTTCATAGAGCAACTCCGCACCACCAGTATCGAAGGAGGCGACTACATCTGGATCGGAGTCATTGGACTGAACTAGGGATTCGCGAACCTGAGCGCCAACGATGAAGATATTCTGCTGAACACCGCTAATTCCGGTGATTTCTTCTAAAATGGGAGGAGTGAAGCCCTCTTGAAGCAAGGAGGAAATGAGGGGGGCGTACTCGAACCAGAGGCCGAGGCGGTTGGAGAGGATATTGAGCTTGCCTTCGGTGTCGAGGGAGCGGTATTGAGGGGGAAGAGGAGAGGGAGGGGGGCGGAATGGTTGGTACACTTGTTGCTTTGCGGCTAAGGAGGAAGGGGAAGGGTTAATAATGGCGGAAATGGGGTTTAGACGGCGACGGAGGAAGAGGCGGAGAGGGGAGTCTATGGGTTGATGGAGGAAGATGGAGGTGGTGTGGGCAATGGAGGAGAGATAACTGAGAGAGTTGGCGTTGGTGATGGTGGAGGAAAGCATGGTGAATGGAAATGGGGAGAAGAGAGGAGGAAGAGAGTCTGTATCTTATCTATTTGATATTCAGTTTGGAAATATGGGATCGGGGGATATTTTTTTAATAAAAAGATATTACAGTGAGGCTAAAATAGTACTTTGGTTATATTGCTTATTGTGGATATTTATTTGGTTTTGTAAATTGGTAGTTGGGTTGATTGGGGAAAATATTCAAAGAAAACATAACTTAATAACTTAATGAAGAGGATCTCCATCTCCATCTCTACCATAATGTTTTTTTCTTAGTCCATTAAGATTTCTTCCTAAGACATTCATAGAAAAACCAAATCTTTATTAGGTATTATCACGATTAGGGGTGATTGCAATAGATGAGATCACCATGGTGATTGCAACATAAAAATGTGATAGTGCTCGATTGAATCAAAATATATTACATTTTCATACATTTGTGAGAGACATATAATTAATCATAAGGACTCCTTGTGAAAGGGTCATCTCATACAAAAAAAAAAAAAAAACTCTTAATTCAAACTATAGAGTACTTGGTTGTTGAAGACTTCTCTTAGTTTACGGTAAAATAAAAATGGTTAATTTTCATAAATGTAACAAAACTCAAAAATATTTACGGTCCGTGTAACAAAAAAATAAAAACTCATGAATCCGATCAAATATTTTCATAATTTTTAAATTTGTCATTGAATATTGTGAACGATTGTCATTTCTCTTTTTCTTCTCCTGTGTGACTTATTCATATTCTTTTTTAGATTTCTTCACCTCCACATCGAAATTTTCTTTCTTACATTTTTAAACGATTTATTCTTCTATTTAAGTCTCCTATTTCATTTTCACCATTTTCGACAAGATTCTTTGAAGCTACTTCATTCTCTTCATATTCAAGAATATCAAGATCGTTTAAATATCAATTTGACATGATCTAAACAATTGTTTATCATTGTCAATACAATTGTTTACCATGGTCAACACGATCGTTTAAATTTGAAGTCCTTTTCTCATTGTTTAAAAGAACTACACGATCGTGTTGATATAAACTAAACGATCGTGTACCATTATCTAAATGATCTTGTATCCAAGATCGTGTACGAAGATCATTTAGTTTTAGTACAACATGGTGTACCAAGATAGTTTAGATTTGGTACAAAATCGTTTAAATATTGATATAGGATTGTGTATCATGATCATTTAGAAGAAGACTATTCGTGCACGTGTAACCAATTAATCCCGTGTTGACGGGGGTATTTTTGGTATTTTCCATTGAGGGTTTGAGATTTTTTCGTTTTCAGAATTTTTTTATACAGTGTAAATATTTTGCCAGTTTGTTATATTTTTTTAAAAAAATCCAATGAAAATGTAGTATCTTTAGTCCAAGAGTTAGAATTTATCTCTGCATTATCATTTTATCATTTGGGAAAAGTTACCATTTTGGTCTTTGAGTTTTTAAGGATGAGTGCATTTAGTCCTTGATATTTCAAATTGACTGATAGTTTTAATGTTTAAGTGTTAAAAAATATATTTAAAAGATCCCTTTATAAAAAATAAATAAATAAATAAAACTCTATTGAATTTAAATAAAAAAGTTGAATAGATAGATGATGTGCCTCTAGAATCTCTTAATTTTTCAAGCATGTGACCGTTGTGCAATTTGAAAAACGATTTTTATCTTAACAAAAACAACATACTAATTAATTATACATTAGCAAGGATAGACATCCATGCAACACAACCTAAGCACGTGCACTCATGTGGATGGAGATATAGAGAATTAGAACTTACCCTTGAAGATTTCAAACCTCATGTTTCCTCTTCTTTGATACGAACCCATTCCCTTTTTCAATCCTTAAAGAACACGCCACATGATTTTACCTGTTATTTTCTTGAATTTCTTAAAAAGCTAAATGTGTGGGACTTTTGTAAAAATAGCAAAAAATTTTTTGTTAATATAGTTCAACATTTTCTAAATTTACAAAAGTAACTAATTTAAAAGTGATAAAACCCTCTGATAGTCTTATGATTACCATATGATAGGCATCTGATATCGCTAATTTTTTCATATTCGCAATATGCAAAAAATTGGTGTCATGAGCTGTTTTTTCTAAATGTTTTTGTCATTTGATGCAATTTGGGTTTTAACTCTTTTAAGGACTATCTGGATCGAGGGAATTGGAATTGGAATTGGAATGGAAACAAGATTGTTGGGAATTAAAGATGTTTATGTTTGATTGTGAAAACGAATGTATATGGGAATAAATTCTTCTTGTATTTCATTTGTAAAATTAATCATGAAAACACTATAAATTTTTAATATATTAATTGATAAAAAATAAACATAATTCAATTTTTTAGAAAAATTAATTATTTAAAAATAAAATAATAATAGAGTTTTTTTTTAAAAAAAATACACACAAACTATTTGCACTCCATAGAAAAAAATCACTAAAAGACAATTTATTTCCCTTATTTTTCTATGAAGTTTAAATATTTTGTAAATTTTTTCTATTTGACAATTTCCCAATAAAATGATATTAAGTAAATTATTAATTACTAGTATTTGTAAAATGAGTAATTTGATAGGATAAATTTGATGGATGTATATAATTCTGATGTATTAATCAATAAAATATTAATAAATTATAATGAATCAATGACAAACTAATTATATAATTCTTAAGAAATAAATTCATATTATATTAATCATAGTGATCATTAACTAACTTCAAACATAATTAATTAATTCGTAGTTTTATTGCATCAGTTCTTTACCATTTATGTAACACCTAGAGTTTAGGAGGAACACATGAATAAACTGGTATCACATCTGAATGAGAAGGATCTTGAGGACATGAAATGAGGATATGAAAGTAATGTTAAGGACTTGAAAGAATTAAAAGTTAATATTTATACCGTCAAGGTGTACCTTCATTTTCGGTGGCTCGATCAGAGAAACTCTAAAGTTAAGCCTACTTAGCTTGGAGCAATTCTATGTTGGGTGACCTTCTAAAAATTTTCTAGGATGCATGTGAGTGAAGACAAATCATGCTAAAAGGATTCGTGTTGGTGCCCTTAGGATATGTAAGGGGGGATGCAGAGGAATGTCAGGGATCCACATTTCGAATCCTAGACCTGAGGCATTACAGATGGTATTAAAGCGGAACCTCTCCAAGTAAGATGTGGTTCGAGGATGAACCAAGTGGAAGCTGGTGGACATGTAACACCCAGAGTTTAGGAGGAAGACATGAATGAACCGATATCACATCTAAATGAGATCTATGTTGGGTGACCTCCTAAAAATTTTCTAGGATGCATGTGAAATTTTCTAGGATGCATATGAGTTAGAACAAAACATGCTGAAAGGATAAGCCTTTAGGACATGTAAGGATGATGTTGTCAGGTTATAGGAGAATATTGAAAATCTGAATAAGTATGAGTATAAAAGTACCATTTATTTAAAAATAAGTATGAGTATACATGTGTGTATATATAAACTAATTTATTAAATTAGGCTAGTTAAATACATACATTAAAATTTAAAATTTAATCTAATTTTATAAACCATAGATTTAATTTTCATGTAATTAATTTTAATAATATATAAAAAAAATAGTAAAAAAAAATATATTAAAAGTGAAAAGAGAATGGAAAAAGAAGAAAACCTACCATTTTGAGAATGTCGCGATGCAGGTCGACTTACTTTTATTTGAGCTTAATGAACAAGACATGATCTTGGGAATGGATTTCCTTACCAAGTATCATGCAATATTAAATTGAGGGAACCAAGAAAGTTTGAAATCAAATTTGTAGATGATAAGAAAGTGGAGTTAGCAGGCTTAATATTTGTATCAAAGGTAAGGAAGTTGATAAAGAAAAGGCATACCACCTATCTTGCTTGCATGGTAGACACCTAGGCGGTCAAGAATGACCCAAGAAGTGTACCTATGATCTATGAATACTTGGATGTGTTTCCAGAGGACATGAAGAGATTGCGGCCAAAAAGAGAAGTTGAGTTTACAATCGAAGTTGTGCCTGGAACTACACAAATTTCCCAAAATTCTTATCATATGGCTGATGAAAACGGTAGACATGCGCAGCGGAATTAGGATCAAAATTTACTCTAATTACAACTAAACACTTTAGTGGTAAACATGCATCACAACCCTAAAAAGAAACAAAATAGGGTTAATAGAAAAACTCACCCTTGATGCTTTTCTATTATCGCAATCTTCTCACTTGCTCTTCACGATCTCCTCACGAAATCAAAACCGGGACTACCACTAGTGTTGACCCGCTAATCTCCGGACTTAGAACCGAGTTGTGGGACTCGAACGGTAGAGAAAAATAGAGAGAGAGAGAGATAGATTTAGGAGAAAGAATTTGTGGAGAGAACTTTTGGAGAGTAAAAAGAAAATTGGTTTGATTTTGCAATTACAAATTACAAAATTAATTTTTTCAACAAAAAAACAACCAACACTTTTTATTTCCAATCCATTCCTTTTATAAGCAAACTACATGCAAAATTTGCATGTAGTGAGCTTCCACTCTCCACACTTGGCATATTACCAAGTAGGTATCTCACATGCATGAAGTCATTTGTTATTTACATGCAATATTCTTCCAAGGGTAAAATGGTAATTTGACATTTAAAAAGTCAAAAAGTCAACATTTTGACTTTTTACCATTTTATCCCTCTTGACTAATTTCAATCTCTCGAGTATGAATCCGCATTCATTTTTTCAAAATTCAAATCATATTTGAATATAAAGTCGGTCAAAGTTTGATTTTTCAAAGTCAAAAGTCAACATTTTGACTTTTTACGTCTTTAACCTTTTTCATCAATTCCGAGCTTTCAAATATGATTCCATATTGATATTTAAATCATATTTAAACATGAAGCTCTACATAAGTTATAACCGATGACTATATGAAATATATTTATCGGTTTCTCTCTCTATACCTATTTTGAACAATTCAATTTATTTCATCATAATGTTCTAAGTTGATTCCTTATGAGCTAGCAGGGGAACCTAATGGACCTATAGATCATGGGCTCCAACGATCCGAGATTAACTGGCTAAACTCTTTAGACCGAGTTAATCAACCTTCGTTAACTAACGGGTCATTCCACTAGAGTCCCGTAGTTGCACTCCCCTCACTATAGATATATTTGTGTCCATGTGATATGACCATGATAAGTAAGTTAATCCTTCACAGGTTGTTCATAATCTCGGCGGGTCAAAGTACCGTTTTACCCCCAAGATTATATATTTTTTTCCTTAAGTCCCACTGATCCACTATTGAACAATTGGTTTAAGGTCCAACCTTTAAACCGAATCCCTCTCGGGCCAATGAAAGGGTGGGGCCCCTTGTTCAAGACCTGGATTCAGTCCTCAAGGGAACAACCTATCTACTAACCCTAGAGTGGTTAGGAGTGAATTCCATCTTGCACCCTATGTCCCTAGCTATCCACCCGATCTTACCCCTGAAATGGAAGGCTTATTGGGCCAGCGCCATTGAGCTGCCCTCACCTATACAGATCTAAGGATAATTTCGTGTGAACAGAAGTTCATAGTTAGCTCAGGATTAAGATTAAGTTACATTGGATATCTATAAACGAAATAGTCAGTTTTACAAAGTTAACGGTGTTATAACTTAAAAGCGACTATCTCATGGTTCCAGTCTTATGTAAACTCTTTACATAGGATGTCCCCACTTCCATGTCTCTACAGGAACGATTTAGGATCACATCGTTTGTACTAACTACAAAGTGGGCTGCATCAATAGTATCTCCCGAATAAGGCGCCCAACCGTATTCGTATACTATAGACTATTTAGGCTATTTACTCGAACTTGATCCACGTTTATGTCTCTACATAAAGTTCAAGTTTACATAACAATAGCCTTGGGACCTTAGTTTATTGGCTTTAAAATTAAAGTATTAATAACGACTTATTGAATAGAATATGATTACAAACTACGAGTTTTAGGACATAAATTCCAACAAACTCCCACTTGGACTAAACTCATAGTGAGATAAAACAAGTTGAATTTATTCACGAGAGAATTACTCATATGAATACAATAAACATATGAATACAATAAACTAGGGCATATACCCAATAAGTCTCCCACTTGTCCTAGTTTACACATATCGTAGACCTAAACTCTGTAGGTGACCCTCAAATACTTTAGCAGTGAAAGCTTTTGTAAAAGGATCAGCAATATTTTCCGTAGAAGGTATCTGGGTTACTACAACGTCACCACGATGTATAATTTCCCTGATAAGATGGTACTTACGTTCGATATGTTTTCCTCGTTTATGGCTTATAGGTTCTCTTGAGTTTGCAACTGCACCACTATTATCACAGTATAAAGTAATTGGCAGATGCATATTTGGAACAACTTCCAAATCTGTCAAGAATTTCCTTAGCCATACTGCTTCCTTTGCTGCTTCGCAAGCTGCCACGTATTCAGGTTCCATTGTTGAGTCAGCTATACAAGTTTGCTTTACGCTTCTCCATACTACTGCTCCTCAATTTGGAGTGAATACTGATCCTGATGTAGACTTTCTAGCATCTTTATCAGTTTGGAAATCAGAATCAGTATATCCAGTAAGGATCAAATCCTTAGTTCCATACACTAGCATGTAGTCTTTTGTTCTTCTAAGATATTTTAGAATATTCTTAACGGCTGTCCAGTGATCACGTCCAGGATTGGACTGATACCTACTGACTATCCCCACTTCTCTCACAAGAAGATGATCAAAAGAACAAAAGTTGAGAGCTTTAAGAGATTAACAATTAAATCCTTTTAAGTTATGGAGGCTTGACTATAATGAAAGTTGTTTTAAATGTGTGTTAATTAATTTAGAGAAGAAGTGTTTTAAAAGAGAAAGGATGATGGTATTGAATGGTGAAGATTTAAACTAAACTAGCCATTAGACACAAATATATATATATATATCTTTTAAAGTCATTTCTTTTAAAACCTACGAAGAGCAAAAGTCCAATATGTGTCAAAAACTAGCCTTTAGACACCAACATAAAATAATATTAAATTCATTTTCATTTTAAAATAATATTAAATTCAATTTCATTTTAAAACCAATCCAAATAATCAATCATGTTTTCCTCCTCCATTTTCTCCACATGCCACTCACTAATTGAATCCAATTTGATGATTTGGCCACCATGTCATTGCCTTAAGTATTTTTCTGTTAAGCTTGTTTTAGCTATAACTTCTTCATTTGAACTCTGATTTGAGCAATTCAAATTGCATCAGATTCATACTTTTGAGCTCTACACAATTTATTCATAAAAATATTAGAATTGTTAATAAATAAAATCAGATTTTTTATCATCAAAACATTGATTGATTAATTAATTAATTAAAATTAAATAATTTGAGATTAAGCGCCAAAGAGCCAACACAACATCCATATAACATAAAGAGATATTTCTCAAGAAATTTCATAGCATCATATATATTAAATGAAACTACATCCACATCAATTTCTATAAAAAGAAACCTTGATCAAAATCAGTTTTTGTTTTTACCATATTTATAAAAGACCTCCCTAACATAACAGTAGAAGAAAAAGGAGCTATGGTTTCATCTATTTTGAATATGTAGAAATCCACAAGAAAAATAAAATTCTTGACTTGAACTAATACATCCCTTTAGGTTGGATATATCACCTATCAACTAATCGAATAACAACAATACATTGCATCTCATTCAGTTTAAGGCTCAAATAAACATGATAGGGCATGGCATTAATAGATGCACCCAAGTTAAGCATGACATGTTAAATAAGTAAACCTTTAGAGAAGTTAGTGCACTAAGCACTATGAATAAACAACAAGAGGTTTGGTAGCGAAAGATGTTTAGTGCAACAAAGGCACCTAGAAAACTCAAAGGATTAGGCAAGAGAGTGATGGAGCAAGTGTAGACAAGGTGTTTGATAAAATGTCTAAGCGAGCTCTTATTAGAGATTTTGAGGATTGAGTACAAATGAACCCATTTGGGGTATTGATAGATGTTATACAACTGACTTACTAGTATACAACCGCCTTACAAGGTCGGAAAAATTATTCTAGAAGAGTCCCAAGCGTACATGACAGTGTATGGGCGTCACTGGGTGTGTCAGGGAGGTTCTAGAGCCTTCTAGGGGCATTTGACGCACGTGCAGGCCTTCTAGAGCCTTCTGGCGCGCTTCTTGGCGTAGGGTGTGCGGATGCAGGGACGCTCGCATGGCCGCGCGCCATGCCGTGTCTAGCATGGGCGGTAGTCCGGTGGGCATGGGCGCCTGTGTGCGCGTCTGGTGGGCTGGCCACCGTGCCATGTTCAGCTGTCCGTGGAAATGGGCTGTCTGGATGGCGTTGCTGCCTGACTCCTGTCTGATGGTTGTGCCCATGAGATGTGCATCCACGTACAATAATCCTCTCTTTGTAGGTTCTTTTGAAGAAGGGCTCGTTTTCATGGCACCGAGGTATTGCATCCCTCCCAAGTGTGCCACTTTGGGTGCTTCTTCCTCTCCTAGTGGATTGGCCAATAATACACTCAACATTTTCTCTTCTGTGGACAATCCCTTGCCCAATGTGAACCATTGCAGAGAAAACAAGATTATGAACATATTCCCTTCTTGACTGTGGCCTTCCCATGCTTTCCACTATCCTTGTGGCTTTCCCTCACTTTATGAACATATTCCCTTCTTGACTCCGACACTTCTTTATTTTCATTGGTTCTCTTTTCCTTGGATCGATAATCCGTGAGCGTCTCTACGGCGGCAATGGCATCATCAAGGTTCCGCACATCCCGCCGATCGAGCTTAAGTCTTGCCCAATCTTTGAGACCATCTCTGAAATGAAAGAGTGCGTCTTTGTTGGACATGTCATCGATCTCCAACATGAGGGTTGTGAATTCCTTCACGTACTCGAGAATACTTCTGGTTTGTCTCAACCGTCTGAGTTTACCACGGGCCTCGATCTCTGCATTATGTGGGACAAAGTGCTTTCAAAGCTCACCTTTGATTTGCTCTCACGTTCGCAAGATGCTTTGATCCTTCTCTCGTTCCGTATGCTTCCTACGCCACCAAAGTTGTGCCGCTTCGCATAGGTAATTTGGGGCATTCACAATTTTGGCACCATCGTCGACGATTCGTAGCGCCTCGTAATATTGCTCAAGGCCGAATAGGAAGTTGTCCACCATCGTGGTATTCCTCGTGCCATTATACATATCGGGCTTTGGCACTTTTATATGATGAGTGCTAGCCATGGTGTGTGACGTGCTAGTGGATGCCATACCATTAGCATTATGTCTAGATAGACATTCGACACGTACCTCGTCGACGTCCTTACGCTCATGGAGCTCCTCTTCCACGAACTTGCGCATGTTGGTTACCTCCACAATGAGGTCGTAGATATCCTTGTCGTGTGTGTCTCTTAGGCCATTAATCATTTCCCTAGCGACTATTGAGACTTCGGTGTTATCCTCGATTAGCTCCTCGATCAACCTGCTCTTCTCGCCTACTTGCTTTTGAAGGTTTAAAAGCCCTATGGCAGCGGAAGAATTTAAAGAACCGTTACTCAAATTAATTTGAGAATCTTAAAATACCAGTACATTGGCAAAATTTTAGAATCAAAATTCTAAATAAACACTAAGCATGCTTTAAATTAAAGAATACAGAGAACTTATTTTCGATAACGTCTCTAAATCTACAAATCATCGAATTGGGGACACCACCCGTCGGATACCTTCCTATCCTCTGGGATGAGATTGGTTTGTGGGAACCAATTGGGATGGGAAAATGTTTAAAGATATTTGAGAGAAAACTTTTTCTTTTTGCAGAGAGAAAAAGCTTTTGTTTTTTTTTCTTAATGAATTTTATTAAAGAAAACTGTTTTCTTCAAGATATTTATAACTCTCTTTCGTTCTTGGAATAGGAAAGGAGTAGGAGAGAATCATGAGATTCTATTATCAAATCTACTAATTAATTAACAATTAATCAATTAGTTAATAATTAATTAAATCATATTTAATTAATATTCCATTCAAATCTAATTTGAATAAATATCTCTCCAATATCTTATAAATTTATATTAATATAATTAATTAAATCATATTTAATTAACATTTCATTCAAATCTTATTTGAATGAAAATCTCTGCAATATTATTTTATAAATTTAATTAAATAAAACTAAATTATTAATTAATTCTCCAATTAATTAATAGCTAAGTTAAATATCTTATATTTAACTTAAATTAAATTTGAATCATATTCAAATATAAGTTTCTCTCATAATCAATAATTTTAATATGAATCCAATTCACATTAAATTAATATTTGAACTCATTCAAATATTTTATCTCTCATAAATTAATTTTGAATCATATCCAAAATTAAATTTATATAATAAAGTTTCACAAACTTTATATTATAATGTATCACTATACATTAAACTAATTCCCAAAGTAAATTTGAACATTTCAAATTACAACCAATATAAATAAATCTCATTGCCATTTACGAGCTAGGAAGGGGACCTAATGGACATACAAATCAGAAGCGACAAGGATCTGAGATTAATTGGCTAAACTCATTAACCACATTAATCAATATTCGTTAACTGTTTGTACACTCCACTAAAGACTCACAGTTGAACTCTTCTCATTGTAGATATATTTCTGTGTCCACGGATATAGACCAATAACAGTAAGTTAGTCCTTCACGAGTGTTCGTAACACCAGCTGGGTCAAATTTCCCGTTTTACCCCTAGGTTACCTCTAATCCTTAAATACCAGTGCTCCTCCAATGAACAACCTGTTTATGGTCCTACCAATAAACAAAAACCCCTCTCGTGCCATAGAGAGGGTAGGGCCTTTTGTTCAAGACATGGAGACACCATTTAAGGGAACACTCATCTACTTACCCTAAAGTAGGGAATGAGTGAATTCCATCTTGTGTAATTATGTTTCCAGCTTCTCACTCGGTCTTGCCCCTAAAATGATAAACTTATTGAGTCGGCGATCTGGTTAATCTCACCCGTACAAATCAAAGGACAATCCCTCGCGAACAGGAGTTCATAACACACTCAGGATTAAGACTAAGTTACCTAGGTCATCCTAGTGAAATAGAAACCTAACTAGTTAACGAAGTTACATCTAGTGGTTACTATTTTCGCGGTTCGGTCTTATGCAAACTCATTGCATAGGATACCCTCACTCGCATGTCAACTACATGAACGCGTTGGATCATTGTGTTTGTATCAAATACAAAGTGAGCCGTATCAATAGTGTTACCAGGATAAGGTACCCAGCCTTATCCCTATACTATAGACCCTTTAAGCTGATCTTGAACATTGATCCCTGTATGTCTCTACATATTGTTCAAGACTCATTAAACAGCTTAGGATGTTAGTTTATTGGATTTGGGTTATTAAGACAAAACTAATAATTTAATCAATAACAATTATTACTATAAGAACACCTTATTAATAATGGTCAATGGATTATATTTACAATCTACGAGTTTTAAGACATAAATCCCAACAGCTTCTGCACTTCCTCCAATTTTTCCTTCAAGGTTGCAAAACGTTCTTCGACAGGGTCCCAGGTTGTCGACGTTGTTGCCTTGGTCTTTTGGGATGGGGAACGTTGTACAACACGTCCACATGTCGTTGGCCCTTCAACGACTTGCTCAACCGATGACTTGTATCCTTCCCTAGATGCCATTTGAGTCAATGAGTAGGGTAAAGAGATAAGGCGTACCTAGGTCCTCACACCGTTGCTCCGATACACCTCCTCAACGTTTCAAAAACTAGGGGTCTTGAATCCTGGCCTCTAGGTATCGTATACTTGATACCAACGATCAAGAGTATGTCCCTTTGGATGAACATGCTCTGATACCACCTGTCACTTGGTTAAAGTTCTCAACCAACCAACCGTGTCTTGCATGGATGGCCATCTGGTGGGCGTGGGCGCCTGTGTGCGAGCCTGGTGGGTTGGCCGCTGTGCCATGTGCAGTTGTCCGTGCACATGGGTTGTCTGGATGGCGTTGGTGCCTGACGCCTGTCTGATGGTTGTGCCCATGAGGTGTGCATCCGTACAAGCACATGGGACTGTCGTGGGCATGTGTCGGGACATGCATGCGGGGCTCGTGGCTGCATTCCGTGGGCACATGCCAATGTCATGGTCATGTGTAGTGGGCACATGTGGGCCGTCACATGGTCGTGTTAGGCTGTTGTTTGGGTGTGCTTGGCTCCTCCTTGGCTTTGCTTTGGGAGTCTTATAGCACGATTTCGCGCAAAAAGTGGGGCTGTTTCGTGGGACGTTACATTAGTATATCTTTGAATTTGTTGTACATCATTCAGACTTAGAAATTTTAACCGACGTTCAGTGGTCTAACTCTGGATTGGACTGATACCTACTGACTATTCCTACTGCATAACAAATATCTGGCCTAGTGTAGAGCATAATATACGTTAAGATGCCCATAGCTGAGAAGGGAATACATCTTATATCCTTAACTTCTTGAGGTGTCTTAGGACACTGTTGCTTAGACAAGTAAACCCTGTCCCTGAAAGGTAATCTTCATGAGGGACCAACTTCATCAACAACTCTTGTTGATTCATCAATAGCTTCATTTAATACTAATTTGATTAGTTGTTTATGATCTCTCATGTGGTCTTCTTCCAAGAAAGTATTATTTGTTGATACAAACACTCTATTTTCTTGTGGATTGAAGAATATACCACCTCTCGTTTCTTTAGGGTAACCAACAAATTGGCATAGCCTTGAACATGGTTCCAACTTCTTAAGATTTGTCACTAACACATGTGCTAGACAACCCCAAATTATGAAATGACTTAAACTAGGTTTACTTCCTCTCCATAACTCAAAAGGTGTTTCAGAAACACTCTTGGAGGGAAAATTGTTCCAGATATGATTGTAGTCTCTACTGCATACCTCCAAAACGAGCTAGGCAATTAAGCATAGTTCATCATTGAACGAACCATGACTAACAAGGTTCTATTTCTCCTTTCTGATACACCATTTTGTTGAGGTGTATCAGGTGCTGAGAGTTGGGATCGAATTCCATGTTTTATCATATAGCCATGGAATCTCAAATCCATGTACTCTCCACCTCAATCAGATCAAAGTATTTTAATCTTTTTACATAATAGATTTTCAACTTCAGTCTTATACTCCTTGAACCTTTCAACAGCTGTAGACTTATGCTCCATTAAATATAAATAATCATACCTTGAACAATCATCATTAAAAGAGATGAAGTATTCAAAACCTCCTCTAGCTTTTACATCCATTGGACCATAGAGGTCTGAATGTACAAGTTCTAGAGACTCTTTGGCTTTATAAAATTTTCCATTAAAAGGTCTTTTAGTCATTTTTCCTTCAAGACAAGATTCACATGGAGGTAATGTATCATCTCCTAACTTATTTAGAAGTTCATTATTTACCAATCTCTCGAACCAATCGAGATTAATTTGACCTAATATTAAATTCCACAGATAGGTATTGTTATTTGGAGAAATTTTTTGTCTTTTATTTTGAGTGTTAGTAGTTTTAAACATCTCATGATTTAAAACCGTTTTTGCTTCATTAGGTCTTAATACATATAAGTTGTTTTCAAGCTTAGCTGAACATATATGTACACCATTCTTAGAAATGAACGTTCCATTCAAACAAAAAGTTACATTATATGATTGCTCAATAAGACAAGAAATAAATATAAGTTTCTTTTAATCTTAGGAACTATGTACAAGTTTTATAGAAACATGGATCTATTTTTTAAAAACAACTTAGCATCTCCCACTGCTTGAGCTGAAATGGCATCTCCCATTCTAACCTTGAGCGTCATCTCACCCTCCTTGAGCTGCTTAAAGGAACTAGTTTTCTATAAAGATGAACAAACATGGTTATTGGCTTCTGAATCAAGTATCCAGACATTTTGGTCATTTTTCACTAAACATGTTTCCATTCTTCTTTTCACCAAGGTATTTGGGGCAATTTCTCTTACAACGTCCATTCACATTGCAAAGGAAAGATTTCCCTTTATTGGCTACCTTAGCCTTCCCTTTGGCCTTAGCAACAGCAGTAGGACGCTTCCCCTTCCCTTTTTTATTCTGGATTTTCTTAAACCTAGAAGATGAAGGTGCAGACTTAGTTTCAGAGGATGAACCCCTTTTGAAACCTCTTGGAATAGGTAACGTTTGCCTCTCTTTCTTTTTCTCCTTAAACATCTCTTGGAGGGAGTCCATGATCTGAGGTGCACTGACCATGGTCTCGTGCTTCTTGCTTAGTATATCAAACATACTGAACAAGAGATAAACTCGGGCCTTGTCATTGACCTTTGTCTAACGGTTATATGCATTTGGAAAAGGGGGAGAACACTCCTTAGATCATCAATAACCAGAATCATATTCAGGTTTGACTTCCATGTCGCATAATTTTCATCAGTTAATTTTTTGTTTTTAAGTAGTGCAATTAATGAGGAAAATATGTTGAAATAGCAAACAATTGACTGTATTAGTTATCTTTGTCTTAATTCATTACACAAAGTAATCCAATCAATTAAAGCACAAGCAAACAATCAAAGAACCCTAATAAAAAAAATGATTTAGTTTTTGCAACAATACTTCAGAAGTTTAGAGCAACAATCACCAAAGTGTGATCAATTACTCCTCTCATAAATTGAGACAGCCTCAGCTAATTACTAATACCAGAATAACTCATATTCCAACAGTTCTTAGCTATCGCTGTTCGGTCAAGGATTCATTAACTAACTCAATTCATCTCGTAAGTGTGACCCTACTATTTTCAGATCCGAAATGTACACTTCAATAGACTACCAAAAGGAAAGACAACTATTGAATATTAACCTAAGAAACCCTGCCATTTCTGGAGTTTACGATGTTCCGACTTCTATGATTAGGCCCTTCGAAGGGATGGTCGCTCTAGGACGACAAGTAGGCAGAACATAAAAATCTCACAGTGCAACCTAATGGAGGAGACCATAGGATACGTTGACACGCATCCTTCTCTCACTCACTATGAACATTTACCTCATTCACCTTGTTATTGACCCATACAAAAACTTTTCGAAGGGAGGCCGCTCTTAGGACGACACGAAGCCAAGTATGGACCTCACATGTGAACTCTTAGGGACGTGAGATCTAAAAATTGATATATCATATATATCATTTTTCTCCCACTAAAATGTTCTATTACTTTAGGGTTTGTTGTACTTAGATAAATTCTAGCTAAATGAATCTAAGGCTATTCTTATTATAACACCTACAATAAAACTTTACTCTAAAGTTTCTAAGTGTATTAAACCATTTAATTTACCTAGTGACATCTTATGCTAATAGGAATAAGGTTAATTCAACCTCGGACTTAGTAGGAGGTGTTGGTTGTGATATTTCTTTCATTTGGACTTAGTAGTTTCACATTCATATAGTGCAATTCTAATCTAGGCAATACATCACGAAGCATGTTCATCACACGTAAGATGCCCACTATATCTTTCCGGATTGCGTGATTAGTTGTATGTAGTAAGTCATGGGTCATGATCATAGTATGCAAGATGCTCACTATGTACCTCTTTATCGCGTAATAGCTAAGTCCTCGTTAAGTACAAGTTTTCCTATTTCTTGCCAAAGTGCAAGCGAAACAGTAGGTTTACTTAGATGATCCAGGGTCGAACATAGAGAATTGATTCAAGATATTAGTTTAGTTTGAGGAATTACTTATCATCTAGGCGGTATAAAATAATTAATTAAATAAAGTATAAAAGAATCAGAACCAGAAGTAAAACTACTTATGTACGCCTAGAGAATCTGTAAAGGGGACTAAATGGATGCAAGATGGAATTGCAGACTAACTTGTATGTGAGAAAAATGTGAAGGAAGGATCACTACAAGAATTGAGGCTTTTAATAGCCCATTTAAAATTGGGCTATGGAAAAGAAAAAAACAAAGAGATAGAAAATTAAAATTAAAATCCTTCGTGCGCCCAAATTTTCCCAATTTTCATCTTCCTTTTACCCCTCACTCACTAGAGCGACATTGCCCATTCTCTCAAACGACGAGCATCTCTTTTGTTGCCCTCTCACTACCGCCGTTTATCCGACGATGACGACGATTTCTCATCTCTGTCGTCGTCTCTCTTCTCGTTGTTGCTTTGTTCGTCAGATTAACCTGAGGAAGGTAGATGGGCAACCTCAAGCTATAACTTTCAGACAACGCTCCCTACCCTATCGATCAGTAGAGGTCGAATGAGGAGCGATTATCGTTCAATCGAAGATGACTCAACTGAAGATGACAACACTTTCATCTCTGTCCATTGTCTCTCTGTCCGTCATCACTTTCATCACACGATTTCCCAAGAATTTTCTATTTCTCGACTTCTATCTCTTAGGCTTGTAATCTCTTGGCTTCATCTGACCACCATCGTTCACATGGGTTTTGCTTAGAGTTCTTCATCTAGTTTTTTGGCTTTAAACAATGGGTTATTTTGATGTTTTGGCTTAAAAAATCCTTCCACATTTGTTCTTCATATTTTTCTTCATGCCCTAATCTCCAATTTCTATTTATTACATTAATCCCTTTCATGTTTGTTCTTAAAACATTATTGAGGTTTTGTTTTCTTAATTGATTTCTTGCAATTTTAATCCTTCACAGCAAAGGCTTCTCTTTCCATTGGCAAATCCTCCATTTGCTAGATGAAATTGAAATTAGAGATTTTCAAATAGAGGTAAATTTACACAACCTCTCTCTGTCTTTCATTACACATCTCTCTCCCACATCCTATAACCTTTTTCTATTGTTTTCACTTCCGTATATTATTTTGGGGTGCTTGCTAATGCACATATAATGTAACTTTTGTAGTCATCGGCACATTGTACAGTACAAGACTACCTATTTTTCCTTTTACCTTCTAGTGATTTGCTTTTCCTTGCTCCACTTTAAGAAAGCAGTGTGTGTAAAGTGGTTGAAAAATTAGTAGCTTCTTGGTGACTTTACATTATCCATTTTTGTAAAATACAAAGTGTGAAGTTTTATTCTTAAGATCATTTCTCCAATAAAATACTCACTATTGTTTGTGATAGATTTGATTGACAGGGTATTGTTTTTGTCATGATTGCAGGTAGCTTCTTGGTGGCTTTCTTCTCTTTCATCTATTGTTGATTGTCTGATCTTATATCTGTTTGTAATCCTTAACTTTTTGTTTCATATCGTTTTTGTTTTTCGTGGTTCTTTTGTCTGATTCAGATCGTTTTTTGGTCTTTTGATCCTTATGTTAATGTTGGATTTATGAGTTATGGATATGAAATCTGAGGCGTTTAGGCGTTTGCTTGAATTGGAATTGAGTTGTTGATGCTTTTGTTAGTGTGATCTGTAGTTGTGCGATCATGACTGATTCCTGTTTTTTTATGTTTCCTTTTTTTGTTTTGTTGAAAGTTACTCCAAAGATGGAAAGCTTGTTTCTTATACTCGTTATTTTGATTTTGAACGTATTACGTACTTGTTTTATTTTGGCTCAGTGAGGAATGTAGTGAATCTTTTTCATTGATTTGTTTGTTATCCGAGAAGCTAGATTTCTAGAGAAAAGTGTAGTGGTTGAAAGTTTTGGAAAACTAATGTTGTTCGTCTATAATTTAATTGAGTGAGTTAGTTTTTGACTTAGAATTGAATGGAATTATTGTCCTTAAGTTTAACAAGCTGAAATGAAGCTTGAGGTATCTTTTTAATTTAAATTGTCAAAAAAGGCAAGGAAAATAGACCAATATTTATACAAATACATTTTTAATTCTTGAGATAATGTTACCATTTTGTAATTTGTTTGTGATTCTTTTGCTGTCATGCCATGAGACGCAGTTATTTTTTTGTTGAGACCTGGGGTTTTTCAACACGTCATCTTTCTCCGAAATTTATGCTGAAGGGCTTTTAAGATCGTCACCTATCTCTTTGACGAACAATTTATTATTTCAAACTTTACCAATACCACTTTTCTTGGTCTGCAGGGATATGCAGCGAGGGAGTTTGTGAAATTGGGGCTTAAAGCTGGCAAGCTAGCAATTATTTTCAAGGAGGCAATATGTTTTCATTTGCTACAAACATGAGAACTTTTTCATTAACCTTTTTGTTTTTTCATGTATGTATATAATTCTTTCTTACTTTTGAAGGCAAAGACCTCTAAACTTAACTCGAAGCCATTGATTTGTGTTTCTTCATCGTCGTATAGTTAAAGTTATTCTTGTATTTAAAAAATGAATCGACATAAACCCCATATGTAAGCTTGAACATAGAGTTGAGAATCCTATGATTAGTCTCATATAATATGGTTGTACACGATCAAGTTAGACCATGACTAGAAATGAATAGAGGATCGATAGTTGAGAGATGGAAGTGGGTAATATTTGAATTGAATTGCAACCATTACCTAGGTTGAAGTGAATTTTAGAGCCTGTTGCTCAAAATGTGATAGGGATGCTCGTAGAGCTGGATAATACAGACAACAACTACTGCGGCTTTGCAAATTAAACTACTATTGATCAAGAAAATGACACAAAATAAAAGGTAAATGGACGCGATGTCGATGTATCCAATATGATGGAAATTAAGGAAAGAAAGAATAAAGGAGCATGGAAAATAAATGGAGCAAGCTCGATTCTGGTGGCTGATAGGAATTTTGACAAGTGGAGAGGAAGGATGGGTAGGAAGGTGAGGTTTGCGAAACACGTGATGAAGAAGAATATGAAGAGTAAGAATATCTTGTTAGGATACCAACTACTAGAAAATACATAAAACACAAAGACAACTATATTGCAATATCAAGAAAGAAATTACAGTGTAATTACCTCTTCCTTTGAGTTTACCCACTAGGGCTGACTTAACCAAAGTATGACCCCTCCTACAAATCCAGACTCCCCCATAGTATAACCAGAACTCAAGCTCTAATTACCATCAATAGCTATACCTATATTCTACAATTATTCCAATATATCTGCTATTAGTACTCCCCTGTTGCCAGCAATGAAGGTGGGAGGATGTTGAGTTGCCAGCTTAGGTACCTTGTAGTTGATGGAGCAAAATTTCATTAGACATAAGCCCTTATTTTGGTTAACTTGTGGAGTTGTAATTTTTTTCTAAAAAGGTTTGCCTCCTCTTAAGCTACCTTGAACAACCTAAGATTGTGAATAATGTTGATGGAATACTGTGAATAATGTAAACCGTAGATGATCAAGAGATTATTTTTTGGAAATATGGATTTTGGCTGATCATAGGATGCCCTTTACTTTGGTTTATGCATTATGGATATTTTACTCTATGAATTGATTAAGTTTCTTCTTTGATAGGTTTTATAAGATTTTGTTTAACCTGTGTGTGTTTGTATAAATATTAAATTTCTTTGGAATATTAAGAAAGTTTATAGGCTATTTACGATGAATTATTTTCAAGGTTCAGTTCTTCAGAGGAAGATGACATGGATACATCATGGACGCAACATCTGGTGAAGCGATATTATGATAAGCTTTTCAAAGAGTATCTTATGAATAATCTGATGCCATTTTTTTTGGGCTTAACCATTACGTGTTTGTTATATTTGATTAGATCAAACTTTAAATCTGGTTTTTGGCTTGATTTCTATTTGTTGATGTGGTTGAACTTTTGAAAGTTTGATTTTAGACATTAAATCATTTTTCCATTTTCTTAATTTTGGTTTGTTAATATTTAAAACATCAACATTAGTCTTCAAGTTTTTTGTTAAGAGATCATATTCCATGAAATATCTTTTTTCAGGTGGATGGTACAAGCTACAACTAATCCCTCATGCTACAGTCCCTATTTTGAAGATCAAACATATTCAGTACAATATTTTCTGTCATATTTACATCCATAATATTGTGGGTGAAATTAAGTCCAAAATTTTGTTGTGGCTTAATGAAATAGATGAACGCTTCCGTGATATGGTTTTGCTTGTATGTTATATTAGTTTAGCATTGCCAAACTTGTGTTGTTGGTACATTCATCACTAAATACTTTATTTACCTTTGTATTATTAAGTTTATTAAATTACTGAATACTTTATTTTGTAATTTTAATAGATTATGAATGAAAGTTATTAGTATTTATTTTGCTATAAAGTATTTATGTGTAGATTTAACTAAAGTGGAGTGCTTAAACTAAAATTTATTAAAAGCTAATTAATTCAAAAATTATTTTTGAGAAAAAAGTTATCTCTTTCATAGCGATAAGTTAAAGCTATAGAAAGATTTATATAGCCAAAAACAAAATGCAATTAAAAGGTTGTTATAATTATTATAACAATTGGAAATGATTAAATAACATTATTATAGCTTAATATTAAAGTTGTAAATACTATATCATAGCTTAATATTGTAGCTGTAAATACTATATTATAGCATTGAAAAAACGTTATTATATATTATAGATAGCACATTGTTTAAGCTATATAAACTTATTATAGCTCTAATGAAAAACACTATCAAATATTTGTATGGTAACGTATATAAGCTATATCTTCATACTCTACAATAGCACTCATTATAGCTTCAGAAAAACGCTATAAAAAGTCTCAGACTTTTAATAACATGGGTTGTCAGGACTTTCAAAAAATGCTATAAAAAGTCGATTATAGCCTTTTTCGTTAGCTATCGTATATGTTATTTCTTGTAGTGCACTACGCATTATTAGGCGATTTAGCAATGCTAGAGCATCAATGCGATATAACTTGCGTAACCAACTCATGATTAAGGTGAGCTTCTCTCGAAGTGTTCAGACGCCACACTTGCTCACCTTTCGAGACGCAAATGATTGTGCTTGATTAAGCAAGATATATCTAGAAGAATTCACTTATAATTCTTATAAAACTTCACAATTAAGAATAACAACCTCTCGACGCCTAATGTTTGTACTTGTCCACCTTTCGGGACACAAATGATGGAAGTTATCTTGCAAAGTGGAGTTTGTTTCCAAAGTAGTCCTTTTTGTACGTGTTAGCCTTATTCTTTCTACTTTCCCTCTCGAGTAGTTGGCGATATACACTGGTCAAGCGATGAACATAGCTCAACTAACGCGATAAGAATTATAAGTTAAACTTCTTATCAAAAACTTATCACAAACCTAACTACGAATAACACATTGACAAGTAAAAAGTCAAGAAATGATAGACTGAAAAGGTATAAACAGGTAATATATATAAAGAATGTAAGTCTTAGGTCATTCAATATGGACAACAAATATTACAAAGCAGTATTAAAATTGAGAGAAAAGAGACTGGAGAATATTACAAGTTAGGGGACAACGGGAGTATGGATTCTTCCCTACTCAAGACCTAAGCTCTCACTTTTACAACTGATCAAGAAGAAGAAGAAGAAAACATTTACAGACGACAGAAAGGCTATTCCTTTTTGCCACTCTCTAGGGATTCGCCTATTCAATCCTTTGGTCGAAACAGGCTTCTGCCCATACAGGCGTCAATTGGCCCATGCAGGCCCACTCTATTGCTTGGTGAGGATGAAGTCCTTTTATAGGTGGCTTTTGGCAGGAAACTTCTGTTCTTTTGAGATTGTCAATGTCGACTTCGGTCCTATGAAGCCACATCACTTCAACTACCATTCTTGTCCTCTAGTGAGCCTTCCTTGCCTGATAACGTAGTTCCTCGCCTGGAGATGTTATTCGTCAGGCGAGTTCCCATTACGTGGCCTTTGCACGAGATGTCTTCTGCGATTCACTAGTTTCTTCATTTCTACTCATCCTGCGTTTAGACATTGTAATCGCTTAAAACAGGCATGATACTTATGTAAGATGTATTTCTAAATAATTATGAATTTACAAGATAAGTTACACGTTTTGATCCTCTTCTTATGCGTTTTAGCCTCATTATTCTAATAAAAAGAGTTATAATAACGAATATTTATACACGTTATCAGGTGTTCCGTAAATCATCAACTTAAGATCTCCCAGCTTTAGACAGAACTTTACTAGTGGAGTTTCCTTATAACCTTAAATGCCATTTGTCCTACTTAGTTTCATTAAACTAAAATATGACTTAATTCTAATCCTATTAGAATTAATGAGATTTTAGGTCCATTTAATTTTAAACAATTTAAAATTAATCAAATTAACTCTAAGATCATATCTTTGCATGCAACTCTTATTATAGGTTGACAGTTTCTAATTATCAAATTTTATAACTATTATAAAAATAGTTAATTAGCCCTATAATCTGCATACTGTGGTTTAATTAATTAAAATCAAATTATAATTAAATAATAAACCATGCAACATGCAAAACATTATATTAATATAACAATTATATTACACTATGGATGTAATATGCTCAATGCAAATTGATTTTCATCTTAATTAATATAACACTTATATTAAAAACATTTCATGAAAATCATCAAGCATACACCATAAATTAATTTAAATATAACAAATTATATTTAACTAAGTAATGTCATGCATCATGCTTATCCAATTTCATTTATTTAAAATATCAACATATTTTAAATAACTCATGAAATTTATAATCATGCATCACTATCATACATTATAACACTTATCTATAGTATATATTAAAGGATGGAAGTGGAAAACCTTTTTGTTTTTCAATTTTGTCCCTTTTTTTAGTTCATTTACTTCTTTTCTACTTTGAAATTCATTGTAATTTGTCTTTTAAATTTATTTTTCAATTTGAAATTAATTATTATAATTATTATCTCATTTCTCCAAACTATTCACATACCCTTCTCATCTTAACTCTTTTGTATCTCTTTCAACCTTTCAATTTTTTTCAATTTGCCTTTTAACTTTATTTTTCAATTTGAAATTAATTATTGTAATTATTATCTCATTTCTCCCAACTATTCACATTCCCTTCTCATATTAACTCTTTTATGTTTCTTTCAACCTTTCAAATTTCTTCCATTTGCCTTTTAATTAACTTTATTTTTCAATTTGAAATTAATTATTGTCTCATTTCTCCCAACTGTTCACATCCTTTCTCATATTAACTCTTGTGTGTGTTTTTCAACCTTTCAATCTCTTCCTTTCCAAATATTTGTGTATAAATATCCCACTTTTTTTTTCATTCATGTTCACAAGTAACAACAAAATGATAAGGGTGAAGAAGAAATCAAATTATGTTCTTTTATTCTCTTCTAATTTTTTTATTTTGCTGCCTATTTTTCTATATAGAAGTACGATTGTGTATATTCCTTCATTATAGGTTTATTTTTAATACACAACATAAGTTGACGAAACTTGAACCACCAACTTCGTGCTTGAAATGTACATATGTCTATGCTCTTTATGTTTAAGTAATGTAATATTGAGATTTTTTTTAATGTAATCATAGAATCTTGCTCATGTTTTTTTCTTCATATAATTTTTTTTATTAAAGCAATTAATGAAATGGTTGAGTGACTTATACTTTGATTTTGTTAAAACAATGAAAATATTGTTGGAATTTATTAAGTATACATAAAGGTAATAAAATGTGTAAAGCAAGAAGTATTAAAGTCTTTCCTTTAATTCTTTATCTACAAAATCATTAAAAAAATTATGATTTCACATTTATAACTTCATAATTTCAAAAGAAATATGATTTTGGTGGATAGTTTACCCTTTCATTATATATTTTTTTTTAGTCTTGCTTTAGTGGCAATTTTGTCATTCACATAGATTTAATGTTTGAGGCCATTTTCACATTTAACAAGATAGAAGTTACATTTTGTTAACTTTTCATCTCCTTATTAGAAAAAAGGTTTTGATTCCATAACTGATAATAATTAGTTAATGCTCTATGTTATTAGGGCCACAATGCAACGTTTCTATCTTCCATAACTTATATTACATAATGCTATATGTTATTACACAGCTAACAATCTTTCTATCTTCCACATTATTTTGATATATATAGATTAGATGGTTAAGTTTGCAATGTATAAGCTCAAAATGTTAAGAAATGGAATTTGAATTGTGCAAACAAATAAAATTCTAAGATACATTTGAAAGATGATAAAATTATCTTTTTACTAAATAAATTCATTTTTCACTCATTAGGATTTGAATATATAAATAGGATATAAATATGAAAATGTTGAAATGATTGTTCCAATTTTATAAAGTTAAGTTAAAACTATAACTTTTTCATGTATGATTTTCACGTGCATCGCACACATTGTCTACTAGTAATATATAAAAGTGCATGAACGTGTTTAACCTAAGGTGAGATTTATCTAAATGGCATCCATAATGCATTTAAATAACAATTGAACCTGTAAAATTGGCCCCTAAGATAAATAAAGCAATAATTACAATAATTAAGCTTTAAGAATATCCTAAAAGTGCTTCTAAACCTTCAAAACTAATCCCAAAACCTTTAAAAAGCTTCAAACTGGGCCCAAAAACCTTGAACTAGTCCAAAAAAAGGAAGAACCGACCCAAACCAATCTGAACCGATGCCAAACCGTGTGACAGATGGTGAACTGGAGTCGAACTGCTCCAAACCGCTGAACTAGTGCTAAACCAAAGTCGACCACGTGCAAACCACCTAAAGCTAAGTCGCTTAGCCGCGTCTTCGCCTTCTCAAGCCATCAGTCGTGCCTCCTTTATGCTGCTAATGTCAAGTTAACGTCTTGAAGACGTCAACCCTTTTTCTTCCTTCTCCAAAAGCGCTACGTAACTTCTTTTTTTCTTGAGTTTGCTTGAGAGAATTTTCTACCGAGAGAATACGTCAGAGTATGCAAATAAAAATTTTGAGAAAAACTGAACTGCTCAGTCATTCTCCTACCTCCCACTTCTTCACGATGAAGAAGAGGGAGTTGAGAGATCTGTGGGTTAAGTGGGATAACCACCCACATTTCTCATTTAATTAATTAAATTTAAATTTAAATTTAATAATTAAATTAAATTAAAATTAAAATTAAAATAATAATGGGGTATTTTTAAAAATATCAAAATAAATTAAAATATTTACAAACTATAACAAAATTTTGGATTCTATCACTGATAGTCTTTATCACTATAGCATATCAATGACTATCAGTGATAGAATTTGCTATAGGTTGTAAATATTTTGTAAAATCTACTATTTTTAAAAATTCTCCAATAGTTAATTAATTTAGGGAAATTTTTAAAATAGCAAATTTTGATAATGTAATCCTAGGTTTTGGATTTTCTTAAGATATCTCATTACCCTTTCTATAACATTTCAATGTTCTAAACTAGGTCTGCTGGTAAACTTACATAGTAAGCCTACATCATAAGTTGTGTCTGGTCTAGTGCAATCAGCAACATATCTTAGACTACCAATGATACTAGCATACTCAGATTGGTTAACACTATCACCAGTGTTTTTGGACAATTTAACAGAGTCATAGGGTGTACAAGCTAGTTTGTGTTGGCTTTTTGGCCCTTAATCTCAAATTAATTTATTTATTTATGTTTTGATGATAACAAATCTGATTTTTTTTATTGACAATTTTATTAATTTGAATAGTCCATAACGTAGAGCTTGGAAAGATAATTCTAACGCCTCTTGAATCACCCAAATCGAAGTTCAAACAAAGAAAATATTGCTAAAAGAAGCTTAACGGAAAAATACCCGAGATGGTGACGTGGCGGCCAAGCATTCAATTTGAACCAATTAGAGAAAGCCACTTGGAGCAATGGAGGAGTAACAAATGTGGATTTTGCTTATGTTTTATTGGCTTTTATAAAGAAAATGAATTTAAAAAGAAAATGACTTTAATATTATTGTTTTTCCTTGTGTCTAACGCTAGTTTTTTTAAAAAGATTGTGAAGTTGCTTTATTGGTTTTTAAACAAAGACTTTTGAAAAGACATATTATTATTTTATTATTTGTCTTCTGTCTAACGGCTATTTGAGTTTAAATCTCAACCATTCATTTTTTTTTTACTTACATCTAATGACCTAAATTCATTTTTAAATACTTCACTTTTCCCAAATTTTAAAACATAAGATTATTAAAACTTTACAACCCTCAAAAAGTGAAAAGCCAACATTGTTATTCTCTCTAAAGCTTCCAATTTTTGTTCTTTTCATCTTATTCTTGTGAGAATTCTTATTGTATTGTGAGAATTAAATTTGTGAGCTTCAAATTGTATATTTACTCTTTTAGAGAGTTTTCTTTTGTGTGATTTAAAACTTCAACATATTGTAACGGTTGGATCCTAACCCGTAGAAAGGATCGGGTTTGCTCTTAAACCCGAAAAAGAAGCAAGAATCGGTTAGGCTCAAATCCGTGGAAAGAGTCAAAAGAAGATTTTCAATCAAAATCCCAAGAGGGGCTTGGGAAAGTGGATGTAGGTTGAGTTTAACCGAACCACTATAAAATTACGGTGTCTTCTTCTCTAACTCTTTTCTAATTATTTTTTAATTTAATTTTAGTTACATATTCTTATTGGTTGAGTTTGATTGCATACTTCCATTCATATCTTTTTATCAATCCTGTTATTTAACAAATTTTACAAAGTTCTTTATTTAATTTTTTAAAAAAATATCTAATTAGTTGAATTTACTTTTTATTTGTTAAAAACTTTAATTAAACCCTATTCACCCCCCCACTAGGGTTGCCATACCAATCCAACAGTTTGCTCTCAAAGTACTTGTACTTCTTTAGAATCTTTTCTATGTAATGAGATTGATCTAGAGATAGTTCATTTTCAGTTCTAGTAATTTTGATGCCTAGGATTACATCTGCTTCTTCTAAGTCTTTCATGTCAAAATTTGCACTCAACATTGATTTTACATCATTTATGACGTGTAGGTTTGTGATAACTTGTAGAAATACAAGTTATTATAGCCTCTTTTATTAGAATAATGAGGCCAACACAAGGAAGAAGTATGTCAAAACACGTAGTTATATTGAAATTACATAAATACTTAGAAAGGGACTTTACATAAGCATCCATGTCTATATTACCACGATTTATCATGTTTTAATGTATGATTAACAAACAGAAAGGAGCTACCGAATCATAGAAGAATTTGTGAGAAGCTACACAAGAAAGACTTGTCTGGTGATTAATAGCTTTTATGCGAGGAACCACATCATAATGTGAGGAAGATTCACTAGATGACAAGAATGGTAGTTAAAGTTGATATAACTTGACAAGACTGCAACCAGTGCTAACATGTTCAGAAGAATAGAAGTTTTCCGCCGAAAAGCTGCCTATAAAAGAACTTCATCTCTACCAAGGAAAAGAGGCCAGGCGTCTGAATAGACCAACCAAAGGCTTGACGAAGCCATAGTGAGAGGCCTGAATGGGCATAATCCTAGAGAGAGAAGGGCGGAAAGGATTAGTCTTTCTGCTGTCTGTAAACATTTTCTTCTTCTTCTCCAGTCATACTGTAAGTGAGCTTAGAGTCTGAGTGGTGAAGGGTCCATTTCCCATTCTCCCTAACTTGTACTCATTCTCTTTCTTTTATCTTCATTTTTGTATTATTTGTGTAATATCTATACTGTTCATATTGTACAATGCCCGAATGCCTGCATTCTTTAATATATGTTACATACTTATGCCTTTTCAATCCATCATTTATTGACTTTTCACGTGTCAATGTGTTATTGGTAGTTAGGTTTGTGGTAAGTTTTTTATAAGAAGTGCAACTTATAATGTTTGTTGCATTAGTTGAGCTATATTCATCATTTGGCCAGCATCAATCGCCAACTATCCGAGAGGGCAAGTGACAAGGATAAGGTTAGTGCGCGTAGAGAGGAGTTTTGCAACAAACTCCACCTTGATGAGATAACTCCCCTCATTTGCCTCCTAAAAGGTAAACAAGTGTGGATATTGGGTACCGAGAGGTTGCTGTCCTTAATCACAGAGTTCTATAAGTATCATAAGTGAACACTTCTAGATACACCTCGCCTAATCATACTTAGTCACTTGGACCTCGAAAGACGAGCAAGTGTGGCATTTAAAGACTTCAAGAGAAGCTCGCCATAATCATAAGTTGGTTTAACTAGTTGTATCGCATCAAGACTCTCGCATGGTTTAATCGCATAATAATGCGTAGACTTTCCTTCACCCCCTTCTTACATACAAGTTAACACGCATCTCCATTTAGCATCCATTTAGTCTCCTTTACAGATTCTCAAGCATACATAAGTAGGATTAGTCTTAGTTCTGATTCTTTTATACTTTATTCATTTAATTATTTTATAGCACCCAATTGATGAGTAGATCCTAAAATTGAGTTTTGATATCAAGTCCCTGTGTTCAACTCTAGATCACCCAGATAAATCTATTGTTTCGCTTATACTTGGGCAAGCAGTAGGAAAACTTGCATTCGACAAGAACTTAGTGGTTACGCGATAAAGAGGTATATAGTGAGTACTTTCCATACAGTGATCATGATCGATCACTTATCGCATAGAATTAATTGTGCATTTAGTTAGTGGAACACTACAATACCACCCTAAGTCCAAACGAAACACCCAGTTTGATCCAAAGATTAACATGTCATCTACGTATAAGCATATGATAGTACATAACCTTTCTTCAGTTTTATAGTAGATACATTTGTCACTCTCATTTACTTTGAATCCTTTGGACATGATTAAGTTGTCAAACTTTTCGTGCCATTGCTTAGGAGCTTGTTTTAGGCCATAAAGGGATTTAACTAATTTACAAACTTTAGATTCTTGATCGTGAACTATGAAACCTTCACATTGTTCTATATAAATCTCTTCTTCTAAATCACCTTTTAAGAAGGCAGTTTTAACATCCATCTGATGTATTAAGAGATTTTTCGAGGCAACTATAGAAATCAACATTCTAATTGAGGTGATTCGAGTGACCTGAAAGAAGGTGTCGAAGAAACCTATGTTTTCCCTCTACCTAAAATCTTTTTGTTATTAGTCTAACCTTATACTTATCCATCAGGTTTGAGTTTCTTTCTTAAGACCCATTTGTTGCCTATTGCTTTACAGTCAGAGGGTAGGTCGAGGGTAGGTCAACTAGGTGCCAAGTTCTATTGGATTCAAGAGAGTCCATTTCATCATTAATAGCATATTGCCATAAGTTGGTATCTAGAAATAAAAGGATGAAATCCGGCGTTAGGGAAGAGAGATAGCAGCAAAAGCAAGGACAGCAACTACGGCTCCTTCAACCAGGTCTGCGAAATGAACTAAGGCCTAACCTTGAACTCTACTATCTTTTGGATCTTTTACGTTATACATTTCAAAGTCTTTTCCAAAGTCTTTCATGGTTCTAGCTATCTTGCTTCTTCTAGGTTCAGGATCTACTTCCTTATCTTAGGTTTGGATCCTAACTGAAGGTAGACTACTTGAACTTGAGTCCCCCACTAGTTTGACTATTTAAGTTCTCACTATTTCTAGATTTAAAAGGAAATTTATCCTTAAAAAAATCTACATCTTTTGATTTTATAATCACCTTATTTTCTAAGTCATAGAACCTATAGGCTTTACTATTTTCAGCGTATCTTATGAAGACACATTCATATGCTCTCCTGGCGCTAGTGTTTTTCTTTTAGAATCGGGTATGCTTACAGAGGCTAGACATCCCATGTTCTAAGATAGGACATGTTTGGTGTTCTATTCTTAAGGACTTCGTATGGTGAAGTTTTACTGTTTGATTTCAAAATCCTATTAAGAACATAATTAACTGTTTTAATTATTTCACCCCACCAATATGGTGTTGCTCCTGATTCAAGCAAGATAGAAACTCTAACTCAGTTAGAGTACCATTTCAGGAGAGTAAGGTGCAATTGTTTCGTGTATTATTCCTTTTGAGATATAGAACTCATTGAAAGCAACTAAATCATATTCAGTTCCTCTATTGCTACGAAGTTTCTTAATTCTTTTGTTAAATTGATTCTCTATTTCAGTTGTAAACACCTTGAACATGTCAAAGGCATCACTTTTATTCTTAAGTAGGGTAAATAAAAGTGTAGTCGGAACAGTCATCGATAAAGGTTCTAATATACCTTCTACTGTTCCTAGTTACCATCGAATTCACATAAATCAAAATGAAAGAGTTCTAAAGGCTCTATGATCGTAGTTATAGATTTATGCGAAGTCTTTGTTATCACAGTTTGACTACAACATGCACATTTCTCAAATTCATTCAAAAATAATTTAGGAATTAGATTCAACCTACTCATGTTGCTAATTAATATTTTATTAACATGACAAAGTCTAGCATGCCAAATATTAAATGTAGACAACATGTAAGCAGAAGGTAATTTCTTATTCATTTCCAGGTTTAATTTAAGCACGTCATCAATAACGTAACCTTTTCCCACAAATACTTTATTTTTTGTTAAGGTAAATAAATTTGATCCTATAGTTTGTTTGAAGCCACCTTTGTTGAGGAGATATCCGGAAACCAAATTCTTCCAAATTTTTGGAGTATGCAGAACTTCCTTCAGTACAAACATTTTGCCAGATGTGAATTTCAGTTCTACTTCTCCAACGTCGGCCACCTTAGTTGTGTGATGATCTCCCAAAAGGATATTCTTGTCCTTGATCTCATTATATTTTCTAAATAAACTAAGGTCATGACAGATATGGCGAGATCCACCGATGTTTAGCCACCAACCTTCAGATCCCCTAATCACATTAACTTATGTAATTGTAGCTACTAATTCCTCTTCTACCAGGCTTACCTGCACAACGGGTCGATTCCCGTTTCTACAATTTCTAGTTATATGCTTAGTTTTATTACAATTATAACAAAAAACTTGTATCGTACGTCTGGACTGGGGTTTCTGCGTGTTATTCTGTTTGTTGGATTTGTGTTTCATCTTGTTTCCTTTCTACTTCAGATCCAGTTTCATAACTGCGGTAGACTTCTTCCTGGGAATTGTGTTTACTTCCTCTTTTTGATCATGTTTTCTCGCTTCCTCCTTTATCTTTAAACGCGTGATGAGACTTTCCAGCGAGAATTCCTTAGTTTTGTGCCTTAAGCTGTTCTTGAAATCTTTCCACATAGGAGGCAATTTGTTAATAATAACTACAACTTGAAATTGATCGTCAAGCGACATACCTTCGCTGATAATCTCAAGTGCTATCTTCTGAATTTCATGCAATTGAGCCTCCATGAATCTATCATCAGTCATTTGATATTGCAGGTACCGGCTAACCACGTACTTCTTGGATCTCGCTTCCTCCATGTCATACTTTTTCTGTAACACGACTCACACTTCTTTCGCAGTAGGCATGGTACTTTAATAATCATGTAGCTCATCAGTAAGACCATTAAGAATTAAATTCTTACATATGAAATTGGTCTTTGTCCACGCGGTAAGATTCTTAACTTGCTCCGCAGTTGGATTGGTCTCTAAGACTTTTGGTTTATCAGTGGTACAAGCGGCAGCAACCTTCTTCAAGGTGAGGAAAAACAACATCTTTTGCTTCCATCTCTTGAAATGTGCTCCTTCAAAATGAAAATGGTGGTTAAGCTCAGAGGACTTCAAATCAACTTGGAATGGTCTGGCAATCACAGCAGAAAGGAGAAGTCTTAAAATTGTTGTTGCACTTCGTATAGAAGGACTTGTAAGTTGAGAAGCTTTAACGCCTAGACTGAACGCGAGCTTCTTTGTCTTGTATCTCGCAGAATGTACTGGTATCTCGCCTGGTGAAGTCGCCTAATGGTAAAACACCAAATGATCTCGCCTACTGATTACCTCGCCAACTGATCAAAACGCCAAGTGGTCAAATTGCCAAGTAGTCAAGACGACGGGTTAAATCGCTTGGTCAAAATGCAAACTGCAAAACAGAAACTGGTTAGGAAATGGCTGAGTGGCAGATCTCGCTCTCTTTAAGACGTTTCGCGGCTCTACTCTTTTTTTATTTTAACAATATGATTGCCTCATCGTCCCTAAGATAAAACAGCTCCGTTCTTCAATTAGTTTTGCACTAGAACTAATTGAATTCACAACACTCAAATAAACACTCAAATGCTCGAAATACTAATGAGAGATTTTTTTTTTTTTTTGAGAAATTGTTTATGTTGAAGTGAGAAGTGAGACCATATATATAGAAGCGAGGAGGCAACCAACGGTCATAAAACAAAATTAAGGACAGAATAAAAAATTGATTGATAAATATCATTTAATTTGAAACAGCTTTGAATTTGAAAAGTCAAAGAAGGACGTTTATAATATAAAAAAAAACGTTTGAAGATAGTTTTAGCAAAAATTATATTATTATTTTATTCCTCCTCTCCTCGCCATGCTCAAGGGACAGTAGCGGCGACGTGCATGAAGATATAGGCATATCTATATTTGTCTATCTCCTCACTCCTTTCAAAACTTGGGTGCCCTTAGGGTCCAAACCCATGAGTTCATATGAGTTTATAAAGGAGACTTCCACAGTGTGAGAATGCATGGTGTTAAATAAAATAATAATAAATATTTGCTTACTCAAAATTTTCATTAACACCTATTTTTATGAAGGTGGGTCATCAATTATAAACACTGTTCTGAAAGGGCATCCGTACAAAATGTAGTTGTTAGGCAAACCAAAGATCCTCCATGAACGCTATAGGGGAATAATAAATTTGAATCAATTGTGTCAAAGCTGCCACAATAACCCTCGACTCATCAAACAAATGGGCATTGTCTTCTCTTACCTGCTTAACCCACTCCACTTCTGCAAATTGAAAATTCATCGATATACGACACAAGGATGGATCTAGAATTTCATGTTAGAAGACACAATTTTGCATAAGATTAAAAATCGTGTACTTCTAAATTTTAAATTTGCTTCTATAAATAGTTTTTTAACTTTAAAATATGTATAATAGGTCCGGCTTTTATTCTCTAACAGAAATTAGGTGACTCATATAAAAAATAATATAAAGTAAAGAAATGAGAAAATTTGTTGATAGAAAACTAAGGCGGATTCCATGTTTTAAGAAATGGCATAAGTTAAAAATAATAATAATAATACCTATAGTGTCACATGTCACCCGTTGAAAGGATGAGTTAGAGAAATTTTCCCCTTATCAATAACTTTCCAAATACTAAGGTCCATTTGTCACAAAACCAATCATGGGAAAGTCTTGAGTACTACAAAAGTATGATGCTCATGTTATCATGCTTTTACTATGATATATACAATAGTATATGAAATATAATTCAGTTGATCATAATGTTTATAAACATATATATAATTTGTTCATATATTGTGATGTGCAGATGTACATAATATTTGCTTGAAGTCAATTACAAGTAAATAACAAACATCTGACTCCTTGAAATCTCAACTTAAGCTAAGTAATAAGTTTCGAGTACTAACCATGGAAATGATGAATTATTTGGAGTAACAATTTTGTGAAGTATACAGGACTTAAAAGAGAGAGAGAGAAAAAAACTAGAGAGAGTTAAAGAAATGAAAAGTGAAAACCATTTGAGAAAGAAAAATTGAGAAAAGTGATAATCTTTTGAAGAATCAAATTAGCGATAGAACATTGTAAAAATAGGGTGCTCCTGCTAGTACTTAATTGTTATCATATTAGTCCATCTATAGTTAAATCACAATTTATCATGTGAGAAATTTTTTAAAAAATATATTTTATATTTGTTTTTTTTTTCTATGTGAATTCCTATGTGATTTATTTTCAATTTTTAAGAATTACTAGTTCAAAATCAAACAATTTTTTTTTTTTTTTTTTTGTTGGAAGGTCTTGCATTTTAATTAGTATTAGTTTAGGAGTTTTTAAATGAAGGTGTAGACTTTTTGGAATACCTTAAATCCTAATCAAAATATGTATGAGAAATATTTAATTTGTTTTCTTTTTCGCTTTAGGATTAGATACGTATTAGTTTAGGAGATTTCAAATGAAGGTGAAGATTTTTTGGAATACCTAAAATCCTAATCAAAATATGTATGAGAAATATTTAATTTGTTTTCTTTTTCGCTTTAGGATTAGATACGTATTAGTTTAGAAGTTTTCAAATGAAGGTGGAGACTTTTTGAAATACCTTAAATCCTAATCAAAATATGTATGAGAAATATTTAATTTGTTTTCTTTTTCGCTTTAAGATTAGATACGTGTGCTACAAACCATCTAATTCTTAGGTTTTATTCATTTTACTCATTCAATAAATTTTGAAACTTTCTAATAATATTTATTCTCTCTCTAATTCGTAGACATAGTTAACACATTGTTATGAACTACGTAAATCTATAAATCGACTTTTTTTTTTTTTTTTTTGCTTTTTTTACTTTTTTTTTTTTTTTCTTTTTACCTACAAGAACTTTAGAGAGCATAATACTAAATTATTAATTGAATCTAGACTTGTATGAAAATCTATAGTGGCCATTTATGAAAAAATAGTGGATATGGTCATGAATGAAAATTGGATCTTATTTAAGGTTCCCAACTTTAATAGTTATTTCACTAACGTATATAATCCAAAAATACTGTGGAATGCAATTTCGATGGATTTGCCAATTTCGGCCAGATTAAAATTGGGTTTATATTTTCATAAACTGAACCAAAACGAACGGCCTACAGGAGAGAAGACTATGGACATAGAAATGTTCAACTGAAAATAGCCTAAAAGCCTGACATGAATAACAAATGGATGCACAAATGAAACAATAAGGATAAAGGGGAAAAAAACAATACGAGTACATGTACAACTCTATTGCTCTTGTTTCAAAATTGTTTTCAAATCATCAGCTCGTTAGAAAGAAATTTGAAAATGGTAATATCTCATAACGTTTGGATCCTTTCGAAACAATCCTCTCGAAGATCTTTTCCCAATCCTTGATTCAGCTGTTAAAGAGCATTTTTTAGGCGATCATGGATCTCTTCCCATTATTTGATCAAAGTGTTAAAATTGTTTTGGAACATATTCAAGACGCAACATTGGGTCAGGATAAACATATAAACAACTGAATTTCAAAGTGGAAGTGACGCACAAGAAATACGTGCATCTTTTTCACCTTGATAGCCACATGGAGATCCCTAAGAATGGAAGCATAATGACCAATCCATAGTTCACTAAAGTATCAGCATCTTCGATTTGTTCCATCTTATTATGCAAACTTCTCCATATACTTCTTAAAGCCCCATGTTCATCCTGCATTACGCATGGTTTACCCTCACTTAGCAATGCTTATCAATGATTCTTCTTTTATTTGTTCATTCATTTTATTCTTTTTTTGAGTGTGGAAGTTACAAGATAGAAATAAAGTTACCCTTGTGCTTGGTTCACTAAAATGATCCTGATTATCTGAAGATATCAATGTCCTTTCATTGTGCTGCGACACTTGATGTAACTCAGGTTCACCCCTGTTGTAGTCCTTTCTTGAGACAATCTTGTAAGCAGAATCGGTATGAACTGTTTCCATTACCGAGCCAAAGAAGTTCGTTACAGGAACCTAGAAAGAAGAGAAAGGGACAAATTAGTAACTTTTCTACAGTAATAGACAACAAATTGGTGAAAATTAGAAAGAAGCATGACTGCTGCTATGATTTTGTTAGACCACACATCATACACACTTATGCTAGGAGGGGTAGTCTGGGAAATTCATACCTAGAGTAAGTGGGGTTGGGTGACGTATGTGGTGTTATGTATATATATATATATATACTACTTTTATATTTTGGGACTTAGGTTATGTTTTGATATTAAACTTGACTGGAGAATGACTCCTCGAAAGAGCCAGTGCATTTTGTTCTCAGTAAATCAAGGTGCTAAACTCTCATTAGAGGGTTGTTAAATTAGTATCAGAGCGTTTGTCTTGGTTAAATTTGGGAAGATGCCGCTGAAGAAACATGAGGAGAAAGGAAAGGATTCCGACCACACTGTGACTGATGTTCTGAAAGGATCAGATGTGTCCATGAAGGAACTGGCAGAGAAAGTTAATTTAATGATGCAGCAAATGAATGAGCAAAGGAAGATATCGGTTGAGAATTAGAAAAGCATAGAGTTGATGTTCCATAACTTTAAGGACCAGAGGAGTTTAATCTCTGCCTTATCTCGGGGAGCCTCGATTCAAAGTACAGAGGAAAGAATGACTCCCCAAAACGGAAGTACCCAGAGGAATTTGGAGAGTCTCTAGTGAAGAACGTGAATGACGGAGGAGGACAGCGTGTGAAAACAGAGGAAGGGTATGCCAATCGGAGTAGGTTTAGGAAGGTAGAGATGCCGATGTTTGATGGCAGTCAACCTGACTCTTGCTATTCAGGGCAGAAAGGTATTTTCGTATTTATCGGCTTTCAAATTCAGAAAAGATTACAGTGGCTTTATCAATTCCGACCAACACGGAGGTACCCTATGCGCACGTTTCTTAGTCATCAAGCAAGAAACGACTGTCACCGACTTCTGTGAGCGTTTTGAGGCTCTGTCGCCCCATTACCTCACCTCTTTGACAAAGTACTTGAAAGCACTTTCTTGAACGGGTTAGATGCAGAGATCAGGGCTGAAGTTGTTTGCTTTGAGCCGGTTGGATTGAGCCAGATCATGCGAGCGGCCCAGAGGAGAGTTGAAGATAAAAAGGTAGCGTAGAAAGATAGAATGGGCCCATACAAATACACTAAAGCCTTTCAGCCCCTCCAATCATGCCCAGAAAATCCAGGTGTCACGCCAGCCAAGGCCATTGAGGCAGTGCCCATCCATTCCATCATGTCGGTGTGAAAAGACACTCCAATTAAACGCTTGTCAAACTCCGAACTACAAGCACAAAGAGCGAATGGTCTGTGTTACCGTTGCGACGAGAAGTACACCGTGGGACACCCCTACAAAAGTAAAGAGCTGCAGTTACTTGTGGTGGACAACGAGATGCTAGGAGAGATTGACGACATGAGCGTGGATACCGTTCCATCGGAGGAGGAAATGAAGGAAGTTATGAAACTATCTCTTAATACTGTGGTGGCTATCTCTAACCCGGCACCCTGAAGCTCAAAGGAAAAATCGAAATGGAAGAAGGGAAGTTGTGGGTAGCTTCGCAGTCCACGAGAACCACAACTTCAGAGCTCCTCAGGTAGTAGAAAAATTGAAATTACCACTAACCGATACCACCAACTACAAGGTAATCATGAGAACAAGTTCGACAGTGCGCACAAAAGAGATTTATAAGAATGTGGTGGTCTCGCTAGAGGCATCACCATTAAGGAAGACTTCTTACCATTGGAACTTGGAGGGGTCGATCTGATCCTTGGAATGCAATGGCTGAGAACATTGGGCATGACCGAGGTTGGTTGGAAAAATTCAACCTTGTCCATTGAGGTGGGTGGGAAGCGGATAATCATCAAAGGAGACCCTAGTCTCTTGAGCTGAGAAATAATGCTTAAAAAGATGCAAAGCACTTGGGATAAAACCGATCAGGGTATTTCGTGGAGTTGCGTACAATCACGGTGGAGATGCAAACAGAAGAGGGTGAGGGGAAACCACCGGCTTTACCATGGGGCAACCGATGCAAGGATTAATTGAGCATTTCGCGGAAATTTTTAAACGCCTGACCGATTACCGCCATACAAAGATGCTGACCACCGAACCATTCCCAAGGATGACTGCGAAACAGTGAACCAACGACCCTACCGCAATTCATCATATCAGAAGGATGAGATTGAGAGCCTAGTTGCAGAAATTCTTCGCGCAGGGATCATAAGGCCTAGCCATGGACCCTATGCTAGTCCGATCCTCTTGGTTAAGAAGAAAGACAGAAGTTGGCGATTCTACATCAACTACAGAGCATTGAATGAGTTAACGGTGTCAAATAAGTTCCCCATTCCAGTCATCGAAGAACGTCGGATGAGCTGTTTGGGGCAAAGATCTTCACCAAGCTGGATCTCCGTTCAGATACCACTAGATACATGTTCACGAAGCAGATATGCTGAAAACGGCGTTTCGTACTCATGATGGGCACTATGAGTTCCTAGTCATGTCGTTTGGACTCAAGGATGCTCCAGCTATGAACAAGGTTTTTAAACCTTTCCTAAGGAAAATTTTCCTAGTCTTCTTTAGTGACATCCTTATCTACCGCACAGATTTAGAATCTCATCTCAATCACTTGACCCTAGTGTTTAAACTTTTGCGGAGCAATTCATTATATGTAAATTTCAAGAAGTGTCGTTTCGCTTAGAGTCGTCTGGAATACTAGGGCCATTGGGTGTTGGCAGAGGGAGTTAAAGCCAATCCACAAAAGGTACGGCCAATATTGAAGTGGCACCAACCCACCACAGTTCGAGAATTACAAAGTTTCCTTGGGCTAACTAGCTACTACTGTTGGTTTGTAGTAGCCTATAGACAGACAGCACAACCATTACATCGGATGACGGGAAGTGATGCCTTTGTTTGGTTGGAGGAGTCTGTCGAAGCGTTTGAACAATTGAAACGAGTCATGGTAACGTTATCTGAATTAGCTTTGCCTAATTTTTCTAACACTTTCATTGTTGAGACTGATGCTTCAGAAATGGGGGTAGGAGCGATTTTGACACAAGGGCATAGGGCCATTGCCTCTTACAGCAAGGTTCTCTCTCCCTGCACACAAGTGAAATCTGGTTTAGAGAGGGAGCTTAGGACTATTGTAATAGCTGTCCAACGTTGGCGTTCTTATCTATCGGGAGGACGATTTATCGTAAGAACGGACCAGCAATCTTTAAAATATATCGTCGAGTAAATGGTGATCCAATCGGGTTATCATATTTGGGTATCCTAGCATCTCGGCTATGATTTTGAAGTGCACCACAAAGCCGACCCTCAAAATAACAGCCAATGGCTTATCATGCATGCCACCTCGTGTGCATTTAGCAAATTTGACAGCCCTAGCCATTCTCGATGTGGATGTCATCCGGATGAGGTTACATCTGATGACTATCTCTGGCAAATAAGGAAAGATTTGGAGGTTAGTTCGACCGTCAGCCAGGCTTCTCGGTGGTTCAAGGAAATTTGTTATAGAAAGACAGACTGGTCCTATCTGCCCATTGACTTGATTCCCACAATCCTTCACATATCATGATTCAATGCTTGGAGGTCATTCCAGCTATTTGAGAATGTACAAGAGGATTTCTAGCGAACTGTACTGGCGAGGCATGAAAAATCTGATTAAGCAATATGTATCAGGATGTGAAACATGCCAAAGGAACAAAGCTAGCACTTTAGCACTCGCTGACCTGCTACAAACCCTGCCTGTTCCAGATTGAATTTTGGTGGATTTCTCCATGGATTTTATTGAGAAACTTCCACGTTCACAAGGGTGTGATAGCATCTTTGTGATAGTTGACCGACTGAGTAAGTATGCCAGGTTCTTACTCTTGAGTCGCCCTTATACAGCAAAAATTGTGGCCCAATTGTTCGTTAAGGAAGTTGTACGTGAGTTTGGGTTTCCCAAATCTATTGTCCCTGACCTGTATAAAGTATTTATCAGTAAGTTTTGGGGTGAGATGTTTCGCTAACAGGGAACTCAGCTACAGAGAAGCACGAGTTATTACCAACAAATAGATAGACATACAGAAATCGTGAATAAGAGTGTGGAGTCGCATTTGCGTTGCTTCTGTGGTGAAAAATCAAAGAAATGGATGGAATGGGTGGATTGGGCCGAGCATTGGTATAACACTTCCTATCATGCTACTTCAAAATCCACTCCCTACCAAGTTGTGTTTGGCCAACCACCACCAGCCCTCACTTTTTTATGGAAGCCAGAAAACTTCCAATGCCACCCTCAATGAACAATTGCTAGAACGAACAAGGTGCTACATGAGCTAAAGTATTACCTAGAGAGGGCTCAAGAACGAATGAAACAATACGCTGACCACCACCGCCATGAAGTCAAGTATACTGTGGGTGATTGGGTGCATTTAAAATTAAAACCTTACCGGCAGCATATAATGGCACGGCAGTATAGCGAGAAATTATCCTCTAAATATTTTAGACCTTACCAGATTGAAGAAAAGATCGGTTTCGTAGCTTATCGTCTCACATTACCATGAACGACATCCATCCATTGAAGCAAGCTCTCACTAGACAACTCCTGTTGAATCTTCGCCCCCTGCCTTTACCAATGACTTTGAATGGGAAGCCATACCGAAAGTGATAACTTATAGAAATACAATTTATTATGGCCTTTTAGGTAGAATAATGAAGACTTAACGCAACAAAAAGAAAGATGATGCATAGCAAAATAGACAAAATAGGATAATTACACATTACAAGCATCAAAAGAGTAAAACACCTGTTTATAACGGTTTTCATATCTTAATGCAGGTTTTTAAGCGAAAGAAAGAGTAGTAGCGACGCGACAAGCATCAGGTGATAGGCCACGTGTCAACCAGGCAACAAGAGGAAGGATGCTAGGTGATCTACATTGCTAGAAGACAAGAATGGTTTGCGTGGATGTCAGAAAAGGATGAAAAGACGTTTGCGGCGCCACGCAGCAATGTCAGAGAATTAATGACACTCAGACTATGATAAGTCCCATCGGCCCTTGCCTATAAATACAAGGATATATCCTCGAAACAAACTCTGCGAAATTTATGGAGAACAAGCTCAACTTTATTCCTTATCTTTCTTCTTTACTTTAGGTGAGAGCTTAGAGGAGAGTCGACATAAGTCCAAACCCCATTTTCCCCCTCAATTGTAATAGGCAAAAATAGAGCCAATAAGCATAAGAAATTGTGCTTAGAGGCTCGACTCATTTCTTGTAACTTTCATTTGTATTTTCTATTTATTCGTGTTTGTGATCTGAATCTCATGGCCGAAAAGTCTAAAGTTTTCTTTATGAATGCAAAACATTACTACTTTCACTCACCCATTTCTTTACCGTTCCATGATATCCGTTCTATGTAATCATAATAAAATGCAAAGTATAAATAGTTAGTAGAGAATCTGGATGATGGTATTATCTATCTTACTTAGTTAGGTGTTGTACTCAATACATCATTCTATTCAAAAGAAAGAATAAAATATTTAGCGTTGTCACTAGAAAGAGTAATGACCTGGACCTCACTAAATAGGCAGTGAAGAGAGTGTAGAGATACAATCTTGTCACTAAATTCCTCTTTAACATACATACAGAAATGTGAGTGTGTGGCGATAAGGCGCCAAAAGGTTGCTCGCCTTAATAGATGGTGAGTTATAGATAATGCAATCAAATAGATTAAATATAAATCATTTGGTAATTTCGAGTATTTGCATCCCGGAAGGCGAGTAAGTATGGCGAAGGCGCCGAGAAGAGGCTCATCCTAAATTTGAAATTAAAAAGTAATTTGAATCACCTCAATCTACTATTTAACTTTGTAACGCATCAAAATTGCACAGACATTCCTTCCTTCATCTCGCCTAAATAAAACTGAGTTCACATCACGCATAACCACCACATCTTGTTCCCCTCACACATAGTATAGTTAGACTTAGAATAGTTTATACTATGAATACATCAATACTACACAGTCACCACATGAAATTAACGTACGCGTTATAACCATGACCAATATAGATTCTCTGTGTTCAACCCTGACATACCTAGGAAACCTCTTTTTTCGCTTACACTTAGGCAAGAAAATAGAAAACTTGTACACAATTGATAAATCCTTAGACTTAGGTTACTCATAAGTAGGCGCCATCCCCTTTATCGCATGACCCTAGCTTAGTCGCATACTTAGAACCTAAATTCAATATCCATATAGCACAGAACTCATTGCACATAATGAAACAAGCAGGAAGATATAACAGCTTATCGCTACAACAGTCATACACAAAAGTGGGAGTTTAGTGGATGGAACTCCACTTTGGAAAGTTTAGAGTTGATCAAGGAACAATTTCCTTCTTTCTCCCTTGAGGACAAGGAAGCCTTCATCCATGGGGGTATTGTTAGACCACCCATCATGCACATTTATGCTAGGAGGGGTAGTTCGGGAAATTCACATACCTAGAGTTAGTGGGGTTGGGTGACGTATGTGGTGTTATATATATATACTACTTTGGTATGTTTTGGGACTTAGGTTATGTTTTGATATTAAACTTGACCGAGCGACTCCCTCTTGAAAGGAGTCAAATGTATTTTGTTCTCAGTAAATCAAGGTGCTAAACTCTCAGTAGAGGGTTGTTACAGATTTCAGTAACTTTTGAGAATCAGGCATTCAGATATTTTAAGTTTGGTCTCAAAAAGAAATCAAGTCGCATTAGAGGAATGTTAAAAGTCAGACAAACATAAGATGTGTTCTTACATATAAAATTGAGTTTTACTGTCAACTAAACTAGACTTGTTTATAGTGCACCACCCGCTGCATTGACTTCTAATGAAAACAAACAATAATGTATTGGCTTACCTAAAATGCTTAAGTGATTGTTCTATCTTAGTCCCATCTTTCAAAAATGTTTACAGCTGTAGTGCTAATATCAATATTAGAATACTATAAAAAATATCTTTCCTGTCCTTTATTGTCTTTTTACCTTTTCCTATTTAGGTTAGCCCTTGAAAACTTCTATATGTATCTCTTCAATCAAAGAAATATTTTATTCTGATTCTCTCTAATCTTAGCACGGTGCTGGTTCATGAAATTAAAAAGTTACTTTTTAGTGGTTACTTTGTTATTAATTTTTTAACTTATGATATCATCATTTCCTATATATATATTTATGAACACATAGACACACATAGACACACATAGACACACATAGACACACATACATATATTGGTAAAAGTATCACTAGATATTATCAAAGACCAAAATCATAATTCAGTTAGAAGAGAACAGGCACTTCAAAAGTTGCTGAGGACCAAAAAATTTGTTAAAATCAACCATATGACTTATACGTGGCAAAATAAAGTAGTAACATATTATTCATGACCATAAAGCAGCATATCGAGAATGAGAATAAAATACTTTCGATGGAAAATTCATACCTCCTCCAATCTACGTTGGTATAGATCAGTTCTATAATATGCAGTTGACATCAACAAACTTGGATTATATGAATTGAAAAGACTGCAAATTTACACCAAAAGAGATCAAAAACCTCCACACCGGTAAATTGGTTTGAACAGTGATAACTTTTTCCTTCTTTTTGTTTAAACAAGAACAGAGATAGCTATAAACGTACATAAATCAAATACACTGTTAAAATTTTATATTTCTAGATGAAAGAACATGAGTTAGTACGTTTCTTATTCAAAGGAAACTGTGGTGCATAAACCTCTTTACAATACATTCCCATCTTCTATCAATTTAAGGTTAAGATATAAAGATTTTACCGCGAACCTGCCTCTAGACTCAAAAATCCAAAGGTCATACCCTCTTGCCATTTGTTGCCAGTAACACATGACTTTTCAGTTGGTTCAAATTCATCTTTCAACTCATTTTCTTTTTCTTTCCTTCAAACTCCTTACAGTAATGTGCCAACCATTTCTACTTCAATTCAAAATTTCACCACCAAAACCTGAATTTTGGCTCCAACACCAGACAAGTTTTTGAAAATTGACAGCCAATGGTAAGCCATCCACTCAAATGATTTCTCAAAATTTAGGGCTATTTTCAAATATAGCAAAAATTAACCAAAATGTCTACAAAATATGGCAAAATATCACTGTCTAACTACTGTGATAGACCTGTAGACTACAATTTGTGCTTGTATGATAGACACAGATAATAGTCTCTGTGTATATCTTGATCCATCATAGATGGATTGTGAATTTTTTTTTTTAAAAGGGGACGAGCCTCTTTATTAATGAAAATCTGAAGGTACAAGAGATATATACGATGAAAAAAACAAAGAGACCATGGGATCAAGGGAGGGAACCAGACCTCTCAATTAGGTTGACATCCCCTTAGCATCCTCATCATATCATATCCACAAAAAGGAAACAATAGTACAAAGGTACATCAATTGGGCAAAACGACAAGAGTACAAGAGTAGTAAATCTGCCAAAAATGTACAACCTGATCCAACTAAGGAAGTGAAAAACTTATTACGAGATTGATCAAAAACAGCTCTAAAACCACTCAAAAGGCCAGTAGGAAGAAAGTCACCATCTTTCAACTTCTAGCAAGCTTGAGAGATAAAGGCCAACCAATTAAAGGACAAATCCTGAATAGAGTAGTCATTAAACTCCTTGTTCAGTGTGCACCAAGTTGCAGCATTCATTTTTGCTATAGACATTAGTGATCCAACAAATCTTTTTGCATGTTGTGGAGCATTTAATTGATAGAGAGTACCCTCCTTTAAGAGCTTCAAGGAAAGTAACCTTGCTCATATCCCACATAGACAATATGCCTCCAGAGAAACCAATTGATTTCACATAATCCTATCCGATTTCCTTGGAACTCCAAAGGGATTTTATAAAGACAGCATCAAAACTCTCCTAGATTCCTGAATTAGAACCATATCCGGCTGGAACTTTTGGAGGAATCTCTTTAGGGCTAATCGTTTAGACAAATCCTTTAGTCCCCTTTGTACTCCAAACCACAATCTTCATTTCTGAGCAGGCTGCTAATGCCAAATGAAATAAAATTCAGTGGGCAATATGATCAGACCAGAGACTGCAGTCATTAACAATAGAAACCAAATGATCCAACAAATCTGAGGTCTTTAATGAAGAAGACCAGGGAGCACCGTGATGGAAACCGTACGTATTAAGAAGTAATCTTTATTGATATCATTTATTCAATGTCGTACACATAGGAATTCTACTCTTCTGAATCTTATCTTTCAAAGATGTCAGAAGTTTACCTCTCTGTTCACTCACTTACTAAACTCCTACCTTCTTTCTTCCTTAGCTTCTCCTTTTTATTACCGTAGCATTAACGGTATTAACTAACTTTTAAACTTCCTGCTCAACTGTTTTGGCTAACAGTCTAACAGTCTAACTATTTTGGTTAACAGTCTAACTACTAACTAACTTTCTTTCTTCTACTATACTGGTATATTATAGGAGGTCTATCACACCGTTGAATGCGTTGTTTGGATCAGATTATACTGCAAACAAAGAGTTAAGATCTGTACCACTTATCAAACCTTCAAATTCCGCACTACTAACGCTGAATGGCGAGTCAACATCAGCTTCAGCTTCTTTCTCCTTTTTATCAGAAGCAGCCAAGTGACATGGTGAGCCTCTCAAGAAAATTGTCTTTGAATTAGGACTAGTGAAACTTGTATGATGAATAATTTAGGTGATTGGGGAACGATGACTGACCTATTTTTGCAGCTAGGAGCTTGGACAAGAGTGCTGCAAGCTTCCAGGAGGACCGGATTGTCTAAAAAAATCAAAGGCATTGATTGTCTTCAGAAATCAAAGGCCTGATTGAATGCAGCCCCTGGGAATCCTTCTCTTGAGCTTTGATTGAACAAACTCCAAGAGACTCAGATTTTACAAGTGCAGTCCAGGCGTTACTGAAGAAGGTCTTCTTTCTAATAAAATGCATCAAAAAGAATTTTGAAGAGTTGGATTTCTTTTTACATTTGCTCTCGGGTGTTGCCAGAGAAGAAAAGGAACCTTCTCTTTATTTTTCTGCAGATTGAGTGGAGCATTGACTCGGAGAGAGAACAAGAGCGTCAACTATTGATTAGAGACCGTTGGTATTCTGATCCATTAATGGTAAATTGGCACCGTTATTTTTAAAGAAGAATCACAACCGTTTTCGATATTAATGGCAGATGACATTTTATTCCCTTCCTTTGTCTTTTCGCCAACCAAAATTTTAAAAGAAGGACTAGCTGGTGGGGTACCAAGGCCCAATGGATTAATGGCACAGTTATCTTCTATTGACTTCTCTCTCTTCCTTGAATGCGGGTCTTCACATTCTAATGGATTGATTGCATTTTTGGTCATACCGCCAGCCTCTATCTTCTCCTCCGGCACCAGTGAGGAAGCTTGGATGTGATTCAAGGCTTCAAACGGATTTCTTGAAAAGGAAGAAGCTGTTTTGGTGGATTTAAAGACCAAGTTCTGGAGGGAAGAACGAAACATCAACATCTTCATCTTCCAAAGCTTGCCTAACCCTTCGTTGATCAACAGGGATTTTGAAATCTTTAACAACAAGACCTCCTTTAAAAATACTTGGGGAATCCAAAGACTCAATATCACCAAAATTCAAGAAAATATTACCTCTATTAAAATCTGTAATTACAATAGTTGTAGGTATAAATCCACATAAGTTCTGTTTAACTTGGATTCTCAATTCGCTACAATTGGTCTGATTAAGCGTTTCAGTGGCAACGTTTTCCAACCCCCCAATACTCTCCAATGATTTTGAAGGTTTTTCTACACCAGTAGTCCAAAGGAGGGTTTCTAATTCCCAACCATCCTTCAAAGCCTTTCATTACCAATGGTCGGTTGTGTTTATATCTATCCCAGTTTTCAAACTTAAGGTGGAACGGCCCCATCTCCTACCGTCTCCCTGGTCCATTGATGAAGTCTTCAATTGAGCCCCGGTCTAGACTAATAAGGGTGTTTTAATCGAATAGTGGGTTGATAATTCTTGTTTGAAAATAGATTTCCAGCTTTTTCCAAATCTCTCTTCAATCATCAAATGCAAAGAGCCTCGTAACAATCCAAAGATGTTCAAACTTCGCTTGAATAACCTCTGAATTTTTTATCACCCACTCGCTCTGTTTTGTTGTCTTCAAAACAGAGGAAGCCTGAGAACATTCTCCTTCATCTTTGGTGACAGACTAAAAGTCAACTTTAATGGTGCTCTGCTTTTCCTTCCTTTTGCCATGGGCGAAGTTTCCCTCCAATTCAACCTTATCTAGCTTGTACTCTTAGTTTGTATTGGATGATGAGTCAGTGGCAATTTTACATTAGTACCATTCTGTGTACTCTGCTTTTGAAAGGAAACTCTTCAGCATTTTGTGAAATGCTATCCACCCCTATTTGTCATCTCCTAAGCACATTCAGGTGTTGGAGTGCCCACTTGACATTGGCCAACATAGCACCCATCCATTTTTTGACAAGAACTTCGACAACTTTAGTCCCTCGGTCTAACTCCCCATGTTTCTGAAAGAAACAATCTTCTGGACCTCTTAATAACTCTGATAATGCTTCCAAGAACCATCTCAGTTGCTTTAGATAAGGATAAAATTCTTTGAGCTTCTACATCTTCAACAAGGAAGCTATCATCTTCTGACCAAATGCAATAATACGACTGAAGAACTTTGTAGCTTACCACTTCCATTGCAGTTGCTCCTCAGGCAGAGAGAAAATAACGACAGTCCATCGTGGAATTTCCGTTCACCGAAAAGATAGTAAAGCAAAAATGTCTTTACATTCGCCAATGAACTTAAGGGGGTGGTATGTTTGTCGGTCGTCATCGGTAATCTGAGAGAGGTGGTCTGAGCAGCAGTCACTGAAGTGCTTTGTCTGCCGGAGGGGGAGGCAGAGACGAAGGGATGGACGAAGGAGGAGAGAAGAGAGAGAACATACCTTTATTTTTACTTTGCAGATAGATTGTGATATTTTGTTATATTTGTAAATATTTTCAAATTTTCAGTTAATTAAAATAATTTCCTCAAAATTTAATCTTTTGTCCATTTTTAATAATTTTTTATACCAGCTCCTTTAATTCCCCCCCCCCCCAAGGAATTCTTCCTCCCCTCTTCCCCTGTTACATCTTACATGTGATTAGTAAACCATGACAACCATGTCATTTTCTTCCCCATTTCCTTTCCACATATAGTTCCTCACAGCATCAAATAGTGGAAGTAATGGAAACTCTCTATCACTGGTGGATCTGTATCAACTTTCATTTCGATCAAATTGCTTACACACAAATACCTAAGCCTCCCCTCAATTACAAAGGAGAAGAACAAATACCTCATAATGTAAGGCATGAAAAAAGAAGTTGAATCTCATGCAAATACAAAAACACCATTAGACTTTTTTAATTTTTGGCACAATTAGGACCTTGAGATGATAATGAGTTAGATCAAATTAGTGAGAGGTGATAAGATCCAACTAACCTGGTTAATGAAGTATTATCATACATATTTAATCTCTCAAAGAAGGCTAGTGTGTAATAGGTGAAACGGTCAACTACAGAAACACCAACCTATTGATTAAGAAGAAGATAAAAATAAATACAATTTGTTGAAACAACAATATATAGTAAAAACGAAACTTAGGAGTTATGCATTACATAAAATGATGTGAGGAACACTTACATCAGGGTCCAAGTGATGTGAATATGAGTTCTCTCCTTTCTTACTACTTCCAATGGCTAAAACACCTGGGGAATGAAGCTGCATAAAGTAAGAAACTCTATTTCAGTACTGAATTTTTATAGCTCTATGTCCACGGTCCACAAAGTTGGTTACACCCCACCCCTCAAATATTTTCATTGTTACTTAAAAACTGGGTCATCTCTTCTATCAAATTTATAAACCATGCTACAATGTTTGTTTTCCTTGTGAGCTTTTAACTTCCTTGGGGGCTCCAATTTATTCATTCACAGACGGCTTAATTCCACAATAAGGAACATGCAGAGGGGAGAAAATGGTTTGCAGAAGAAGGCTAAACATGGAAGTAAAATTGGCAATATGCACAAAAAAAATGTCAAGAATGAAACTCTCGAATTATTTTAATGCTCTTACCTCTCAAATTTTTTTGACAAATTCCTGGGGGTTGTTCATGAAGTCATCAAACCACAAACTTGCACAAATAAGGTAGGTGGCCCAAGTCAATGATGAATCCCAATCTTAAGGTTGGATTGAATTAAGGGTCCACACCATTCATCCTTAAAGTACTTAAGAGAGCTTAGTTCATGAGTTTGTGTAACCAAAATTTGAGAAGCTAATTTGTTTAGCTTATGTTTATATATTATGCAAAGACCAGAATTTCAAAAGCCTAGTTTCTATAACCAACATCCGGTTAGTTAATTGCCAAAAATTAGTATATAGTTTAGAGATAAGTTCCACAGATCTAGATTAATATATAGTTTGGTTCTATAGACCACAAAATTAGCAGTTACGATCCAGGATAAACAAAAGTAACTGTTAGAATTTGTGGGCTTGGGCTGTGTTGAAAGCCCATGGGTTCTTTGTAACCCTAATTTTCCTTTCCTTTTTTATCTTGGCTCATGTTGCCTCTTTTATCTTCCCCTCTGTATCTTTTGTGATAATGAGAAAATAATAAGCAAACAATACCGTTGTTTTTCTCCCTGCACTGGGGTTTCCATGTAAATTTGTGGGTTAGTTTGTCATTATTTTCAATATAGGAATAACTATTAGGTAAGTTCTCTCCCCTCTCTCCTCTCTCCTCTCTCCCCTCTCCGGCAGCCGGGTTTCTAAGCAGACTTCTTAGTTAATTCTCAAAGCATAACATGGAGGTTGTTAATTGCAAAATCAACGGGTCTCACTATTGCATTTGGAAAGAGGAAGATGTTTGCTTTATCGAAGATGTAGAAACTGGCAGAAGCATCTTTCTTTCCGATAGCCAACTTAATTGGACCCAGTCAATAATAGCCGACTTACTCAAAATTCCGGTGGACAGCCATTTTAGGAAATTCGGGGACATTAACAGAGGAAGATTGAGAATTTCAAAGTTTCAAGCTAAGTCTGGTTGAATTCTAAGTTGCAATCACTGGCCATATTCAGGGGGTCTTTTCAATATTAGAGTATGCTTAGGAAAAGATCGGCAAGGTTGGAATTTGTTATGTACGATGCTGGGAAAATTTGTCAAAAAATTGGATTACGATAGATGGTATTCTGAAAATATCTCCAAGATTCCTTCTTCGAATATGAGAGAAAAAATAAGTTATGTTAAAATGATAAAATCTCGTCTTTCTAACTCCCCTGCTCGAAGGTCCAAAACCAAGGAAATTGGTATGATTCCTGGTCAAAACAGGAAGCTTCAAACGTCCAAACATTCTCCCCCTCCAAAACAGAAGCAGTGGTTGATTAAAATCCATGAAGTTGTGAAGGTTAATTTTGGAAATCTATGGATTATATCAAAATTATTTATCTCAGACGACTGGAGATCTTACTGGAGATTGATTCGTAAGAGGCTGGAAGTTCTTTTCCAAACGAAAATTGTTATAAATCCTCTTTATGATGAGAATGCCCTCATTAGCATTGACCAAGGATCAATATTAAACTTCATTCGTGAGGAAGGTAAATGGCAGGCCTAGGGGAATTTTCACCTCAAATTCGAAAGATGGGATAACCTCAAACACAGCTGGCCACGTGTTCAAAAAGGCTATGGTGGTTGGCTCAAGATTAAAAACCTCCCTTTGGATTACTGGTGTAGAAGTACCTTTGAGGTCATTGGGGATCACTTTGGAGGTCTCACGGATATAGCCTCTGAAACTCTAAACTTATCCAATGTTAGTGAAGCCCGAATTCAAGTTAAGAAGAACTTATGTAGTTTTGTGCCATCCACGATTGAAATTACTGACCTAAAAAGGGAAAATATCTACCTTCATTTTGGAGATTTTGAATTCCTAAATCCTACCGGTTCCTTCAATGTTCCTTCCTTATGGGATGATTTTAAAAACTCTATTGATTGTTTAAGAGTTAGAGATGTTTTGCTTGATGAAGATTTTGATCCTCCTTTCTTCCCATCAGTATCGAAAGTCCCGAAATCAGTGTTTGCAATTCTTCCCCAAGGTAAAAATCCTTTTGAAATTCTGAAGAAGTTCACGGCCATCCCATCGGCGCCGGAGAAGAAGACAGTGGCCAGCATTCAGATTGAAGGTGATTTAATTTCGCGGGCAACTGAACAGGCTCCTAATTTGAAGTTTGCCAAACCCAAGACTAACCGCTGTTGCAAAAAGGCAGTGGGGACCACTGCTATTGATCCAACTTTTAAAATTCTGGAAGCCGAAGAGTCATTAAGTGAGAGGATTAATGGAAAAAAGGCCCACTTTATTCTCATTAAGAGTAATTATGAATTTTGCCCAAAATTTTCTGTTGACAACTCAACACTTTTAATGCAAAAAACATTTCAGATTGCTTCAGAAACGGAAAATTCAAATTTTGCTAGTGCAAGGGCCCGTCTTTCTCCAGATTATGGAATTTCTAATCATTTCAAGTGTGCCAAAGGAAGTAAATCATCTCATGCTCCAAAAATTCTCAAACATTACATCCGCAAGCAAACCTCCTTCAACAATGTTTGGACTGCCCTACTAAAATCGAAATTAAATGGGGCATGTGACCTTAAAGTTCCCCCTTTGGACTCTCTTCGGATCCATCCCATCAAGCACTCCATTTCTGATAAAAACCCAGATCTTCTGGAAGTATACAGCTCTAAAGTTCAGGCCCCTTAATGCTTCATTAAGCCAGTAAATGCAGATTCTACATCTGAGCTTTTCAATTTTTCTAAATCCACCATCACTAACACAAAGGCTTCTATTCTGCGAGGCTCCCCCTGCAAAGCTGATTATTCTTTCAAAAACCAACTTGATATTTCCTCTCCATTCAGTGTTAGTAGTGAAGAATCAGTCGGTGCTCTCAGCGCGTTTGACCTTAAATTAGACTCAGAAATTGAAGGGGTGGATCTTAATGCTCTATTTAATGATGAAGGCTTCCCTCCAAATAAATTTCCCTTGGATCTGCCAAAGGATTTATTGACAATAGTCAATGATTGTGGAATTATTTTGGCTTAAATTCTCAATTCAGCCCTCTCATGTTGTTTGACCTCCAATATTATTCCAATATTATTCCAATATAGTAAGAGAAAGCAGAAAGAGAAGTCGGAAGTTTGTGTAATGGCTTTGCTCGGGATGACTCAGGGGTGGAATAGCTTTTCTCTGTTTCAAAAAAAAAAAAGAGATTGAAGCTAAAGTTCACTGCTTTAATCCTGAAGGCTTCACTAGTTTGTTGGTTTGCTTGAATCAATTCCTTCTCATGATCCTGGTCCAGATTATCAACTATTTGAGCATTCACCTTCAGTTTTGAGGTATGTGTTGAAGAAAAGGTTTGCTCGTGGTTCCTGTGGTAAAGTATTGCTGGCTTTTCATGGTGGTAACTGCCAAGAAGTATTTAGTTCAGAAGGCGAAAATGTTAATGTTTCGTGCAACTCATCTTTGGAAGTCTTCATTGCCAATGGCTGCTCTTCTAATATTTCTCAAGTTTATTCTCTGAGATTATCTTGTTCATCATGAATCGTGTTATGGTCGAAAAAGGTGTTGGAATTTATTAAAATGGCTTATGGGAGAAATATTTTGGTGAATATTTTTAATACTTCTACATTCTTGGGGGATGAGTTTTCAATAGGCACATCAAACTTTGTCTTTGAAGATTCAACACGGTATGTTGAGGTGTTGTAAAGGAAGTACAACCTTTTGTTGATGCTGATATTTTGAAAGATTTTTTTGTTCCTCTTGTGGGTTTGGACTACTTTGGCAAGATAGCTTTGAGATCACCGGTTGCATCTTTTTGCTAGTCTCTAGATCTGAATGGTTTCCTTTTGAGAGAGTCATTTCGTTATGCTTTGTATTTAGATCTCTTCGTTTGGTTATATTTTAACTTCATTTTTTATGTTGGATTTCACCTTTTTAGCTTTTTCTTTGCGTTTGATTGTTTTGGTCGTTTTCCCTTGTTTTGGCCGAGATCTTCTTTGGGCATTTTGTTTAGATGTTTTTTCTTTTCTTTTTTGCTCTTAGTATAATTCTCGTGTACTTTGAGCATTAGTCTCATTTTCCTTTATTAATAAAGAGGCTTGTCTTCATTTCAAAAAAAAATATGGGAATAACGACGAAACCATAGATGATACAACTCTTGATGGAACTGTGCAAAGGAAGCCACTATCAACAAAACCACAGCCGATATTCAAGTCGCTGCTGCCGCCATGGAGGAGCTCATCCGCCAGCTTCAGACAACTCCAGCAAACCCTCACGTTCAGCTGCACAAGCAGCCACACGAAACCCTCCAGCCAAAGCCTTCTAACGTCTATGCACCGCCAGATCTACAACCAAAGGTCCCCCACGTGCCGAATAATGCTCAGAACACGCCGATGAGCCTATCCCTACAGCTGCACGCGTCGATGAGTGAAGTTTACCATCAGCGGCAACACTCCGTTGTCCATGCACTGCTGCATCAACAATCGCCCCGAACCTCGTCATACCTGCAGCTGAACCATCATCCTCATCACCCTATACTGGATAACTATCAAGGTGTTGGTGATCTCCATATCCATTCGGAATTTGAAGTTGGCGAGTCCTCAACCCAATCCAAACCGAAAGTGCAAGACACCACACACCAAAAGTTGGCCATGGTTCGACAACAACTTGTAGCTCTTGAGACAACGTTTAGAGCCCCCACACATACATCTAGTCCTGGCATTCCAACCAACTTGCCGATGTATTTCGAGAATCCGGTAACTTCATTCCCTAATTTATCTCCTACTTACGTGTCTAGTTCTGTGGCACAGACTACAAGAGTTTTTAAGGGAAAAGCTAAATGGCTAGAACTACTTCTTGTGATAGCAATTAGTTAAAATGATCCTAGAGGGGAGCCACAAGTTTGGCTTCTTGACAGGGGAGACACCTCGATCTCCACCAGGTGATCCACAAGAACGTTACTAGAAAGGGGAGAACTCCCTTATTCGGGCCGCTCTAATCAACAGTACGGAACCACAGATTGGCAAACCCTTGTTGTATGCTGCAACTGCTAAGGACATTTGGGACACAACTCAAAGACTATATTCAAAGCGTCAGAATGCCGCTCGGCTCTACACACTATGCAAACAAGTTCATGAATGGAAGCATGGGACAATGGATGTAACAACCTTTTTAACAAACTTTCCCTTATTTGGCAAGAAATGGACCTATGCAGAGAGATTTTTTGGAACAATCCTAGTGATAGCATACAGTACTCCATAATTGAAGAGATTGACAGAATTTATGACTTCCTTACTAGTCTCAACTCCAAGTTTGATGGATTCCGTTGGCGTATACTGGGCTAGAGACTTGTTCCCTCTCTGATGGAAGTTTGCTCCAAAGGTCACTTTGAGGAGGACCGCATAAGCACTATGAGTATTCTAATCGCCCCTGCAATTGATTCTGCTGCCTTCAATGCGAGGTCCTCTACTCATGACAATGAGAAGTCCAACGAAAAATCAGTCCCTATCCGTGAGCATTGCAAGAAACAGTGGCACACCAAGGAACTGGTTGGAAATTACATGATAATCCCCTAGGAGGTAAGAAATGTCCTCTCAACAAAAAACAAAATTCAAGGCATGCCTATGTGAGTGAATTTGTTGGACCTTCTCAACCACCTATGAACCAGAACGATTCTAGTCCAACTACACTATAAGCTATTGCCTAGTCAGGTATGCCTCAATCCCTCAGTCTTATTAGTGTTGATGGGAAGAGCATCCAGATTCTAGACTCTAGCGCCACAAATCATCTGACGGGTTCCTCTGAGAACTTTGTGTCCTATATTCCTTGTGTCGATAATGAAAAATAAAAATTGCAGATGGCTCCTTGGCCCTATTGCTAGGAAGGGACACATTTTTCCCTTCGAAGGGCTATCCTTACATTGCATGTGCCTAAAATCTCTTATAATTTGTCTATAAGCAAGATTATCCGTGAACTGAACCACAAAGTAACCTTCTTACTTGATTCTGTTTCATTTTAAGACTTGAGCTCGGAGAGGATGATTGGTGCTATCCAGCACAATAGGTGACTCTACCTCCTTGACGATGATGCTTCCTCTAGTAGAACTTCTAGAACTAGTCTTTTATATTCGTACTTTACTACTTCTGAAAAAGACAATATGTTATGGTATTTCCGTTTGGGCCACCCCAATTTTTAATATATGAAACCTTTATTCTAATGTTTATGTTTCTACCTTATCTTGTGATGTGTGTATTTGGGCAAAATAGCACTAGTTCTCCTTTCCCTCACAAACATACAAACCAACCCAACCTTTCACTCTTATCCATAATGATATTTGGGGACCGTTCAAGGTTACTATCGTTTTTGGGAAATGGTGATTTGTGACCTTCATTGATGACCATACCCGTCTTACCTGGGTCTTTCTGATCTCCAACAAATCCGAGGTCACCTCCACTTTTTAGGACTTCTATCACACCATAGCAACGCAGCCCAATGCAAAAATTGCAATTATACGAAGTGACAATGGTTGTCAATTTCAAAATCATTCCTTAATGAGTTTCTGTCCTCCAAAGGGTTTTTTCACCAAACCTCACGTGCTTACACTCTCTAGCAAAATGGGTTTCCGAGAGAAAAAACAATCACCTTCTAGAAGTAGCTCATTCACTTATGTTGTCTACTTTCCCTTCCCTTCTATCTGTATGTAGGGCAATGTTCTTACCGCAGCTCATCTTTTCAACAGAATGCCCTCCCGTGTCCTCCACCTCCAGACCCCTTTAGAATGTCTCAAAGACTCTTATCCCTCTACTCGTCTCATCCCTGATGTTCCCCTTTAGGTGTTCGGGTGTATTGCATACATGCATAACCAATGGCCCTAACTAGACCAAGTTCACCCCTCGGATTCATGTGTGTGTGTTTGTTGAGTATCCTCTTCATCAAAAGGGTTGTAAATGTTTCCATCCTACCTCCCGTAAGTACTTCAGCTCCATAGATGACACCTTCCTCGAGGATCGTCCTTTCTTTCCTGTTAGCCTACTTCAATGGGAAAGTGAGTGAAGAACCTAACTAGATGGGTCCCTTAGAGTCTACGAGTTCTACTCTTGTTACCTTACCCTTACCCGATCACGAACCCCATAACACGATCTTGCCTACATACCAAGTTCCCTAGATAACCTATTATAGACGGAATCTCAGAAAGGAAGTTGGGTTCCCTAATGCTCAACTGGCTTCAATCCAAGATTTTGAACCATCACAAGATCAAGGTATGACTAATTCTAGTGATTCAAATGTTTGGTAAGAATGACAAGTTCGATACAGTTGTTCCTGAAGACGTGGGTGAAAAGGGCAAAGTTGATGAGATTGAGGCCATGGCAAAAATGACAGGTGATGAGACTAAACTGGATCACTCAGGTAACCTTGATGAGAATGATATGTCTCTTGACATAGTGCATAGTACTAGGTCCTGCACAAAGCACTCCATCTATAACTATGTCTCTTACGAGAATTTATCAACTCCATTCAGAACTTTTACAGGTATAACTGCAGCTTTTACAGTCTCACTCCACCACAATACCGAAGAACATCCGCATTGCATTAGAGTGCCCAAAGTGGAAAACTGCAGTTATGGAAGAGATGAGAGCCCTTGACAGACACAAGGCCAGGTTAGTTGCAATGAAAAAGGTTTTACACAAACTTATAGGAGGAGTTTGGCCCATGGGTTTGGAATTAAAAGGATTTGGCATTTGAAGCCAAACTCATGTTTGGACACTTGGAATAAAAATTTTGGGATTAAAAAACCAAACCTGTGGGTTTGGAATATGTTTTTTCTTTTATTGAATGTCATATGTTTTAGAAAAAAATTCACTTCAACCTCTTATCAATGATCATTGATGACCGTTGACAACAAATGTTAGCCAACTTCACGATCAACCATGATAACCGATCATGATCGATCGACGGTCACGTCTATCGATCGTCTTAACCATCGACTCCGGATCATCTTGATCATAGTCTTCGAATCGTCTTGACCGTCGATTATCGATCGTTGGTGACCAATTATCTTGATCCTTGGTGACTTACAACTTCGAACATTACTATCGTCAGGTGAACACCTTGATCGACAGCGACCAATCGTTGTCGTTAACTATCGATGTCGTGCCTGTTAACAAACAGTCGTAGTGAGATGGTCAATGACCAATAGCCATGACCCTTGGCAACCGATTATCACAATGGTCGACGACCAACCAATCGTCTTAAACATTGGCGACAGTTGACCGTCTTCACCATTCATCGTCTTTATCAAGGCTTCCTACACTCTTTCCTATGGATTTGAATAGAAAATTTGTCGACCAACTTCGAACACCACCCTTGGTGACCATTGTCAACCGACCATTGGGTGTCATTTTTTACAACTCCATTGGCAAACTTCCAGCCACCAACTCCGACAACCAGCACAAACCTTGAAAAATTAATAAAAATAAATTTTTTAAAAACTTTTTTTTCTGAGTCATTCTAAATACGCCTTTGATTTAATCACAATAATATTTATGAAAATACACATTTTTTCATTCTTGTATTTTCTTTTCTTGTGGAATTTTTTTAAATAATAATTATTAGATAATTTTGTAATTATCTCTTTTCTATTCTTTGTTTAAAATTAATCTTTCCAGGAGATTTTCTTTACTTTACTATATTTTTTTTAAGTGAAAATTGATGACCTATCTATATTGTGATCTCAAGTATGAATCAAATATTAATATATTGGTAATATAGTAGAAATTGTAAATATATATCACATATACCATGATTTACTTTTAGTTTATTATTATTTTTCATTTTTTTTGTTGGTCAATTTAACTAGAAGACTTTGTACTTATTTGGATTGACTTAAGAAAAAAGTGTTTTTAAACCAACGCAATTTTATTTGAATTTTATTTATAAAAGTGGTTTAAAATACATTGCATATTTATCATAGAAAGGCAATCATAATTATGGCTAAACATAACTCTATTTGACTTTCGTTTTTGCATGACCCTTTCGATTAGATGACTTATTATATTTTGTGAATGATTTGTAATATTCCCAATTAGACCATTCATGTTAATGCATCTGTAATCAAAATTAAATTGAATTAGAAGTACAAAATATGGAAAAAAAATCAATTAAAAATTTGATGCATGATAAATTTAGGATGTACAATTCACAAAAAAAAAACTAAATAGATTAGCTAAACCCAGGAATTCAAAATCAGCATCTCAAACACACATAAGAAATCCAGATTTCCAAATCTTGCACCCCAAACACTGGCATTTGTAATTCCCAGACATCAAAACCTCAAATAAGCCCTCGGGCATTCAAGTCCCAGGCATTTGATTCCAAACCTGCACGCCAAACACCTCAGTAAGACCTTTTCTCCTGTTGCGAAGTTAAACACCGACAGGGTTCTGCTATCTGTTATTGTGAGTAAAGATTACCAACTGGATGTTAAAAACATATTCTTGAATGGAGACTTAGAAGAGGAAGTGTATATGAGTCCTCTTTAGGCTTTGAAGCCCCGTTTGACCATCGGGTTTGCAAGCTTTGAAAATCCTTGTATGGGTTGAAACAGTCACCGAGAGCTTAGTTTGACAGGTCTACTACCTTCGTCAAGTTCCAAGGATATAGTCAGAGGCACTTCGATCACACTCTATTCACAAAAGTCTCTAAAGCTGGGAAAATTGTTGTGTTAATTGTCTACATTGATAACATTGTGCTATCTGGGGATGACATCGTTGAGATGAACCAACTGAAAAAGAATATGGGAGATGAGTTTGAGAATAAAGACTTGGAAAATTTAAAGTTCAATCTCATATTTTGCTTTGCCGCTAGTACTTCACAGAACCTGGTTTTGATTGCTTATTCTCAACTTGTTTGCATCGTTGTCAAAATTGTGTTTGGGAAGATCCTTGAGATTCTTTTCCGAGCAAGCTTCTCAGCATAAGACCTCGATGGAGTCATCAACTTTCAGCCTCCTCGTGGTGTTCCTTCTCCGAGGATCTTGAATTTATCTCAGTGTGAGATGATGGATGTTTAGTTAGATATAATCTTACAGTCTTTTTATTTGTGTTTGTATTTGTATTTCTTTGTACTTCTTTTGGTTTTGTTTTGCCTTTGGACATTACTCCTTTGTTTTGGTTTTTAGCTTGTTTGGATATGATGAGGGTGCTATGGAGGTGTCAACCTAGTTGAAATGCCCAGGTGCACCTCCTGATCCATGGTTACATGCTCATTATATAATTCTCTTGTACTATGAGTTTTTGTCTTATTATTATTATATTAATAAAGAGGTCGTCTCCTTTTCAAAAAAAAAGTACTTCCTTGGAATGGAGGTAGCAGATCAAAAGAAGGTATGTTGGGATGTTGTCTTGTTGATACACCCATCGAGTTCAATGCTAAACTGGGAAATCCAGTTGATAAAGAAAAATATCAGCACCTGGTGAGAAGTTGATCTACTTATCTCGTACTAGACTCGATATCTTTTATGTTGTTAGTACAGTCAGTCGGTTCATGCCGACTCCTTACAAGGAACACATGGAAGTAGTTGACAGAATTCTACTATACTTGAAAACCACTCCTGGTAAATAGCTGATGTTCAAGAAAACTGACAGGCGCATTGAGATCTACACTGATTCAAACTAGGCAGGGTCTGTTGTTGACAGGAAATCCACCTCTAGGTACTATACGTTCGTGTAGGGAAATCTTGTAACTTGGAGGAGTAAAAAGCAAGGGATTGTAGCTAGAAGCAGTACTGAAGCTCAGTACGACTATGAGTCTGGGAATATGTGAGGAAATCTGACTCCATAAGGTTTTATCTAATCTTCGTCAAGACTATGAGGTGCCTATGAAACTATTTTGCGATAATAAGGCTGCTATTAGCATCACTCATAACCCTGTTCACCATAATAGAACCAAACACGTGGAAATTGATAGACATTTCATTAAAGAAAGACTGAACAATAGTAGCGTATACATTCCTTCAAGTCAACAAGTTTCTTAGACAAAGTTTTGATTCCTGTGTGAGCAAGTTGGGTCTTATTGACATTTACGTCCAAATTTGGAGGGGAGTGTTAGAATTTGTGGGTTTGGACTGTGTTGAAAGCCCATGGGTTCTTTGTAACCCTATTTTTCTAACCCTTATTTTTCTTTGATTTTTTATCTTGGCTCATGTTGCCTCTTTATCTTCCCCCTTTGTATCTTTTGTGATTATGAGAAAATAAAAAGAAAACAATATCGTGGTGGTCTTTCTCCCCAGGGTTCCCACGTAAATTTGTGTGTTAGTCTTTGTCATTATTTTCAATAGTAACAACCAAATGTTGGTTCAACTCTCTAATCTTACCTTCAAATCTAACTTGTCTGCCAAACCCACTAACAGAATTGAGAAAATAGGAAGTTACTGCAAACCTGATTGAATAGAGTAGCAGCTTGGCAAGTATCAACCATTATTAGCAGCTCCTTGAATCTATCAGTACAATATTGCCACCGAAGTTAATGTCAGCAAGGTGGTGTATATTAACTAAGAAAATAAAAATTCATTGTACAGACGAAAGAAAATTAGTTTCCAATCAATCTGCAGAAACGATGGTTTTCGATGGTTATATGGTTCCAAGAGAGGTTGGACTCTAATTCATTTTATTCAGAATTGTTATTTTCTAACCAATATTCATCTATTCACACTAATCACAAGAGACAATCCTCCAAATCAACTTATTTTGATATTTGAGAAACTTGGAGGGTTGTTTGGTGGATTGTAATGGAATTGGTTAGTAATGTAATGTAATCCAAAACTCATGTTTAAATTGAGCATGTTGGGCCTGATTTGTAATATTAAACACATTTTGTTCCCCTAGTTTTCAATCTAACCCTCTTCTCTACCGCTTTCACACTTCAAGATTCCATTTATATATTTCACCCTCAATTTTTCACACAACCCAACACTCCTCAAATTTCCAATAATCTGGTTACGTTCCAGCGCCCCAAACAACTTAGAGGAAATTTACAACCTAAGTGACCATGAAAACTAAAAACTAATTTCAAAGTAAACTTATAGCTTGCTTATCATCACTAGGCAAGCCATCTGGATTACTAAAACTTCAGTTAATTGAACAGTTGCTAATGTTTTTACTATAGTATAAACCAAACAAATCGACATTGGTGATTTAAGCTCACATGAAAAAACATTCCCACCTATGTTTTTCCTTCATTTGTTTCACAGCATCAGCTAAATCATGACTCTGGAGTTCTTCAGAATCCTGGAACTTCAAAAATTCATCTCCCCCATGTCCTGTCATGTATAGAAGAATGTGGCTTCCTTCGTCACTTAACAAGCGTTTAGATCTTGGAACAGCAGCCTTGTGGCGTCCAGTCAACACCCTTAAGAAATTTTCAACTGTCACCTCATAACCTCGATAATCAACCTAAGTGTAGACAAGACAGTAAATTTTTTCAAGAAATCATCACTGACTGGATGTCCTGAACTATGCATGCACCATACTGAAAGGAGGGGGCGTTCTCTATGATATATCGTGCAGAAAAAACATCAGATTCTTGAAGAATGAACTATTTATTAGCGAAAGGAATCAACAGTGTAATAGAAGATTGGTATGCAATGTTTGGTATAATTTTGTTCATAAACCTTTTAGATCGAAAATAAATTTTGTATAGACACAAGTGCAGCCCTGCTTTCTATAGAACATTGATTTCATATTTGGAAAATAACTAATAATATTTTTTTTTAAAATAAATCGACGTAATTATATAATCATACAGAGCAATGATGTCCTAGAAAACAAATACAGAAAACAGCAACTTCTATCAGGTATCCAGAGAAGGTAAGGGTATTATTTTTAACTAACAATCCCAAATCCGACGGTGATGGTATCGAATTATATTTGATATATATTTGAGAAAACAGGTGCAAATCCGGACAACTTGCAATACCAAGATAATGAATTCATAAGTCGGGTACAAATAAAATCCATAAACAAAAAATGAACACAGTTAGCAATTATGTGCAAAACAGTCTGTCAGAAACCAACCTCAACATTATCTCCATACAAGTTGATTTTATGATTTTCATTGTTAAACACTTCTGCAGTGTATTTGTTTCGAGGATTGCAGGCAATGTCATCAGCCAACATAAGTATAATCCTCTCATCAGGTATTCCTAGCCTTTTCACAGTCCTAAAACAAAAATAAAGAAGATATTAATTTAACGAAGGCCTTTTCACAAAAACAGAAAAAATAACAAAGGCCTGACTATAGATCTTACAAGAAAAATAGATCACCAAAGCTAGTGTCTTACCTATACAAGGATAGTGTATTAGCCATGTGCCGATAATTAAACCTGAAAAACCACAAACGTTTATCAGGGTCAACAACTTACTGAAATAATCCACAAAAATATACACCTTAGACAGGAACTGGGCGCAATTTATCTCATATGATAATCTATTCTCCAAACAGTTATAGCATTGCATCTGAAACAAATCTAAAATGTCTTTAAGACCACTAGTTTACTGATTTGATCCACTTGGCAGGACTAATTTACTCGAATGAACACCCATCACGAAGCACCCATCCAAGTAATAGAAAATAAAATTCTGACAATATAAATTAGACAATCTCGAGCATAAACAAGTCGAATAATCATAAATTCACGAGAAAGACAGATACAAAAAAGTTGGAATAGAATTGGACAAACCAGTAGCGAGAGGTACAGACAAGAACTGCCCAGTTATTGGTGTGCAGAGTTGTCTCGGAAGGAGAAGCATAAGCCATACAGTTGCTCAAAACACCGAGGCCCAGAATCAGAATCAGAGGAAAAACCATTTTAGAAGTGTAAAACTGGTACATCTCGTAGAACTGCCACAGGGAACTTCAATTGGATCAAGACTTAATTCCCCTTGTAGAAAACTGAACCGTATTTCCCTAGTTTCACTCCATCTCTCGCAAAAAGTGCAGACACTGTGTTCTGTTGTTGCATCCACAAATCACAATCACTCTCCGTTCTTTTCCTCGCCTTCTGGATTTCAATTCTTCGTCGCCGGGAGCATTGCGGGTGAGTTACCAAATAAAAAAGTGGCCCACATCTGAAAGAAAAAAAAAAGTGAATGAAAATTGACTTCCACCCTGCGTTGTGAATTAACCAAATGCATTTATGAACACCACTCACGCACTTACAACTAAAAGTATTATTTGATATGCGCTACTTGATGCCCTATGTTCAATATTTTATGTTATATGTTTTATCTTATATAATAGATATTAGATAATCAATTCTTGATCATCGATATTCAATATTCAATACTATCTATTCTACTGGATGTTTGGTGTTCAATACTTGATGCTCTATGTTATATAAGATGTGTTTGTTTATTCGATGCTCAATATTTAAAAACATTAAAAAAAAATGTAGAACCAAAGAAGAAATTCAAAAAAGACAAAAGAGAAAAAAAAAAGTAAAAGAACTAAAGAAGAAGTGCAAAAAATAAAGAAAAAAAGAAAGGCGCACAAAATAAAAAGGAAAAACAAAAAAAATGATGAAAGTTGCAAAACAAAGAGGAGAGAATAATACTCCATTTAAGCTTAAAGTTGTAATGATAACATAAGGAGAAGGGCACTTTTTTATTAGTTTTAAAAAAGCACCATTTTTCATCTAGGCTCTTATTTTAGGTCATTTGTGCAAATTTCTCACGCATTATTGGTGGTTTTGTCTTCTGTTTTCCTTTTTCTTATACATATGGCCCATTCCACGAGCAACGTAAATGACCCACTATTTAGAATAGAATGAAAAATACTTTTTTAACTGTGTTTGCTCGTGGTGAAAAAGACTCCTTTGAACCTGAGAACCACATGCTCACCTATGATTAAAGTTCAACTCTCGCTATTTGATGCTCTATGTTTGTCGCTCAATGCTCGTTACTTGATACTCTCACTTTGTCCTCTCCCTCAATCTCGTAGAAGAAGCAAAAGAACGACCTTCAAAATCCCATGACCACGAGTGAATCCAATCAACATAAAAGATGAAAAAGAATCCATGGAACATGAAAGAGGGGTTGTGAAAGGAAGACAAATGAGTAAAACACAAAGATACAAGGTGCGAGTAATGATGAAAACTACATATTAAATTTTAAAAAAGTGCACAACAAAGAAGGAAAAAGGTGCATTTAAGGTTAAAGTAGTAATTTCACATGATAAGCACCCACTATGTTTGTTAGATGCAAAACTAGAGGTCCTTCTAGGATCCTTGCAAACACTCTACTTAGATCAAACTTAGAATCTATAATGGTCACTCTTAGATCCTAAGACAACTCACTTCAAGAATAGTTTGATCAAGACTAATCCAATAAATTGATTTTTAACATCAAATCTAAAGTAAGATTTAAAAAAGATAACACCAATAGGGTTGAATAAGCAAAAGCTTTTTAATATTGATATTCTACCTTTTCAAGAGCATTACAATTCATTTTGTAGGGTAAATAGTCATGCATGGGGTGGAAGCCCAATAGTCATCCAAATACACTTAAATGCTAATTGAAGAAAATACATGCATATGGTGGAAGCCTAATAGCCATTCATATATATTTAAATGTCATTTGAAGAAAACAAGACATAGAAACTTAAAACAATATTGCATACTAAATTAAAAGTCAAATTGAAAAACTAAAAATGTAGAAAGTCATCACAATACCTTAAATAACTCTTCTAGAATGTGGCAACATATATAGATGTGCACGCTTGACATTGTTTGACATCATGTTTTTTCATGCAGTGCACAATTGAAGATGTAGTGTAAAAATCTATTGAACTAACATTGTATATAATTTTTGGCTCAAAATTATTTATCGCTTGATGTGAATTTGCTAGCTTTTGAAGGTGTAGTGTAAAAATCTATTGAATATTCTTTGCCTTGCTTTTTGTAATTTGTCCTTCGTGTACATGCAAAGGTTCTATTGTTGAATTTGTATTTATTCAACAACCCATTGTAGGTGACCTCCCTATCATATTGACAAGGTCGCCCCAATAATATATCCCATGCATGCATTGGTACTACATCACAAAGGACTTTATCTTTATATCTTCCCAAGGTAAAAGAAGTAAGAACTTGGGAGTTTACCTTAAGTTCACCTTTGTTTGTCAATCAATGAAGCTTGTATGGTTTTGAATGTGGGTGAGTAGTAAGTTTGAGTCTTTTTACGAGAAAAGTGCTTACCACATTGGTGCAACTTCCACTATCAATTACCAAGCTACATGGAGTTCCTTCAATCAAGCATCTTGTGTGAAACAAGTTCTCCCTTTGATCTTTGACCATTTCTTCCTTGATTTATATTTAAGTACTCGTCTTGCAACTAAGGATGTAGAGCTACCTACTAAAATGTGCCCATTGTCATGTGCATCAGATTCTTCCTCAAGTTGTACATCATGCTCATCACATTTGTCTTCCGAATCAATTATCTCATTTCTTATCACCATGACTTTTTCATTTGTAAGCTCTCATTCCATTCTCCTTTTATCTATTAATATTTTAAATTTGAAAAACAAGTTTAAATCTAATTGTCAATTCTTTAAGGTCGAAGCGTTGTAATAAGGAATATGGAAGAAATTTTAGTTTGGAACAAGCTTTGAATATTTAATTAAGTGTTGAAAAGATTTAAAAACTAAGAAAATGGTAAAAGTTGAAGTTTAGCTTTAAGTTTGGGGTATTATGGTCATTTTTAAATTATTAGTTTTACAAAAAAAAAAAAAAAAAAAAAAAGAAAGAAAAGAAGAAAGAGAGAAAATTTTGGATTATTCTCATCCTCTTCTTTGTGAAAACACAACCCCCCTCTTGAAATTTCTCACGCCCAAGACCTCTTCCTCTCCTCAAATTTTCTCTTCATCTCATCCCTCCCTTACTCTAATTCACGCTAAAGATGGATGAAGACCAAAATGCCACGTCGACCACCTTATAATTCGTTTCGTCGTCGATTGTCAAACCCCCACCATTCGCTGTCAAATCCTACGGTCGTCAACCGTGCGTTGCGCACTAGTTTCGTTTGCAACATAAAGCTTCAGCCACCAGATCCATTGAGTCACGCACCGACGAGTTGCGACCCAACTGTTAGGCACCACGTCGGTTGTTGTTTGCCTTGTGTTGCACCGCCCTCTGCCATCGATAGCCTTGCCAAATCTGGAAGTTGAGATTGAAAAGTAGCAGTGTCGTTTGGTTGTTGTCCAGTTGGTTTGATCATGTTTTTGTCAAGATTTTTGTAATTAGTAAAGGTGAGAAATTCTTTAAGATGTGAATTAGAGTTTTTGGTAAGGATTTACATATGTTTTTTTATGAGTTTTTGATAAGGATTTACATATTTTCGTTGGAATTATTGATGAGTTTCGACTACCCATGAAGTTTTTGTAAGACCCGAACCTAAATTAAAAGTTAAAAGAAATTTTTTTGACTAAGTATGTAACTTGGCATTTTGGACAAGAAGGCGTTTTAGTTTGAGTACGCGTCAAGTGCTTAAGGAAAGGCAGTCCACAAGAAAGATTTATGGTAAGACCTCTAAGTCTAAACGCTCACAGGAGAAAAGTCTTCGCGAGAAAAGTTGTCGCAAAATAAGTTATGCAATAAGACCTTGGAAACCTGTTAAGTGGTTAAAGTTATTCACAGAATGGTCTTAGATGAGAAGAAAGGTTTGACGAGAAGATGTCAAATCTGATTTGACAAGGGTTAACATGTAAGATTAAGGTTTTAAGCATGACTAAAATAAATAGAAATTTTACAAGTGTAAGGTTGAAGTAGGAGCTGACAATCGGATAAAGAACTAAGGATGACTAATCCAGATTAAAAGAGTAGTATAAATAAAGGATTTGGGTAACTAAGTAGGGGATGATGGTTGTTTTGTTGAAATATTTAAGTGTTGCCACTTAGTCTCCGAGAGAAGACTTTGTGAGAAGAGGAAATTTGAAGAGTGAGTGCTTTTCTTCAAAGTTTTGTGAGTGTTTTTCTTAATATTTTATGTCAAATGATTCCTTATAAATCTCTACTGATTTGATTAATGATTTCGATTCAAAATAATTTCTAAAAGAGATTTATATGAAAAAGTGTTATGATGTTCAAAGCATGATTTGATCTTAATGTTTATGATATAGTTTGCAAACCATTAGTTACTTCCTTTGAATAAGCTAACTTTTATGTGCACATAAAGAGTTAAAGGTCACCATGAGTGTACGAGACTATATGATGATAAAGCTAGCTTAAAGCATTGAAAGGAGCACATAATGCTTAGTGGCTTGAGCAACAATGACGAATTAGGATACGCTTGGATGATGATGATTCAGTAGTCTAAATCCGAAGTTACATGACCTAGTGTAGAGAGTGATTTGGGATCCATGGCGAAATGAAATAGTTGCGAAATGATTTGTTAAGCATAAAGAAAGATATATGTATACGAAATGAAATGATTTGTTGGTGTGTTTAAATGACTTGATATTATTTTTGTGAAATGATTATGAAAAGGTATTGCGAAAGCTTTTTATAAAACTTCACTAGCCTTTCGACTAACGTTTTCAAAATCTATCTTCCTGGATCAGGGGTTTAGGCCAAGTAGAGAAGAAGGTTGAAGGATTTGCGGCGAGATGAGAAAGCTACTAGGCGTTTAAGAGTTTATTTAATGTAACTTTAGGTCAAAGTTTTGTAAGTTATGTTCATCTAAACGTCTATTATTAATAAAGTGTAAGTTTTGGCTGAATTGATCGCGCTAAGTTTTCCGCATTAAGAATGTCTTTGAATGTGTTTGGTGTTCGATACGACTTCTGTTGCTTTATGTTTTCTCTTGGTAGTTTAAAAGGAATTGAGGTTGAATTAGTCGATAAGAAAATTTTAAGGTTGTAACTATATCGCATCCTATTCTCATTACTTCAACATTTTGGTCGTATTGCAGTTTAGGGTGTGACAGTTTCTACTTGAGTTTAACATTACCCATTACCTTTTTATGCTAGATTCGAGTTTGAAAAGAGTTTGAGTTGTTGTCGAGTCTTTCGAAAGTTTGAAATTAGGCATTTTGACACTACTTGGGTAAGGTTCTAAGCTTTTTAGAGTAGATCTTAAGTACCCACCTAATTTTAGTGATATTATTAAGTTACGCTTGATGTTGGATGCTTGATCTCAAATTTAGAAGGTAGTTAGCATGCTGACCGTAGAAGTTAAGGGTACTTTACTAAGTACTTGGTGAGTTTTTGGGTAAATTAGTTGAGTTTTCATAGTTCTTAAATACCCATTTAGTCTTAGCATGAACTTGATTTTACCCGTATTGTTTTGTATGAGGAAATTTTAGAATAAATTTTATTTGGGTGATGGCAGAAACTTGGTGTTCACTTACCATCTATGGTTTTTATTTCGGTTTGGGCTACACAAGAAGAATTAAAATGTAAGATTGAATTTTTTTGGAAGTTAACTCAATTTCTAATAAGTTTCGTGAATATAGCTTGAGCAAATTCTAAGACTAAGTGAATGATTTTTTAAGCAGAAAATAGGTCACAGACTTTTCACGTAATTTCAAGAAGCCTATGACTTTTCGAGTATTCTAGAGTGTACAGATAGAACTAAAAGTTTTGTTAGATATGGTTGGAAATTTTATTTGATGTCTTATAACTTTCATGTAGCACTCATTATCCAATTCTGACTGGAAATATGTTTAAATTTATGAGGAAAGTAGGAGGTTACAGAGCATGCGATTTTGGAGTATCTGTTTTTTGGGGTAATTATGGATAAATTCAGTGGGAATCTCACTTTTATTTCTTCTAGTATGTTGTAGAGGGTTCCAAAATGAAGAGTTTGATATAAAGTACATTAATTTTTATCAAGTATTAAAGAAGTTATGAGTAGTTGAATTTAGCCTATTGAAGTTGGGAATTTCTGGAAAAGTATGAATTAAGATTTTATTTGTTAAGTGTAGAATTCATGAACGTCATAGTATGTTCGTCATCTTAAGTTACTATAGAAAGACAAGACTATTTAAGGTTGTTTAAGACAAGTTTGGGTAAGTTCCTAAGTATTTGACTATTTAGATTGAGATTGAGATTGTTAATGGATCTAAAACTCTAAGGTAGGAATATTGGATATAAGAGCGTATGAATTTAAAAGACGACTTAAGTTTGGGTGCTTATGAAGTTAAGAGTTTAAATTGAAGTTTAAGGGTCCCAAAAGTGTATCCACCTAAAAGACCCATTGAACTTGAACTAAGTTGGATGCTCATTGGGTTTAAGTATCTAGATTTCAAGTTTAAGGGTTCGTAGGTGAAAAGTTTAGTCTAGTCCAAGGTGATTTAAGAATTCAAAAACTTTAGAAACATAAAATAGGTTGAGTTGGCCTTTATGAAGTGTTTTGGAATTGGTTGTAGCCTCGTGACATGTGAAAGTAATTGATGTGATCTTAATCGTTGCTTCAGGCCAAATTGAAGTGAGGAAGCGTATAATCTCGGGGGATTGAATCATTAATAGTGAGTGGTTTATTTTCAAGTATATTTTTTTAATTATAAATTTAAATATGCTACTACAGTATGCTATGATTGTTTTATAATCCATGCATTAGAAATGTTTTGAATATGATTTTCGGTTTTCTATAAACTCTTGTATTTCAGAACTGTGATTGAACTCAAACTTACTAAGCAAGTTTTATATGACAACGGGTTTCTAAAATATTCATTGATTTATAATTAGACTTGAAGAAAACTAAAACATGTGTTGATGGCTAAAGATTGAAAATGATTTGAAAATGTGTTTTTAACCATGTTTGGTTTTAAACTTGAAACATATGATGTTTACGAAATAATGTTGGTGGTTTCCCTAAAGTCTACGTGAATGTGTTTCCGTAGCACCACCTATGATTGTTAGGGAGTTTCGGGGCTGAAAGAGGTCGTGACCGGAGATCTCGAAACCTAAGCCTAGGTGAGGACATGGATGGAGGATGTGATTTTGATTTCGGGCCTAGATTAACCCATGTTGGGTGGCTCTATGTGCATATAGGAGTGGATGGATATTGTGACTATGGTAGGTTTTAAGTATGTGTGAGCTCTATTTGACTGCGTGTTTTCTTGTGGATATGGATCATGTGTGAGCTATTCCGAACTGTGTATTTAGAATGCTATCATGATTGGATTGGATGGATGTTATTACTTTGGTAAGTGCTAAGTATGTGTGAGCTCCGTTTGGCCGCTTGTTTCCTTGTGGATATGGATCACATGTGAGCTATTTCAAGTCGTGTATTTAGTATGCTATCATGGTCAGATTGGATAGAGGTTACTATCGTGGCGGGTACTAAATATGCCTGAGCTAATTATGGTCGCATGATTCTTTGATCATGTGCGAGCTATTCTTGGCCGTATATTTAGGCGCCTTGCCATGGTCTGTTACAGGTTTGTTGGCAACGCTTGTGATTTATAGTAACATGTGGTTATAACGTTTTAATTATGATTTCATTATTGATGCATATTTAAATATTTTTTATAGCATGTTTTACGAGTTTTTACTTTTGGAAACTTGTCACTCACTGAGTTTTAGCTCACGTTTTAAATGTTTTCTCCCCCCATATAGCAGGACCAAGCATTGGTTGACCTTCCCATTATATCATTGACTATGGACCCTGTTTCCTTTTTTTTTTTTTATGTATATACTAATTTTTATATTCCTTCATGGGGTTGTTAGAAGTAGCGAGAGTCACGCTATTATGTGTATTTTGAGAGATTTTATTGGACTGTAATTATTTTGTAATTAATATCTAGTTTGGATATGAATTCTGCTTGAAAATCTGGATGAGTGTGTGGTGAAACACACTTGATATGATTTTGAGTATGAAGATTGCATATTTTTATATAGAAGTGAAAATCTCCATTTTCAGGTTTGGCTAACCCAAATTTTAGGGAGATGCTGTCAAAATTTATGGATAAATTTTATAATGCTTCTTCTATAGAAATTTAAGTTGAAAAAACTATTTTTGAAAAATGTTTTCATGCCACGATCTAGGTTAGTGGGAAAAACCTAGAACAGGGTGTGACATTTTCATTAACACAATCTTTGCTCATGTGTCCAAATCCTTTGCACGTCCAACATTGAATGAAACTAAACTTCTCATTTACCTCTTTTGAAGCATCATTATGTTTAGTGTTGAAGCTCTCAACTTCTATTCTCTTGGCAACTACAAACTTCCCTTTTGCTTCACTTCTATTTACAAAATCATCTTTGTTCCCAACATTAGAATTCGAAAAGGTATTAGATTTAGAAGTATACCTTTTGGAATGTTCCTTTTCTTCTCTAAATTGTTCTTTAATCTTGATTGCATAATGATACACATCTTCCAAGTAAAGATGTGAACTTCTATCAACGAGATGAACAATTTCTCGATTCAAACCTCCAAGAATTCTAAACATGGTGTCTTCTTCTTCTTCTCGAATTTTTGCTCTTTCCATCAAAGTTTCCATCTCTTGATAATATTTTGCCATACTTTTTGTTCCTTGCTTCAAAGCTTGCAATTTAGTTTTCAAATCTCATTCATAATGTTTTGGAACGTACATTTTTCTCATAATATCTTTAAGTCCTTCCAACATTTCGATGGGTCTTCCTCTTTTCTTCTTCTTTCAAATTTAAGATGTTGATACCAATTTTCAACATGGCTAGTGAATTTTGTAATGGCAAGTTTCATCTTCTTATTATCACTAAATGTCTTACAATCAAACACATGTTTTGTCTTCCTTTCCCATTCCAAGTATGCCTCTGCATTTGTCGTTCCACTAAAGGGTGGAATTTTGAGCTTAATTTTGTTGTCTCTATCTTCATGTACTCTTTTGACTCTACAAGGTTGCATAAAATTATTTCTTCCTCTTCCTCTCATGTTTCTTCCTCCAACTTGTCTTTCGTGTTCAACTAAATCAATCACTTCCTCATCTTCTTGCAAGGCTCGTCCTTCTCTTTGTTGTTGTGCCCTCCTTTCTTGCTTATCTTCCCTCATCATTTCCATCATTCCTTGAATGGCTTGTAGAATGACCATATTAGGATCTTGTACTTATGGTACTCCTTCACCCTATGATATTTTCAAGTTAATAAAAGGACCTCACCACACTTCTCACCAATTTAACTCAAGGACACTCATGTTTATCTCTCAAGGGTAGGCTTTTGGTACTTGGTCAAAGATGTAAGAGTTGGCTTAATTTTATTTATTTATTTGGTGCAATCTCACAAAAAGTCTACTGTAAATAAATTCAAATGAACAACTCACACAAACTAATACTAGAATGTAACTCAAGCTTTAGGATCTACAACATAAAAATTTGAACAAAAAGAAAAAACAATGTGCTTTGGATCTCTCAAATGTTTTTGCTTTTTTTTTTTTTTTTTTTTTGTTAGTTTTCTACTGATTTTTTTTAATGATCAAAAAGCAATTTGAAGAATATTTGAAGACAAGTTGTAGAATGTCTTGTATTACATGAAAAGAAAATTTGGAAACAAAAATAAATTGAAACAAGTAAAGATAAATTCACCTTAAAAGTCAGCCAAGGATGATAACCAAATGCTTTGATACCAGATGATAAGTGTCCATTATGTTTGTTAGATGCAAAGGTAGAGATCCTTCTAGGATCCTTGCAAACACTTAGAAACAAAGCTACTTAGATCAAACCTAAAATCTATAATGGTCACTCTTAGATTCTAAGACAACTAAGAGACTCTAATTGCATTCTCAACTACGAGTTGAGAATACATGCAACAAGAATGGGTTATGCGATGGGAGCTGGAGATTGCTAAGTTTTGCAAGTACTCAACATATCACGTTTAGGCTAGGCAATAGGAAGGATCTAAGCATTGAACTAGGAGGCTATATGAGTCGCCTTTACCTAAAAGTAGTTGACGTCATCTTTGTGTAAGAAAGCCAGTGAGCTAATTTGACTTTCTCGCTCAACTGAATTCAAGATAAGATGTGACAAGTGAGACATGACATTTTGATGTTGGATGATTCTCACCACCGAGTAGAGGTAATCTTTTCGCATGGATAATCTCACCGAAAAAGTCTATAAACAAAAAGATTGCTGCAAGATTAAGAGCTTAATTTACCTGGTAATTACCTAAAGAGCTGAAGAACTTACAAATTGGTTTCAAAGTATCCCAAGCTTGGATTTTCAACAAGAAATTTGCAAGGACGTGCAAGAGAGCTTTAGCTAAGAATTTAGGCGTGGAAGCTAACTGATTGTGAGTGGTTTCTTCCTAAAATGTTTTCAAACTAAAAGAATTTCTATTATGTTGAATTCTTATTAATATTTCTTCATAGAAATCTTGAATTCCATGATTTCTCTTACATCCTAAAATTCTTAAAATAGATTTGGTTTACAAATGATTTGAAAGTGAAAATGAGGTGGAATGTTGAAATAAAATGATTTTTGGTACCTTATGCTAAATGGTCATGCATGGGGTGGAAGCTCAATAGTCATCCACATACACTTAAATGCTAATTGAAGAAAATACATGCATGGGGTGGAAGCCTAATAGTCATTCATATACATTTAAATGTCATTTGAAGAAAACAAGCATAGGAACTTAAAACAAGATTGCATACTAAATTAAAGGTCAAATTGAAAAACTAAAAATGTAGAACGTCCTCACAATGGCTTCAATAACTCTTCTAGAATGTGGCAACATAGATGTGCACGTTTGACATTGTTTGACCTCATGTTTTTCCATGCAGTGCACAATTGAACTTTTTCTGTGCCATCTTTAATTCATTCTCATATTAACTCATTGAACTAACATTGTATATAATTTTTGGCCCAAAATTATTTGTCGCTTGATGTGAATTTGCTAGCATTTGAAGGTGTAGTGTAAAAGTTTATTGAATCTTTTTTTCCTTGCTTTTTGTAATTGGTCCTTCGGGCACATACAAAGGTTCTATCGCTGAATTCACATTAGCATATTATTATATAAGGAGAATGATTTTAAAAAATATATATATGTTATTTTAATAAATAATGACAATCATAGTGGAGAAGAAAAAGATTTCACAAACATAAGTGTCAAAATCGTGAACCTGGTGCACAATTTTCACCCACATGGCACCACATCTCACCCCTACTACCATATCAAAGGATGGAACTCGTGGACCAGGTCTATGATCTTTTGCTTTGGATCAGCTCATGGACCTAGTCCATAATTTTCATCTAGGATCTATAAAATATATCACCTTATAAGATTTAAACGGGTTGTTGGCTTAGTATTTTTTTGTTAACAACATGGTAATTGCCCTATCTTACATATTGGGTTCAATTCACACAAGTGTCATTTCACTTAATATATATATAAAATGTTTGATTAATAATTTTTATTATGTGTTTTACTACATGTTTTTAATATTTTATAAACATAAACAAAAAAATTTAAGTACTCCATAAAAAATATTTATATATTTAAATTATTTAAAAAATTATTGTTAACATTTAAAAATATAGAATTTAAACTTAAAAATTATATGCTATATAATTTTTTTAAAAAAAAGACAATTTGGTTAAAAATAGAAAAAAAATTACAAATTAGGTTGCAAAAAAATTAAGTTTAAAAAAAATTGAAACAACTTAAAAAAAAACAATTAAAAAAGGACAATTTACACTTTTAAAATTTTAAATATTGCTTATGGAATATTTAATTTTTTTATGTTTATAAAATACTAAAAACATGTACTAAAACACATCATAAAAAAATTATTAATTAAACTATATTTTAAATACGAGTCATTTAAAAAATATAACAAAGCGACAAAATATTTACACGATATAAAACAATTTCAAAAACGAAAAAAGCACATAGGCCCACAATGAGAAATACAAAAAATGTCTCATGATTAATTGGCATCTAGCACTCGTAATATATTTGGAAAACGGTTGTTTAGATTTGGCTATTCTTTCTTACACGATCGTTTAGATTTAAGTAGCCACATCTCAACGATTTTTTTTTCAAAAATGTTTGGTACATGATCGTTTATATTTGAAACATGATTGTTTAGATTTGATCGTTTAAATTTAGATAGTCAAATCTCAACGAATTTTTTCAAGATTTTTTGGTACACGATCGTTTATATTTTGAAAACAATCGTTTAGATTTAGTACACGATGGTTTAAATTTGGCTACCCAAATATAAACGATTTTTAAAAAAAAAATTGCACACTATCGTTTAGATTTGACTATCAAATATTCAATGGTTTTTTTTCCATGATCAAATATTTGGAACAACCAAATAACAGTTTGATTTTTTTTTAAAAAAATAGATATTTTATATTTGGTATACGATCTTGAATCAAATAATAGTTTTTTTTTTTTAAAAAAAAGAGACAAACGACAGAAGAAGAAGAGAAAAAGACGATGGAAAGAAAAAAATCGCAGAAAAGAAAGAGAAGAAAAACGATGAAAAGGAAGGGCATACTTGGAATATTTAAAAAAAAAAAAGAACAGTTTCATGAAGTTTTTTATTTTGTTACACGGGTCGTAAATATTTTCTCGATTTATTATATTTATGAAAATTAACCTTTTAAATATATATATTATCAAGTGAAAACTACAAAAGTTGCAAAAGAAAAAAAACTAACGTTTGCGGGGAATTGATTCTAAAATATAAAATGGGGCACTCACCATTGATGGTAAACAACAACTAAGCCAATTAAGTGTATTAAAAAAATCGATAACCCAACCAATCCAGATTACCCAACCCAAACTGTAAGGATTGAATTGGATTAAATTTTGTGTTAGGTTGGGTTGGGTTAGAAAATTGGAGAAAAAAAAATACTTGAATCGGGTCTTGGGTTATACAAATAAGGGTCGAGTTAACTCAATCCGACCTGGTTATACGATATATATATATATAAAACTCTAGGCGTGTATCATTTAGTCCTACACTTCACTTTTGTGTTCTCCTTCGCAGTTCGCTCGCACCTCGCCATTTAACGTTTGCATTCAACCTTTCGGCCGAGATTTCACGTTTGTATTCAACCTTCTAGCTGACACTCAACCTTTCCTTCGCAAATCGCAGTTCGCATGCAACTTTTGTTTGCAACCTCCCACGAGCTCAATGTTTGCACGTTCTGGTTGGCAAGCCTACTTGACTTTTGTTATTTTTTTAGGATAAATTAAAACAGGTCTCATTTTAAGTTTCTAACACTTCGCAACTTCCTACGTTTGATGCCACACCACCTCAAATATTTGGGTTTCTCTAAAACTCGTCACCACAGACACAGTGGTGGATATAGCGGAATCACCCTTATCTAACTTTATGGTAAATTTAATTAGATGTTTGGAAGTTTGATTAGATGTTAATTAGATGTTGGTTTCCTTTATTTTATAGATGGATAACATTAGTGAGAATGTGAGTGCTGCCGGTAATAATGAAATGCCTTCTCTCCTTCCTCCTCCACCTTCCAATACATGCCAAACTACGAAACATGTACCACATCTACCTCCCAAGTCCAAACGAAAGAAACCTAATAAACAAACTTCTTCTATGTAGGATCATTTCACAAAAATGGAAGCGAGTGCTAACGATGGAGCTAGGTGCAAGTGTAACTATTGTGGCAATCATTATGCATGTGATAGTAATATTTATGGAACTAGCACTTTGTGGAAGCATTTAAGAAATCCATGTAAAAATGATGAGAAGTGAGCTAATGCAAGTAATTTTGGTGACTACATTGTTTAGCCAACCAACATGTAAACTAGCATGTGCTAAGATAATAATTATGTATGAGTTTTCATTGAGATTCATTGAGATTGAGGGTTTTAGACACTTTTGTAGTATTGCATGTTCTAGGTTTGATGTTCTATCAAGAGTAACAATTGCTAGAGATATATATCAACTATATCTTGAAGAGAAGAAAAAATTAAAATCATTTGTACTTAAAAGCTCTAAAAATTTTTTTATCTTACTACGGACATTTAGACTTCACTACAAAATGTGAACTATATGGTAATCACGACAAATTTTATTGATATTAAATGGGTCTTACATAAGAAGATGTTGAGTTTTTGTCAAGTTGCTAATCTTAAAGGGGAGACTATTGGGAAGGCGATTGAAAGTTTTTTGTTGGAGTGGAAGATTGACAAAATCTTTACGATCACTATTGATAATGCAAGTTCCAAGAATGTGGCTATTTCATATGTTAAGAGAAGACTTAAAAGTTGGAAATCCATTGTTTTAGATGAAGAACTATTTCATATGAGGTGTTATGCTCATATAATTAATCTTATTGTAAATGATTGAATAAAAGATATGCATGATTCTATTGTTAGTGTTCGTAATGTTGTGAGATATGTACGATCATCATCTAAGAGAATAACAAAATTTAAAGCACATGTGAAGCAAGAAAAATCCAGTGTAAGGCTCTTGTTTGTTTAAATATAGCTACTAGGTAGAATTCTACATATTAATGATTGAACATGCAGTTACATTTGAAAAAGCTTTCAAAATTTTAAAGGAAGAGAAATGGAACACAGATTTTGTTGAGTATTTTCAAGAAGACGATCGTGAAAATAAGAGATTAAGGCCCTTAAGTATGTCTGATTGGTTGATTGTAAGTGTGTTTGTAAATTTTTTGTAAGGGTTTTATGAAACCACTACGTACAAAGATAAATGGATCTTCAGATGTGATTTCTAATGTTGGTTATGAGGAGAGATTAATAAAATCCAGTTTCTTTTGAACAAATGGAGCAACAACAACTTTGTTCTCAGTTTGATGACTATGAATATGAAAGCAAAGTTTGATAAGTGTTGGTGTTTGCTTGAGAAGAAGAATAAGTTGATGTTTGTGGCTATGGTGATTGATCCTAGGTACAAGTTAAAGTACTTGAATTATTGTCTTTCCAATGTTTATGAGAGTGATGTTGTTAAGGATGTACTTGAGAGCGTGAAGATATATTTGTATCGTCTATATGACTTTTGCAACTGACAACATAACTCTTCCAATCGAGGTGGTCATAGCACCGATGATCTTAAACAATCAAACAATGTTACAATGGAAGTGGAAAACGATGAAGTAGTTGATCCATGGATAAATTTTTGTGCTTTGAGAGAAGAAGAAAGCTCAATGGAAGTGGAGAATGACTTGACTTCTTATTTTTCTAACAAGGAGTTTGATATTATATATTGGTGGAAAATAAATGAGTATAAATATCCCTTACTATCAACAATTGTTCGAGATGTTTTGGTGGTTCCAATATCTACGGTAGCTTCTAAATCTGCATTTAGTAGAGGGGGGAGGATTCTTGATTTCTTTCGTAGTTCTTTGACTCCTAGAACAGTTGAGATCTTGATATGTACGTAAATTTGAATTTAGGGTGTCTTATGAATTCATTGACAACTTTAAGAGTTAGAGACGTATGAGAATATTGAGCATGTAATTGATTTCTTTCTTTATTATACATATCTAACGACTAACATGTATTATGCTAAATAATATTTTTATTTATTTTTTGTATGATTTATTTTGTAGGGAACGTGTCATCTTTTATTGTTTTGGACTAAGAATTGAATTTCGAGAAAGAGCATATTGTTCGTTATTAGTGTGAGTTTTTCTAGCACCATAGAACTCAAAGCATCTTGGACCATAAAACTCGGAACATATCGGGCCAATTATGCCTCAAGTTTTAATATTAGAATTTACAGAATGCATATCTCAGGGCATAGTTGTTCGAGATGCTCTAAATGCATATCGTGAATTCCTTAATTAAAACTCAGGGCATCTCGAGATAACAATGCCCCAAGAAATGACTTTTGTGAAGTGTTTGTTTAAAACTTGGGACAACAATGCTCTGGGTTATATACTCTGAAGTATTTCTTAATAGATCTTGGCGACGCACTCAACCAGAGATGGACTGAGAAAAACCCTTGAAATAGTTTTTAAAATTTTAAAATAATATGTTATTACTTACATTATATGCAATTCTTATGTGTTTGTATTTTTTTTCTCACATTAAGAAGTGTCGCCAAGATTCCAAGAAGAACATTTACCAAAAATTGTCATGGCGCACTTTGAATGCCAAGTTAAAATGTTTTTTTATTGAACTTTGAACTTCTGAATGTATTTTTAAATTTTAATGGACATTTCTATTTTGTTTGATTATAAATTTTTGTATGAATTTGAACTTTTGAATAGACATTATTTTAGACTTAGAATTTGAAAAAAAAAATTGGGTTGAAAGACAATATGAAAATCGTCGTGGCACATTTTGAATGCCAAGTTGGAATGTTTTTCTATTGAATTCTGAAATTTTGAATGGCCTTAAAAATTTTAGTGAACATTTTTATTTTGTTTGATTATAAAATTTTGTATGAATTTGAACTTTTTGAATGAACATGTAGACTTATAATTTGAAAAAAAATATGAAATTTTGGGTTAAAAGATAATATGAAAAGGATGAAAATCAAAGTTTTACACTTATATAACCAATATAAAAATTTGAAAAACAATATGAATAAAATAAAATAAAATAAAACAGACTCTTGAATATTGAACCGATAGAGTTTTTTCTTTTCTTTTTTTTGCCAACCCGGTTACTTTGAGTTGGTCCATATTTTTTCTCCAACCCGGTTTATGTGCACCCCTAAAGCTAATGATACCTTTTAAACATTTTAGGTAACAAAATTTATAAATTCTATATGAAAATCATGAACCAGGTTCACAAGTTCCTTCCTTTGATGTGGAGTAGGGTGGGGTGTGGTGTCATGTGGGTGGACATTATTGTCAATATTTTCCACTTAGTTTTTTTTTTTTTGTCATTTATTTATATTCTCATATTATTTAAAAAATAAATTTGTCAATGACCCTATTTTTTAAAACAACTATATTATTTTTAGAATTAATCCTAAGAAGAATACCAAAATTAATTTGTTTTGCAAACTTGAGTTAATTTTCATTTTGGGATTTGACCTGCTTGGTAGGAAATTGAAACACAAAAAATTAAAAATAAAATTGTAATGACCCAAACGAGTTTTCCTAATTTTGTAATGTTAAAATGTTTTTATTAATTTATATAAACTTAGCTAGTGTGATTAACTACTTGATTTTAGTTTTCTAGAAAAAAAATAGAGATCTTCTTAAAAAAGGGTGCGCAAAAATAGCAAAAAAAAATGATAATAAGGTTCATTTCACGACATTTTCTAAATTGTAAAAATAGCAAATTTAAAAGTCGATAACCCTTTGATAGCTCTCTGATCACTCTCTGATAACCCACTGATATCTGTCTGATAGCCTTATGATATCAGTAATTACTTGTCATATTTGTCATATTCGCAACATGCAAAAAAGAGGTGTTATGAGTTGTTTTTTTCTAAATGTTTTTGTCATATGATAAAAAATTTCTTTTAGAAATAAAACAAAACGACAAAATATTTACATGGTATAAAACAATTTCAAAAATGAAAATGCCCACAGGCTCACAATAGGAAATACCAAAATTGCCCCATAATTAATTGGCATCCAACGCGTAATATATTCATGAAATGATCATTTAGATTTTGCTATTCTTTCCTACACTTTCAAATTTAAACGATTTTTTTCAAGATTTTTTTATACGCGATCGTTTAGATTTTATTGTTTAAATTTGGGTACCCAAATCTCAACTATTTTTTTTCAAGATTTTTTGGTACACGATCATTTATTTTCTAAAACGATCGTTTATATTTGGTACACAATCATTTATATTTGGAACACGATCGTTTAAATTTGGCTATCCAAATGTAAACGATTTTTTAAAAATTCTTTGTACGATCGTTCAGATTTGGCTATTTTGGTACATGATCGTTTAAATTTGGTTATCCAATATTCCAACGATTTTTTTTACGATCTTTTATATTTGGAGCAACCAAATAACAATTTGAAAACAAAAATAAAAAATAAATCTTTTATATTGGGTATACGATCTTGAACCAAATAATAGTTTGAAAAAAAATAAAAGAAAAACTATCGAAGAGGAAGAGAAAAAGAAAATGAAAAGAATAAAAATTTGCAGAAGAGGAAGAGAGAAGAAAGATGATGAAAGGAAGAGCAAATCTGAAATATTTTTTAAAAAATGATCAGTTTCATGGACCTTTTTATTTAGTTAGACGGGCCATACATATTTTATCGGTTTATTATATTTATAAAAATTAACAAAAAAAAAACTTAATTTTAGTTTAGAATCATTTTGAAACTTAATTTAGTCCTTAGCTTAATTGATATAATTTTTACCAAAGTCAATTTGAATACTTGTGCAGCGTGACACCTATTGTTGCAGCTTGAGCATTAGCGTGGTGGCACCTAATTGCAACGCTACGCTACACTATGACAATATCAAGCATTCTAGGGACATTTGTGGGGTAATGTCTTGATGCTTTTTAATTTAAAAAAAGAGACGTGTAATTTTGCAATGCTTTTTTTCTATAATTCTATGGTTTTTTTGGCATCATCATTCAGAAAAATTCCATAGACCTATAATGAGTATTTGCTGCAAGATAAAGTAGAGTGTGAAGAAGACTTTAGGAAGTCATTCAAGATCCTAGGGTGTTCACCAAGGAGAGATTAACAGATTCTAACAACAACATAAACACTTTACTAATAGAGTTTCTTCACCTTTTGATCGTTTTACTTTTATGCTTGCACATTTATATGAGAATATGTTTTTTAGAGTTACGAGTGGCTAGGCTTTTTAGTTTTAGGGTATTGATGAACCTATTTATGAATTTTATTTAATGTTTAATATTTGCATATATATTATGGGTTGATATGTTTTCAATGTTATTATAAAGAGAAACTAAATATTTTGTGGTCCGATTTATATATGAACGGATTGGATGATATCCTACTCATTGCGATCAAGTCTACTAACAAACATCTTGATCTTGCAATATAAGATTTAATGTTGATCTCAAGTCTAATGGTTTTAACTAGAATGTTGATGAACCGTGTGTCTACTAGAACATCACCAACAGTTCGGTAGCTTTTCATCAAAACAACTTTGATCAAATGAAAAGCTTGATTCAGTTTCGAACTTTCGTACTTATAGTTGTTCGATTTTGACAAAAGATCATGACAACAAACTCCCAAAACAAAGTAGAGCCTGTTGAGGATGATGGTGAAGGATGGATAGTCATGACTCGTCGAAAAGGGAGGACAACCAAATTTCATTCAAATGAAGTCGCACTTCCATCAAAGCATGGAATCGAAGCAACCCTCATAAAAAGAAAAGAAAACGAAACAAGAAGACACAAAAGCTTAAGCCTGTGCAGAAGAAAGACAATTATTTACTTCGACCTCAATGATTGGTAACTTTGTCACACTTCTTCCCAAGAAACTTTCTTGATAGTCATCCAGAGGAAGTATTAGAAATCATCGCATGTTATACTGTCATCACCCATCTTTAGGTGAATGGCGAACTCCATAGCCCAGACTACTTTCTACCTCGACATCTTTGGGTGTCATCACGATCTGCATCGTCGGTGCTCGCTCTCTCAGATGTAGTGCATTCGATGGCATGATATGCTTAGGAAGTCTCTCAAACGTGTTGCCTTTGCTCATTGTTCGAATGAATGACGCTCACTCCCCTCATTGCTCAAACGTCATACGATGCTAACATGGATGCATGCTACAACGTCGTGTAGGAATGCTACCTGGTTGATTCTGCCAGTAGTCATATGCTCGTCGCAAAGGTTAAGTCATGCAAGTGAAAATATGAACTAATTTTGATTGTAAAACTACGAATGGCTCATTAAATTAATTATAATTTGTTTGATGATATTTGCTACTCGAAAAACTGTTGTAATTCTAGAGCTAATACATGCAATAAACCCTGACTTCTAGAAAGGATTCATTTATTAGATAAAAGATCGATCGGGCTCTGCTCATTGCTCTGATGATTTATTTTAACTCGACGAATCGCATGACCATTGTACACGTGACGCATCATTCAAAATTCTGCCCTATCAACTTTTGATGGTACGATGGTGGCCTACTATTGTGGTGATTGGTGATAGAGAATTAGTGTTCGATTCCAGAAATAGAGCCTAAGAGACGACTACCACATCTAAGGAAGGCAGCATAGGCATAAATTACCCAATCTTGACAAGGGGAGGTAGTGACAATAAATAACAATAAGAGCTCTTCAAGTCTGGTAATTGGAATAAGTAAAATAGAAAGAAGTAGATGATTCAAAGGAAATCAAGCGAAGGACTTCTGTCTTTAATTGTATCAAGCCTTCAACTATTCAATCTTTAGTCTTCCAAAGACATGATTATGGTCATGAAAGAAGGAAGAAAACCAATGTCCAACGTCTCTTTCCCCTTAAACTTTAGCTTTCAAAAGGCTAAGTATTTCCACATCAAAGAAAGATCAACCTTTAACATATGTTGTTTATCGTCTAAAGATGACAAGCGATCGACATGAAAAAGAGATGAAACTTTGAAGGCAAAATAATTTCATGAAGACAACAATGACAATAAGATTCTCAGTCGTGTCCCATCACACATGAAGAGGAAGTTATTTGTTGACATAAATACAAAAGGTTCCTTGACAGTGAAGCTAAGACTTATTATATTCACTAATTCTACAAATGAATGAGGTGAACAAATCCTTGATGAAAATATGAGCTACTAAATATGCAAAGTTTCTTATTGCAAAAGCCCAAGCTGCAGGGTACTCCCAGCCCACAAATGCTTAAAAGGTGAAAGGTAATATATATAGTTGAACTATGTTATGACTTGATTCGTAGATTATAAAGGGTGCGTAGGCAGCTTAAAGAAAACTTTAAGTTTTGTCAAGTAACAAAAGAAATAAAAAGAACTACGTTATGACTTGATCCTATCAAGAAGATCATCATCTTCAATATGTTACAGTCGAGATTGTCATCATCTTCAATATGTTACAGTCGAGATTGTCATCATCTACAATATGTTACAGTCAAGAGTGTCATTCATCTATAATATGTTGTAGTCGAGAAAATCATTCATCTCCAATCACTACAAAAAATAGCCTATTTCTCGATGCATAAATGTGTTAGAAAATGCTCTCAATTATGTCAGGAAATCTTCTCCCGGTGCCTAACAACATGTTGCGAAGAGTGTCAGGAGACGTATTCCCAACGTGTAAACGGGCTGACGTTGGGAATATGGTATTCCCGATTCTGGCATGGTCTACGATGGGAATAGAGTATTCCAAACGTCCTTCATCAAGCATCAAGAATGACTCTTCCTCGATATCCATTAGGATAAGCTTTTTAGATGTTGTTTTTCAAGTGTCGGGTTAACAGGACAAAGCCCAAAGTCACATTGCGTCAGAGATCCTTTTTCTTTTTTTTTTCTTTTTTTTAATTATTTTCCCAATTTTTTTTAATCATATGGTATGTTCTTTAGTTTTGATTCAATTTTAAATTCCATAAACTTTTCAAATATGACAAAGAAAACAAACATAAAAACGAAATCTTCACACATATTGTTTTCTTAACAAACAGAAAAACAAACAAATAAGATTCGATTTTGAAGTTTTTCTTCCATAACAATTATATAAAAAATAACTGCATAAAAAAGAAAAAAAAACATGAATTTGTCATCGGCTAGGACCCCATTTCCAACGAGTCCACACCTATAATGACATTAAAGTAGAGAATACATTATTTGAAATAAATTTCTCTATCATGAATACAAAAACGATTAAACTTTTAAAAAATACATACTGTAAGTTCAAAGTCCTCTGTTTGCTCGAGTTATTTCCTTAATCATCTTTTTCATTTCTTCCATTTGTCCGGCATGCATCTCTAACATTCTTCTCTATTCTTCAAGCATAAGTCATTGTCCTTCTTCAAGTTCTCTAATCGAGGATTGCATTAACTCCCGTTCGTGCATTTCTTGAGTTGATGAACTCAATTAACTACTACCACTCTTCCGTGAATTAAGCTTGGGGCCCCAACCAAGACCTTTTAAATAGTCCAATCGTCTATACAAAACGGTCTCGCATATCTCATCCCTGGATAGTGGTTGAGAACCTTCTGGGATCGGTTGGGACTAGAGTTACAACATTTGATTCTACACACAAAGTGTTAAGTTAATTATGAACTGACAATTAAAAATAGAAAATACAACAAAATGTTCTCATAAATTTACATGGGCATCTACAGCTGCTTGTGAAAAGAATTGACCACTCATATTGGTGTGTGTTTGTCTAAACAGCTCCACACAGTCCACTGGTCAACCTCGTTCTTTAAAGAGCACATGTTGTCCTTATAGGAACAATTAACTTGGACCTGCTACCATGGTTGTAAGGTTGTTTTACTCTAGCAACCTTGTTAGTCCTTGATTGCTCCTACATACAAACAACAGAAATGTACACACAAACAACAAAAATGAAGTAACGGGAAGAAACATTAGAAGATTGAAATCACCTAAAATTATCAACTCAAGTAATGATCATAGAGGGAGTCCTAATCTTCCAAATGATTCACCAATCTTTTTGATGGGTTGGCACGTGCTTCTTTAGGGTTGTTGTACTGCTTCAAATGCCTATGGATGCTCCCCTGAAGAATTTCACAAGGTGAGCATTTGATGCTCAATAAATCGATTAAGTGTTTGATATGTGAAATCAAGCACGAACCATTGCTATAAAGGAAAGAACATATAGGTTAGGTTTCTGTATATGTAGGTTTAACATATATGTAAAGTAATTTATAAACTTACATGTAGACCGCCCTTGACAACCTCAATGTACTCTAGAGGAACATCAGCCCACTTAAGGGATCAGACAGGAAAAGTATCTCGCATTAACACACCAATGTTGTTGCTTAACTGAACAACAGATGGTGAGATTGGCTTCTTCGCTCTTGGGGCAATCGAGATTGAGATCTTCCCATTCTTTTGTACGTATCTCTCAAACTCTAGTTTTGGGAGTGCTGACATTGAGTACAAGTGGGATGAGAGCCATCTAAGAAAATAGAATAGTATTAGAAAGAAAATTCCATCAAAGTAACGAGACTAACTTGAAGTGTCGTCCACCGTGGATGATCCTCCCGCGTTATTGAACGTGCCCTTAAACTCCATAATTATATCATCCGTCTTTTGAAAATCACATTGGAATTCTGACATAGTACTTGTACACATAAAAACCAAAATTAAACAAATGAGAACATTTCTACCTTAAATATAAACAATAAGAAATATATGGATATACGTGACTCGTCATGATTCATCGTCGATTGATCCACTTTGAGGTGATAATTGTTCATCATCATTGTTTATGAAGTCGTCAACGATATGATGCAAAATCTCTTTCCACCAATATGGATCAACGTCAACTCTGCATAGAATGTCATCCTCAATGTGTTCATTCACACTATGTTTGACAACGATTTTCAATATATTCAATGTTCATTTTCAACGTCTTCTACTTCGAGCACATCCCATATACATTTATTTTGGACCCCTTGAACAACTATCCAACTGGTACCATTTTTTTTGGGTCTTCGAGTTAAAATAATTGTTGTGCTTGAGTCACGAGAATGACTGGTTCCTCAGGTAATAAAAAAATGTGATGTGTTGATTGATTTATAACCTAATTCCACGTGTGTCCTATGACTTTTGTTCTTATCAGTGTCAAACCATCTACACTTCAATAGCCAAAAACGTCGTCCTAGCAAATATTAAACATCCAACACTTCATCTAAAATATCGTAATAATTGTTGTCTGCACTTCCATTGCCACTATTTTCACTAACTACCATGACTCCACTGTTTTGTGTAGTGCATTGGGAATCACACTCTGCCATGTGAAATCGCACCCAGCGACAATGCATCTACTTTAAGAGCGAACATCAAATGAAGGTCCCATCACAAGGAAAAAGAAATCATGAGAAAGGTTTTCTCTCTCATGCATTTCTACAACCCAAAATCCATGTACATGAATATGCATAAGTGTCAAATAAGATATATCAATTCTCATATTCATGCACTGTTGGGATTTGTCCTAAAACTCGTACATTGTAAATATAATCCATTGACCGTTATTAATAAAGTGTTATTATTGTAATAATTGTTATTAATTAAATTATTAGTTTTGTCTTAAAAACCCTAATCCAATAAACTAACATCCTAAGTTGTTTAATGAGTCTTGTACAATATGTAGAGACATACAAGGATCAATGTTCAAGATTAGCTTAAAGGGTCTACAGTATAGGGATAAGGTTGGGTGCTTTATCCTGGTAACACTATTGATATGGCTCACTTTGTATTTGATACAAACGCAATGATTCAACGCGTTCGTGTAGTTGACATGCGAGTGAGGGTATCCTATGCAATGAGTTAGCATAAGACCAGACCGCGAAATAGTAACCACTAGATGTAAGTCCGTTAACTAGTTAGGTTTCTATTTCACTATGATGACCTAGGTAACTTAGTCTTAATCCTGAGTGTGTTATGAACTCCTGTTCGCGATGGATTATCCTTTGATTTGTACGGATGAGAGTGGCCAGATCGTCGACTCAATAAGCTTATCATTTTGGGGACAAGATCGAGTGGGGAGCTGTGAACATAATTACACAAGATGAAATTTACTCATTCCCTACTTTAGGGTAAGTAGATGAGTGTTCCTTTAAATGGTATCTCCAGATCTTGAACAAAGAACCCTACACTCTCTATGGCACGAGTGGGGTTTTTGTTTATTGGTAGGACCATAAACATGTTGTTCATTGAAGGAGCACTGGTATTTAAGGATTAAAGGTTCCCTTCCTAGCTCGTAAAGGGCAATGGGATTTATTTATATTGGTTGTAAATTGAAATGTTCAAATTTACTTTGGGAATTAATATAACATATAGTGATACATTATAATATAAAGTTTCTCAAACTTTATTATATACATTTAATTTTGGATATGATTCAAAATTAATTTATGAGAGATAAAATATTTGAATGAGTTCAAATATTAATTTAATGTGAATTGGATTCATATTAAAATTATTATTTATGAGATAAACTTATATTTGAATATGATTCAAATTTAATATAAGATATTTAATTTAGCTATAATTAATTAGAAAATTAATTAATAGTTTAGTTTTATTTAATTAAATTTGATTTAATTAAATCTATAAAATATTGCAGAGATATTCATTCAAATAAGATTTGAATGAAATATTAATTAAATATGATTTAATTAATTATATTAATATAAATATATAAGATATTGGAAAGATATTCATTCAAATAAGATTTGAATGAAATATTAATTAATTATATTAATATATTGGAGAGATATTTATTCAAATAAGATTTGAAAGAAATATTAATTAAATATGATTTAATTAATTATTAACTAATTGATTAATTGTTAATTAATTATTAGATTTGATAATAGAATCTCATGATTCTCTTCTTCTCCTTTTCCTATTCCAAGAAGGAAATAGAGTTATAAATATCTAGAAGAAAACAGTTTTCTTTAACTTGAACCCAAATTTATTAAGAAAAAGCCAAAGTTTTTTGTCTCTGCAAAAAAGAAGAGTTTCTCTAAATCTTTTTTCCATCCCAATTGGTTCCCACAAACCAATCTCATCCCAAAGGATAGAAAGGTCTCCGACGGGTGGTGTCCCCAAGTCGATGATTTGTAGATTCAGAGACGTCATCAAAAGTAAGTTCTTTGTATCTTTTAATTTAAAAGCATGCTTAGTTTTTTATTAGAATTTTGATTCTAAATTTTTTCCAATGTACTGGTATTTTAAGATTCCAAATTAATTTGAATAACGGTTCTTTAAATTTTTTCGCTGCCATAGGGCTTTTATCCCTTCGTGCACGATATATACTTAAGCTCTGAACCAATAAGGAAATGTTCGTTGATGTTTTCTATTTAAGTTAGAAGTGCTTTGAGCTTGATAACGTATCAACCTCAAGTGTTTCCTAAATTAGATAAGTGTGAGGTTAATTGTGTGACGAAAATATAAGAAAGACTTAAAAATTGATAAGTTGGAAATGCTTACTAGCAGTAGTATGCTATTTTAGCTATATTGTTGAGGATGTACCAATGTGCGAGCCATTTTTCGTTATGTGATAGAGTGCGCAAAGTTGACATCCCTAATGGTCATACTTTTTGCACAAACACTTCAAACTCATCAATTACCTTGTCATCAGGAATACTATCATCATTTCTTTCATCTCTAGTGAATCGAGTTTCAATCCCACTTTGATATCTCGAACAAAAAGTCTCTAATTCATTCATCACATATGCTTTTGCATAGAACCCTCAGAACATGCTTTGTTTCAAACAAATTGTTTTAACGTTCGCAAACTTCTTTCAATGGGATACATCTAACTGTAACTAATTGGGCCAGCAACTTTGATTTCATATGGTAGGTGAACGGCAAGGTGTATCATTACGTCAAAAAAGGCAAGTGAAAATATTCTTTCCAATTTACAGAGTGTGATTATGATATCAGATTGCAATTGGTTCAAATCACTTGCTCGTTCTTTCACACAAGTCATGAAAAAAAACCACACAATTCAGTAACAACAGTGGACACATCTTTTTGGTAAATATGCTCGAGCACTAATAGGGAGAAGTCCATGTAGAAAAACGTGACAGTCATGTGTGTTTAAGACCTGATATTTTCTGTTTTGATCATTCACCGATTGTGAAATATTAGAAACGAATCCATCGGGAAACTTAACTGATTTCAAATACTTGCAAAGCACAACTCGCTCGTTATAGTCAACTTATACGTTGCATGTGGCTTCACAAATCTGTTACCGACTTCGATTAGGTGTAAATTCTTTCTTATTTTTAGATTCTATAAGTCCAATCGAACATTTGTGGTATCTTTCATTTTTCCTTCAAGATTCAACAACGTACCAACCAAGTTGTCACAAACATTTTTTTCAATATGCATTACATCCAGTTTATGATGTAATAGTAGTTTGAACAAGTAAGGTAAGTTAAAAAAGATAATTCACTTACTCCAAGTAAGAGCTCACTTTCTTTTCTTATCTTTCAGTGAGGAATGTTTACTCATAACTGGAAATTCCAACGAATCTAGTTGTTCCAAGATATCATGTCTATTATGTACAATTGGAGGACCCCTATGCTCTACCTTTCCATCATGTAGCTTACATCCACGCCAAGTGTGGTTCTCTGGAAGATAATGTTGATGTCCTATGAAAGATATTTTCCCTCTTATCCCGAATGACGATCTATCTCCCATGCATATAAGACATGCCTGATATATACCCTTTCGTACTTGATAACGTGTATCAATACTCATTATTATAACCTTTTTTATTAGAATAATGAGGTTAAAATGCATAAGAAGATAATCAAACCATGTTACTTACGTTGTAAATACATAAGTATTTAGAAATAAATCTTACATAGGTATCATGTCTATTTTACACGATTGTCATGTTTAAACGCATGATAAGTGGACAAGAAGGAAGAAGTAAATCACAGAACACACCTCGCGCTCAAGCCATGCAATGGGAACTCACCTGGCGAATAACATCTCCAGATGAGGAAACAAGTCATCACGCGAGGAAGACTCTCTATAAGACAAAAGTGGTAGTTGGAATTATGTGATTTCATAGGACTAAAATCAACACAAACAGTTTTAGAGGAATAGAAATTCCCCAACGAAAGCTACCTATAAAAGTACTTCATCCCCCACCACACTAAAGAGGCATGCATGGGCCAGCTACGCGCATGTATGGACGAGAGATCTCAATGGACTACTAAAGGAGTCAGCATGAGCTAATTTGAAGTCTGTATGAACCAAAACCTAGAGGGTCGATGGTAAGGATTGACCTAATCACCGATTATACAACACTTCTTCATTTTTTTGATCAGATTGTAATGCAAGAGCTTAAAGTTTGAAAGGAGAAGAGTCATTCCCATCCCCGTAACTTTTATTTCATTTTCTTCTTCTCACCATTTTATTATTTCTTTACATAGTATTTAGTTATATTGTATAACGGTCGAAGGCCTTCATTCTCGAATACAATGTATATTTATACACTCTTCCATCCATCCATGCCTTTACTGTTCATCTATCTTTATGTTATTTATAGTTAGGTCTATGATGTACTTTCATTAAGTAGTATGTATTTTTATTGCTTAATGTGTTAGCTAAGCTACATTCCACACGTGGCCAGTGTAAGTGGCTAACTATCCGAAAGGGTGAGTAGCAAGGACATGACTAACACATGTAAGAAAGAGTTTTCTCAACCTTGCGAGAGAACTTCCTTCATTTGTATTTCGAAAGGCAAACAAATGTGGACGAAGACATCGAGAGGTTGTTATCCTTAAATAAGAAGCACTCTAAGCATAATAAATAGGTATTACTAGAAATAAACCATTTAGCTAATCCTAGTCATTTTGATTCTGAAAGGAAACCAAGTGTGGCATTCAACAACTCTGAGAGGAGCGCGCATTAAACATAAGATAACTTGATGAGTTATGTCACAGTGAAGTGGTCATATAACTTGTTCGCATGATAACATGATTTTGGATTTTTGTCCTAAAACTCGTAGTTTGTAATCATATTCTGTTCAATAAAGTCGTTATTGAGAAATTGAATATTATAATCTTCAAATCAATAATCTAAGTCCCGAGGCTATTTTTAAGTAAACTTGAACTTTATGTGGAGACGTAAACGTGAATCAAGTTCTAGTAAATAGCCTAAAATAGTTTATACTATATAAATAATGGTTGGACGCCTTATTTAGAGAAACTATGGATGCGGCCCGCTTTATGGTAATTACAAATGAGGTGATCCTGAATTGTTCATGTAGAGACGTGAAAGTGGGGGGCATCCTATGGAAAGTGTTTACATATGACTGAACCATGAAATAGTCACTTTTACGTTATAACACTATTTACTATTTAAAACTGACTATCTCGATTATCAATGACCTAGGTAACTTAATCTTAATCTTGAGCTAACTATGAATTTCTGTTCACACGAGATTATCCTTAGATCTGCATAGGTAAGGGCAGCTCACTAGCGTTGGCCCAATAAGCCTCCAATTTCAAGGGTAAGATCGGGTGGATAGCTGGGGACATAGTATGCAAGACGAAATTCACTCCTACCTGTTTTAAGGTTAGTAGATAGGTTGTTCTCTTAAGCACTGAATCCAAGTCTTGAACAAGGGGCCCCACCCTCTCATTGGCCTGAGAGGGATTAAGTTTATAGGTTGAACCTTAAACCAATTGTTCAATAGTGGATTAGTGGGACCTAAGGAGCAAGATGTAGTCTTGGGGGTAAAACGGTATTTTGATCCAGCCAAGGTTACGAACAACCTGTGAAGGATTAACTTACTGATTATGGTTTTATCAAATGGACACAAATTTATCTATAGTGAGGTGCAACTATGAGACTTTAGTGGAATGACCCGTTAGTTAACGAATGTTGATTAACTCGGTCTAAAAGAGTTTAGCCAGTTAATCTTGAATCGTTGGAGCCCATGATCTATAGGTCCATTAGGTTTCTCTGCTAGCTCATATGGAATAAACTTAGAACAATGTGATGGAATAAATTGAATTGATCGAATTGGGAGAAGAGAGAGAAACCGACAAGTATATGTGATATAGCCATCGAATTTTAGATTAGAAATAGAGCTTTATGTTTAAATAGGATTTAAATATTATAAACGTGAATACAGATTCATACTCGAAAGCTAAAAAATGATGGAAATAATCAAAGTTGTAAAAAGTCAAAATGTTGACTTTTGACTTTGAAAAGTTAAACTTTGACCGACAATATATTCAAATACGATTTGAATTTTGAGAAAATGAATGTAGATTCATGCTCGGGAGGTCAAAATTAGTCAAGATGGACAAAATAATAAAAAGTCAAAATGTTGACTTTAGGTTTGAAAAAACCAAACTTTAACTTTTGACTAAAAGACTATTTTGCCCTTTAACAAAAGTTAGTGGGAAAATCCAACATTTTGTTGGATAATCCCACTAACTTTAGTGGGCTAGGTGTTGTTTTTTTATGAAGACAAAAAGTCCACTAGAGAAAGTGGACTTTGAGTTGTTAGGCTTTAGAATTGCATGGAAAATCCCTATAAATAGGGCATTTGAACTCATTTGATGGGTTGGATAATTTTGATTTGGGCTCTCACACCAAATTGTGTTTCTTTATTTACTTACTTAAATTTTGAAGAAAAGAAGAAAATAAATTTACCAAGCCCAATTATTTTTCATCTTTTTCTCTCTCTCGATCCTTTCATCTAACGGGTCCCACAACCCGGTTTTGAGTCGAGAGGATAGTAGGTCAACTTTAGTGGTTGTTCGAAAAAAACAGAGCTTCAAATGTAAGTACTCTAAAAATATATATTTTTTTTCGGTTTAGGGTTTTTTCGCTAATTAAATGCATTTAGGGTAGAATTTCGATTCTTTTTCTGTTGTGCATGTCTTAGTTCTTTCACATGAGACCTTCCTTCACCACCTTCTTAACGCAAGTTAGTTTGCTCAATCCTCCATCTTGTCATAATTCATTCCCCTGTGCATGAGTCTCTTGGGGATTGTAAATAATTTTAGTTTATTTTATACATTCTTTTACTACAACCATCATACGCCTAACCAATAAGTAGACACTAAAACTAGTGTCTTGAATAATTCCCCGTGTTTGACCTTAGATCCCCAGGTAAACCTACCGTTTTGCTTGCACTTGGGCAAACAGTAGGAAAACTTGTACTCAGTGAGGACTTATGCATAACACGATGAAAGAGGTATATAATGAGGATTTCCCATGCTATGATCGTCATGACCCGTGACTGATTGCCTAGAATTGAGCACGCAATACAGAAAGATAAGGTGAGCACATTACATGCAATGAACCTACTTAGTGACGTATTGTAATTGCACTGAACAGATGTGAAACTACCAAGAATAAGTTCCAACCCTCCATACACGTAGGGCCAACCAGTACTGCACCTGAATAAGTCATTATATACCGAAAAGTCATTAATTATCCACAACAAGGTTGCATACAATTGAAAAAATTGATCGATAAGAGAATCATAAGTACGCACACAAAATCTTTCAATTTTTCAATCAACGAATGCAGTTAAACATCAATTTTCCTACAAGGAGATCTTGAACTAGGTATGAGCAATAACATGAAGATGTTAGACTCCTTCATGAATTTTCAAGGTGGCAGACTATAAGGAATTAACACCACAGGTCACATATTGTATGAGGTACACATATTCCCAAATGGATTAAACTCATCTAAAGCTAATCCCAAACGAACATTACATGAATCTGCAGCGAAATAAAAAAATTCACAATCAAAATATTTCCATCCCTCTGCATCAGCTAGATGTCTTAACACATCCTCTGTTTCGTCTCGTTTATCCTTATGTCATCTTATGTCAGACGAGCCTTCTTGCGATACAAACAATCATTGTAATCTCACTATCAACTGAAAGTGGTGAAATACCTTATGCAAATTTTTTCCCTTGTTAGGACTACACTTGTACTGAGACTCACCACAAGTTGAACAATGTTGCAAATCGCCAAATTCCTTCTAGTACCCACGCAGTCGTACTTCCACACATGTATAGTCTTATATCCTAGGCCCAAGTCACTCAGTTTTCGTTTGAATTTGTAGAATAAACTAGGGATAATAGTACTACACATTGATAACGTTGCTTTTAACAGTTCAAATAACATGTCGAATGACTTGTTACTCCAACCTTTGAGAACCTTGACATGCATCAATTTAACCAAAAAGTTCAGGGAGGAAAATTATGAACAACTAGGGTATAGCTCACTACATGTTTCATTAAATAACTCTTGAAATATGTTTGTTGTCTCTTGTTCTACACCAATATTAAACGGCAGTTCATTCTCCAAACCTTCCTCCGTTTCTTCTTCATGTTCAATCGGAGCTTGTAAATATTAAGCATACCCATCATTTCATTTTCTTCATTAAAAGGGTTACAACTAGTTTCTTCATGAAAAGAATTACTGCAAATTCCTTCATCAAATTTTTCTATACCTATAATGTAAGTTCACTGGCTCTCCATGATACACCCAATTTGTATAGGGGAGATATTTCAATTGTTATTAGATGTCGCTCCACACCCTCTAATGACTCCCAAATTGATTTCATACATCTCTTGCATGGACATCTTATTTGTTCGTAAGGACCAACGTGAAACTTTGCAACCTCTGAAAATTGGACACTCCCTCTTTATACTCAACCGAAAATTTATTCATAAGTTTCATCCAACCCTGCTCTATTGTTAAAGACCAAAAACATAAATAGGGTTGATTGTTGAATGTTAGAAAAAGCGAAGTTGAGAGGAAATCTAAGAAATATTATCCAAGACATAAGTTGTTAAGCTTTCAAGGAAAGGAAGAAATCCTAAGACATAACAACACTTTGATGGATTCTTATTTTTTAATGAAAACAAGTTTGGATCTCTATTACTTTTGGTGGTGGTTAAGGCAAAAAATGCAAAAAAATATTTAGAAAAAACCTCACTTCTACAACAAAATATTAGTCTTATATTATTCTTCACTTCCCCTTGAACTTACTCCATGAACAAACTACACCTCATAATAAGTACCCAATCTTTAAAACTAGCTTACACTATTCAACAAACAAAATTACTAACAAAATAAGAACTATGTTTAAACTAACAGCTTCCATAACTACACGATAGTCAAATTCATTTCCAAACACACAATAATTAAGTTTAACGTACTTTCACAACATTCCACAACAAAAAGGCATAAAACAAATTTTCATCAAATATGTAATCAAACACACATAAATAGTATTAATTTTACAACAAGATCTTCAAATTAAACATGCTCGCTCTTAAGATTTTTCAAATCTATTTCCAAATTTAACTTGTCAAATTCATTTCCAAACTAATTACGTTTAACAATGCATCACTCACCACAAAAACAAAAACATAAAGAACAATAACAATAAATCAATAACAACAAAATCGAGATTTACAAAATCAACAACAAATTAAAGTCAACAAAAAACTAAAAAAAAATCAACAATTTAAATCCACAACAAAATGAACATAGTTTACACATTATTGATAGAAAAGAATTATATACTGGTGGGTTGGCGGCGGCGACAACTAAAAAAAAGGGTTGGCAGCGGCGACAAGTAGAAAAACACACCAAGAGGCCCTTGACAATCAGAAGAACACAAAAACAATCACAAATTTAATAAATTTTCTAATCCTAAACCAAAATAAAAAATAAAACTAAAAAAAAAAAAGAAAGAACAAAGGCTTATCGGCGGTGAGAGGTGGCGAGCCGTATGAGACAGGCGGTGGAAACGACAAAGTGCGACGACGAGGACCGGATGGTGGACGGCAGTGAGAGAACAGTGGACGACGACAAGATTCTTTTCCTCTTTCGGCTTCCAAAATCTCTTCCTCTCTCTCTTTTTTCGACTGCATTTCAAATCTGTAAAAAATATCTAAAAAAATGGTTTTAAAGGGGAACTCCCGACCATCCCAATAAGCGTCAGGAGTTCCCACACAAACCCCGATGCCTTTATACATGGAGTTGGGAAAAGATAAGTATTTTTTTAATTATTTCACGTATGCCGACGTGACGTTGGTAGTTCCTATCACTTATCCTGATGTCTCCATTCATGGAGTCGGGATAAGTGACTTTTTTTTTTAATATTTTCCCTTATGCTGATGTGGTGTTAGTAATTTCTAACACTTATCCCGATGTCTCCACGCATGGCATCAAGATAAGTGACTTTAATATTTTCTCTTATGCCGACATGGCGTTAGGATTGCATACATGTCCGGACGTGGCTTGTACAACGTCGGGAGAAGCCCTTTCTCTCGATGTCACTTCCCTCGACGTTCGTTATTTGCGTCGGGAAAGATGTATTTTCTTGTAGTACATATGTTACACTTGAGAAGGTCGCCATCTCCAATATGTTACATCGAGAGGATCATCATCTTCAATAATTTGAAATCGAGAGTGTCATCATCTCCAATATGTTGTAGCAGAAAGTCAAGGAGCGACATGATAGAGTATTTAGACCTTTCTGGGATCATCTCTAACATGAACTAAATCGAGTTACAATAGAAGGTTGGGGAGTGGCATGATATAGTGCTTAGATCTTTTTGGAGTCATCTCTAATATGAACCAAATCAAGTTGTAGTAGAAAGTCGAGAAGTGGCATGATAGAGTGCTTAAACATTTTTGGAGTCATTTTTAACATGAACCAAACCGAGTTGCAGCAGAAAGTCGAGGAGTGGCATGATAGAGCGTTTAGACCTTTCTAGAGTCATCTCTTACATGAACTAAATCAAGTTGCAGCAAGAACTGAAGGTGTGACACGATAAAGTTGCCTAAACATTTCTGGGGTTATCTCTATGTGAACCAAACCAAGACTTTTTATGGGGTATCTCTATGCAAACCATCATCAATGATCGTTTTATAGTGCCAACTTGTCCAACACACCTACAATAAAAGGAACGTAGAGGCAAGAAGAAAAAAAAAAAGAGAAAAATAAAAGAAGAAAAGAAAATAGAGAGAAAATAGACGTTTTTTTTAATACCTTCCTTCGTAGGTTTTCTTTTTTTCTACCTGATGATGAAAGAATGAGTAAGATGTGAGTTTATTTATAGGGTCAACAAGTCCAATTTCTAATAGAATTTAGAATCATATAATTTTTTTTTAATAAAAAATTCAATTATCTTATGTTATCTTAAAAAAGTTTATTCAGGGATAAATCTCGAACTTCACATTTAAGATAATTAAAATCTATAAATCGTTCAAAATATAGATTTTATCCCCAATTTTCAATTAAAATTTGGTTGTACTACAAATTTTATGTCATATTTCACCCAAATTCAAAATTCAAGTTAAATTAAATTGGAGTTATATTCCTAACTTTAACTCAAGATTAAAAACTCCTATTTATCTCAATTTAAAATTAGCTATATTCCAAATTTTTGCGAATCTTCAAGACAAATTAGATTTTTGATAAAACTTAAAACTTGTCTCAAATTAAGGTTTGACCATATTCCAACTATTATTTCAAATTTAAATCAAACTCATGTACTAAATTCATAGTTTGATTATTTTGGTGTCAAATTGAGCTAAAAATTTAAAAAAAATTGCTCATATTTTGACTTCAACTTTATCTTTTTCAAGATTCATCCACTCATAGACATGCATAAATCTCGAAAAGAGGCATTTGTGAAATGAGAAATTTTGGACCGATCACAAATTGTCATCTCATTTACCAAATTAATGATGAAAAATACAAATAATTAAATTTGGGACTAATTAAAAGTTAAGATGTGTTCCAAATTGAAATTGGAGACATACATTGACAAATTCTTATGATGCTACATGTTTTCATTATGAATGTTGAATTAAGTTAACTATAAAATAAATATAATTTATTGGGCTAAATTTCAATTAATAATAATAAAAAAAGGATAATTGTAATTGATTGCCATTTTAGAAATAATAATTAAGGATATAACAACATTTTTAAAAAATTGTAAATATAGCAAAACTATCGCTGATAGACTAGTATGGTCTATTAGTGATAGATCAATATTTGCAACATGGTCTATCGGTGATAGACTCCTATCATTGATAGAATTTGACAAAATTTGCTATATTTGCAAATTTTTTAAAATGTTGCTATATACTTAATTATTTTGAATCTAATTGCTAAATTTGCAACTATCCAAAAAAAAAAAAAAGAAGCTTAATTTAGGCTAAATCCATGTGATCAAGTTCATAGGTCGATTTATGAACCAACTAGATTCAAACCCATAAAATTCAGGATCTTTAACTAATATGACCTAAAATTGTATACCATATTACAAGATTGACCTAATTTTCTCAATTTTTTTATAAATGTCCTAAATTGACTAATATTTTAGATAAATATAGGGCCCAAATGGTCAATTTATCCATCTTTATTATTCATAATATATTAAAAATAGAAAAATGAAACAGAAAAGTGGACCATATTTAAGTTTTGCTTTTATTAGATATTCTATGTAAATATGGTAAGTGATTAAATTCTATTATAGTAATATTAATAATAAAAATTGTCCCTTAATTAGTTTTCTTTTTTATGATTTTTTTTCAAAAACTCTCACTTTCTGATTTTTCTCTCACTTTCCAATCTCTCTCCGTTAGGGGTGTAAGAATATGGGTCGAACCCAAATAACCCGGACTACTCAACCTATATTATAAAAGTTGGGTTGAGTTAGATTAAAATTTGGGTTGGGTTGGGTTAAAAAAATTGAATTTTTTGGGGTTGGGTTGGGTCTCGGGTTGGAGGGTTGAAAAATTCGGTTCAACCCAACCCAACCTGAATTAATATAATATATATATTTATATATTCATATTCATATTTATATTATTTATTTAATAAATAAAATCTAAAAATTAGGTCTTCCTCCCTCTTCAATCTTCATCCCCTCGCGCCCCACTCACCATTCTTCACTGTGTTCGATTCTTCTCTTCCATCTCACCTCAATCTTTGGTCTTCTCCCTCTTCGGTCTCTCCCTCACAATCGCACCGTCCACCTCCATTTTTGTTAGAAAGTATATTAAAAAAAACAACACAACCCGACAACCCAACCCAACCCAACAAATATTTTATGGATTGGGTTGGAAACTAAATTCGGGTTATTCGGGTTGCCAACTCATATAACCCGAAAATATGGGTTGAGTTGAGAACGTCTTCCAACCCAACCCAACCCGATTATACCCCTACTCTCCGTCCATTCTTTCTTTCAATTTACATTATTTTTCATATATTTTATGTAATTACAGTATATATTGAATAATACAGTGTATATTTTATTAATGAAAGGTTCTTATATCAATTTGTTTATGTATTTTATTTAAATATTCATATCTTACGTAATAAATAATACGTTATGATTGAAATAATATTGATTATCTATGAAAGTTGTTTATGTTTATAGGAACATGAATGAGAAAAAATTATGATGAGTATATGTAATATATGCCATTAAAATATTAGTTGTTTTCTAGTATATGTAATGTTGAGAAAAACTGAATATGTTTGCAATGTAGAGAATTTGATTAAAGAATTGAATATCCAAGGAATTGTATGAAAAAAATGGTTGAATGTTAAATTGGTTTATGAATAGTATATATACATTGTATATTTTATGAATGAAAGATTATGCAATCAATTTGTTAAATTGGTTTATGTATTTTATTTCAAATATTCATTTTATATGTAATAAATAATAAGATATGTTTGAACCAATAATGATTACGGGTATATTATAGTATATATTGTTCATTTAAGTTTAATAAGAATTTATATTTTGTATTCGAAATACACTATGGTATATTGAGTATATCGAAGATAACATCATTTATGTATTATTGAATATATGAAGTAGTATATATATGTGACAAATCACATAAATATATGTATTATACAATATTATATATGTAAGAATTAAAAAAAATATATTGATCGGGTACATAATCCATGTTAAATGCAGTAAGAAAAAAGCAGAAAACATAAAAAAAAATATATGTGAATGTATTATTCAATATATGCAGTGGTATATATGTAACAAATCACAAATCACAGATGAATTATTAAGTAGCATATATGTAAGAAATATATAAAAAAAAAAATTGAATGAATATATAGTTTGTGTATATATTAGTATATATACGCCGTAAGAAAAATCACAGAACATGAAAAGGAATATGTGTATGTATTATTGAATATATACAGTAGTATATGTGTCACAAATCACATAACATAAATTTATTATTCAGTGGTATACCATAATATATATGAACGATGAATCATTTAATAAAAATTATATGTTGAATATGACATTAAGATGAACTGAACAATAAAAAATTAAACAAAATAGGAGGGACATGACCGAAATATATGCTACGAAACTGAAAAAGAAAAAACAAATTTTTGAAGAAAAAAAATATATACTACAAAATGAAAGAATAAAGAATACATATGTCATATTGTATATATGAAGTGGTATATATGTGTAAGCAAAATCTCAGTAAAGTACAAAATTTGAAGAAAAGGAAAACGAAAGTAATTGATTGAAATTGGAAGAAAAAGAAAGTAACTGGGGAAGACAACTAACCGAAAGTTGTATATAAAACGAAATTTCGAAATAAACTAAAGAACCAAATTGAAGAATTATATTGATAAAAATGAAATTGATGGAAGAAACGATCAAAATTGAATTATGAAGAAGACGAAATATTCACTGGCACTAGAATTTTTATCTTCAAGAGCGATGCAAATAATGATATATTGTTATTTTTAATCATTAAATAATTTCATATTAAAAAAGATTTCATTTTATATTGAATTAATAAAGTACTTCTAATTAATTTTCATAATAAATTTACCTTAATTAATAAACCAAATAAGAAAGTTGTCATTTACATAATTAATTTAATATAATATAAATAAGGAAATCATTTGAATTTAATTTCAAAAATTATATATAATTAATAATTATTATAAGATTATAAATGTACTAAAAATTTAGGAAAACCTAATCAAGAAAATAAATCATAATTTAAGATATTTGTTAAATTTTCTAGTAGATTTAGGTATTTTGTCTGAATCTTTCTAAAATCCAATAAAAAACTCACTAGAGTCAAACCCATAAAGTCCACCAAAGAACTTTATAAATATTGGAGTTCTGGAGATTAAAAATTGTTACTTTGGAAGGTCTAGATGTAATTCTCTAAATAATTGAAATTTCTTTGAAGATACAAGATTAGCTTTATTCCAAGATTTCAACAAATCAAACATAGACATTCAACTGAGAGGGAATCAAAAGATCAAATACTAGAGAACGAACTACATTGCATCATAATCAACATGAAATCCAACTTCATGAATTACGTTTATCCGAAAAACCTTGTGTGAACAACTTCACATGTTTATAAATATGAATCTCTCATCAGCCACCAAAAAGCATTGTCCAGTATCAGGGTCAGTAAGCCTTTCATAGGCTATATTTCTTCCGGCAAACTTCCTCTTCCTTCCACTATGATGATGAAAATGTAATATTTGATTCTAACAACCTTAGTGGTCCTTCCTCATCCAACACATTGAAGTGTCTCTTAAATTTCTTTTATTTCTATTGAAAAAAGAATTGGTTGTTTTATCAAGATTAAAATAGTCCATCAAAATACATTTTAATTTAAAATTAATCTAGTCAATATGAAGTTACTAATTATTCCATTATCTCATGAACTAAAATCGAGGAAATATAAACCGAATTCCATTCCAAAAATGTCAAAAGGTATTTTTAATAAAACAATTTAATATGTTAAAAACAAAGAGAGAAACAAAAGCAACTTTGGCTAAGTTTTCGTTGAATGGCGCGAGTAATTATTACTAATTAGTAGTTAGAAAATTAAAGCGTAAATCGTTCAAAAAATCGCACGATCTTACTTGCTGTTTGTATTGGGCAGCGGACCTGTTTTCCTCGAAAGTCAGCTCCCTTCAAAGTCCCCCCCTCCGATCCTTAAGCATACCCCATATCGGACGGCGGCGGCGGCGGCCGACCATGCTTTTACACCCAACCTCCTCCTCCTCCTTCTTCCTGTTTTCTTTCCCCTTTCTCTATTTCAACAACACTCACTAGACCCTCTTCTTTCGATTCCATTCACAATATCACTCCCCCCAAATGGACCCTTCTCTTCTCGACGATATTATCAATCGTCTTCTCGAGGTCCGTGGCCGTGTCGGCAAGCAGGTTCAGTTGTCCGAGTCTGAGATCCGACAACTCTGTCAAGTTTCTAGAGAGATTTTCTTGCAGCAGCCTAATTTGTTGGAGCTCGAAGCCCCTATCAAGATTTGTGGTATCTTTTTCCTACAACACTACTTGCTTTCTCTTGAGATTTACTATTTCGTTTTCTTTGTTGATATTGTAATAGACAAGTTTGAAGTTTTTGATTTGTTGCTGCTGCGAAAGGGTTTGGAGCTTTCTTAGTCATACTTATTGAATTCTTTTGGTTAATTGGTCTTCTGGTTGACATATTTGAAGTACTTGATTTGCGGGGTTTTATCTCTTTTTCTTTGCTCTGTTGTTATATAGCAGTACTTTGTCAACTTCTTTTAGTTTCAACATCTTTTGTCGAATACCATTTGATTAATTGGCACCTAGTTGATGAACCTGCAAAGCTTTATTTATATATGATTTCGGCGAGATGCAAGTACTTAAGCTAAGCTTATTTTGGTCTGACATGGTTGTATTATTGTCTAAGAAGTACGGACACAAATATGAGACACGGACAAGACACGGACACTATGACACACCATCTTTTTAAAAATCTAGGACACGACAAAGGCACGTGTATTAAAAAAATATATACCATTTTTGTGGTAAAAAAAATTATAGTAAATGCATTGATGCATTTATATGCTTAAAAGACTTAGCTTGATGTATTATACACTTAAAAGTTATTATTATTGTCATATATGTGTCTTTTTAGTCTATTTAACGAGTGTTCTATGTATGTCCAATGCATTTACTGCACTAACAAGTGTTCGAATAAGTGTCCACCAAGTGTCTGACACGTGTTGGAGACGATACGCTAGCCAAAGTAAAGTGTTCGTGCTTCTTAGATTATTGTATATTGTTAAACTGCTTTGCCCCATTCAGGCTTCCCATTGGTTAAGTGGTCCATGGTTGATGAACCTGAGGAGGTCTTTATGTGGACAGAAAATGCAAACGCAGATACATTTATGCGTATATTATTGCAATATTCATACATTGTGTTTTGCATGGAAGCTTTATTCATGTTTTTCTTTTATTCATTTTTCATTAATCTAGTTTGTCAAACGCTTATTTAAGTACTTAAGCACTATGGTAAAGTGTGTTGAATAACAAATCACTTAGAAGTTTGGTTTTGCACTGTTATAAGAGTTTTTGAATTACTTTTTAGCTAAGCACTTGGGCCAAACACATTTTAGAAATACTCCTTCGCAAGTACTTTACGTGATGTTCTGTGTAGGTCCATCAAGATTTATGGTATGTACAAACCATGGCTTTTATTTTCTCCCTCCCTCCCTACTTTATGTTTTTTTTTTAAAAACATTTGGTAGAATGAACGATTTTCATTGAAAATGAATGAAAGAATACAGAAGGGCAAAACCATAAAGGACCATACTGTTGGATCAACGAGAGCCTTGAGAATAATGAAAGGTTAGAAAAAGAATAAAAGAAAATAACAAAAATGGACTTCAATTCGAAAAGCTGAGAGATAAAAATGGCACTTTACTAATTGTTAAAGGCATTAATGAAGGAAGCCTAAACGGAGGCATTGAACGTAATCAGAGCCCAAACCTCTCCCAAGAACATTCTTTATCACTAAAGACTCTCCTATTTCTCTCAAGCCAAACTCCATGAAGAAGAAAACAATGTTTTCCAGAAGAGTCTAAACCCTAAAACAATGTACAAACTAGGAGAACAAGGCTGGCAAGGGAAGTGCAATTAACTAGGAGAACAAACTTGATTAGCTTGTGCCATAAATTGTTAGGTTCCCGAGGAAAGTGAAATAATAACCATTTAGCCAACAAGGTGATAGACCACCAATATTGTATCAGTACAGTAGGAGGGGAAATAAAAAATAACACGTGAGGGTGAGTCACGTGTGAGTGAAGGGAAGGGCAGTAATATAAATAAGTTTGTAAAGGGCGGGAAAGGTAGTTTTGAAGTTTAAGAATCTTTTCTGTTATTCTTTGAGAGAGAGGAAAACAGAGGATTGTATTTCTGTTATCGCTATCAATAATATAGAATTACGATTTCTTTCTACGGATTCCATCAACTTGGTATCAGAGCGTGCCATTCTCGGCAAGGAAAACTAAGATGGTGCAGACAAGAATGGAGGAGAAAATGGAAACGTACGATCAAGAAATTCAAGGAATTAAAAAAGAAATAGGAAAGTTACCGGCGATGGAGAGAACATTGAATGATTTGGCGAAAGGAATGAGAGACAGAATCAAATGATGTTACGATTCATGGAGTCGGCCGCCCAGGAGAGATCGACGATGAATGAAAAGATTACCGAATTATCAATGCGGAGTACTCTGATGAAGACTAATAGTGAAGGCGAAGGATCTTCCGTTCGCGAAAGTGAACCGAAGAACGTGGAGAAGAAAACGAACGACGATGTTAACTATGATCGAAGCAAGTTAAAGAAAGTGGAGATGCCGATCTTCAATGGAGACGATCCGGATTTGTGGTTATTTCGCGCCGAAAGGTACTTCCAAATCCATAAGCTTACTGAATTTGAAAAAATGACTGTGTCGACGATTAGTTTCGAAGGACCGGCGTTGAATTGGTATCGGTCTCAAGAAGAGCAAGAGAAATTTATTGATTGGGAAAATCTAAAGGAGAGAGTGTTAGTCCGATTCCGATCGGCGAGGGAAGGTTCACTATACGGTCGATTCTTGCGCATACAACAGACAACCACGGTAGAAGAATATCGGAATTTGTTTGATAAATGGGTAGCCCCTTTATCAGATCTGCCCGAGAAAGTGGTTGAAGAAACATTTATGTCAGGATTAAAACCATGGATACAGACTGAGATGGATTTCTGTGAACCTAAAGGGTTATCACAGATGATGAGAATTGCGCAGAAAGTAGAAAACAGAGAAGACATTAGGAGAGAAGCAAATCTTCCTGGTTATTCCGGAGGGAAATTGAGCAATTCTGGAAGTGGTAGCAAGACCAGTACGGTGGGGACTTCTGGAGATAATAAGGGGAACTTGAATTGACCGATGAGAACCATCACGTTGAGAGGCACATCTGGTGAAGAAGTGCGAAAAGAAGGACCAACAAAAAGGTTGTCTGATGTCGAGTTTCAATCGCGAAAAGAGAAGGGATTGTGTTTCCGATGCAATGAGAAATATTCACATGATCATAAGTGTAAAACTAAAGAACAAAGGGAATTGCGTATGCTTGTAGTGATGGGGGAGAATGACGAATATGAGATCGTTGAAGGAGAGAATGCAGAAAGAAAAGAATTGAATGCGGTTGAAATTGTCAAAGAAGAGCAAACTGTGGTGGAGTTGTCGATAAATTGAGTAGTAGGATTATCCAATCCTGGAACCATGAAGGTGGAGGGAAAACTACAAGGAAAGGAAATCATTATATTGATAGATTGTGGAGCCACACACAATTTCATTCAGAAAGTTTAGTTAAGGAATTGCAAATAAATACGAAGAGTACTACAAATTATGGGGTCATATTGGGCTCGGGAACTGCTATAAAAGGGAAAGGTGTATGTGAAGCTATTCAAATAATGCTGGAGAATGGAAGGTGGTTGATGAATTCTTGCCGTTGGAATTAGGAGGGGTGGATGCAATATTGGGAATGCAATGGTTATACTCCCTAGGTATAACCGAAGTGGATTAGAAGAACTTAATTTTGACTTTCGTTCATCAAGGAGAGAAGGTTGTTATAAGGGGTGATCCAAGCCTAACAAAGGCAAGGGTCAGCTTAAAAAACCTTATGAAGTCCTGGGGTGAGAAGGACCAGGGGTTTTTAGTAGAATGTAAAGCGTTGGAAAAGAGAGAGTCTTTAGAAGAGGAGGATTCATTTGATGAAGTATTGACAATAGAAGAATCTGTGGCAGTGGTATTGAAAAGTTTCGTGGATGTCTTTGAATGGCCCGAAACCTTACCTACACGAAGATTGATAGAGCACCGAATTCCTTAAAAGGGAACGGATCCAATGAATGTACGACCTTACCGGTATGCATATCAACAAAAGACAGAAATGGAGAGGTTGGTGGAAGAAATGTTGGCATCAGGGGTAATAAGGCCGAGTACGAGCCCATATTCCAGTCCCGTATTGTTGGTGAGGAAAAAGGATGGGAGCTGGCGTTTTTGTGTAGATTACAAGGCTCTAAATAATGTAACTGTACCTGATAAGTTTCCAATCCCAGTGATTGAGGAGTTGTTTGATGAGCTGAATGGAGCTACAATGTTTACTAAGATTGACCTTAAATCTGGATACCATCAGATTAGGATGTGTACTGATGACATTGAAAAGACAGCATTTAGAACTCATGAGGGTCACTATGAGTTTATGGTGATGCCGTTTGGGTTGACGAACGCACCATCCACTTTCCAATCATTGATGAATACTATATTCAAACCATACCTTCGAAAATTTGTCTTAGTGTTTTTTGATGATATTTTGATCTATAGTAAAGGGTTGAAAGATCACTTGAATCATATGAGAGTAGTGTTGGAAGTGCTGAGGAAGAATGAATTGTACGCGAACAAGAAGAAATGCAGTTTTGCTCAGTTTCGAGTAGATTACTTGGGACATATGATTTCGAGAGATGGAGTTGAAGTGGATCCGGAAAAGATCAGGGCTATAAAAGAGTGGCCCGTTCCAGCTAACGTGAGGGAAGTACGAGGCTTCCTCGGTCTGACTGGATATTATCGTAAGTTTGTTCAGAATTATGGGACAATTGCAGCTCCTCTGACGCAATTATTGAAGATAGGGGGGTTTAAGTGGACAGAAGAGTCTAAGGAGGCATTCGAAAGGCTGAAGCAAGCCATGATGACACTTCCGGTATTGGCTCTGTCTGATTTCAGCGTGCCATTTGAAGTAGAAATCGATGCTTCTGGATACGGATTGGGGGCTGTATTAGTACAAAACAAACGACTGATTGCATACTATAGCCATACATTGGCAATGAGGGATAGGGTAAAATCTGTATATGAAAGGGAGTTAATGGCAGTGCAAAGATGGCGTCGTACTTATTGGGGAAGAAGTTTTTAGTCAAGATTGACCAACGATCCCTAAAGTTTCTCTTGGAACAAAGGGTGATTCAACCACAGTATCAAAAATTTATATCCAAACTCCTTGGATACTCATTCGAAGTGGTCTATAAACTGGGGTTGGAAAGCAAAGCAGCAGACGCATTGTCTAGAGTACCAGCAACAGTACAGTTGAATCAGTTAACAGCTCCCAATGTGATTGATATAGAAGTGATCAAATCAGAAGTGGATCAAGATGAGAAGCTGAAGAAAATTATGCAGAAATTAAATGAGACAGAAGAGGGGAAGGATGGTAAATACTCGATGAAACAGGGCATCTTGATGTATAAAGATCGGATGGAGTTATCTAAATCATCCAGATTGATCCCAACAATTTTACATACTTATCATGATTCGGTCTTCGGAGGTCATTCGGGATTCTTGCGGACATATAAGAGAATGGCTGCGGAGCTACATTGGGAAGGAATGAAACAGGAAGTTAAGAAATATTGTGAGGAATGTATGATTTGTCAGCGAAATAAGACTTTGGCGCTTTCACCAGCTGGATTGTTAACGCTCTTAGAAGTGCCGAATCGGGTGTGGGAGGATATTTCAATGGATTTTGTGGAAGGGCTTCCTAAGGCAGCAAGTTATGAAGTAATATTTGTAGTGGTTGATCGATTCAGTAAGTATGGGCATTTGATCCCTATGAAGCATCCATATACAGCAAAGATTGTGTCTGAAGTGTTTGTGAAGGAGATCGCACGGTTACATGGATATCCTAAATCCATAGTATCTAATAGAGACAAGGTATTTTTGAGTCATTTTTGGAGAGAATTATTTTGCTTGGCAGGAACAAAGTTGAACCACAGTACAACATATCATCCACAAACGGATGGGCAAACGGAGGTTGTTAACCGTGGAGTGGAGACTTATTTGCGTTGTTTCTGTGGGGAGAAGCCAAAAGAATGGGTTAAATGAATTCCTTGGGCATAATACTGGTATAAGACTACCTATCAGCGTGCTTTAGGAATCACACCATTTCAGGCTGTGTATGGGCGTTTGCCACCTCCTTTGGTATACTATGGAGAGAGGGACACTACTAATTCCACATTAGAAGAACAGTTGAAAGAAAGAGATGTGGTATTAGGAGCTTTAAGAGAACATTTGAGAATTGCATAAGACAAAATGAAGAAGTATGCGGATGTGAAGAGAAGAGAAGTGCATTATCAAGTTGGAGATTTGGTGTTGTTGAAGATAAGACCATATCGGCAGGTGTCGGTGAGAAGAAAAAGAAATTGAAAAACTTTCGCCATAATTCTTTGGGCCATACAGAGTAATAGCTAAAATTGGACCGGTAGCTTACAAGCTAGAACTGCCTGATAATTCTACTATACATCCGGTGTTTCATGTGTCTCAATTAAAGAAGATAATTGGGAAGCACGAAGAGGACAGAAGTGAGGTTCCATGTTTGACTGAAAACCATGAATGGAGAGATATTCCGGAGGAAGTTTATGGATATATGAAAAACAAAGCGAGAAGTTGGGATGTGCTGGTACAGTGGAAAGGTCTACCACAACATGAGGCTACGTGGGAGTTATATGAAGATATGAAGTGGCGTTTTCCAGATTTTCACTTGAGGACAAGGTGAATTTGGAGAAGGAGAGTAATGATAGACCACCAATATTGTATCAGTACAGTAGGAGGGGAAATAAAAAATAACACGTGAGGGTGAGTCACGTGTGAAGGGAAGGGCAGTAATATAAATAAGTTTGTAAAGGGCGGGAAAGGTAGTTTTGAAGTTTAAGAATCTTTTCTGTTATTCTTTGAGAGAGAGGAAAACAGAGGATTGTATTTCTGTTATCGCTATCAATAATATAGAATTACGATTTCTTTCTACGGATTCCATCACAAGGCTGCTTTACGCACTCTCATATGGAGTATGACCCATCACAAGAAATCATTCTCAGTTTTGGATCCGTATGACTTTTTGAAATTTAAGGATGGATGGAGCTTTAATTCAATTTCAATTAATCTCTTCATTACTTGTTTGTTCCCTTTTACTTTTTGGAGCTTTAATTCAATTTCAATTAATCTCTTCATTACTTCTTTGTTCCCTTTTACTTTTTGGAACTTCATTTTCAAGTCTTTTTGTTGGTTGATTGCTTCCACCCAACTATATTCTCTCTCTTGCATATGATTATTTTTGGTCATCCTTTCAAGAATGTGGAAACTAATAGCACAATGTCAATTAGGCTCTTTGGTCGCTTTGTCTTGACAGGACTTAACGTATCTTTTCTAATGCCACCAAGGACCATGAATCTTTTATCTCTTTGGTTTGTATACGGCATTTGCTAGGGGTGTTCAAAAAAACTTGTAACCCGACCAACCCGGATTACTCAACCCAAACCGTAAGGGTTGGGTTAGAAAATTGGAGAAAAAAAAAGTTGAGCCGGATAGTTGGGTTGACCCTGCCTAACCCGATTATGTATATAATATATTATATAAACTTAAAACCTAAAAGTAAACCTTATTTTGAATGGACATTGTAGACTTGGAATTTAAATTTGGACCATTTCTAGATTTGTGCGTGTCATTTTGCGCAGGGGCCATGCTAATCTTCTCTGTATCGTTCCAATTTTATCGGATGTCCTCGAAGGGATTTGTAGACTTGGAATTTGAATGTGTAACATATGTATGTCGTCTTGCACATTGAATGACAATTTGTTCACCTTGCATATTGGAAAAGAATATGAAAATTTATCTAAATTGTGTAGAGGTAAAAAAAATAAATCAACCCGCCAACCCAACCCGAGTTTTTTGGGTTGGATTGACCGTTGCATATTGAATCAAAAGGGTTCATTTTTTGCCGACCTGGATACTTTAGGTTGGTCTATAATTTTCTTCCAACCCGGCCTCACTTGGCTTATGTACACCCCTAGCTCTTGCTATGTGTAAATTGCTTCCTCCTTTCTATAATTGTGGTTTAACTCAACTTATAGCCTGTTAATGATATATAATTGGATTTACCCTTATCCACTAGCTTAAGCTTTTGGGGTTAATCGGTGATTTAAGATGGTATTAGAGTACGTGGTCCAGGGAGGTTATGTGTTCTTCTGCAATGTTATATTTCCTTCCTAACTAATATTCATTTCCACTTGTTGGGTTTTTCACATATTTCAAGCCCACAGGTGAGGTGGAGTGTTAGTGATATGTAATTAAATTTACCCTTATCCACTAGCTTAAGCTTTTGGGTCAATTGGTGATTTAACATAGCCCATTTTAAAAGATTTTTGTAATCTTTTGGGTAGGTTTCCATTTGTATTAATGAAATTGTTTTGTTTCATATCAATATATATATTTGGGATCATTGTGAAGGCTCCTCCAACTGCTAGAAAAAATCGTGACATGGTATTTTTCTTCTTCTTGGTAGCTAATATATAGTGGACGAGTTTGGTTTTGTCATCCCTTCTAGAAGCCATTTGTTCCTACATTTTTGTCACCAAAAATCTTCTTTTGCACTGAGTGGATATGAGTTGTTCCTTAATGTTGAGTCAGGTGGTTTTTTTAGAAAAACAATTAGAAATGGGTGATGTCACTTCCTCATGAGAGCTAATGTTGTGAGGATCACTGTTTAGCTAGCTCTCAAAGGAGGTTAAACTCCAAAAGTATTTTTGTTCCACAATTTTAGCTCTTGTTTAATTTTCCTTTGTTTCATCATTAAGCCCTGTGTCCTAGCCATACTGGAGCTATTTTTCCACCTTTTATCAATGAAAGGGAGAAAAGAATGAGCACCCAGTGGTTTTATATTAAGATTGATTTTGAGAAAGCTTATGCTGCTGATATGAATTGGAGGGTTTTTTATTTATTTATTTTTTAAGAGAAATGAACGGCTATATATTTGTCAATTAAAAAACAATCTAGGAGATGGGGGCTGAAGGCCTGGTGAAAGTATTAGGTAGAATGTTTTATGATCAAATGGAGATCCTGAATTGGCAGTTTGGCACTCCCTTCAATCAGCTAACTTGTCCATTTTATCATTAGTGAACCTAAGGGTAGAATTTTTTACTATTGGAGTTTAGACAAGAAGATCCTTTATCCCTCTTTCTTATCACTGTAGTTGTGGATGTTCTTAGTGTAATCTAGAATTCAGAGAAGTATATTTCTTATTATGTTGAGTCAAATGAATGTTACATATTTATATAGAGAATAAACTAAACCCTAAAGACTATATACAATTACAATAAAGGACATATGATATAAATATATATATATATCATAACACTCCCCCTCAAGCTGGAGCAAATATGTCGATCATGCCCAGCTTGTTGCACAGATAGCTTATCCTTGCTCCATTTAAAGCTTTAGTTAGAATATCTCCCAATTGTTCTTCGGTCTTCACATGTCCTGTGGACACCAACCCATCTTGGATTTTCTCACGAATGAAGTGACAATCCACCTGAATATGTTTAGTTCGTTCATGAAATACTGGATTAGATGCAATATGAAGTGCAGCTTGATTATCACACCATAATTTAGCTGGCACGGTAATACTGAAGCCTATCTCAGATAATAGTTGGTGAATCCATACTATTTCACACACAGATTGTGCCATGGCTCTATATTCTGACTCAGCACGAACGAGAAACAACATTTTGTTTCTTACTCTTCCATGATACTAAGTTTCCACCTACAAAGACACAATATTCAGAAGTTGATCTCCTATTCTCACGAGACCCCGCCCAATCAGCATCAGAAAAACATTCAACTCTCGTATGTCCATGATCTTTGTATAAGATCCCACGTCCAGGAGCAGCTTTTAGATAACACAAAATCTGCTCTACTGCAGCCCAATGATCCACTGTAGGGGAAGACATGAATTGACTTACAACACTTACAGAATAAGCAATGTCTGGTCGAGTCACTGTTAAGTAGTTCAACTTCCCAACTAATCTCCTATATCTCTTAGGATCTTTACATAATTCTCCTTCTTTAACAAGTTGCTGATTTGGCATCATCGGAGTGCCACTTGGTTTGGCTCCTAATTTTTCTGTCTCAGACAATAAATCAAGTACATATTTTCGTTGAGACAAATAGATACCTTTCTTACTTCTCGTCACTTCAATGCCCAAAAAATATTTCAATTGGCCCAAATCTTTCGTATAAAACTGACCCTGAAGAAAAGTTTTGAGAGACGAAATACCCAATGCATCATTTCCAGTATTAACAATATCATCAACATATACAACTAGTAGAACTATACCCTTATCAGATCGGCGATAAAAAACCGAATGATCAGATGTACTCTTCTTCATACCAAAGCATACAAGAGTTTGACTAAACTTACCAAACCACGCACGAGGACTCTGTTTTAAACCATACAGAGATTTTCGAAGGCGACATACTTTATCACTCTCCCCCTGAGCAACAAACCCAAGTGGTTGTTCCATATTAACTTCCTCTTGAAGATCACCCTGAAGAAAATCATTCTTAATGTCAAGTTGATGCAAAGGCCATTTATGGGTAGCAGCCATGGAAAGAAATAGGCGAATGAAAGTTAATTTGGCAACTGGAGAGAATGTATCCGAATAATCAGTTCCATAGATTTCAGCATAACCTTTGGCAACAAGGCGAGCCTTCAATCGAGCCAATGTTCCATCAGGATTCATCTTGACAGCAAACACCCATTTACAACCAATGGCCTTCTTTCCTGCAGGACGAGATACCAAATCCCAAGTACCATTATCATCTAAAGCAGTCATCTCCTCAATCATTGCATTTTGCCAGCCAGAATGAGATAAAGCTTCATGAACAGAGTTAGGAATAGATGTGGACTCAAGAGACATAATAAAAGCATATATGGAGGGAGATAACTGGTGATATTATAAAGGAAGAAACGGGGTAAGTACACTTGCGTTTACCTTTGCGAAGAACAATGGGAAGATCATCACTTGGCCCCGGATCACATGATGAAGGAAGCATTGATGGAGGACATGAGTCTGAAGGTTGTGGTGGAGGTCGTCGGGAGTAGACTTGAGAAATCAACGGGCGGGAAGGAGGCACATCAATAGACAAGGATGGTGTGAGAGAGGTAACCTCATATATAAAAAAATTGTCACCCTCCCCCTGACACGAACTCGATGGTGATGAAGTAAAGGGTGTATCCTCAAAAAATGCAACATCAGGCGAAACCATATACCTTTTAAGGGTAGGACAATAACAACGATAACGCTTTTGAACACGTGAATAACCCAAGAAGACACACTTCAAGGATTTGGGATCTAACTTAGTATGATGAGGACGAACATCGCGAACAAAACAGACACAACCAAATATCTTAGGAGCAATAAGAAACAAATTCTTGGTAGGAAAAAGAACACGGTAGGGAATCTCACCATTTAGAACGGAGGAAGGCATTCTATTAATCAAAAAACACGCTGTAGAGACAGCATCCGCCCAAAAGGTTTTTGGAACATGCATTTGAAACAATAAAGCACGGGCAGTTTCAAGTAAATGCCTATTTTTTCGTTCTGCAACACCATTTTGAGATGGAGTGTCAACACAGGAAGACTGATGAATAATGCCATGTTCACACAAGTAAGAGGCAAGAGAATGAGAAAAGTATTCACCCGTATTACCAGTACGCAAAGTTTTGATAGAGACATTAAACTGGTTTTTTATTTCAGTATGAAAGGCACATAAGTGAGATAATAACTCAGAACGATTTTTCATTAAATATAACCAAGTTAGACGAGAATGATCGTCAACAAAAGTAACAAAATAACGAAATCCTGTTTGAGATACAACTGGACACGGACCCCAAATATCAGAATGAACTAACTCAAATGGAGCAATTGCTCGTTTATCGACTCAAGGACTCGAACTAAGACGATGAAATTTAGCAAATTGACACGAATCACAATTTAAAGAGGACAAAGACCTAAATTCTGGATAAAGTTTCTTCAACACGAACAAAGATGGATGACCTAAACAACAATGGACTTCAAAAGGAGAGGGAACGACAGGACACGCCACAGCTTGCGATACTTGATGATCAAAGAGATAAAGGCCTCCCGACTCATATACTCTACCAATAATCTTCTTCGTCACACGATCCTGAAACAAGCAATAACCAGAAAAGAACATGACAACACAATTTAGATCATGAGCAAGTTGACTAGGAGAAATTAAATTAAAGGATAAGTTAGGCAAATGTAACACAGAAGAGAGAGAAAAGGATGGGGTAAGGTGAATAGTGCCAGAGCCAAGAACAGAAGATGTGGAGCCATCGGCCAATGTAACAGATGGAAAAGGGGCAGAGGACAACGGTCTAGAAAATAGGTGAGAATTACCTGTCATATGAGCTGTAGCACCAGAGTCTATGACCCATTTGGTAGATGATGTAAGAAAACACTTTGTATTACCTGGGGCAACAGTGGATGCAACCGGAGTAGAGGAAGATGACGCTTGTAATGAATCTTGGTAATTTTGAAACTTAGCAAACTCATCTGCAGAAATAGTAACGGACGCCTTTGGTATATCACATGTGGAGGCTATCTAAGCATGTTGAGATCGTTGACTATTCTTATATAACAATTTCCGACAATCACGTTTCATATGGCCTGGCTTACGACAGTAGTTACAAACAATCTCTACAGAATCTGGTTTTCGATGATCAGTACTATTTCTCTGAGGTGCCCGAGGGTTATTGTTCTTGCTAAAGAGAGCACTACTGGGTTGAGGAATTGACACACCCGTTGGAGAGCTTTCAATGCGAAGGACGCGAGTGAAGGCATCATCTAATGATGGAATCTTAGAGTCAGAGAGATTCTGTGTCTTTGTCATTCCAAATTCAGGTAAGAGTCCATTAAAAAAAATCATGACAACCATCTTCTCTCGTTGAGCTTGTTGAACTTTAACATCAGGACTAAAAGGTAACAACAAGCCAAGCTCGGCAGTGATCTTTTTAAGCCGCATAAAGTAGCTGGTGACAGACTCAGCTTTCTGTTCCGCACGAAAAAATTGCATACAAACTTCAAACATTCTATGCACTTTCTCTTTACCTGAATATATAAATTCTAAAAATTCCAGAAGTTTTTTAACCGACTCACAGTGATCAACCAATCCAATTATCTCACTCTCAATTGAGTTTTTGATCTGAAGATATAAACAGGCATCATCACGAAGCCAATCCTTCTTCTGCTTTGCATCTTCTGGGAGATCTTCGGTCATATGATCATCCATATCAGTACTTCTCAAATAAAATAAAATTGTCCGACGCCAATCGTAATAATTAGATCCATTTAACTTATGTTCTGTGATCTTAGAGGCTAAGGGAATAACGTTGGAGACTACCAAATTTTTTATGTCGGCCATATTGAAGTCACACTGATTGTAGTCCACACAAACAAAGAGAGAATCAATCCAAACAGCTGCAAAATTGGAAAAAGACCCAAAACTAATAGCGTAACCTTCAGTTTTCGTCGAATCCGAATGCTATTTGATAGACCCAATGGTACAGATTGACCATGGTTCGAGACAAGCCCAGAAGACGGAGGACAAATCGGACGTCTCACGCGCTCTCACGCGCCGACGCGTGGGTGAAGACCAAGGAGATCCCGACGGCGCGTGAAGGTCACGCGTGGTGTTTTCCGGCGATTGGCGAAGACAGACTTGGGCGGACGGAGGTGGAGCTTCTTATGGTATGGGCGGTGTCGACAAACGGTCAGCGGAAGGTAACCTAAACTTAAACCTAATGGTGGACGAAGCTAATGGCCATTCGAGACCCTAATGGCTCTGATACCATGTAATCTAGAATTCAGAGAAGTATATTTCTTATTATGTTGAGTCAAAGGAATGTTACATATTTATATAGAGAATAAACTAAACCCTAGAGACTATGTACAATTACAATGAAGGACATATGATATAAATATAAATATATATATATATCATAACACTTAGCAGTGTATCGTCAATTGTGAATTGGTTTAATGGAGGGTTTCATGTGGGTTGTCTTTGATTTTGAAATTGTTGGTGATATATAATTAAATTTGCCTTCAACCACTAGCTTAAGCTTTTGGATGAATTGGTGGTTTAATATGGTATCAGAGCAGGTGGTCCAGAGAGGTCCTGTGTTCAAGCCCCTGCATTATCGTTTCCTCCCCAATTAAAATCAATTTCCACTTGTTGGGCCTTTCAATTATTTCAAACCCAAAAGTGAGGTAAAATTGATTCCACTTGTTGGGCCTTTCAAATATTTCAAGCCCACAACTGAGGGAGAGTGTTGGTGATATATAATTAAATTTGCCTTCAACCACTATCTTAAGCTTTTAGATGAGTTGGTGGTTTAATAGAAATGATACAATCATCTGTTTTGTTTGGTTAAGTATGATTTATTTATTAGTCTTTACTCCATTTTGGCCGTGCTTGAGATCATTTAAGGGCTTAAGATTGATAAGGACTCAACAAGATGTAAGGTATCCTTTACAATATTATTGAATGAAGAAAGGCCTAAGGCAGTACACTCCTCTCTCTCTGTGAGAGTTCTCTTCCAAAAGCTGAAAATGAAATTCCTCATCTACCCTTATATAATACCTTCCCTACAAAAGATGCTCTCCTCACTCACAATGGTCCCCACACCCCAATTTTCTTCCAACATCCCTTACTCCTCCCTTGATTACCGCTTTGCCGGCTCTTGTACTGATGGATGATTGGTGGTCTAACACAAGATTTCTCTATGTAACATAAGTTGTATGTTCTGAAGCTGAGATGGAGAGCAAGGTAAGGTTGGTGCCATTTCTTATATCTATCTAGATCTTCCTTAGGGCAGTATAAGTTGTTGGTTTGGAGTATTTGGTTCGAGAGGAATAGGAAGAGTTTGAGGGGCTTGAGAAATCTCGAGAGTACTTGTGGTTAATTGCTAGATTTAGCTTCTACTTTGGCATTTGTTTTTGGAGGCATTTGCAATTATTCTTTAGGTTTGGTCCTTTGGAATTGGAGCCTTTTCTGTACACTTTCTCTTGCTTTTCAATGTTCTGGCGATGATTTTTTCATGCTTATTGGAAGATTGTCTGGTAAGGGAAGTCCCTTTGGCTTTTTCTCTGCTGTCTTTACCATTTAGCGTTCTTCAAATTTATTTATGTGGATTTTGTTCTCCTTTTTCTGTCGAGGCTCTCCTTGTAAAACATATGACCATGTAGTCCATGTATTATTTCTTTATTTTTTAATGGGTCTTTCATGGGAGGATCAACATTATTGGCCTGAGATCATTTTCTTTTCTTCTGTGACTCCAATGGTCTAGTGTCAGTAAAAGTTCTTTGACCGATATGAAGTTAATATTGATATATAACTAAATTTACCATAATCTACTAAAGCCTTTTGAGTTCAATGGTGAGTTAACTTGGTATGATTGGAGAGGATCATATGTTTGAATTCCTATATTGTCATTTCATTCCTTATTTATATTGATTTTCACATGTTGGCCTATTCTAAGCCTACAAGTGAGAGGAGTATTAAAGTGTTGACATTATACAAATAGTGAATAGAATGAAGCATGTTATGTGGAGTAGGGGTGGAAACAATTCTGTTTGGTGGTCAAACCGAATCGAACCGGTTTTATTTTCCAACACATATGTGAAACCGAACCGAACCCGATTTATCAATTTGAACCACACCAAACCGAACCACAGATATGCAATTCAGTTCAGTTTGATTTTGGTTTTCAAAAACAGAGATGTGAGGGAGATATATTGAACAGAGAGATGAAGACGACATTTTAGTTGTTTTGTTTTCTTTCACGTTCTTATGGGTTTTTTCCTTCATTGAGGGGGAGTCTTTTAGTGGGTAGTTTGAGGCAATCCTCTTTCATTCCTTTGTTTTGTGTTGTTGCTGCTCTGGCAAAGACGCTTTCCGATTTATTGTAGTATGGTTAGATGTCTTAGTTTCTTATTATGAGTTTGAGGAGAAGCAAGTGATGGATAGTTGGGTTTTTTTTCCCGCATCATTTGCTTTTGGTTAAGTAGGGAAGATAGGTTTATGGAAGACAGATTGAATGTGATGATGATGGAGATAAGGGAGATAGATTGAACTGAGATGAAGATTGAATGTAGAGGGATGAAGACGGCCGATCGAAGATGGAGATAAGGGAGAATTGAAGATTTAGATGAGGGAGAATCACAGATGGAGGGTGAGGCTGTGAGGGAGAATCAGAGAGATTGAGAGATGCAGAAAAATGGGTTGGGCGTGGGAGGTGGCAAGCAAGACAACAAGTTAACCCTTATATATATTGAAGAAAACCCTAATATACATGTGTGTGTATAATTTAAGCAGTTTGTTTTTTTTCGAAATTGAAACCGAGCCAAATTGAATAATTGGGTTTCCATATTCCTTTAAATCAAACCAAACCGCAATTTTCGATTTTGATGAGATTTTGATTTGGTTTGTTTTTGCAATTTTAATGACCACCCCTAATGTGAAGTTGTTGATTTGCTGGAGTGATTTGAGACAATTTTTTTCGAGGCTTTTGGTGTGCAAAGGGCTCGTAACAGGTCTTAGTCCATGATTTAGAGGACATTTGGGCCTCCAAGTTGAGAAGCGTGGAGTAAGTTATTATATTATTACTCATAGACCACAATAGCTAATTTAACGTCCCAAATAGTTTCTTAGGTGTTATTTTACCTCCATTTTGAATAAGGTGGCTTCTCTTTGGCAAGCTACTTACCTTGCTGTCTCATAGAACCTAAAACTAGGGTTGTCAAAGCGTCAAACCAAGTGTGTTGAAATTGAATTTTAGTGTATCATGTATTGTAAGTTTGATTTGTTAGATAATATTTAAGCATGCATAAAAATATAAAAGCTGAAAATAGAGAAATAAATAGTTATGCATTAATGGATACAAAATATATGTAAAAACACTAAGGGGTTGTTTGTGGCGTTGAGTTGATTTAGCATGAATGGAATTCATATGTTTGGAGAGTTTATATGTCTATCCTTGGAGATGCAAAGTTGTTTTGTCTGAATTCATATGTTTGTATTTGGGGTGCAAGGTTGACTTCATATGTCAGGGGCGTCTGGTTCTGTTTTTTTTAACTCTTCATAATCTTTCTTTATGATCACCATTTTAAAAATTATTATTTTTCAATAATTCAACCAATTTTTGTTCGTATAAAATATGAATTGCATTTTTTTAACAAGTTTTTCTTTCTTGGGATTTTTTGTTTTTCTTTTTGTTAATGAACAATAGCAACACTAACCAACTACATTTTTCTACAGGAATATAGTTAAAAAAACCAAAGAGAAATCAAAACTTTTTTTTTCCAAATTTTTCTCCATAAATTATCTCATCATATTCTTTCTTCTTCTTCTTCCTGTATTTTTCCTTTGTCATTAGTTTTTTGAATGGAATCTCCCATCTTAGTAGCCGATGTAATATTACTATTTTTTTTCAACAATTACTGGTTCAATTTCTCCAAATTTGGAGTATTATCAAAGAACAAATCCCAATTTTTTTATCATTTCTTGCTAGAAAATGCTATACAAAACAAATCCCTATTTTTTATATTTGTTATTTGTTATTTTTGTTTGTTTGTTACTTAACTATTTGTTCCACCGTTCAACTATATGCATACTTTTCTAAATTCTTAATACTCATTTGATATGTGAATTCATTTTAAATATAACTATATTGCACTTAAAGTAGACAAAATGCAATTATTTGTAAGGCAAAATACACTTTTGGTCCTTGGGGTTTAAAGTTAATGTCTATTTGGTCCATGGAGTTTCAAAATGAACCCTTTAGTCCCTAAGTTTTGAGAAATAGTTCTAGATGGTCCTAAAGCTACTTTGACTGGTTGTTGACTAACGGTAGAATGACGTGGTGGGTGAAGTGATATTAAGCTAGCTAATTTGACAATTTCTTTTGCTGATTTGGCCTCTCTTCAATCTCTTTTTTCCATTCTCTCCTCCAACCTAACGAGCCCGACTATTGTTTCACTTGTCATCGTGCATCGACCAGTGAAGAATGCTGGTGACACATCTCTTCTTCATCCTCTGTTTCTTCTTCATTTATATTTGAAGGAGAAGCTTCTTCGTTCTTCTAGACGAAGGAGAGAGATGCTTCTTCTAGATAGATCTGAACAAGTATGTGGTTTTTTACAACTTGCTCAAAAATTTGAAATTGAAGGCTAAAAAAGAAGAGGTGGAGAAGTAGAAGAAGAAAAACTGTTATGCTTTTGATTCATATTTGTATATACGCTCCAGGAATTTGTATTATAAGCTTTTTCTCCTGGACTCATTTTTCGTTGAACAACAACCAATAATAATTACCTCTTTTCTTTAAACATGTATTAACATATCTTTGTTCTCTTATGAGTTGAATAATTATTTTTTTAACCATCAATTTCATGTTTGTGAACAAGGTAGACGAAAACCCGAAATATCTTAACGTGCCTCCATCATTCATCAGAAAAAATAAAGCTAAAAAAGTTGAATGAAGGAGCTTCTTCTTCACGTCTGAACGATAAAGGAGAGAATGGAAGCGAGAGATGGAAGGCTTGTTGGCATTCGTCATATCTGAACGAAGAAAGGGAGAGTGGAAACTAAAATGATGGTGTTAGGTTGCTGGGTTGAAAAAATAGGATGGAAAGGGAGGCACATCAGTAAAGCAAAAATATTAAATTAACGTATATTTTTGCCAAGCCAGCTAGCTTAATCATCATTTAACTTTCCACATCATTTTACCGTTAGTCAATAAATGGTCAAAGTAGCCTCACAAACCATTTAGAACTATATCTCAAATCTCAAGGACTAAAGTGTTCGGTTTAAAACTTCAGGGACCAAATAGACATCAACTTTAAACCTTGGGGACCAAAATTGTATCTTTTCCTTATTTATATAATCAACATCCCTACGATGCATTGTAACAGGCATAGAACGTATGAGTTGAATGTGCACAAAAAAATAGAGACTGAAATTGGTCGTTGGAGTTGGTCGCATGGAGGTGGTTGTTGAAGCTCGAAATTGGGTTGTTAGAGTTGATCATTGTAGTTGTCGACAAGGATGGATGCGCATGCCATCAATTTATCATTGGAGTTGGTTGTGCGAAAGTGGTTTTTGGAGTTGTCATTGTATTGATCGGAGCCCCAAATTGGTCGCGGAGGTGGCCGTCGTAATTGTCATTAGAGTGATTGTCATAACCCATTGGTTGTCGGAGTTGTCATCAGAGTGATTGTCGGAGCCCAAAATTGGTTGTTGAAGTTGCCATGAGAGTTATTGCCAGAGCTTGGAATTATAAATGAATATGAACCGTTTATATTATTTAAAAGAAACTAAAGTAAAATGAAAAGACTAATGGGCATCAAAATTTCTCCTTGGTAATGCTTTGGTGAGAATGTCGACAATTGGATGACGAGATGAAACATAGTTTAGTTCCACTATGTTCTTGTTGACCTTCTTAGATATGAAATGTCAATCTATCTCTGTGTTTTGTTTTGTCACAATTTCATATCTAATCTATCTCTGTGTTTTGTTTTGTCACGATGGATATTATTGTTTGCTATGCTGATTGTTGCTTGACTGTCACAAAGTATTTTAAATAAACTTTGAGTTTCTATCCATAGTTCTTTCAAAAGCTTTCGTGTCATCATCCCTTCACAAGTTAGACCTCAATATTCAACATCTGTACTACTTCTGGCTACATCAGACTATTTTTTGCTTCTCCAGTGACTAAGTTGCCTCAAACATAAGAGCAATATCCTGGGCTATTAAATTACCGATTGACCTAAAAATTTAAGTTGATGGGTGAAGGCAAATTAAATATTATATCAGTCAATACTCCTTCACTTGTTGGCTAGAAATATTAAGAAGATCCAACAAATGAAAACCAATTTTAATTGGGAAGGAAATAACATTGCATGAGCTTGAGCTCATGATTAGAGATGTCCACGGGGTGGGGTGGGGCAGGGGATGCCATTCTCCTTTCCCATCCCCACTCTCCATTTCATTCCCCATCCACATGAAATTCCTCCTGGGGAATTTGTAGGGATCGGGTTTCCCTCAGGAAATTTTCCCCCTTTTGTTTAATAAAACCAATTAATTTAAATCACTAATGTAGGAAAATTCTAATTAAATAATTAAATCTATCACTAAGTAGCTTATTATCGTTAGTCTTATATTACAATTAGAATTTTAAAGACAAATTAATCAAATTTTGGCCTAATAAACAAATCAACTTTTTTGTAGAAAGAAATAAACCTAAATCAAATTGTGGTTTGTTGGGTGTGTGTTGTTCTATGGGATATTTGGGGGTAGAAGAACAATAGAGTTTTCAAACGTAGGGATGGGGAACTCAGTGAGGTTTGGTTTTTGTTGAAATTTCATTTGTTACTTTGGGCTTCGGTTATGAAGTTTTTTTTGTAATTATTCTCTCAAAGTTGGAATTCATTCCTTTAGAAGGGGTGCTATGGTGGGCCTTTGTTTTCCCTTTTATGTCTTGTATCATTTCATTTTTTCAATGCAAGCCGTTTATTCTATAAAAAAAATGAAGAATGAACGCTGCCGGCAAATTACAGTTAAGGTGTCCAAACTTGTTTTCTTTTACCTCAGCTTCTATGCACTTTGAACATTGAGCAAATAAGCATTCTTAGAATCATTAAAATGAGCCAAGAGTCAAGACCCTCTGTATTAATATGATAAAAGCATTCATTTGGGGTTATGGCTAAAGGAACAGAAGATCGGGGATCTATCTTAAATTTAGCTAAACTTTATGCTTCTACCTAGCATGGATTCCCCAATATATATATATATATATATATATATATATATATTTTTTTTTTTTTTTTGTAATTATGATCTCTTTTTAATTGATTAAATTGAGTATTTTTTTTAATAAAAAAAGTAAAATTAATAATTATGCATAATACATTTATTAGTTAGTCTGTATCCTCTGATGAGGTGAACATGTCAACCATGAATTTTGATCTATTGTACGGATTCTGTTTGATGGCTGGTTTCATTACACACTTTGAGGGGCTTGCTTGGGGGAGGGTTCAAATCGGTTTTTGCAAGTTCTATTTCTTCTTAGATATATTTGTCTTCAATAATCGTTGGTCCTGCTAATGTTGTTCTATTTGTGAACTGTAGGTGATATACATGGGCAATATTCTGATCTATTAAGGCTTTTCGAATATGGTGGGTTACCTCCTCATGCTAACTATTTATTTTTGGGTGATTACGTTGATCGAGGCAAGCAAAGTCTAGAAACCATATGTCTTCTCCTGGCATATAAAATAAAATATCCAGAGAATTTTTTCATATTGAGAGGGAACCATGAATGTGCTTCTATAAATCGAATATATGGCTTCTATGACGAGTGTAAAAGAAGATTTAATGTTAGGTTATGGAAGACGTTTACAGAATGCTTTAACTGCCTGCCTGTGGCAGCTCTGGTTGATGAAAAAATTTTGTGCATGCATGGAGGTTTGTCTCCTGACCTGAATAATTTGGATCAAATTAGAAATATGTCAAGACCAACAGATGTACCAGACGCCGGCTTGCTCTGTGATCTTCTGTGGTCTGATCCCAGTAAAGATGTTCAAGGTTGGGGAATGAACGACAGGGGTGTTTCATTTACTTTTGGTGCTGACAAGGTGACAGAGTTTCTTCAGAAACATGATTTGGATCTCATTTGTCGTGCACATCAGGTTCTTACTGTTTTATTTCTGAGTCTTTAGTTTTTTTTTTTTTATAAAAAAAAAGATAAACAGAGGAAAAATATCAATTTTATACCTCTCTAAACTTTGGGAATTTTGTCAATTAAAATTGATAACTAATAATTGTATCAATTTAAAGCCTATACTTTTGCAAGTTTATCAATGTACACTCTTTCATATTTGTCAAACAAATATCTTGTGAAACGTGTAATTTGTATTAATTAAACTCCTAAATTTTGGTTAGCAAATCAATTTAGACTCTTCTTTATGACTGCCTTCGAAAATCATCCATCGATCAGTTCTCAAACATGCATGAACTTTAAATGTTGACTTCATAGAATGGTTGATTATGTTTGGATGATTCTCAAAGTAAATTCTCACTGAGAGTAATGTTTAGGAGTTTAATTGATGCAATTATAAGTCTTAACATGATGTTTTTCCAAATGAAACATGATGGAAGGTGTAAGTTGACACTACTTATAAAAGTTAAAGGTTTAAATTGATACAATTATTAGTTTAGAGTTTTATGGTTTGTTTGGATTGACTGAGAAAAGGTTTTTTAAAAAACTCATTTTTATTTAAACACCTTTGATAAAAACTGTTTAAAATGCACTTCAAAAGTAAATTTGAGTGGTTATCAAACACTTCTGTTTTTTTTAAAATGACTTTTTTTTAAAATTAAACACTTGAGAATGTATTTCAAACATTGATACAACCCAAATTTTAGGAACATAAATTGTATTTTCCAAAAAAAGAGAAGTTGTGGCTTTAACTTGCCGTGAACTATGCGTAGAGTGAGGGAAATCTCAGTTGGTGAAAGTACTGAGTTCTCTTCTCATTTTAGCCTAGTTTATAGAAATAAGGTTTCTTGTAAATTCTCTACTGATTGGAGATTGCAATATTTACTACTAGCTTCCTTCCAGAATTTTTCTTGTGCTAAGAATGATGGATGTGGGTTTCTATCTCTTTTTGAGCTTCTAAGCTTTTAACTAGTCATTACTTTTATATATAGGTTGTGGAGGATGGATATGAGTTCTTCGCAAACCGTCAACTTGTAACTATTTTTTCAGCCCCTAATTACTGTGGAGAGTTTGATAATGCTGGTGCCATGATGAGTGTGGACGAGACGCTTATGTGTTCATTTCAAATACTAAAGCCTGCGGATAAGAAGCCTAAGTTGAACTTTGGAAGCACTACCACCACAAAGCCTGGAAATCCTCCAGCAGGGGTTAAGGTAAACATAACATTTTATGAAAAAGTACTCTTTTTTAAGGTTGGATTTCTAGTCGTTCCCTTTGTTTAGTTTTTTAATTTAAAATGTTTGTGACCACTCTTAGTTAGCTTTATTCATTTTTGGACGGTTCAAAATAGTAGAGAGGATTTTGGGAGCAAGGGTTCGAATCTACCTAGTGACCAACCACCTACTTAGGATATTAAAATTTCATAATTTCCTAATAACCAAATGTTGTAGGATTAACTATTGTGTGAGTAAAAAGAATATATAAGTATCTTTTGGCATGAATAATGAAGGTTCATGTTATTATACCATCTTTTCCCTAATAGTTAGGACAGTGAGAACGTATTGCTATCCAGTATCCATCTAGTTTTGCGGTCAAGTCTTTTTATCATGTTTACAAGAAGTTCTATCACATGTTCCTTAGCTTTTTCGTAACCTATGAACATACTTGCTTGTTGCTCATGGCATTTCGACTTATTATTTTCTTATGATCGTTTTGTTTATAGCAGTCCTTCCTTGGTACAAAAGCATGACTTGGTGAGGAAGGAGGTCTCTTGCGGCCAGTTGAGTCTACAAAACTTGGAAGTTTTAACTTTTGGAGGAAACTCTAGGATCGATCATGTGATTCTAAACTTGAATGTTGAAAATTGTAAAAAAAACAAAAAGGAAAAAAATTGTAAGGTGAACTTTAAAATGATTACAAAATATTGTTATCCTCGATACAAATTCGAGTTATTGAAGGTGGTAGGCTGCAAATACTTGCCCATCTTCCTTGTACACTAATTGGCAGCGCCATCAGTGCTATTGGCGCTACGGGTTTACTGTATGTGTTGGACATTTAATTATGCGTTTTCTTTCTCGTTTTTTTTGTTCATCAAGATGTTCTTCATTTTGCTCTTTTATTCATTGTGGCTGCATACAACGGCCAATCTCCATTGTATCATGATGCATCCGTTGCTGCTTCATCATATCCATCTTGTTAGGTAAAAAAAAAGAATTTCTCCTTGTCTTGGTGGTTTGTGGTGAAAAAAACTCATTTTTTATTATATGCTTTTACTGTTTAGTGAGTAAATTTCAAGATTCAAGTTACAATCACGAAATAATAAAAAATGAGTTTTTTTTCTTCTTTTTCTTTCTTGTTATGTTAGTTTTACTTTTATTTGCGAACGTTGTTTTTACTTTCTTGGTTTGTATATGTCGTAGTTTTTTAACATTTTTGTTTGTTTTGGTTTAATTTTGAGCGAGTTATTGGGCAAAATCTTGTACAATATGTATGTTGGTTTGTGGCTAATTTTATAATTTCGTCTTGAAGAGATGCTATTTTTTCAAATATATGATTTAATTTAATAGATCAAAGGTTTAAAGTTGGGGCAGCTATAAGAGTAAAGCAATGGGAATGTCTAAACGAGTTAAGCTCTGACACTAAGTTGAAAGTTTACCTTGAGAAATTATCAGTTACGTTCAGGACATATAACTTTTGAATATTTGTTTAGGAAATAGGAGTTTTGAATACTATCTTTAATATGCATAATCTTTAAATATGAGTTTTGAATTAAGACATTGAAATTTCATTTAATACCATATTTTCAAACATGTTTTAAATATGTGTGGCAATGAAATTATGGCCAGAATTAATGGGTATGTTTGTTTTGAAGTTAGGACATTTTCTATGATGTGAAATTTATTTTGTAGGGTTTACATTTTTTTGGGTCGGTTGCATAAATGGTAAGCAAATTCAAAGTAATAGCATCTCTATTAGTACAAACTAAAAAAATATTGTAAATATATTGCAGGTATCGACTTTTAACAATTTAAAAAATTGACTTTGCAAACACTACAAGAAATAAGGGGTATTTCAATGTCGAAAAGCATCGGCATATATATCCAAACACGTCGAGAAAAGATCTCTCGGTGTATGTAGTGTTGTCGGGAAACAAGTCAAGAATACTAGGTTTGGGGAGGAATGTCCGACTCCCAAACGAAAACGTGTTGAGAATTTCTCTCCCGACATTGGGAATCTCAACGGATGGAGCACGCCGGCAAAAGGTAACTCCTGACGTTCAATCCTAGTGTCGGGAGAAAGGAACGTCTGACGCGGCGTCGGAACGGCTTCCTCAACGCTATGCTTATAACGTTGGGAAGGGTGCTCCTTCCCGACGCATTTTTATGCGTTGGGAGATAATTTAAATATTTTTTTTCCAATTATTATGTTCAACTTTTTTTTATCCTAAGGTGTTTTTTTTTAGTTTCGATTCGATTTAAATTCAATAAAGTTTTTAAAGACAACAAACATAAAATTAATAGAATCAAGTACGTCTTGTTCACGTATTGTTGAATCATTAAAACACCAAATTGTCATTTATAAAATTAGAAAATAAATCCAACTATTCGAACAATTACGTATTGTTTGAAGCAATTACATAAAAAAAAATGCATCATCTCTCATTGTCTCGAATGCCATCTTCGAACAAGTCCATGGACTAACCAGGCTCAAGCCCATAAAGCCCACCAGAGAACTCTATAAATAGAGGAGTTCTCCTCATTTGTAAGTGTTGGAATTTTTTACTCCAAAAGGTCTAGAGAGAATTCTTCCCAAAGCAAGAAGACTCCTTAAATCCTAAAGCTGACCATCCTCGAAGATTGAAGCTCCTTTGAAGATACAAGCTTTCTTCTATGATTCTAACTTCAAGAACATCACGTGCTCCGAGGAAGTTTCCTCAAATCAAAAGCAAGCATCCAATCGAGAGAGAATTCTCCCAAAAGCTAGAAGACTCTCTAACTCCTGAAGTCAACCACTCTCAAAGATTGAAGCTCATTTGAAGATTTCTTCCAAGAGTACACCAACTTCAAGAATATCACGTGTTCTGCTTCCTCAAATCAAACCTAGGCGTTCAACCAACTTCAAGAACATCACGTGCTCCGCTGCCTCAAATTAAGTGTAGGCGTTCAACCAACTTAAAGAACATCACGTACTCCACTTTCTTCAAATAAAATGTCGACATTTTTAACTGAGAGAGAATCAGAGTATCAAATTCTAGAGATCGAACCACATGACATCAAATCAACAAAATACAACATCAACTTAAGTTCAACTCCACGAATCAAATTTCTCCGAAAATCTCATGCGAACAACAACAAAAATGAAGTAATGTGAAGTAACATTACATTATGTAAATTACCTTAAATTTTCGACTTAAGTAGTGATCGCTTAGGAAGTGTCAATCTTCCAGACAATTCACCAATTGAGCGACTGTTAGGCGACTAAACAAGAGTATGTGTTAAAAGATGCATTCTATTCATGCGTTGCTAAATCGTTAAAGATAAACATTATCGTGCAAATTTTCCTCTTTATTGTCCAACTGTAAGTGAAGAGAGATTTTTTGGCAAGTCCAGGGCCAAACACAGGGAATTTAAGATCTTATTTTATGCTATTGTGCTGTTAAGTCATGTGGTATAATCTATAAAGTATGGCATATGAACAGTATACTTTTTAATCTACTATTTACACTATGGTGATTTGGTGGTGCAAGATGACATGATGAAATGAGGGAAAATGAATAAAGAACTCACTATAGGCATGGCAATGTAGGAACAATTTAATTATCTAAACGCAATAAACTATGTTTAATGATTCAAGACGATACAAAGCATACTTTAACTCTAAATTGAGGCGAGCTGTCTTTCGGCGCCTTTACCATATTTGCTCGCCTTTCAAGATCCAAATACACAAAGTTAAAATGTGATTTATATATAATCATTTTATTAGCATTCTAAGTTATTTTTTCTTGATTAAGGCAAGGAATCTGTCGGTGATTTTGCCACACACATTGTCATTTCTACAGTGTATGTGAAGGATAAACTTGGCGGTAAGACTGTATTTCTACAATCTTCTCACCACTTGCGTAGTCAGATGTGTGTTCTTACTTGTAAGTGGGGATTGATACCCTAAATCTTGTGGTCTTGTAGTTTGTAATTGTATATATTATACAAACATTTATCTAATAAAATAAAGTGTGTTATTTTATTTGACATTTAGTTGCATTAACCCACAAAATCAATAAACTAACATCCAAGGTTATCTTTTGTAACCTAAACATGTATGTGGAGACATACAAGTGAGTTATGTTTAAATGATAACCTAAATGATCTGTAGTAGATGGATAAGGCTGGATACCTTATCCTGGTGACACTACGAATATGGCCTGCTTTGTAGTTGTTACAATTGTTCTAAAGTGCTACAAATGATTTGATCCTAATCATTCATGCTGAGACATTAGACCAGGGGTATTTTATACAAAGAGTTTGTATAAGACCAGACCATGAAATGAATAGTTTTTCTTATTAACATCGTTATCAGTTGAGACTACATTTCACCAAGATGACCATAGGTGACTTGACTTGAATCCTGAGTGAGTTGTGAACTCCTGCCTATGAAGGCAGCCTTTGATTTGCATGGGTGAAATGACCTATGTCGCCGACTTAATAGGCCTACCATTTTGAGGATTCGTCTGATTAGGGAGCTGGGAACATAACTACACAAGAAGGAATTCACTCCTTCTCTATAGATAGAGTAAGTAGAGAAATTGCTCTCTTAAGGGCTGATTTCAAGGCTTGAACAATGTGGCGCCACTCCCTCTCTTGGCCCGAGAGGAGTTCAATTATAGTGGGACTATAACTATTATTCATTAGAAGAATTTGTGGTACTTAAGGAGTTAGATGTAACTACAGAGGCAAAACGATAATTTTTGGCCTAGCTGTACTTATGAGCAATTTGTGAAGGGTTATTGCACTGTTGATTGATTATATCTAATGGACACAAAAATAAATCTACAGTAAGGAGAGTGCAACTATTGGTCTTTAGTGGAATGACTGATAGTTAATGAATATTGATTAATTTAATTAAAGAGTTTAATTAATTAATCTCACATCATTGGAGCTTTAATCTGTAGGTCCATAAAGTCCCCTTGTTAGCTCAATAATGATAAATGAGAATCAAATTTATTTTGGTTTAATTTGAATCATTCAAATTAATTAAAGAGAATAAATTGTATATGATCAATTAATATAATGTATTTGATACATTATAATATAATCTTTTTATGAGAGAAGTTAATATTTGAATATGATTCAAATAATAATAATATGAATAAGATTCATAAATAAACTATTGATTAAAATTAATATGGATTCAATTCATATTAGAACTATAGATCATATGAGAATATCTAAACCATTGGTTATATTATATATGATATAATATAAAGTTATACTATATAAGATATAATATAGTTTAAGTTTATATTAATTTAATTTTAAATAAAAAAATAACTCCCAAGGGAGTTATTCTACGTGATGGAGAAGGAGGAAGTTATTTTGATAACTTCCCCTCCATCTCTCTTCATATCTTTTGGTTAAGATACAGAAGAGTGTAAGCAATCTCTTCTTAGTATATTTTTCTATGATCTATTGGTTAAAAAAAAAACTCTTTAAAAAATTTCCCTTTAACAAAACAAAAAATCACAGAAGCCCCACAAACTCTCTGTATTTTTTTTTATCTTGAGGATAACAAGGATGACTTTGTGGTGTTCTTTGGAAGGTTAAAGAATTCTTGGGAGGTTCTACAAAGGTTAAAGAATTCTTTATCTTTAGGGTCGCTGTACTTTTTAAAATGTCTATGGTTGTCTCTCCTGAACTCTTTGAAAGAAGTGAGCATTTGGTGCTCAACAAATCTATTAAGTGATTGATCTGTGAAATCAAGCATGAAATAGAGCTACAAAGTAAACAACATACAGATTAAGTTTATACAAATACACATTTAATATAAATGCAAATATATACATTTAATATAAATGCAAAGTAATTACTAAACTTACCTATAAACTACCCTTGACCAACTCGATGTACTCTAGCGAAACATCAGTCCACTTAAGGCAGCGAACTAGAAATGTATCTCTCACACATACATTAATGGTGTTGCTGAACTGAAAAACATGTGGAGAGATTGACTTCTCTGCTCCTAAGGCAAAGGTGATTGAAATCTTCCCATTCTTATGGACGTATCTCTCCAACTCCATGTTTTGGAAGTGCGTGGGAGTGGGTTGAGAGTTATCTAAGAAAACATAACACTATTAGAAACATAACTCCATGTTTACAATTGTCATCAAAGTAGCGAGACCAACTTGAAGTGTCATCCACTAAGTACGACCTCACGTTATCATTATTTAAAGCGTTGTCGAACTCTAGAAACATATCATTTTTCTCGTGGAAACTGCTAGGGAATGATGAAATAGTATCTGTGGACATAAAAACAAAAATTAATTAAACAAATGAGAGTATTTCAAACTGAATCTAAAAAAAATGAAATATGTGGATACGTGATTAGTCATGATTCGTCGTCGCTTGATCCGCTTTAAGGTGATAATTGTTCATTATCATCGTTTATGAAGTCGTCAATGACATGAAGCACAACTGGTCTTTCCACAACTGTAGGATCAACGACAAGTCTGCACAGAGTGTCATCCTCAATGTGTTCATCCACACAATGTTCGACAACAGTTTCCAATACATTCAATTGTTTATTTTCAACATCTTCCACTTCGGGCATGTTTTATATACATTTATTTTGGACCCACTTGAACAACTTTTCAATTGATACAATTTTTTGGGTCCTCGAGGTAAAAGACTTGATGTGCTTAAATCGCGAGAATGACTGGTTTTAACAGTACAATACGTAGTCGTACTTACAAGCATGAATGTTCGTACCTAGGCCTAAGGCACACAGTTTTTGTTTAGCTTTGTAGAATGAACTACGATTGTAGTACCCATTGGAAACGCTACTTTTAACAGTTCTAATAACATGTCAAAGGACTTGTTACTCCACCCATTGAGAACCTTGATATGCATAAACTTAATCATTACGTGCTTCATTCAATAACTCCTAAAATATGTTTGTTGTCTCTTGTTCTACACTAATATTAAACATTATTTCATTCTCCAAACCTTCTTCTGTTGCTTCTTCATGTTCAATCGGAACTTGTAAATCATTAAGCGTACCCAAGATTTCATTTTCTTGATGAAAAGGGTTACTGTTAGTTCCTTCATCAAATCTTTCTATACCTCTATGCAAGTTCAACGACTCTCCATGATTCACCTAGTTTGTATAGGAGGGGGATATTTCAATTTTTAATAGATGTCGCTCCACACCCTCTAATGACTCCCAAATTAAGTTCATACATCTTTTGTATGGCCTTGTTAGTTTGTAATCATCGACGTGAAACTTTGCAACCTCTAAAAATTGGAACACTTCCTCTTTATACTCAACCGACAATCTATTCCTAACTTTGATCCAACCCTTGTTCATCGTTAAACACCTAAAACATAAATAAGTTTGATTATTGAAAGTTAGAAAAAACATAGTTGAGAGGAATAATTTAAAAAATATTATCTGAGATATATATCATCAACTAAGTGAATACAAACAGGTTGGCTTTTGGTGAGTGACTCCTACGCATAAGTTGTTAAGCTTTCAAGGAAAGGAAGAAATCCAAACCGATAACAACACCTTGATGGATTCTTATTTTTGAATGATAAAAATAGATGAAGGATAAAAATCCCCTCAAAATAATAGTCAACCAAATAACAATAAGCACATCAATGCTTATAAATATGAACATTAATCATAGGAAACCTTATAAAATCATAGATTAAACTTTGAACATTTCAAAAACATAAAAAGTTATAACTTTAAAAGAAATTTTTTTCTAAATGATTTAAAAAAAAAAAAGAGCTTTGTGAAAGATTTTAAAACTTAGAAAAACTTAAATTAGGAGGATTTTAAAATATTGAAAATTTTAATTAGAATGATTTATAAATTTTAAATAAAAAAAAATGAGACTTAATGGAAAAATTAGATAAGTAAAAACAAAAGTAAAAAAACATCATAATAAATTAAGCAAGCATAAAATAGCATATTGAGATTTTAATAAAAACATATTGGAGATCGATCTCGAACTTCTAAAGAATCGATTTCCTCACCTCAATAATTCTAGAAAATTGAACTCTTAAATTTCCTCGATTCCTTCGTTAGATTTTATAAAAAAGAATAATTGCAAATATAAAAAAAAAAAAAAAAAAAACTTAGCAAGAATGTATTAAATAAATCATAAAGCAAACACAAACATTTAAATAAGCATATGTACAAGAATAAAAATGTAAAATAAACAATAATCTATAAGTACAATAAAATAAAAAACAAAATAACTAGAAAAATATATAAGAAAGTAAGAATGAATAATGAGAAAAAAAATATAATGAGTAAAAAAAAGATAAACAAGATATGAAACAATGTACATAAACAAAGAAAATTTATTATAAGAGAAAAGAAAATATAGAAATAAGATAATACATAAATAATTATAAGAGAGGAAAAATGGAAAAATAAGAACCAGAAAAATAAACAAATATGGATAAAAAATATAATATTAAATAACCTATAAGAATAAAAAAAATACTAAAGAAACAATAATAAATGTTATAAAGAGAAAAAAAGAATTAAATAAAAATTACTAATTATAAGAAATTAAAGATAAATATATAAAGAATAAAGTTTAAGAATAAAATGTGAAACAAATATGTATAATAAAAAAAATTATATATAAAAAAAGAAGCTGACGGGATAATAAAGAAATAAATGTAAGAGAAATGAAAATGGAAAAGAAAATTGCATCAAATGACAAAAACATTTAGAAAAAAACAGCCGATGACACCTTTTTTTTCTTTTGCATATTGCGAATATGGCAAAATTAGTGATATCAGACGACTACCAAATGGTAATCATAGGACTATCGAAGGTCTACCAGATGATAATCATAGAGTTATCTACTTTTAAATTTTTTACTTTTACAATTTAGAAAATGTAGTGTCATTGACTCTATTATCATAATTTTTTTTGTTATTTTTGCAAGGGCCCAAATTTGGAAAGTAAGAAGAACAATAACTAAAAAAAATGTTGAAATCCAAAACACTAAACTCTCTTGTTGTTTGAAGTGTGGATCATTGATACCTAAGTCCTACCATACACCTCCAACTAAGTTAGAATTTTTCTGGTGTGTTGGATTTTTGGTACTATAGAGAGCTTTTTGAAAAAAGATGAAGATTTAGGGGTTTGTTAAGAGAAAACAAAATGGATGTTGTAGATCGTCTTTTGTTTTTTAAGAAGAGATGAAACCTAAGAGAAGTAATGGTTATGGAGGTTACAAGTTTGGATGAAAAAGAGGGGATGTAAAAATCTCTAGGTTTTTGTGTGACATTTTCTTTTTTTCTCCCTATAGATGAAGAAGAACATATTATTTATAGCAAAAAAAAAAAATCTTCAAATGTCTAAAAATTCAAAATGGCTAGTTTTTTTTAATTTGAAAATAATACTAACATTAGTAATCATCAATGGCATGAAGCCTTTAACAACAAAAACCAATTTAAAAAAGTTACCATATTTAGTAATTCTCCATCTATCCTAGTTAGTCTAACTAATTGATTTAGTTACTCTAACCAAACTACCCACACAACTTTAAAAGTAATTAAATAACATTTTTTAAACAAAATTTGGTTAATCAATAAAAAAATAGCCAAATTAAGGCAAAAATTAATCTAGCAACTGAATTAATTTTAAATAAAGTTGGACAAAATTAGGTGGCTACAAGGGTTATTAGAATTTCGATCAAGTTTCTATTGCGCATGTCTAAATTCCATCAGAGTGTCAGTTTGTTAAATGAATATTATATCGTGATACCTCCCCCGACCATGTCCACCATGATCAGAATTCAATGACAACCCTCGATGTTGCATGGCATGTAGATGCAGTCAGCATCCATCCAGACCTTATTGTAGTTTGGCAGCTCCCCCATCATGTACTTTAATACAATCGCATCCTTTACCTAGGTGTATTTCACATCATCGAATTAGTGCCTTTCTATATCTCCTTGTACAAAACTGGGTTGCGTATAAGAAAGTTATGTAAAGAAATAACCACATAAAAAAATATGAAAAATCTACAATAGAAAAATAGAACAAACAACAAAAAAAATATGACTAAATTGTACTAATAGAAATTGTTTTGTCGTGAAATGAAGAATTACATTAGGTGATTTATGCTTGCGTCAACCAACTAGACGATGAAAGACAATGATGTTATAGGCTATATGAATTGCTAGAAGACAAGAATGATTGGTAAGATTGTCAGCTAAAGGATGAAAAGACATATTTGACGTCGCATAACAATTATTCAAAGGTCAAGGAATTAATGGCATCAAACCATGTGATGTCTCATCAATTTGCACTTAAAAATTCAAGCATATCCTCTTCATTTTCATTTTCGTGTGTGAGAGAATCCAGTGAAAGAGCTCAACTTCATCCCTACCCTTTCTTCTCTATGCTTTAGGTGAGAGTTTAGAATAATAGTTGTAAAGAATTCAAATCTCATTCTCCTTAGTTGTGTAATAGGCATAAATGGAGTTGAAGAACACATAAGAGATTTTATTATGAAGCTTGACTCATTTCTCTCTTTTTTCCATTTTTAATGTTTATTTGTTTTGTATTTGTATTTTGTACCTAATGACCAAGAGACATAAAGCTTTAATTATGAATGCAATGACTTTATACTATCATTCTTCCATCACTTTATCTTTTGATCGCTAGCACTTTTTCTAATTTTGATCAACGCAAAGTTGTAATTGTGAAACCCCAAAATTTCTTAGATCCTTGGAATTTATTAAGTTGGTCGAGGACAAGAGAAAATGGAATTTAAAGAAAAAGAAAGTAAAAATACTTGAAAAGATTAAGAATTTAATGTCTAAGTTTAGGAGAAGGAGAAAAGTTGAATTTTTTTTGCTAAAAGTGTCAAAAAGGATTGATTTAAGCGTTTGGAGGTTAGTATAGGTGGAAAAAGGGATCAAATAACCTCTAAATAGTGTTGGGAGAGCAAGAAGATGAGGCTTGAGAACCTCTAAGCTAGGCATTGGGCATATTTAGAAGTTAAGGCAAGTAGATAAGGCAAGTAGTCAAGGCTTGAAGTTATGGAGGTTATTAGGTGTTTAAGGATGTCATGCGAGATGACCATGGAGGTTAGCCTTATGAGTAGGACAAGTACGTGGCAAGCTTAAGGCATTAAGGAAAAATCCAAGTATCTTAACCATGTTAACATGCATTTTGATGTGAATCACAAGTTTGAGGTATAATTAGGAAATTAAGAGGCGAGTCAAATCAAGATTGAAGTGTCAACATAGTTTCATGCAAGGACTCCTATAAATAGGCAACTTCAACAAGAGTTTTTTTACAACTGACTCGAGAATTTTGACTCAAATTAGTCTTGAAAAATTAGAAATTGTGTCTAGTTTGTTAGAGAAGGCTGTTATGCATTTTGAATTCAAAAGGATTGGCGTTTTTGTTGAGCAAAGCCAAGAAGGTCAATTTTTAGGAGAATCTGAACAAGGTGTATTCACAGAGGGATTCATAACTCGTTTCTTGTAGTTTTGCACTGAAAATTTGAAGTAAGAAAGTTAAGATATTTTAAAGCAACTTTGTAGAAGGAAGTTTTATCAAAAGAGTTACGGATGTTAAGTTATGAGTTTTTAAACTCTGGATATATTTCTTGACGAATTATAAGTTTCTAGTCATGTTGGAGTATGGCTGAGTGAAAAGGTAAGATTAGGCAAGATAAGTGTGCATTTTGAGGTCATAGAGGATATTCTAAGCATGGGTTAACGTTGGACGCACGGCCTGTGTGTGAGATGCGTGCGACCAAGGGTTTACGCGATGAGAGCTATGTGGGACGCCAGACACACGGCCAAGAGAAGCGCGGTCGCGTGCGTGCCTGTGCATGAGGTTAGCATGCGGGCATGCCCAGCGCGCATGGAAATCCTCTTCATAGGTTAGCATGTGGGTAGCCCAACATGCGGCCAAGGCCCTGCCGCCCACCCACATGCGCTAGGCAGTGTTATGATATGATTTTGGGAGTTTTTGGACAATTTTGGAAATTTAAAGTACTCCTTTGATATTTTCTTGGTGAAAAGGAATTAAATGGATTGCTTCACCATATTTTCAGGTCAAGAAAATATCGGGTAAATTGATAAGCCAATGATTTAGGCCTATATCTGTGAGTAAAAAATGATTTTATTAAACAGATTTAAAATATGTTTTTAAAGCTATGGTTTATGAATGATTAATGTTAATTGTTTAAGTTATGTTATGAAAAGTCTTTCAAGCATGTTATTTCATTAAGGAGTTTATCAAGGAATTAATGTTTAAGGCTTATGAAAACAAGTTTGTGGTTTATGGTTTATAAATGTTTTATCAAAATCAAGTTATCACGAAAATTACTCGTTACGAGACAGACTTAAAATTAACTTGTACGGGGTAGGAATAAATTACTCATCACGAGGCAAGCTTAAAATTTACTCGTGACGGGGCAAGATTAAATTACTCGTAATGAGGCAAGATCATAGACGGTATCGAGTAATCTCTACCACCTCCCAGGAGTAGATACTTGAATTTCGAGCAGAAAAAATCAAGATTATTGTTATTGTTTTCCTAATGTATTAAGCTTTAAGCTATCATGACTATGATTTTATTGTTTACTGTTCAAAGGATTTTTGAAGCATTATTTCTAAGATTTGTGATTTAAGTTTATGAAAAGCTATTTAGAAAATTATCACTTACTGGACTCGTTTAGCTCATCCTTTCAAAAATATTTTCCTACTTTCCAGGTAGAGACTGTATTCTTAGAGCATGAATCGCTGCTATCTGTCTGCTAAAGTGTTTAGTCGTTATCGTACGTGTTATGTTTAGTGTTGTTGTTAGTCTTCATAATATTAGAATGAGGTTGGATTTTCAGTATTACGTTCAATTATGTAATTAGGGTTTCGTGTTATCTGTATAAACTTATCTAATTTTTTTTTTTAAATAAAAAAAGTTTCTTCAGTTATGTACATAACTTATGTGTTAGTTTCCGCTGTTGTTTATTATTTTATGGGTTAAGTTATGGGTCAAATGGTGTCGTTCTTGAAGTGAGTGATATCGGTTGGTTTGATGCCACGTATCGGGCCAAGCAAGCAAGTGCTCAGGACGAGGTGTGACAATAATAGTTCTCAGGGAATCTGGATGTTCATATTACTTTTCTTGTTTAGTCAGTACTTCATTCAACACGTCATTCCATTCGAGAGAAGGAATTAAGCATTGGGCATTATTACTTGAGAGAGTTAGTAACTAATAACGTGTAGAAATCACCGTTATTATATCCTTTTTTATTAGAATAATGGGGTTAAAACGCATAAGGAGATACTCAGAACACATAACCTATGTTGTAAACGCATAAATGTTTAGAAATACGACCTACATAAATGTCGTTCCTGTTTTACGTTATTATCATGTTTAAACGCAGGCCAAGTGGAAAAAGAAAAAAGGAGCATCTCACATATGACATCTTGCTCAAAGGCAATGTGATGGATCTTGTCTGGCGATTAACAACTCCAAGCTATGAACCTAAACATCACTCAACTAAAGCTCATAAGAAGACAAGAATGGTAGTTGGAATGATGTGACCTCACAAAGTCAGATGACAGCGCTGACACACTAAGAAGAAAAGAATTTTTCCATTGAAAAGCAGTCTATACAAGCATTTCATCCTCACTGAAGAGAGAAAGGGGCACGAGTAGTTCGAGAGAGCCAAATAGGTCGAAGAAAGCCTGTCTAGAGAGAGAGGGAGCTTGAGAAAGCTACCTAGAGAATATGCAACCGTGATGAAGAAAAAATTAGTATTTGTTGATTATTTAACTTGTATTAGCAATCCACTTTCTCTTCTTCCCATTTTTGTTGTTTTCATTTATATTGTATACCTCATATTGTACATATTCTGTATAAACCTATACTTACATTCTTTGTTAAGTTTAGGTAAATATAGCCATTCAATCCATTTTCCTTCATCTTCTGCAAGCCAACATGTTATCCAATGTTAGAGTAGGTAATAGTTTACAATAAGAAGAGTCGCTTATAAATCTTAATGTGTTAATTGTGCTTTTGTGAATGCTTGACCAGCATAAGTTGCTAACTAGACGAGAGGAAAAAGTAGCTAGAACTTGATTAACATGCGCGGAGAGGAACTCTACCTCCCCGCAAAAGTATCTTGAACATTTGGATCTCGAAAGGAAAGCAAATGTGGGTAGTGGTTACTGAAAGGTAACCGTCCTTACATGTCAAATACTATAAGATGCATAAGTCGTTTCTTCTAGACATAGCTCGCCTAGCCACAATTGGTCATATAAATCTCTGAAAATCAGTCATGTGTGGCATATATGCATTCGAGAGAAGCATGCCTTAATCACAAGTGTGTCTTAGTAGGTTATGTCGCGTCAAGGTTATCTCTCTACTTTTTCATAAGATATCGCGTTGTCATTCCTGCCTTTTTCTCCCTAAGACAAGTTAGATACATTGTTCTATCTTTCTCTTCACATTGCATTACAGACTATCGTTGTGTAATTAGCAAATTCTTACCTTTGTTATTCTTTAATTCTTCCAACCTGTCTAAACGAAGAGTGAAACCTAGAACTAATATCTAAAATAACTACATGTGTTCGACTCTAGCTAGATCACCCAGGTAAACCTATTGTTTCATTTGCACTTGGACAAGCAGTAGGAAAACTTGTACTCAACGAGGACTTAAGAATCACACAATGAAGAGGTACACTGTGAGCTCCTCACATGCTATGATCATACCCTATGACCCATCGTCTGTAATGCAAGCATGCGATATAGAGAATTTTAATGAGTGTATTACGCATAATGATTTGACTCGGTGATATATTGCAATCACATTCATTACAACGGAAACTCTCAAGTCCTAGCACTAAATTGAGAATATACCAATAATCAACACCTCATTAAACGGATGGTGGAAGGATTATAGTAATGTAGTTACTTCATTGATTTCTTCCTCAACATACATATTAGAAATTCGTGTGTGTGGAAACAACACCGAGAGGTTGCTTGCCTTAATATAGGATGGATTATAGATAATGGAACCAAGTAGATTAGATGTCAATTATATGGTAATTTCAAGTATTTGTATCTTGAAAGGCGAGCAAGTATGGCGAAGGCTCCGAGAGGATGCTTGCCTTAATTCTGAAATTGTCAGATCCTTTTATATCGACTCAATGAACTACTTACCCTTTGTAACAGATCTAACATTGAACATTTCTTCCTTACTCTCGCCTAATACAATTGAGTTCAAATGCATACATATAACTCATCTCTATTCCCTTCTTTCACATCACACTTAGTGTACATAATAATATATGTTGGAATTTATGTCCTAAAACTCGTAGTTTGTAGTTTAAAATTATATTCTATTCAATAAAGTGGTTATTGAGGACTTATTAATGAAAATAGAATACTATAATCTTGAATCTAATAAGCTAAGGTCCCGAGTCTATCTAGTGTAGACTTGAACTTTACGTAGAGGCATAAACGTGGATCAAGTTCGAGTATATAGCCCAAAAGGTCTATAGTGTATAATTAAGGTTGGGTGCCTTATTCTAGGGACACTATGGATGCGGTTTGTAGTTAGTACAAACAATGTGATCCTGATACATTCATGTAGAGACAAAGAAGTGGGGGCATCCTATGTAAAAAAGTTTACATAAGACTGGAACCATGAAATAGTCACTTTTAAGTTATAACACCGTTGACTATATAAAACTAACTATTTCGATTATTGATGACCCAGGTAACTTAATCTTAATCATGAGCTAACTATGAACTTTTGTTCACATGGAATTATCCTTAGATCTACATAGGTGAGGGTAGCTCAACAGCGTTGGCCCAATAACCCTCCTATTTCAGGGGTAAGATCGGGTGGATGGCTAGGGGACAGAGGGTGCAAACCGGAATTCACTCTTACCCATTAGGGTTAGTAGATAAGTTGTTCATTTAAGAATTGAATCCAATCTTGAACAAGGGGCCCCACCCTCTCATTGGTCCGAGGGGGATTCGGTTTATAGGTTGGACCTTAAACCAATTGTTTAATAGTGGATTAGTGGGACTTAAGGAGCAAGATGTAATCTCGAGGATAAAACGGTATTTTGACCCAGCCGAGATTGCGAACAACCTGTGAAGGATTAACTTACTGATTATGGTTATATCAAATGGACATAAATATATCTATAGTGAGGGGAGTGCAACTACGGATCTTTAGTGGAATGACCCGTTAGTTAACGAATGTTGATTAACTTGGTCTAAAAGTGTGTACTCAGTTAATCTTGGATAGTTGAAGCCCATGATCTATAGGTCTATTCGGTTCCCCTGCTAGCTCATATGGGATTAACTTAGAACAATATGTTGGAGTAATTCAAATTGTTCAGATTAGGTAAAGAGAAAGAAACTGATGAATATATGTGATATAGCCGTCATTTATAAGTTTGGTATAGAGCTTTATGTTTAAATGTGTTTTAAATATTAAAAAAAATGAATATAGATTCATATTCAAAAGCTCGGAATTGATGAAAATGGACAAAGTTGTAAAAATTCAAAATGTTGACTTTTTTACTTTAAAAGGTCAAACTTTAATTGGCTTTATATTCAAATGTGATTTGAATTTCAGAAAAATGAATGTGGATCCATGCTTGGCAGGTCGGAATTAGTCAAGACGGATAAAATGGTAAAAAGTCAAAATGTAGACTTCTTCAAAAAGTCAAAGTTTGACTATTGACTTGAAATGTCAAATAACCATATTACCTTAGACTAAGTTAATGAAAAAATTCAACATCTTGTTGGATAAACCCACTAACACTTAGTGGGATATGTGGCTACATGAGATGTAGACACCTAACCCACGAAGTTCCACTAATTGTTAGTGGAATATTAGATGTTGAGATTTGGCTAACTGCATGAAATTAGGTTATAAATAGTGTTTTCAAATTTGTTGAAAACTTATGCCATTTTTTAGTAATTTTGATTTAATAATTTTTTTTCTCCCAAAATCTCAACTATATTTTTTTACCTCAAAATTCCATATCTCTCTCAATTTCCTTCACCTAATCGGGTCCCACAACTCGATTCTAAGTTTAGAGAATAGCGGGTTAACTCTAGTGGTGGTTCTGGTTTGAGTTCGTGAGGAGATATTAAGGATTTCGGAAAGCTTCAAAGGTATGACTTCTATTGACCCTAATTTCATTTAATTAGGTTCGTTTTTACATGTTAATCTCTAAAATGTTTACATGCAATTATAGTAGAATTGATTCATATTTTCGCTGTGCATGTATGCTTTCCATCAATAGATACATTAGATAATAATGTAAATACAACAATTCTGCATAGACACCCCATGAAACCAGTTTTTGCGTTATAATCCACTATAAGAAATCGGATTTATCCTGACGCAGGTTTAGGCGTTGAGATAAATGACGATGCAAGAAAAAGTTTTCTTCGACGCAGTAAAAATGGTGTCGACGTTGAACATATATGCAGATGTTGGCTTCAAGACATCGAGACAACATAAGCCTTTCGCGACGTCATGCAAGTACATGCCAGTGATGCTACATCTAAGGCCAACGTGGAAGTGTATGGCGTTGGGGAAAGGGAAAATTATTGTTAAGATTATTATGAATTGCAACGTGTCCGTGCATGGTGTCGACCATTGGTCCGTCTACGACGATGTTAGCGTTGACCACGTCAACAAAGGTTGAACATTTAAATAATTAGACAACCTTTTCACGATGCCAAAAAGTGGCACGTCGACATAGACCTACCTTTTGCCGACGTAGAGGTTGACAACGTCATGAGAAAATGTGACTTTTGAAAAGGTTTTGAAAACTTTTGCACGACGCTTGTCACACTCCGTCCTGTAGACATTCTCGCTTTTTTGGCAAGATGTGATGTGACTTGAGCATCTCTGACGCGATTAAAAGCCAAAGACATTTATCTTAAATCCTTTACCTTGTTTAAACGTCAAATACTTTAAATAACATGCTTTAGGCGATAAAGCTTAACGCTGTCAACATAACCAAAACTTAAAGAAAGATGTACTAATGTTACGACATTTTGCCTGTACTAATGTTGACAAAGTTGTACCAATATCGCACTAATTTGACAACATCGGTACAACTTTTTATACTAAATTGACTTTTTACAGAGTGAAAAATCTAAAAAAAAAAGAGCTTGCGTACGGATGTTCCGACCTAACAACATGCGTTTCATACATAGTATACAATACAACCTAAACTAGAACTTAAAATGCCTTGCAACTTTTTGCCTGGTAGGCCCTTTCCTTCCCTTCCTCTTACTCGACCTTAACACAAAACCCTAGAAGATAAAATTTTAAAACTTAAGTCTAAAAAACTTAGTGAGGTTTTATGAAAACCCTTTCACAATACCCTTTGATAAATCCTTTTTGCCAAATCATAAATTTCAACACAATTCAGTTTATTAATAAACACGTCAATATATGTTTCGCATAAACACCTATTAATCACAATCATTCCTTTCGCCAAGGATCCCGAATCGTGATCTACACTTGGTCTCATACCTCGCGTTTAGACTACTGTATCAACCGCATCCGAGAACATACAAATCCATCCTTGTTGCTCAGGTCGTCTAAAACAATGCAGTCCTTTTCTACACAGCTGCCTTTAACCTTATGTTCACATAACAGTTAGTTTGTTCAAAGGAAGCAACTAATGGTTTGAACACCATTTCTTAATCAATATCATAGTCATCAAATAAAGCTTTAAACATTATAAAACTTATTTGAAATCATATAAATACTTTAAAAGAACACTTTGAAAGAAAGCAAATACTTTTAAGAAAAGATCACTCACAATACTTAGCCTTAGAACCAGAAATCTCTTCTTCTTCTTCTTTCTCGCGGAAACAAAATGGTAGCACTTCAACACTTCAAAATTTCCACAAATCTCCCTTACTAAGTGGCCCAAATCCTTTATTTATACTACTCTTTAACCTGGATTAGTCATTCTCAAATTCTTGTCAAATTGCCAGCTCCTACTTAAAACCTTACACGTGTAAAATTAATATTTATCTTAGCCATGTTTAAATCCTTAATCTTACACTTTAACCCATGTAAAATCAGATTTGACATTTTCTCGCCTAATTCCATTTTGCGAATAGCTTTAATCGCTTAACATAACTTTTAAAGGTCTTAACACGTAACTCTTCTCGCGAACTACAAAACTTTCTCGCGAAGACTCTTTCTCATGTAAACACCTAGACTTCACAAGTCTTATCGCAAATCATTCTTTTCTCAAAGCTTCCTCACGAACTATCCTCTTAATCGCGTAGACTGACCAAAATGCCTTTGTCTAAATCGCCAAAATTAAACACGTGAGCAAAATTTACTTTTTATACATAAATTAGAAGCGGGTCTAACAATTATCCCCCTCTTAAGAAACTTTTTCCTCGAAATTTAAACAACAAGAAAAATCTACTTTTCTTTCTTCTAGACATTGCATAACACGAAAACATTTCTCCAATATCCTTAACCATTTTTCAGCCTCTTTTGGTTTAGTAGTTCCACTAAATTCAGTGGCTCCCCATGCTTTCAACCTTTCTATTCCAAACTTTTTCTCAGGCTATTGAGCTAAAATGCCAACCAGCCTCTTTGCAACTCTATCATACAAAGCTTCTTCTTGATCTCTTCTCGCACCAGAGTTTACAAAATAAGCCTCTGAATCCATTGTGGGCTCAATAGTTTTCCTTGATCTACTAACAGCTCTTCTTGGCGGTATGATGTCCTTTCAAATCTTCCAACAAAATAAGTTAAACACTTAAATCCAAATATATATATATATATTTTAACCAACATGTTTCCCAAAATCATGCTCTGATACCAAATTGTCACACTCTGATTTGCAGACCTTCTTGCTTTTCTCGCTAGACGCGGTGTAACTTGAGCATCTCCTACGTGATTAAACGACACTAAATCCTGAAAAATAAAATTTTAAAACATAAGTCTAAAAAACTTGTTAAGGTTATGAAAACCTTTTACAATATCCTTTGATAAATCATTTTCCCCAAATCATAAATTTCAACACAAATCAGTTTATCAATAAGCACATCAATATACATTTTCCATAAACACCCATTAGACACAATCATTCCTTTCGTCAAGGATCCCAAATCGTTCTCTACGCTTGGCCTCATTACCTCGCGCTTAGACTATTGTATCAACTAGGGATGTAAGTGGGTTGAATCCAAATAACCCAAACTACCCAACCCATATTATAAAGGTTGGGTTGGGTTATGTTAAAATATGTGTTCGGTTGGGTTAAAAAATTTTGATTTTTTCAGGTTGGGTTGGGTCTCGGGTTGGAGGGTTGAAAAATTCGGTTCAACCCAACCCAACCCGAATTAATATAATACATATAAAAATATATATATATTATTTAATGAAAAATAAATTAGGTATATAAACTTTGAATTTGTCTTATGAAATTTTGAATTATGTATGTTTGAAATTTAAATGTAACAATTTTGAACTTTTATAACCCGAAATATGAGTTGGGTTGAGAATGTCTCCTAACCCAACCCGATGTCACCCCTAGTATTAACAGCATCCGAGAATACAGATTCGTCCTTCTTGCTCAGGCCGCCTAACACAATGCAGTCCTTTTCTACATTTGCCAACTTCACTCCATCATGCACGCCTTTTCTACACGGTTGCCTTTAACCTTATGTTCACATAACAGTTAGTTCGTTCAAAGGAAGCAACTAATGGTTTGAACATCATTTCTTAATCAATATCATAGTTATCAAATCAAGCTTTAAATATTATAAAACATATTTGAAATCATATAAATACTTTAAAAGAACACTTTGAAAGAAAGCACCCACAAATACTTTTAAGAAAAGTCACTCACAATACTTAGCCTTAGAACCATAAACTTCTTCTTCTTCTTTCTCGCGGAAACAAAATGACAGCACTTCAACACTTCAAAATTTCCAAAAATTTCCCTTACTAAGTGACTCAAATCCTTTATTTATAATATTTTTTATCTCGAATTAGTCATTCTCAAATTCTTGTCAAATTGTCAACTCCTACTTAAAACCTCACACGTGTAAAATTAATATTTATCTTAGCCATGCTTAAATTCTTATTCTTACACGTTAACCCCTCTCAAATCAAATTTGACATTTTTTCGCCAAACCTTTCTTCTCGCATGATTCCATTCCGCGAATAACTTTAACCACTTAACATAAATTTTGAAGGTCTTAACCCGTAACTCTTCTCGCGGACTACCCAACTTTCTCGTGGAGACTCTTTCTTATGTAAACACGTAGACTTCACAGGTCTTATCGCAAATCCTTCTTTTCTCAAAGCTGACTCACGAACCATCCTCTTAATTGTGTAGACTAACCAAAACGCCTTTGTCTAAATCGCCAAAATTGAACACTTGAGCAAATTTAATTCTTATACTCAAACTAGAAGCGGGTCTCACAGTGCCATAAGTGACTACATCGACATTGCATAGAGAAAAAATGATGTCCTCATTATTGCGTCACAATTGTGGGGTGCTCATGACGTTTTTCAGCCGTCAGGAGAACCCCTATTATGAAAGTTTTGTGTTAGAACACAAAATAGAGAAAACAGTAAAGAGAAGACAAAACAAAAGAGAGAAGAGACTCCATCATCTGTCGAGTCAATGCTTGTAGGCGTCGTCCATCCAGTCAATGCTCGCCGTTGTCGCTATTTGTCGCCCACTATCCCCATTCATCGTCCACTTACTTCGTCGTCTCTATCGGTAAAAATGTTGTATTTGGTTTTTTTCTAAATAAATATATATTAATATATTGTAGATTGTAGATTGTAGATTAGATTGTACGTATATTGTATATTGTATGTATAATTTGTAGATTATAGATTGTCTACTGTATTTATATTATTGTTTAGATGGTTAACAAATTTCCATGAGTTGGTTTTAATTGTACATGTGAATCTCCATTTTATCTTCTCTGCTTTTTTTATTTTTGACATCCACACATATTTATCCTCTATCTTTTTTATTTTTGATATCCACAATTTTCTAGTTATAATTTTTATATCCACACATATTTTAGTGTTTAGTTTAGTATTTAGATTTTTTTTTTAGTTTTGTTTTAGTTAATTAGCTTTAGTTTTTAGATTTCAAATTTGTTTTACTTTTAGATTTCAAATTAGTTTTAAGTTTTAGATTTCAAATTTGTTTTAGTATTTAGATTTCGATTTAAGTTGTAGGTTTTAGTATTGAATTTGAATTTTGTGTTGTTAGGATTTAAGATTGAAGTTGAAATTGAATTTGGAGTTGAATATGTATGTTTTTTTATTAAATATTTCATGATTTTTCATCTATTATCATAAAATTAGCATTTTATTAACGTATCTTGACATTGAATTACATAAATTGTATGTATACATTGTATATTGTATGTATGTTGGTATTAAATTTGTTGTATATTTCAGAATTTCAATCTACTATTGAAAAGGAAGAGTATGAAAAGACTATAGAGGAGCATAAGTGCAAGAATTTAAAATTCGAATATGCAATGGAGGAGCTCAACATCAAGAAATCACAATTATATAGTCAAATAGTAGCAGCTAGTATGATCATAGAGACATGGGCAGAATGTGCAAAGAGGAAAGTTGAACATTATTACAAGTTGTGTCAAAGAAAATATGAGGTTGCTTCAAACATAAATGACCATTGATCTAGTGGTTCAGAAAATTGATTCGGAAGATAGGAGCAGAAAATGACATGATCGAGAACCGAACAGTTAAGTCATAGTAAGTTTTCCACTTGCATATTAAGTAAATATGATTGATTGTCAAAAAAGCTATCAATCACATTTACTTAATATGCAAGTGGAAAACTTTTTATGACTTACCTGTTCGATTCTTGATCTTGTTATTTACTGCTCTTCTCTTCCCAATCAATTTTATGGAACCACCAGAGCAAGGGTTGTTTTTTATTGAAGTAACCTCGTATTTTTTTCGACGCATGCAGCTCATAATAATGTTCAATTTTCATCTTTGCACATTCTGTCCATGTCCCTATTATCATACTAGCTACAGTCATGTTGCGGCAATGTGCAAAAGTTTGGAGAAACTGGCGTCAGCGCTTAGAATTATGTTTTTTATTTTTTGTTTTTACTTTTTATTATTCATGTAATTTTGAAACCAGTAAACGTGTACTTTTTTAATATTTAAATTAATTTTAATATAAAATTGGTTTTGTGTTTTGATAATTTTTTTTATTAATTTTACGTTAATTATGTTTAGAATTTGATTGAATTTAAATCGAATTTGATCCCAACAGTGAAAAAAAAATAATAATATATAAAAAGATTATAAAAAGATTTACCGACTTACAAAACACGTCGGACATGGACCCCCATTGCCGACGCTTTGACCAACAATGCCTTTCCAACATCTCGTGCCAGTTGGCGTAGCCATCAGGCAAATGATTTTGCGAACTTTGTTGTGTTGCACTTTGATTTTGCCTAAGACAACTCAGTATTGCCAACGCTTGGATAGATGTGGATTTCTTCTTACAGATAGCCATTCTTGACGTCTTTTGTGAATTTGGCCAACGTGTGTTTGCATCGGACAAACCCCTACTTCTTGTAATGATCAAAAGAAACCAAAAGTTCCCTATGTTCAACCCTAACTTACCCATGAAGCATCTCTTTTCGCTTAGACTTAAAGAGAGGAAAACTTGTACATAATTGACATATCTATAGAATTAAGCAAAGCATAAGTGAATGTCTGGCCCTTTTATCGCATGACTTCAACTTAGTTGCCCAGCTTAGTCACATGTTTAGAGCTTTAATTCCATATCCACCATTGCATGGAAATGAATGCATATGTACAAACAAGCAGTAATAAAAAACTTCTTTACGTGCAACAGATTAGCATTGTCTAGTAATTTCTTTTGAGTGAACATGAATAAAGTGTCGATCGTCTGCAACACATGGAATCCAAATGTTAAATTATAGTGACCAAGACCATGAAAGTACAATATAATCATTATTACTCATAACGTTGTCTATAAATGTGGTGGGCGTCAAAATATCCATGAACCATGTAAGTATCTGTGAGTTATGAACAACCAAGATCTTAGCCACTGGATCGTATGACTTCACTCTCTTTCTCCTCTTTCCTGCTTCATGTTTGATAATTAGACTCCACAGCTTCCATGGTGCCCCTCTCTTCCTCGTTGTCCTTTCCTTAGATACCACATCCAACTCTTAGGATAATGATATTATCTTGCTATCCAGCTAAATAGGCTGCAAACATTAAATAAATAAATTTAAATATCGGTCTACAGTAAACAAGAACAAGTAGAATGATAATAATATCTACCTCATCTTTTGGCTCTAGTTTCATCAATGGGGACAATATCTTCAAACGGATATTCATTGATCGATGTTCCCATGACATCAACAAGAGCTTGGTCATTAGTCTCATGATCAAATACATCTACTTAATGACCTACCAAGTCATCAACTGGGTCAGGAACTAGTGCGACAAATGACGGGCCTTCACCACTACTATATATCAGTTGCATCTCCACTAACTTCCTCTACATGTGATATGAATAATACAAACGGATATAATAATGTAACTTGATGAACAAAATAAATTGAAAAATAACATACCTTGAGTACCAATGTCAACATCTTCTTTATGACCGTCAACTTAGCAGTAAAGGACAACTCCATGTGATCCAACTTTGCCTCCAAGCGTTGTAAATGTTGATTGCACTCATATGTCACCAGGTCTACAGCAGATTGCTCGAGAGCTTGTTCAATAGTCTTGGGTGCTCCAGTACGAGGCCCAGTAGCATCATTTGGAGGATCAAACACTTTAGTCATATTCTACTTAATGAATGCAGCATGGATTAATGAATTGTGGTCCTGAAGAATGAGAGAAATGTCACGAGCAGAGGATGCTGCTCACAACCTTCGATAGTTGAAATATCTAATGTTTGACCCAAATACACACCTTCCTTATTGGTTCGCTCCTTCTCGTGTATACAGGCTTAAATAAATACAAGAAGAAGAAAAATCAATTGCCAAACACTAAAACCCAAAACCATAGATTGATACGTATAACCTTAAACCTAAACTCTAAACTCTAAACTCTAACCCTTAAATCTTAAGCCCTTAAAAACCCTAAAACCCTTTAGCATGTTAAACAAGAAAAGGAAAATGAGTTACCATTTACGACCCAAAGACTTGTGTTTGAATCACCTTCAATCCAGATGAGTACAAGCAACTCCATCACATGATGGGTGAAAACCCTACTCGCAACACAACCACTATGTGCCGAAACTATCTCGTACGTTCAAACCTACCAATTTTGCAACTTAATAAATAAAACAAGCACAATTAATTATAAGTGTCAACAACAGTTACGTAATAAAATTAGGAACATGAAAAATGAAAGAAATTTTGTATAAGCTATAGGACTCAAGTGAGTTGTTATTCATATACTACTTCTTGTACATTGCAACTTTCCTATTTAGTATATCCTACAAGCTGCCCAGTGTCTTAACAAAGATCAAGTTACCCTAATCATAATTGATGAAGTTCTCCAAATCATCTATGACACCTAAAATGGTCTAGTCTATGTGTTACCTTCTTTCCCTCCCCATCATCGCCAACTTGATGAAATCGAAGACTGAGATCTTCGTTGTGTCCTCGTTACTATCAAACTGAAGATTAAAGTAATCTTTATCCAGCTCGAACCCATACATGATTGTTCTATCTCTCAAATATAATCGTCTATGCATAATAGTTTTATCTTGTTTGCTCATCAACACGTCTCGACCTATACCATAAACTCATAATAATGTCAAACTTTTCTTGTCCAAAAGAGATCTTCTCACATAGTAACTTAAAACTAATAACATCATCTCGGTCATCCTCGACCTTTCTCAACATAATGTAATATCACAAAGATCCATTGAACACTGTCTTAATTTCCAAAAATAACAAAAATACAGTTTTCTTAAACATGTACAAACTGCCTAGGTGTTAACTTATTTTTTATGTTCCATACGGTCTTGGCTAAATAAGAACAACAAGTCAAATTACCTGTAAAAAAATCAAAAGTGCGGACTTTGGTGACTATATGCATCTACTAAACATAAAATACAAAACAGGACACAATTATAAGTAATATGTCTAAAAACTCGAGCCTAGCTTGAGCCAAACTTGGTCAAGATCGATACAAATTATTGAAGAAATCAAGACATTCACACTAGCGTGCCACAAGATTACGGTTTTTTATGCATTCTATTAAGGAACTCGAGCTAATCTCGAGGAAAATATACAACGAGATCTTACACAACATGCATAAAAAATGTAATCCTTCATAATCTCGGAACTCATTCAATGGATCTTGGGACAATTCCATTCAAATCTTGGTTGAGATACATGTTTTGACTACGCCCATCAGAATAAAATTATCTAGACTCATCGAATGAAACCATCCGTACACGAAATAATAACACAAAAATCTATTAAAAAATCCAACAGAATAGCCCAGATTCTACAGATTTCGCAACAAACCCTAACTAAAAAAAACTTAAAACGCATACAAAAGGGTAAAATTTATTAAAAAAAAAAAAAAAAGTGAAATACCACTACAAATTGAAAATTGAGGATGCACTAAACATGTTTGAGCACACGAAAATCAGTGAGTTTCAGTGATTTTGAAAGCAAAGTAATTGAAAACTCGATTGAAATGAGGACCTAGCTTCGCAAATGTGAAGATGAAAAATTCTTTAAAACAAGGGTATTTTCTAATTGTAGAATAACCTCTATTTTGAATTTCAAACGATTTTATTGAATTCTCCATGTCGATCTACGTTGAAATGGCCCGAGAAGAAGTACTCGTACGACTTTTTAAAAGGTGTATTGTTTTTTGAATGTAAAACTTAAGTGTAATTTATCTTTCTTTTACGACCAAACAAATGATTTCATTTTAAATTAAAATGAATTTCAAATATTTCCAATTTTTTAGATTCAAAATAGAGGTTATTTTATTTTAGGGGAAAACACCCGACCCAATAGGAAAATGAAAATAAAAGAAAATTTTTGAATTAATATTGTAGTTTTTGAAAATAATTATAGAAATACTGTACTTTTGAAAATATTTAGAGATTTAGGGTGATTTTACATTTCTCACTCTAAGGTCGGGTTTCCAACCCAAGACCTTGCCATCTTTTTTTTTTTTCCTCCAAGATCTTAAATTGAAAACTCGATCATACCTTTTTTTTTTCTTTTTATAAATAACTAAACTAACCAAATGATTTTCTACATATATTTTCTCCCCAGAAGGTCTTTGTGTGTGTGTTTTTTTTTAATTTTTTAATTTATAATCCAACTAACCAAATTATTGCTTTCTATATATTTTTTTAACAATGATGTTTAATTCAAAACCTGGACTTTTTGTCTTAATTTGTAATCTACGTAAACAAATTACCACTTTATATATATATATATATATATATTAATTTGTCTTGGGTTCAAAATGTAAAACCTCAAAATTTACAAAAATCTTTCAGACTAAGATAAAAATATTTGGTAAAGTAAAATGCAATTTAATTCAATTTGGGTTCAAAGTTAAGCGTTGAAGTTTGATCATTAAAGTTAAGAATATAAGTGATCCAAGTTAGGAAAGTTAACAAGGTAGTTTTAATTAGGTGTTTTGACTAAATTTGGACGAGAAGATAAGGGGTATCTCAGGACAGAAATGTTAAATATCGATCTAGCTCCACCAAAATTAATGGCAAAGGAGGTAGATCACAAATCCCGATATTGTTGCAGCCCAAGATGGGAAACATAAAGGAAATTATTAAGGATCTCAGGCAATCATAAGGAATCCTGAGCAAGGTTGATCATAGAAGGTTGATTCAGGGGAAATCTTGATGCTTGTCTGACCGAGATTGGAAAAAAAGAGAGAAATGTAGAAAAATCCCAGGCCATCTTAGTGCTAGTTCGGCCGAGATTAGAAGAGAAAGAAATATAAAGAAATCCCTCTCAAATCAAACACGAGTTCGACCGAGATTAAAGACCAAAAGAAGAAATTAAAGGATCTTGGGGCTATCTCAGGCTATATTTTAATTGAGACTGAGCATTTTCAACACTATTTCTTAATTCGCTAACCTCTCTAACGTACATGTCTTGCTCATATGATGACATAGAACTGCTAGCACTGTTTCAGGACTTGGGCTTGGAGCCCCAACAAAGCCCTTCTGAGTAGCTCGATTGTCTACTCAAAATGGTCTCGCATATCTCGTCCCTAAAGAGTGGTTGACAACCTTCTGAGGTGGGTTGGTACTAAAGTTCCAACATTCGATTATGCACTAAAATTGTTAATTAAGTTATGAACTCACAAATAGAAGTACAAAATAAAATAAAAATTTTTCATAAACTTAATGCGCATCCACGGCCGCCTGTAAAACAAATTGACCACTTATGGCGTGTGTTTGTTTAAACAACTCCACATGGTCCAATGGATGACCTTGTTGTTCAATGAGCTCATGTTGTGGTTGTAGGAACGACTTGGACCTGCTACTATGGTTGTAAGGTTGCTTCTGTTTAGCAACCTTGTTGGTTCTTGATTGCATCTACATGCAAACATTATTTAAAATTATACATGCATAAAAATTAAATGATGTGAAGTAACATTAAAATATGTAAATCACCTAAAATGCTCGACTCAAATAGTGATCGCATAGGAAATGCCAATCTTCCAAACGATTCACCAATCTGTGCGGTGAGTTGGCACACACTTGTTCAGGATCAATGTACTTTTTGAAATGTCTCTGGCAGTCTCCCCTGGACTTCTTGAAAGATGTGAGCATTTGATGCTCAACAAATCTATTAAGTGCTTGATCTATGAAATCAAGAACGAAATACCACTACAAAGTAAAGAACATATGTATTAGCTAGGTTTATACTTATGAATTTATAAAATAAATGTGAATTAATTACTGAAGTTACTTGTAGAGCGCCCTTGACCACCTCAATGTACTATGGCAGAACATTAGGCCACTTAAGGCAGCAGACTGGAAATGTATCTCTCACACATACATTAATGGTGTGCTGAACCGAATAGTAGGAGAGATTGGCTTTTCTGCTTGTGAGGTGATGGTGATCGAAACATTTCCATTCTTATGGATATACCTCTTCAACTCCATGTTCTTAGGAGTAGGAGTAGGTTGAGGCTCATCTAATTAAGAAAACAAAGACTATCAGAAACAAAACCCTATATGTTCGGAATTATCATCAAAGTAAAGGGACTAACCTGAAATGTCGCCCACCGAAGACGGTCTTGTATTATCATTATTCAAAACATCGTTGAAGTCCATAAACAGATCATCTGTCTTCTGAAAATTGATGGGGAATGATGACATAGTACTTATGGACATGAAAACCAAGATTAATTAAACAAATTATAATATTTCAAACTAAATCTAAAAAAAAGAAATGTGTGGATACGTGATCTCCCGATTTTATTCATTGTTAATTGATATGATTTGAGATGATAATTGTCCATCATCATCATTTATGAAGTCGTCAACGACATGACACACAATTCGACCTTCAACCACTGTGGGATCAATATCACGTTTTCATAGAGTGTCATCTTCAATGTGTTCATCCACATGATGTTCGACAACAATTTCCAATACAGTCAATTATTTATTCTCGACATCTTCCACCTCGAGTACATCTCATATACATTTATCTTGGACCCCTTGAACAACTTTCCAACTGGTATCATTTTTTGGATCCTCGAGGTAAAGTACTTAATGTGCCTTGATAGTGAGAATGACTGGTTCCTCAGCGAACCAAAAACATGATGTGTTAATTGATTTGTAGCCTAATCCCACATGTGTCATATGACTTTTGTTGTTGTCGGTGTGAAACTATCTACACTTGAATACCCAAACTCGTTGTTCTAGTGGATATTGAACGTGAACACTTCATCTAAAATACCATAGAAATTGTTGTAAGTACCTCCACTGCCATTGTTTTTACTATTTTGTGTAGTACGTCAGAAATGCACTCTATTGTGTGAAATTGTATCCCACCGATAATGCATCCACTGTAAGAGCGAACCTCAGATGAAGGTCCCATCGCGAGTGAGAACAAATCGTAAGAAAGATTTTCTCTCTCACTCATTTCTAGAACCAGAAATTCATATAAATGAATATATTTGAATTCACAAATAGGATATACCTATTGGGATTTATGTCCTAAAACTCGTAGATTGTAAATATAATTCATTGACTGTTATTAATAAAGAGTTATTATTATAATTTTAATAAATGATATTGATTATATTATTAGTTTTGTCTTAATAACAAATCCAATAAACGTAATCCTAAATTGTTTGATGAGTCTTGAACAGTATGTAAAGGCATACAAGGATCAATGTTCGAGATCAACTTAAAGGGTCTATAATATAGGAGTAAGGTTGGGTACCTTATCCTGGAAACACTTTGTATTTGATACAAACACAATGATTCAGTGCGTTCGTGTAGGTGACATGCGAGTAAGGGTAGTTTATGCAATGAGTTCGCATAAGACCGAACCTCAAAATGTAACTACTAGATGTAACTCCGTTAACTAGTTAGATTTCTATTTCATTAGGATGACCTAGGTAACTTAGTCTTAATCCTGAGTATATTATGAACTCCTATTCGCGAGGGATTGTCCTTTGATTTGTACTGGTGAGAGTTGCCACATTGCAGACTCAATATGCTTATCATTTTAGAGACAAGATCTAGTGGGGAGCTGGAAACATAATCACACAAGAATTATGTGTATCCAAACATTTAAACATGACACGAAATAAGTATCGTCAATAACGAAAAAAAATGACATTTTTTTTATGTTGAGTTATAGATAAATTAAAGGTAGCACATTTAAAACGTTGATATATGGGTATTAATGACAATATATTGGTGTCGAGTTATAGATAAAGATGACACATTTAAAGCTTCAATACAAGGGTATTAATGACAATATCTTGATGTCGAGTTATAGATAACGGTGACATATTTAAAGCGTCAATGTAAGGGTATTAATGATAGTATATTGGTGTCATCTAAGCATATTTAACGACACTTTTTCAAATTGTTTTAAATAGTCTATCTTGCAAAAATTGTGTCGTTATAACTCTTTACGACTCAAAAAATCCATTTTTCTCGTAGTGCTCTTATAACTTAATATCATAACAATAAAGTCATAAACCTAGTACTAACATGTAAAACCCTAAATAATGTAGTAATATGCATATAACATAATTTTAATATCAAAATGAAATTATAGGTCTACTTATAATATGCTTCTAAATAATTTTCTTATCATAACATTATATATCAATATTAAATGAAAATAAACTTACAAATTGAAGAACAATTATATTTTTTCCTCAAATTGATGATTATTTTCTTTTTAGATAATCCAACCCAACAAAACTACAAATATCTATAGTATATATAAAAGTATGGATGAGGAGAAACTCTTTGTTTCTAATTTTACCATTTTTCTTAGTAGATATGTTTTTTCTTACTTTGGTTTTATTGTAATTTTTTTTTATTTATTTTTTTAATTTAAAATTAATTATTAATAAATACATATATATTAATAATTTTAAATTTTTCTTTCCAATTAATTATATCATTAACATTTTTCTAAAACCATTCACATCTCTCTATCTTCCACCTATTCACATCCTTTATCTTCGGTATTCACATTCTCTTATCTCATATTAACTATTTTATAATTATTTCAACCTTTCAAATTCTTTCCCTTTTCAAATCTTTAGGTATAAATATTCCATTTTTTTTTTTCATGTTCAAGTCACAACAAAAAGTTGGTGTTGTGAAGAAATTAGTCTTCCAACAAGTTCAAATGAAGATTTGTGAGCCAAGGTTACAAAAATCCTATGTTTTATGGCTGCTGTTGAGGTTACATACAATTTGAGGGTGAGGGTCTGTCTTTTGGGTTTATGTCATCATTTTGGTGCTGCTTGCAAGCTTGAAGAGAGGTCCCTATGTTGTTTGTTAGTCACTTTTGTTTTTGTCTAACATTATAAATGGAGAAGAAAAAAAATGAAAATTTTGGATAAGCGAGAAGGGAAAAAAAATATTATTTTTTAGGCCTTATGGAAATTAAATAATAAGAAAATTTATTTTTTGTTAGCTGATTATTTTCTTTTTATCTATTGGTTTGGTCATCTTAATGTGTTAAAATGATCTTGATTTAAGTGAAAAACAGACTTTTATTCTAGAGCGTATTATTCAAAATTTAAATTTTAAATGTTGTTTTTCGTGAGCAGTCATCGAATTTATCCCAAAATTATTTTTGCTATTTTAAACATTCGATATGTAATTGATACATGGAAAAAGCCCTACTCATCAATCTAAAGCTTCATTAAATGGATTGTTTCATAGTTATACTATCAACTCTTTATATCTTTTAGCTCATTCTATTTATACATGCATATAACAAATCTTGAGAAAGAAATCTCTCTAGAAATAAAGTTGAAAAATGTATCTCTAAAAATTATTTAAAAATGAGGTAGAATATCATAGATTCGCAAATACATTGTGTTTGTAAACAACATTCAGCTTCAGTAAATCTTAACTAAATATGATATTTTATTGTTGTAGAAGATTGCACTAACATCCCCAAAAATACGGTTGTAATCTCTACCAGATTTTCAGATTCTTAAGATTTAAATAAGTTAATTAACAATTTATTTCTATAATTCATAATAGATATGTTTAATAACGAATTGAATTCAAATTTTAGATAATACCCCTAAAATCATGGCAAAGATAAATTCAATAGTTTTTTATTCTTTATATTTATACTATTTATCAAAACTTTATTAAATAATACACAATACATAGTTTTAATAATAGTTTGAATTTAAATTTTATATCATCCCCTAAAATCGTCAATTTGAATTTAAATCTTAGATAATATCCCTAAAATAATGGCAAAGATAAATTCTTAATAACAATGTGAATTTAAAATTTAAATTTCGAATTGTTATAATTTAAAATTTAACAACTTATATTCCAAAATATTTATAAAAAAATTATTAAATAATACATAATACATACTTTTAACAACAATTTGAATTTAAAATTTTTTTAATCCCCTAAAATCATGATAATTACTATTATCCACTTATTTTTGGTTGATTTTTAATCCTCCCTAAAATAATGCCAAAGATAAATACAACATTTTCGAATTCTTTATATTCCAAAAAATTTAATAACAATTTGAATTCAAATTTTAGATCCCCAAAATAATATTAATTACAATTGTCCATTTATTTTTACCAATTCGATAACAACTTCAATTTTCTCAATTTAACAAAATTGATTTATTGGTTAAATTGGTCATGTTTGATTGTGTTGATTTTCTATAGAGTTACCGTGTATTTGTACATACTACATGACAATATTATTCTTTTAAGATCAGTTTCACAGTATTGACAGAATGTATAGCATATGTTGCTCACACAATTATATTGTAATTTTATGCTTTTAAATATGTGATAAACTATTCATTCTATATCACGATCATATGTTCAAATATTAATATTTATTTGCTCATATAATCATATACTTTTGCAATCCAGAAAACTTAAAATTAAGATGGATTTGTTACAAAACCAACAATAAGAACGATTTCATAAATAGTGTTATTGAATCATAATCACAGTTGTTTAATTAACCAAACTTTATAATAACTAATAAAATTAAGATTTTTCAAACATAGTATATGTCAAGTATGAATGATGTTATAAACAACAGATTTGAGGCACATACAAAAAGGTAAAAATTTTGGTCATCAAGATATAGTATTATTTTACTGGGTATAGGATAATCATATATTTCAAATACAATGTATTTGAATAACTCAAAAAATGAGACAGAATATTGAAAATAACACCAAGACACTGTATTTTATAAATAACATTCAAATTTGGCAAATCTTAACTAAATCTACTATTTTGTTGCTGGATAAAATTGCAGCAATCTCCCCTATAATAATGGCAAAAATATCAACAAGAAACAACATTCAAATTTGGCACATCTTAACTAAATTTGCTATTTTTGTTGTTGGATAAAATCTTAACTAAATCTGTTATTCTACGAGTTTTAAAATGTAAAAGATTTCAAAAGTATCTCAAAGATTCAAAACTTTCGAATTTATATTTTGATAGGTCTCAATAGAAAAAGGATAAATATTTAAGCGATATTAAATTGGTTTTATGTTGAGGGCAGAATTGTAATTATCCCTTAATTACATTTTTACAATTAATTGAATCTTCTTGTTTATATCTTTTAAATTAGATAAAAAAAAAAAAAAAAAAAGAAGTAGGACATATAGGAAGAGGGGGAAGCCGCAAGCTAAAAAAACACAGTAGAGAGAGTTTTTTTCCAGCAAAGAAAGATTGATAGAGAAGTGTGCAGTGCAATTGTTTTTGACATTCCAACGAGAAGAGAGACGTGTTGAAATTTATGTTCTAAAACTCGTATATTGTAAATATAATCCATTGACCGTTGTTAATAAAGTGTTATTATTGTAATAATTGTTACTAGTTATATTATTAGTTTTGTCTGAATAACCCAAATTCAATAAACTAACATCATAAGCTGTTTGATGAGTTTGAACAGTATGTAGAGACATACATGGATCAATGTTCGAGATCAGCTTAAATGGTCTATAGTACAGGGATAAGGCTGGGTATCTTATCCTAGTAACACTATGGATACGACTCACTTTGTATTTGATACAAATGCATAATCCAACGCGTTCGTATAGTTGACATGCGAGAGAGGGTATCCTATGCAATGAGTTTGTATAAGATCGGACCGCAAAATAGTAACCACTAGATGTAACTCCGTTAACTAGTTAGGTTGCTATTTCATTAGAATGACTTAAGTAACTTAGTTTTAATCTTGAGTGGATTATAAACTTTTATTCATGAGTGATTGTCCTTTGATTTGTATGAGTGAGAGTGGCCAGATTACCGATTCAATAAGCTTATCATTTTGGGGACAAGACCGAGTGAGGAACCGGAAACATAATTACACAAGATGGAATTTACTCCTTCCCTACTTTAGGATAAGTAGATGAATGTTCCCTTAAATGATGTCTCTAGGACTTGAACAAAGAGCCTTACTCTCTCTATGGCACAAGAGAGGTTTCTGTTTATTGGTAGGAACATAAACATGTTGTTGACCTAGCTGGTGTTACGAACACTCGTGAAGGACTAACTTACTGTTATTGGTCTATATCTGTGGACACATAAATATATCTACAGTGAGAAGAGTTCAACTGTGAGTCTTCAGTGGAGTGTACACATAGTTAACGAATATTGAATAATGTGGTTAATGAGTTTAGCCAATAAATCTCATATCGTTGTAGCTTCTGATTTGTAGATCAATTAGGTCTCCTTCCTAGCTCATAAAGGGTAATGAGGTTTATTTATATTGGTTATAATTTGATGTTGGAATTTATGTCCTAAAACTCGTAGATTGTAAATATAATCCATTGACCGTTATTAATAAAGTGTTATTATTGTAATAATTGTTATTGATTAAATTATTAGTTTTGTCTTAATAACCCAAATCCAATAAACTAACATCCTAAGCTGTTTAATGAGTCTTGAACAGTATGTAGAGACATACAGGGATCAATGTTCAAGATGAGCTTAAAAGGTCTATAGTATAGAGATAAGGTTGGGTACCTTATCCTGGTAACACTATTGATACGGCTCACTTTGTATTTGACACAAACGCAATATTCCAACGCGTTCGTGTAGTTGACATGCGAGTGAGGGTATCCTATGCAATGAGTTTGCATAAGACCGGACCGCGAAATAGTAACCACTAGATGTAACTCTGTTAACTAGTTAGGTTTCTATTTCATTAGGATGACCTAGGTAACTTAGTCTTAATCTTGAGTGTGTAATGAACTCATGTTTACGAGGTATTGTCCTTTGATTTGTACGGATGAGAGTGGCCAGATTGCCGACTCAATAAGCTTATAATTTTGTGAACAAGACCGAGGGAGAGCTGAGAACATAATTACACAAGATGAAATTCACTTCTTCCCTACTTTAGGGTAAGTAGATGAGTGTTCCCTTAAATGGTGTTTCCAGGTCTTGAACAAAGGGCCCTACCCTCTCTATGGCATGAGAGGGGTTTCTGTTTATTGTTAGAACCATAAACAGGTTGTTCATTGGAGGAGCACTTGTATTTAAGGATTAGAGGTAACCTAGGGGTAAAACGGTAAATTGACCCAGCTAGTGTTAAGAATACTCGTGAATGACTAACTTACTGTTATTGGTTTATATCCGTGGACACCGAAATATATCTACAGTGAGAAGAGTTCAACTGTGAGTCTTTAGTGGAGTGTACACACAGTTAACGAATATTGATTAATGTGGTTAATGAGTTTAGCCAATTAATCTCAGATCGTTGTAGCTTCTGATATGTAGGTTCATTAGGTCCCATTCCTAGCTCGTAAAGGGTAATGAGATTATTTATATTGGTTGTAATTTAAAATGTTCAAATTTACTTTGGGAATTAGTTTAATGTATAGTGATACATTATAATATAAAGTTTGTGAAATTTTATTATATAAATTTAATTTTGGATATGATTCAAAATTGATTTATGAGAGATAAAATATTTGAATGAGTTCAAATATTAATTTAATGTGAATTAGATTCATATTAAAATGATTAATTATGAGAGAAACTTATATTTGAATATGATTCAAATTTAATATAAGATATTTAACTTAGCTATTAATTAATTGGAGAATTAATTAATAATTTAGTTTTATTTAATTAAATTTGATTTAATTAAATTTATAAAATAATATTGCTGACATATTCATTCAAATAAGATTTGAATGAAATATTAATTAATTATTAACTAATTGATTAATTGTTAATTAATTAGTAGATTTGATAATTGAATCTAATGATTCTTTCCTACTCTTTTTTCTAATCCAAGAAGGAAAGAGAGTTATAAATATCTAGAAAAAAACAGTTTTCTTTAACAAAATTAATCAAGAAAAAAGCTAAGGTTTTTTCTCTCTGCAAAAAGAAAATGTTTTTTCTCGAATAGCTCTAAACATTTTCCCATCCCAATTGATTCCCACAAACCAATCTCATCCCAGAGGATAGGAAGGTCTCCGACGGGTGGTGTCCCCAATTCGGTGATTTGTAGATTCAGAGACGTCATCGAAAGTAAGTTCTCTGTATTCTTTAATTTAAAAGCATGCTTGGTGTTTATTTATAATTTTGATTCTAAATTTTTGCCAATGTATTGGTATTTTAAGATTTCCAAATTAATTTGAGTAACAATTCTTTAATTCTTCCGCTGCCATAGAGCTTTTATCCCTTCATTTGAAATGTTCAAATTTACTTTGAAAAATAGTATAATGTATAGTGATACACTATAATATAAAGTTTATTAAACTTTATTGTATAAATTTAATTTTGGATATGATTCAAAATTAATTTTATGAGATATAAAATATTTGAATGAGTTCAAATATTAATTTAATTTGAATTGGATTCATATTAAAATTATTGGTTATGAGATAAATTGATATTTGAATATGATTCAAACTTAAATTAAATTAAATATAAGATATTTAATTTAGTTATTAATTAATTGAAAATTTATTAATACTTTAGTTTAATATTATTTAATTAAATTTGATTTTATTAAATTAATATAAAACTACAAGATATTTTTTAGATATTCGTTAAATAAGATTTGAATGAAATATTATTTAATTAATTATTAACTAATTGATTAATAGTTGATTATTTAGTAGATTTGAAATTTCTACTGATTTAATGTTTTTTAAATTAATAGAATCTCACAATTTTCTCCTACTTCTTTTACTTATTCTAAGAAAGAAATAGAGATAAATATTTAGAAGAAAACAGTTTTTTTAATGAATTAATAGAAAAAAAAGGTCAATGCTTTTGCTCTCGGGAAAAAAGAATCAGTTTCTCTCTAAATATTTTTTCCATCTCAATTGGTTTCCCATAAATCAATCTCATCCCAGATGATAAGAAGGTCTCCAATGGGTGGTGTTCCAATTTGGAGATTTACTTTATAGATTTAGTGATATAAACAAATAAGTTTTTCTTTCTTTAATCTATAATTAGAAAACAGGTTTACCCTTTAAGTTTTAATAAAAAAACTAGTTTCTTAATTATTTTTGTTATGTACTGGTATTTTGGGATTCCAAATTAATTTGAGGAATGGTTTTGTAAAATCTTTAGCTGTTATAGGACTTTTATCCCTTTAAGACGTTGATCGACGGAGAGGAAGATGTTAGAGCTTTAGCAGAGGGTTTCGAGGTGGACTGAAGCTAACAAATTTTGGGTTGTTTACGATGGCTCCGACATTCCTTTCGACAGCTTCGCGACGGATATAACCATGGTTTTTAAGCTGTTAAAGGTCAGTTTAGCCGTGAGCCCTTCTTGGGAAGCTGATACAAGAGACAAACACAGTGAAAGAGACTTTTTCTTGCAAACAAGAGAGGAGAAAAGTGGGTCGACGGAGTGAAAGACGTTGGAGTTTTGACGTTAGCGGCAAGATGAAAATCCCAAAGTCTTCGATAAGAGGGGCGAAGAAAATCCAAGTATGAAGACTTTGAAGGGGACGAGCTGGAAGCTCTAATAGTTTATGTAAAAGTTTGATTTTGATAGGTGTTAAATCTGTGCTAGGAGTTTGATTTTAATTATAGGGTATTTGTGGTTTATTGAATAATTGTATTTAGGATTCAATTTTTTAGTTAGGTAAGGACATTTAAGAAATTGTTCGAGCAATTATTTTTCTATATTTTTTGATTTTGCTATTTTATCAATTTAAATAAAATTGCCATTTATCAAATAAACCTTCTATTTTGTCGGCCCTAAAAAATAGTTTAGATTTGGACAGAGAATCTAAATTATCGTGTAGCCAAATCTAAACGACCTTGTATCCAAGATCATGTACTAAACGACCTTGTATCCAAGATCATGTACCAAATATATTATGTGCATGTTGATGGAACATTTTTTTTTATATTTTTAGTGTATAGTGAAACTTTTTCGTTTTCGAAATTGTTCGTGGAAATATTTTACCTTAAATTTTAAAAAAAATCTCTATTTTTTTTACAATATTGGAATAAAATGTAACGTTCGATCAAAAAAAGAAAGAAGAAAAAGGAAATAAAAGATGAAAAAAAAAAAGGAAAAAAGGAAAAAAAGCGCTGAAAACCCCTGAATGGGGTGGTACCGGCCAGGGGCATTGTCCTTCACTGTCCTAAAACCCTACTTTCTCTATAACTCTTTAACCACTCCCAAACTCACCAATAGATCTTCTTCGATCGCGGTCATGCCGACGAAATCCATAGGCGAATCAGATGTTGGCATACTCAGTTACATTTCTTCTCTCCCTGGCTTTCGCGGCATTCTCAAGCAAAGGTCTCAGCTTCTTACCCCCATGCATGCCCTTCATTTCTCAGGGATGCTACAACTCTCAATCCAATTTCGTACTATCTGCTTGATTGTATTGAAGATAAGGGTCGACTCTTAGAATGTGAAATGAAATGTTGAGAGTAAATTTAACTTATGAAACCGTTTTTCTGAATTGATAACAAAATCAGAATGAATGAGACCAAAAGGGTAACTTCAACTGCCAATTGTTGTTATGAATTAGTTGACATAACTGGCACCATGGGAATGTTCTTATGGTGTCATTGCCAGAGATTTTTTGTGGCCGTAATCTGTTCGGAGGAGGGTTTTTTTTCCTATCCCACTTTTGTTGTTTTATCATTTATTAATGAAGTTTCTGATTCCTCAGATAAAAAGGTTCGGTAGTGATGTGTCCATCGTATAGCATCTGTTGTTTGTTCTCGTTCTATTATTGGAGTGGGAAATAGAGCAATGAGCTTTTAGGTTGTTGTAGGAATGCTAATAGCAAATAGTATCATTCAACTATATTCTCATAAGGTTTGGATAAAGCCTAAAGGGACGATTTTTACTTTATTTTTAATTTTTGAAAAAACTTTTACTCAACGATCCAGTTGTATGACATTTTTTTAAAGCTTTTAGAACCCTATCATTGTATGCTCATCCTTTTTTGGTTTCGATACAGGTATTCTGATTTCATTGTGAATGAAGTTGACACTGATGGAAATGTTGTTCATTTGACGTCATTGGATGCTCCTCCAGAGGTGGTGAAGTTGAATTTCTGTGTTTATATTGGATGCCTTAGATGTTGATTTCCTCCTTTTGCCTGAACATTTATGGTAATTTTAATTCTTTTGAGGCTTCAGATTGTTTCGGAAAGTGGACCAACGATAGTCCACAGTACAAGCCAGAGTTATGCTTCTGAAATTGAATTGTTTAGATCTCTTGCTGGTGATTCTGATGCTAAGGTTTTGGAAGCTTTTCTTAAGCAAATCAATTCTGGCGTGAATGATGACATTTCGCCTATTGTATTCTCCCCAGATACAGACAAAACTCATCGAACGGTTAGCTCTATGACCTTGTTTGTTAATGTATTTGCACATTCATTTTTGAGTATCGTGCATTTTTTGATTCCGACTAACAACCAGTGCAGGCCATCATCTCTTTCTTCTTTTAGCTGATCTTGAGATTATTCCTTTAGTTTTTAACTAAAACTGTCCATTGTGGTACAGATATCTATATCTATTTTCAATGCTAAATATTTTAATTTTCTCAAAGTGTAACTTCTCTTACCATTCAGTCAGATTGAACAAATAAATAAAGACATATCTTTGTTTACTTTTCATCACCATATAATTTACTCTTTGAATTTGCGGTTTTCAGGCTGTCCACAATTTCTTTAAGAAATTTAAGTTCCTTGTGACCGATACTATTGATGGACCAGATTCTGCATCAAAATGTGTCCGTGTGAGGGTGGATTCAGGGGTAAAGAATAACCGAGGTCGTTTCTCTAAGAAACGGAAAGAAAGGGGCGATAAACCCTTTGATAGTAGAGGTTCGGACAACTGGCCTGAACATGTTGGCAAGTTTCTCAGGTAAGGTATTTTCTACTTTTTAGTAGTTCTGCTTGCTTTGGACTCGCTTCTGCCTTCTTGCCTTCTTGCCTTCTTGCCTTCTTGCCCTCTTATTCATAATTTTACATTTCGAATAAGAAAATATTTATACTTTGGTCTTAACGTCTACATCTGAATTGAATTGAAGTACTAAATATGAACCGTCTTCCAAAAGTTTTGCATCTTTCTCGATGAAATTTTTTGTTACGAGCAAAACAGCCAGTTTGTGCTCTTGCTTTATCTTGATATAAATGCTTAATGACTTTTTCTAACAAGAGGTTAAATGGTCTTTTTGCTATTGGGAAGTTCTTTTGTAATCCTCTAGCTTTAGTTGATATTTCTCTCTTTCTGTGCGTGTACGTGTTTTATTATTCGGTTTTCGTTTTTGTATATTTTATCAGATCATTGAAATACTTTTATATCATTTCTTATCCCCATAACAAAAATGTTGTACCATCAAATTGCGTCAATCTAAAAAGGAGATTTTTATTGTTGTGTTATTTGATTGGAAAGTTTTCCAAACTATTTTGTTTTCTAGAACTGGCGTCTTTCTTTTTTTCCCATGTAATTATGCACATAGCTTAACAATTTTTCTAATTTATGGTTATCTGTCTGGATGTTGAATTCTGAATCAATTTTAACATGTCAATTTGAAAATATTTTAGGTTTCATCTTTACAAGGAGAACAAGGACACACAAGAGGCATTAGGACTTATAGGAAAGATGCTTGGCATCCAGGTTCATATAATCTTTGGGCTTATTTCTCTCTCTAATAGTTGTTTTCCTGATTCTCTACATTGTATTTTTTGTTTCTTTTCTTTCATTTCCCTATCGACAAATTGGATAAACTGTTTGTGTGCTCCTTGTTCATCACGTTTTGGAGTGGAAACTTAATCCTGTGCAGTGTTTTAAATAGCCTATTGGAAGTGTGCCTAGGCTCAAGGCACAGGTCTAGCGCTAAGTCTGCCCACAAAATAAGGTGCGTCTCAAGCATGCGCCTTTTGTGAAGCCACAAGGCTCAAAGCCTTGAGCTTTAGGACCTTTTCATTTTTTTTTTAAAATTGTACTAATTAAGGGTTTCCCTTCTTTATTAACTAAAAGAATCAAGTTTACTAAGCCTAAATGCAAAAATTCTTGTGTTTAGGGTCTTTTTCTTTTTCTTCCATATTTCCACTTCAACTATGCTTCTCTTTTTGATGTAATATTTTTATATGTAGTGCGTCTCACAAAAAAGCCTGCTCCTTTTTGTGCGCCTTACGCCTAGGCTTAAGAGGGCCATTCTTCCTTAGTGCGCCGCCCTAGGCATTTAAAAGCACCGATCCTGTGTAAATTTTGTTCATTCACGCCTTTGTAATTTGTTGTCTCCTTGTTCATTTATAACTGCCCTTGTGATTTGTAATCTTGTTCATTTGTACCAGCTCTTTTTTTTTTTCTTTGTACGCCCTTGTATTCTTTCATTTATTTCTCAATGAAAGCTTTTGAATTTTTGTACCAGCTATTGACTAGTGCTTGTCCTGTCGAAACTAGGGGTAGTTTGCAATTTGTTTGAATAGATTTGGTCACACATACATGTATTACAGTTAATTATGGAGACATTGCTGTCCCCCTTACTAAACTACTGCAGAAAAATGGTTTAAATGGAGTGAGGAAACCGAAGCCTTTGAACAGTTGAAACAGGCCATGATTTCTGTCCCCGTGTTAGCTCTTCCAAATTTCTCAATACCGTTCACTATTGAAACCGATGCTTCAGGGGTTGGGTTAGGTGCTGTATTATCACAGAATGCTTGACCAATTGCTTATTTTAGTCCGAAATTGTCCCCTCGTGTGCAGGCCAAGTCCATATATGAGAGAGAACTGATGGCAGTCCAGAAATGGAGGCATTATTTGTTGGGTATAAAATTCACGGTACTTTCAGACCAAAAAGCCTTAAAATTCTTGATAGAACAACGGGAAGTCCAGCCCCAATTTTGGAGGTAGTTGACCGAACTCCTTGGGTACGACTTTGAAATCTTGTATCAACCCGGGTTGCAAAACAAGGCCGCAGATGCTTCCCGAATGAACCACAAAGTGGAACTTAATATAGTGACTGCTCAAGGGCTGGTTGTGGTTGATGTTGAGATGGTTATGAGGGAGGTGGAAAACGATGAGGAACTCCAAAACATAATCAACATTTTGAGAGAGGATTTGGAAGGGAAAGTTAATTATAAATTAGTGGCTGGCTGCTTGTTGTATAAAGGAAGGTTAGTCCTCTCTAAAACATCCACTTTAATTCCAGCAGTACTTCATGCTTTTCATGACTTTGTTTTAGGAGGCCATTTGGGATTCCTTCGAACTTACAAGAGAATTAATGGAGAAATCCATTGGGTTGGTATGAAAAATGATGTAAAAAGGTGTGTAGAACAATGTGAAGTATGCCAAGGGAACAAGACGGATGCGCTTTCTCCGGCTGGTCTTTTACAGCCCTTACCCCTACCCAACTTAATCCTTGAAGATTGGACGATGGACTTTATAGAGGGACTTCCAAAGGCAGGGGGATTTGATACAATCATGGTGGTAGTAGGTCGTTTGAGTCAAATGGCCTATTTTATCAACCTTAAGCATCCATTTATAGCAAAGCAAGTTGCTGAAAAATTAATTGAAGAAGTGATCTGTAAGCATGGGATCCCAAACTCATTCGTCATAGATCGTGCTAAGATTTTTCTATGCCATTTTTGGAAGTAATTATTTTTGGCCATGGGTACATCTCTAAAAAGAAGCTTCGCATTTCATCCTCAAACGGATGGCCAAACTGAGCGAGTAAATCGTTGTCTCGAGACTTACCTACGCTGTTTTTGCAATGAGCAGCCCAATAAATGGCACAAGTGTATACCATGGGCTGAGTTGTGGTATAATACCACTTTTCACTCATCAACTAGAATGACCCCGTTCCAAGCGGTTTATGGAAGGCTCCTACCCCCACTAGTTTTATATGGAGACCGACAAACAGCCAATAACAATGCTGAACAATTACTCAAGGAGAAGGATTTGGTGATTAGTGCCTTGAAAGAAAATTTAGTAGTAGCTCAAAATTGAATGAAGAAGCAAAGTGATCTCCATCGAAGAGAGTTGAAGTTTAAAACTGGGGACGAGGTATACCTCAAATTGAGACTGTATAGACAAAATTCTATGGTCCTTGCCGCATAACAGAAGAAATTGGGGAAGTTGCTTATCGTTTGGATCTTCCCCCCAAAGCCATGATTCATAATGTGTTCCACATCTCTCAATTGAAACTCAAGTTAGGTCAAAACCAACATGTCTGGCACTTACAACCCGCATTGACTGAAGAATTTGAACTACAAGTGGGACCCGAGGCTGTTTTGGGAATTCGTTGGAGCGGTGATATTGGGGCTAATGAATGGCTAGTGAAATGGAAGGGCTTGCATGACAGCGAAGCAACATGGGAATCAATTTACTCTTTGAACCAGCAATATCCCTCTTTCCACCTTGAGTACAAGGTGAGTTTCGCCGTCGATGGTATTGTTAGACCCCCTATTATTCACACATACAAACGAAGGGGCAGAAAGGTAATAATCAGGGGGCAGCTTAACCTATTAAGATTATGGAAGGAATATTCTGCTGTGGGACCCATGGGAAGGTATGGGAGTGTATAAGGAAATGTTTTTGGGATTGCTGAGGGCATCATCGTTGAGAGAAAAGTTGCAGCAGCTTTTGGAGGAGAAGGCTAGCGTTCTCAAATTAGCTGGAGTGTTTATCCTTTGTCTTTACTATTTTCTTCTTGTTGTTATTGTCTACTGTGGTGTTATCTCCGTTAGAGGATAGCTATATGAAATTTGTCTTCTACTAAAATTCTATTACTATATAAATACAGATTACTGTCTCTGTTTATCTATTGCATTGTTGGGATTTTACTGAGTGGCAGGTGTTGGGTCCTAACAGTTCTGTTATGTCTTTGGTTTCTGAATGTGTTTTCTTTGTATCTTCGAGCAGTAGTCTCGTTTCATTCTCTTAATTAAAACTGTGGTATTCTCTTGAAAAAGATTCACCCATTATTGTTCTAGGAATAAACTTGAATTCTGGCTAAATACCTCTGTGGACAAGAGGTTGCCACTTATCAAAAAGTAATAAAAAATAGTGGAGTATGTTAGTTCTTCTAGTTTGTGTTTTGTTTCATGTGGGGAGAAATGGTTGAACATTTACTTTATTCCAAGTTCAGAAATATAATTTATGCTAGCCTTGTGGTATAGTAATTATTGTTCTTCCTCACATGAGTTTTCTTGGGCAGACGAGGTCTTTTGGTTTTGCTGGCACGAAGGATAAGCGCTCCATCTCAACTCAAAGGGTAATCAATTGTTTGTCACTATTTTTCTTACTTGCTTTTGTATGTTTGCTTGATGTAATAGGATTTGGGTAAAATGGTAAATTCAAAGTAATCTTGGTTAATCATTGATTAATTACATTTTAGTTTCATTTTACTTATCCTATCTTCTATTTATAGAGGATTCTTCCCTTGTATTCAATAACTTTTGATCATTTAAATAAAATTATCATTTGGTATGCAACAATTGGTACCAGAGAATCTATTGGGCTGATGGCGGGAAAGAAACTGTTCATGCTTGAGACTTCCCAAAGCAAAGAGGTGGACATACCCACCGCCAGTCTGTCTTATCACCGAAGACTTCGATTTGACACAGGCGGTCAGTTGAAAGCTCGATTGATGGAATTTACTGCTTACTCGGATGCATATCCTTGCAATTAGATCAATTAGAAAACAATCTTCATTTACAGCTATTGCAAGTCAAAGAAAATAGAGCAACATTTGAAATGGTCCTACAAGAGAGAGAAAAGCCCCAACCTTCTGCGGCACCCACGACTAAAAACATTCAAGATCTATGTGCAATCACTCAAGAAAATCAAGAATTCATTCACATGGGCTGTGAAATCATGCAAGAAATGAACTTACAAGAAAACCACTGGGAAGATGAAGAAACTGTCGGCCATGAAGTTGAAATGGTTAGAGGAAACTAAAACTATTTTCTAATTGGAGCTTGTGCGATTCAAATGGGAAAGGAAATCTCACCACAACATTGTGAGATGTTAAAATTGAGGAAAGTGACCTGGGTCTCACCACTAGCATAAAAGGTGTTAAAATTGAAGCAATTGGAGAGGTAGAAGTAGGAAAAAAATGCCCACGGGCAAACTTCTTTGAGAAACTTGAAAACCTAGTTTCAATTGACCATGAAACAACTTGGGAGATGACATATCTTGAATTAGAAAATTTTGGGGTATTTCGCAGACAAGGTAGAGGAGGCCAAACAGAAAGTTCCGATCAAGAAGGAAGAAGGAAACCTCGTGGCTGATGAAGAAAAGGAAAGGAAGCTCGTTTGCAACCCATTTGCAGCCGTCGGCAAGAGGAACAACCCATCTGTAATTTCAAGTGAGAAGAAGAAATTGCTTTGAAAGGAGGATGTTTTGCCTATTTTTTCCTGTGGGTCCTTTTTTCAGACCCAAATCAAAAGACAAAGGACCCTCCCTGTGAAAATTTGGGCCTTTCAACCAATGACCCAAACACTCTAGCCCAAAAACAACCCCATTCCCTTTTGTTGTAGTCTACTGCTCAGCCCATACACAAATTTACTAAAGTGCAAAAAAACCATCACCAATTGGATTTTCTTCACGTACAAAATGGGATTTCCTTATCTTCTGTGCTTTTTTTTTTTACCATAGAGCTTTTCTTGAACAAGTTAGTTCTTCGGTTCATTGGCTTGAATCAGATAGGTTGGATATTATTGATATTGAATATATTACCGTTCAAGTGGCTTACTTTTTTACTTTTACCTTTATTTTCTTTTTAAAACTTGAGGACGAGTTTTTTATTTGGGAGGGATAGAATATGATGTAATAGGATTTGGGTAAAAGGGTAAATTCAAATTAATCTTTGTTACTCGATTGATTACATTTTAGGTTCCTCTATTATCTTTCATTCTCTTTAAGTTGAGGATTCGTCCCTTGTATTCAATAACTTTTTATCATTTGAATAAAATTCTCATTTGGTAGACTGTAGACAACATTGCTTTATGAACCACCTACTCTAACCCTCGATCATAAACCTTTGATTGTTACCGTTCCTACATTTTTTTCATGCACAAACACATAGAGGGCAACTAATAATTATATACAAATCTAGAAATTCCAACCGGAGATGTCATCTGTCACTTTCTTTTGAAAGTAAGAATTCATCAGATTGTGCAATAGATTCACTAAACCTGCTTTAACCCAACAGGTGTAGAGAAAGAAAGATTTTCTTTTTGTTGCTCATAACTAAAGAAAGAAACCTCTCTTTTCTTTCTAAATAAAAAAATGTTGCCGTTAACTTTCATGAGTCTGCAAAGAAAGCACCAGAGAAGGAAGATGATCAAATAACCCAGGGTTGACTGTATATCTTTAACAGATAACAACACGGGAGAAGTGATGAAGAAAGTATATTTCTTCCTTTGGGAAGTTAGTCATGGGAGCATTAACACTGCTGTTGTTCTTATTAAAAAGGCACCTTGGATGATTTCTGCTATTAGTTGGTGTGTCTTATGCTGTCATAGTGAGGAGTCTATCGTGCATCTTTTGGTCTATTGTGAATTTGCACAATCCTTTTGGACAGTGACTCTCCCATATTTTAACTACCGCATCGCCTTCTCAAACGATTCTCTCACTCTTATGAATATGCTCCTTATTAGTCATCCATTCAAAAACAAAAAAGAGACTTCTGGTGCTTCATCATCAAAGCCTTCTTTTGGCTCATATGGAACGAACCCGACCATCGTACTTTTGAAGATAAGGAATCCGACTACACTCACTTTTTCGATAATCTTTTGTATACAACTTTCACTTGGTGTAAATCCACCGCCTATTTTCATGATTACAGCCTTACTTCTCTTATCTCACAATGGAAGAGTATCTTGTAGATCATGACTTTTTTGCCCTTTTGTGATTTCATCATATCAATGAAATGAGAAAAAAGAGTAAGTGATGAAGGTTGACTGCATAAAGTTGACGAAGGGTGGGTGCGAGTGAGGCTAGAAGGCTATAAATAGGGGGGGGGGGAGATGGGAGATGGGAGTTTCCTTTTAAAAAAGATAAAAAAAAGGATGGGAGATGGGAGAGGAGAGAGCATACCTTTTCCTTTCCAATAGGAAGATTAAAAGGGTTAAGGCCTTAGGTTATAGCTCCTTTTAAAAAGGAAGATAAAAATTAGATCCCATCCTTATTGATAATAGATGGTAGAAGAGTTTAGAGTTAACAATTTAAATATTATACCTTTAATTGTGTGGATTGGGATTTTTTCTGGAGGAAGTATTGGAGCAACTCAGGATCCATTTTTTTTTAATTATAGTTATTCCCCTTCCAAAATTGGGGTTCTTTCTTTCTCTCTCCTTTTCTTTTTAATAATTAGTATTTAATATTTGTTTACCCCGGTTTCATGGAGCTGAGAAGTTATGTTCCCTTACATTAGAATGTTTGTGTGCGTTTCATTCTTTAAATAAAAACCTTTTGTTTGCTTGTTGTGATTTCTTTAGTCTATGAAACCATGTTCTGTATTATAAGAAAGAAACACACTTATTTGCATTTTCTACACGTTGAATCTCATCATCATCTTTTCTTGGTGATTGAACTTCTTTTTTATTCATGTGTGGAGAGAACCTCAAAGGTGGATATAGTGATATTTTAATTAAAAGGCTTTTGTCAGATTGTTGGAGATGGAGGCTAAAATATGTTTTCAGATAGGATGGATCCATTATGTTAGGGATTTGATTTGAGGAAAATACTTTTTGCCTTTCTAGGTCACTGTATTTAAGCAACACGCAAGTAGAATAGCTGCTCTGAATGATCGGTTGATTGGTATCAAGTTGGGTAACTTTAGGTAAGGCAGGATAAATTTCATGTTTTTAGCCTTATTTAACATATTAAAATATTTATTCATGCATGTGTTTTCCATACATTGTTTCCAGCTATATCCAGGAAGGGCTTCTTCTTGGGCAGCTCCTGGGTAACAGGTTTACCATCACCTTGCGGTAAGTTTGTCACTAAAATTCAATGGGATATTTAAGATTTTAGTATATACGCAATAACTTCAACCTGATTGTTAGAGGTTCAAATTTTAACCCTTCCAAAATGTTGATGATTTTAATGACATTAATGATTCAAGTTATATTTGAACTGTCTATCTTACCAGAGGTGTTGTAGCTAATAGTGAAGACGTGATCAAAGCATCTGCAGAAGCTTTAGGAAGGCATGGGTTTATTAATTACTTTGGCTTACAGGTATGTTTTTTTAATTTAATATCTCATCTCATAAGTAACTTGCTCCATTCCTAATAAATCTTGGGATTGAGGGTTTTTATCAACCGTCGGTCTATTTTCAATCATTTCCTTACCTAGGGTGTGCCTTACCCTTTGCAAATACTTCAATGGGAGATTGGTGGCCAGTGCTTATTCCTTCAATTGAGGCCATGGGGGACGAGTTTGGGGGCAGTGGATTGCTTCTAACCAATAGAGAGGTTGTTGGAGATCCTTTAACTATGTCCAATCCTAGAGGTCTTCAAGCTCCTCCATCAAGCATTGGTTTAGAGAATTTGGGGTGGGCAGCTTTAGCCTCATATGTATCACCTTTCTTCCCTTGAAAACTGTCCCATCTCTGATATTTTGGTTTAGTCGGAAAACTTCGTTTCTTTTTCCTTTGGATTCCGTCATAATTTGTTCAATAGGGAAATGATAGAGGTTGCCTCTTTGCTTTCTTTATTGGAGGGGCACTCTTTTAAGGAGGAGAGAGGGGATGTTTGCATTTGGAATCCAAATCCTACCGAGGGGTGTTATTGTAAATCCTTCTTCAGAATGTTATTAGAACCTTCCCCTTTTGAGCTGTCAGTGTTTCATATTATTTGGAGGATTAAGATCCCTAAGAAAGTTGGGTTCTTTATTTGGCAAGTATTGGTTGGTCGTGTGAGCACTTGTGATAGGCTGGTTGGAAGAACTACACTTAGTGGAACCTTTTTGTTGCATTCTGTATCAGAAGTCGGAAGAGGATATGAATCATCTTTTTTATTTTGAACTGCCTGTATACGAGGATAGTGTGGAGTTTTTTCTTGCAAGAGTATGGTGTTAGCATCGCTGGTCAGAGAGACATTTGAGTTACGATCGAGGAGTTCCTCCTCCATCCACCTTTTAGAGAGAAATGTTGTTTTCTGTGGCTTTGCGGGGGTGTGAAAGATAGAGCTTTTAGAGGAAAGGAAAGGGACACTTGTGAGGTGTGCTCTTTGATAAGATTTCATGTCTCTCTTTGGGTTTCGGTTTCGAAGTTTTTTTTTTCTGTTTTGTAATTATAAGCTAGGAGACATCTCTCAAAGTTGGAGTCCCTTCCTTTAGTGGGAGGTATATAGAGGATATTTTTTTAGCCCATGCAATCTTTCATCTTTACTCAATGTTTTCATCGAGAATTTTTGTTTTTGTTTCTTTTGAAGAAAATACGGTGGACAAAATGCAAAAGGTGCCCTTTTTTGGGATAGAAGATATGTTCAAGTGTTTTTTTGATAGACTTGATCAACCCCAAATTAGATTTTTGTACTCATGATGGTGCAAATGAGAGCCAATGCAGATAAAAAATTACACTGCATCTGAATCAGCAATATATTTTGTTAATTGATGCAATGAATGCTATTGATTCAGTATTTCTAAATGTTTTGCTAACTATGCCATCTGTGTTTTTGAATTAAGCGTTTTGGCAGTGGTTCTGTACCGACTCATCTTGTTGGAGCTTCACTTCTTAGAGGAGAGTGGAAGGGTGCTGTCAATATGATTCTTGATCCAAGAGAAGGGGATATCCTTTTATTAATGCGTGTGCAAGGAAGGATTGTCACTCTACTTATCTGCTTGCTTACCAATGTTTTTCTCCTTGCAGGCCTAGTTTGTTTCCTTAACTCAATTTTTAATTACAAACCAATGAAATTGCAAAGGCAAGAAACTACTACAAGGAAAGTGATGATATTGATGGAACGTTGAAGCAATTACCTCGATATTTAGTGGCTGAAAGAGCAATAGTAAGTTCATAAATATAATAGTCAGTCATTAATTCCTAATCATTTTTGTTTTTCTGATACAATTATCTCGTAAATGAATTTTTTTATTACTGTAGTACTGATTGCCTGCAACGTACACATACATGGATGTGTGTGTGATTTTGCATTATAGCAGGCACACTGTATTTTCCTTGTATGTAATAATGATGTAATTCTTACTCTTTTTGAATTATGCAGCTACAATGTTTGAAGAAATGTCCTGGGAACTATTTGCAGGCTCTTAAAGCTATACCTAGAACTTTGAGAATGATGTAAGTGATTATATTTTGGAAGATTCTAGTTTTCTTGCCATGTGGATTATGCTTGCTGGTTATTGATATCTTTTATGCTTGATATACTTCATTCGGCTTTCTTGTGGTTCGTTCTTTCCAAGGTGTGAAAGAAAAAGACCTTTTGATTAGGTTTTAAAAAGGTTCTTCTGGTATATGTGGTCTGAAAGACATGGAAGAATTTTCAAGGATGTTTTCGCAACTTTCTATAGTTTTATAGATTTGATATTGTTTCATGCTTTGTTCGAGTGTAAATGTAAATAACCCCATTTGGTTTAAGGTTTTTATGGATGTATGGGGATAAAGGATGTCCAACAATTTGATTGTTGGGAATAGGAGATTGTTGTGTTTGGTTGTGTGTGGAACGTTTAATTGTTGTGTGAACGTCTTAAATTTTAGGGAGTAAAAATAACTTTGTTATTGAATATACTTAGGTATCGTCTCTTTAAATATGTAAACAAGGAAATAAATGGTAAATATTTGAGAACATTTATGAACAAACTATCATGGGTTGTTGCTCTAGTGGTACAAAAGAAGACATTGTCTTAATAATAGGGTTAGGCTAAGAGGTCATGGGTTCTATTGGAAGGGAGACAAACAAACACGCAACTTAACTAAATGCATCCCACAGGCTTGTGTCCCTTGGGTAGAGCACAAATCTTCCAAGCGTTATTCTTTCAAGAGCTTTCATTTCTTCCATGACAACATTCTTCCATTTAGGACACTTTAGAGTAGTGAAAATTTTTAGGTATTGTGGTCGTCAAGGGTAGCAATAAAAGCTCTGAACTGAAGTGAGAGATTCTCGTATGACACATAATTACATACGGAGTGCTTTGTGTAGGATCTTGTACCTTTCCTTGGTGCAATAGGAAGATCAAGAGATGGATCATACCTGCTACTATTTCCAGAATGGTTTGACTTAGTTTCGTTTTCAGTATGTTCAGCAACAACCTCGTTCTCAATAATTCTGTCCTCTTTGTCTACAATGACCTCATCAATACTGCCTTGCTCACCCATGTCGTTCAGAATAGTTGTCTCATACCTGTCATTCTCACTCACTGTTATTACTATGTGAATTAATTGAATGATCTCTTATTGGTTCAGAATCCTGGACTCAACTTCCTTTATGAGATTTCTCCTATAGTAGGTTTTCCAAGGAACTTGATTTGTTGGTAGGACTGTACTGTGAGGGCTAGGGTCAGGTAAGGTAACCACAGTAGGATAAGAAGACTCTAAGGGAAACATATAGTTAGACTCTTCACTCACATTCTCCCCCTGAAGTAGGCTAACGAAAAAAAAAGGACGATCTTCAATAAAGGTGACATCCATGGTAACAAAGTACTTACGTGAAGATGGATGGAAGCATTTATAGCCTCGTTGGTGTAGAGAATATCCAACAAACACGCAAGCTTGAGTCTTACGGGTAAATTTAGTTTGGTTAGGACCATGGCTATGGACATAGGCAGTGTAGCCGAACACCTAAAGGGGAACATCAGGGATTGGACGAGTGGAAGGATAGGATTCATTGAGACAATCTAACGGTGTCTGGAAGTGAAGAACACGAGAAGGCATGCGGATGATGCGATGAGCGGCTGTGAGAATGGCATCACCCCAAAGATAGGAAGGAAGAGAAGTGGACAACATAAGGGAACGAGCAACTTCTAAAAGGTGACGATTTTTTCGTTCGGCAACCCCATTTTGTTGGGGTGTAAGCACAAGAACTTTTGTGAACAATTCCTTTAGAGGATAAAAACTTGTTAAGAGAGTGGTTTTGAAACTCACGACCATTATCACTCTGCAGGATTGCAATCTCTGTATTGAATTGTGTTTCTATGATGTGATAGAAGCCCCAGAATGTGGAGGTAACTTCAGATTTGTCGGAGATCAGGAAAACCCAAGTAAGACGAGTATGGTCATCATTAAAGGTCACAAACCATCATTTTTCAGAGGAGGTAGTGACCTTGGATGGTCCCCAAACAGCACTATGGACAAGAGTAAAAGGTTGGGTTGGCTCCTATGGTTGTGAAGGAAACGAAACTCGATGTTGTTTAGCTTGTATGCATACATCACAAGATAAGGAAGAAACATCAACTTTGGAAAAAAGATGAGGAAATAAGTATTTCATATATTTCAAGTTGGGATAGCCTAAATGGAAATGCCATAACATAAGGTCTTTTTCAGAAGTGGAATAGTAGGAAGATAAAAAACTGGTCTTAGAAATACTACTAGAGGGGGCATCATCATCAAGCAAGTAGAAACCAATATTGTGTCGGCAGTGCCAATCATCCTCCTCCAGCTCAAGTCTTGAAAAGAAACAGAATCAGGTAAGAATGTTGTTTTGCAGTTTAGTTCACGAGTAATCTTGCTAATCGACAGAAGATTATATGACATTCGTGGCACATGCAACACATTGTGTAATGAGAACCTGTCAAAAAGATAAATCTGCCCTTTCTCGGTAATGGGAGCCAAGGAGCCATCAACAATTCTTATTTTTTCATTCCCAGCACACGGAATGTAGGACATAAAGTGTTCAGAGGAACCGGTTAAATGATTTGTGGCACCAGAGTTTAGGATCCAAGGATTCTTACCATCAATACTAATGAGACTAAAGGACTGAGGCATACTTGACTGGACAATAGCTCCAAATGTGGTTGGACTAGCATTCTCACTTACATAGGAAGAAGATAAGGTAGGGAACGAGGTTACCAGATTCTCAGAACACATCGGTACAGGAGTGTTGGATGTCATCCCTAGGGTAGCCTCAATTGCTGCAATTTGTTGTTGAAGCCCTTTCAATTGTTGCGGAGTTATTCCCGATGAAGAAGTTTGCACGATAGGGTTGGAATGTGCCAAAAATTCACCAACCTCAAATGTTGAGGGAATTTGAGGATTCTTATCATCAAGATAATAACTACGGTCATTGGGTGGCAGGGCATATAGATTTGATTGCAGAAGTGGTGATCGCCAGCCGAAAGTAAGTGGCAGAACACGAATCAGCATGTGGGGAACACTACAGGCAGCGGATGAAGATGATGGTGGAACGGTTAGGTTGGGCGGCGGTGTCTGAGCAGGATGGGCGAGCGCATGAACTTCCGGCAGCAATGTGTGGGCGGTTTCTGGCGGCGCGGACGACGATAAGATATGTCGAATTATGTTTCTTTGCATTTTCTGAAGGTGGTGGAGCCATTCATCCATGGCAGCATTGATCCAAGCATCGACGGCGGTGGCGACGGCGGCACTAAAACTGGCAGCTGTCTCCTCTATGTGATTTCCATCACTGGTTGTGTTGTTTAGGGTTTGTTCAATGTCCCGCTCTAATACCATATTGAAGGGAGACAAACAAACACACATCTTTACGTGGAAACTCGAGTACCGGGAGAAAAACCACGATATTTTTCTTTTTATTATTTTCTAATGAAAAATACAATAGATACAAGGGAGAATAAATATAATATACAAGGGAATAAAAAAGGAAAAGATTTAGGAATTAAGGAAAATATTCCCATAATCTTTCCATAAATATTCTAAGATTCTAATAGGTTCAATCCATGGTGGCCATGTATCTAGGAATTAATATCCTACGAGTTTTTTTGACACTCAAATGTTGTAGTAGGGTCAAGTGCGTTGTTTCTTGAGATTAGTCGAGGTGTGTGCCCATAGCTTGTTTGTCAATCAATTTGTCAATGCATGTAATTAGTTCACGAAGACCCAATTTCTCACATTCCACTAATCAATTGTGGACTTTAGTGGGCAAGGTGTTTGCATCTCAACCACATATCCCATTATAAGTTAGTGGGATTATCTAGCAAAATATTGGATTTACTCTCAAACTTTAGTCAAAGGGCAAATGGGTCTTTTCACCTCACAAGTCAAAGTCAAACTTTGACTTTTCGAGTAAAAATCATGATTATAACCATGATTAATAAGTTAATTCTTCATAAGTTCTTAATCTTTGCTGGGTCAAAATTACCGTTTTACCCCCAAGATTACACCTTGTTCCTTAAATGCCACTGATCCAGTATTGAACAATTGGTTTAAGGTTCAACCTATAAACCGAATCTCCCTGAGGCCAATGAGAGGGTGGAGCCCCTTGTTCAAGACCTGGATTCAGTTTTTAAGGGAACAATCTATCTACTAACCTTATAATGTGCAAGAATGAATTCCATCTTGTGCACCCTATGTTCTCAGATATCCACTCAGTCTTACCCCTGAAATAAGAGGCTTATTGGACCAGTGTGGATGAGTTACCCTCATCTATGCAGATCTAAGAATAATCCCGTGCGAATAGAAGTTCATAGTTAACTCAAGATTAAGATTAAGTTATTTAGATTATCAATAAACGAAATAGTTAGTTTTATACAATAAACGGTGTTACAACGTAAAAGTGCCTATTTCATGGTTCAATCTTATTTAACTCCGAGGATGCTCCACTTTCATGTTTCTACATAAACGATTCAAGATCACATCTTTTGTACTAACTACAAAGCGGACCGCATCCATAGTGTTCCTAGAATAAGGCGTCCAATCTTATTCATATACTAGAGACTGTTTAGGCTATATACTCGAACTTGATCAACGTTTATGTCTTTATGTGAAGTTCAAGTTCACTCAAGATAGCTTCGGAACCTTAGTTTATTGGATTCAAGATTATAGTATTTAATTTCACTATTAATTTCTCATTAACAACTTTATTGAATAGAATATGATTTTAAATTACAAACTACGAGTTTTAGGATATAAATTCCAACATACGTTTGGTTCCTGTTAAGTTTAATGATTTGTTGTACGTGTTGGCGGTGAAACTTTTTGTAAGGATGAGTTAGTTCTTATTGTGTTGATTGAAGGCCCTTTTTTATAGTTTCTCCTATTTTTTTTGGGTTTTTTTTCCCTTCTTCCGCTGGAAGCCTGGTTATTCATGAAAAAGGAATTTGTATTCAAAAGTCTTAGCCAGAAGATTGTGAAAAGCTATGCTCGAATTTTAAGAAACAAAATGCCTTTTTTTCTCCTGTAGGCAGATTTTTTAGTGCAGTTTAGTTTGCTAATGGAGAAATGAATTATTAGATAAGGATTGTTTTATCCAAATAAATACTGAAACGCCTAAAAGTTGGTAGATTGGACATTCTTGGGTTTGGTTCAAAATAAAGCTTATTATTATTATTATTTATTATTTATATTTTGAGCTGTTTTTCTTCAGCTAACTACATTGTTTTCCTTACAACTAATGGAAAATGCAAGTGCAAAACATTTGCTGCCTGGTAAGGCAATGTAGTTACAATCCGTTATCTTCCATTTCACTCTACTGGCATGTCTTGAGGAGACTTCAATTATTTTAATTCATTTCAGTTTTACTAGCATCCAAAGTCAATTATTTTTCAGTTGAATATGATATGACATCATGTTACTAGTTCTATGTTGTTGCAAGTCATCTAGATCTTTTTGGAGATTGATGGTTGGTTGTCATTTAGATCATAGATGATTATGGATAAAGGATGATGTCTTTGGAGAGCATGAACCATCATCATTTACTTTTCAGGTATGTGCATAGTTACCAAAGCTATTTATGGAATCATGCAGCAAGTATGAGAGTGCAAAAATACGGTGCGCTTCCTTAATTATCTACTTATGGTATATGATCTTCACAATCAAGATCATTATAAAAGTTGTGTTTCGCAGTAACCATTTGTGCTATAATTTCTGTGGTTTCACCATCATGTAACAGGGATTGACAAAGTGGTTGTTGGAGACTTGGTATACTGTAAAGAAAACCACACTGGAACAACTGCAGTGCAAAATTCTGAAGAATATGAAGATGAGGACTGTGGCGATGCGAATTCATACGACTCTTGTCATTTAGAAGAAATGTGCAAGCTTGGTCTTCCAACTGAAAGACATAAGCTAGTGAAGGTTGGTTCCCGGTCCTAACACTCAAAGCATGCACCTAGAGAATTTTTTACTATAACATTATTCCCAGAGCCTGTTATTTGAGGGTTGCGTACCAACTTGGTCCATTTTAGGTGGGGTTATTTTATACTGATGAACACCAAACACCGTTGCAGTTTATACCGCAGAGACAAAAGAAAAAAGAATTCTAGGATCTTTTGTTAAACAACTTTAAGTTACAATGGATAGACATTCTGTAGAAATGAGAGGCAAAGAAATATTAATCTCCTTTTTCGCTTATTGAATATGTGCAAATTAGATCTTTTTATATAGGAGAAAGACCTTACAAATATGGAAAGAATAAAAATAACAAAAGGATAAATATTTGAAAAATAATATTCATATACAATTTTAGAAATTCCAACACTTCGCCTCAAGCTGGTTTAATGTCTTCCATAGCCAACTTGTCAATCAATCTGTCAAATTGTTTCTTTGGAAGGCCTTTTGTTAACACGTCAACAATTTGCTCTGGTGTAGGAAGATAAGGATGCATATTGTTCCCACTTCAGTTTTCTCGTTGATGAAATGTATTAACCTTGATATGTTTTGTTCTATCATGTAGTAATGAACTATGGGTAATAGAAATGGTGGCTTTGTTGTCACAGTAAATTTGTATAGGTGTAGTTAAAGAAATCTTCAACTCTTCAAGGACCCTTTTGATCCATATGCCTTCACAAATTCCATGAGCTAAGGCTCTAAACTCTGCTTCTTCTTCAGCACTACTTCTGGCCACCACATTCTGTTTTTACTTCTCCAAGTTACCAAATTTCCTTCAACGAAGGAACAATAACCAGAGTTAGATCTTCTATCTATAGTACTTCCTGCCTAATCTGCATCGGTGTAGGCTAATATTTGGAAGCGATTATTCTTTTTGAATAGAATACCTTTTCCTGGAGATCCTTTCAAATATCTCAAAATTCTATAGGCAGCTTCAAAATGAGTCGGACCAAGAGCATGCATAAACTAACTAACCATGCTCACAGCATGTGCAAACTCATGATGTGTACGAGACAAATAAATCAATCTGCCAACGAGTCTCTCATATTGTTTCTTGTCCTTTATTTCTTCCTCTTTTGCTGCTAGTAGAATTAGAATAGGTTCAATCGAAGTTTTTGCAACCTTGCACCCAAGTAAGCCTGTTTCTCTTAGTCAAAGACACATTTTCTTTGGTTAACAAAAATCTCCTTATTTGATCTTGCAAATTCACACCCTCTACCATCCATGATGTGTTTCATGTGTCCCAATTGAAGAAAATGCTGAGCACAAAAGATATAATCTCATTTTGAATCCATCTTGCAGGAAGTTTATGTGAATTGTATGTTATGGGTCTATGTTTTTTCTAGTAAATAGAACTGGACCACTCAATTCAGCTTTCAGGATATATGTCTAAATTGAATGCATTTATCTCTTCTGTGTAATTTTGAACTTCTGTTATTTTGGTTTTTTTGTATCTTGAGCAATATCCTCTTTCCATTAAAAAGTAAATAAATAAATAGAACTGAATATTTTTCTCTGGATGTGATTGAAATTAATATTAGTCTTGCTGACAGGCTGTTACTGCCGAAGATGTCCTCAGTGGAAACTTTACTATTGATGATGTTGTTCTTCCTTTGCCTGGGTGAGAGTAGCTAATATTTCTGTCCTATTGAAAGTCTATTTTTGTCGTATAATTGTTGTGTGAATTATTTGATTGATTTGTTTGTTTATTGCAACAGATCAAGAGTACTCTATCCCACAAATGATATTGCTGAAGTGTATAATGATTTAGCGACTAAGGTCCTTTATTAATCTTAGCTTCTGTCTAGTTTTTGTATTTATATCAAAATATCTCGAGTTTTTCTTTCTACATTGCGTTTTATATATGTACTTCTCTTGGATTTGATTTAGGGCAAAGTACACTTTTGCTCCTTGAAATTGTTCTTGATGTCTATTTGATCCCTGGGAGTTTCAAAAGATATTTTTTAATTCTTTATATTTTAGGAATGATTCTGAAGGGTCCTAAGCTCATTTGATCATTAGTTGACCAAATGAAAAAATGTTGTGGTAGTTAATTTGTTGAGATTAGACTATGTTGACATGGAAATTCTAAATGTAATGGCAAAATATATTGTTTTTATATTCTTATTTTATAATTGGGTCTTTCCATCTCCACCCTCTCCTTTCTAAAATATGAAGGGTTCCAGAAGATAGATTTGAGAAGCAATTGATGGACCTAACATGAGGACTTTTTGGCCGAGAGAAGAAACACAATCTTGAGCAAAATTTCTTAATTTTATATATTTTTGAATGATTTTGAGCAAAATTTTCGGAGGGTGGAGATGGAAAGACCCAATCATGAAGTAATGATATAAACTTATTATACTTTTCCATCTCATCTAAATTTTTTGTCACCATGGTCCAATCAACAAGTTAAACGTTATGGTGTAGTAGGAAAAGGGTATTATGGTTAACTCCTTAATTTATTAGGATCAGGATTTGTAAGAATTTTCATCCTCCCAGTAATTCCTCATACATAACCTTGAGCTTAGTTGTTCTTGAGCGATTCTTGGTACATCTTGCGCATTTTTTCATACCATAGGTGTTGATTCTCTTGCTGTCTTTCTTGGTAATTGTGGTCAAGGCTAATTTCTGCTCTATTCTCTTCTTCAGCCACACGATCTTCTTCTTTCTTTTTCATCGGGTGATTATTTTCGGCCACCTCTGCCTTGTCAGCAATTTTGCCTAAGTATCCAAATGTAATTTTGTGTGAGTTTCCTGATTTTTCCTCCCAATTAGGTTGTGCCTTCTCCATTTTGAAAATAGCTTCGTTTTCTTTTTCTTTGATTTCTTCTTCTTCCAAATGAGCTCTTTCCTGCACATTTTACTTTTTTACTCGGCTCATCTTAATTTTTTGTCCCCGAAGTATTGTCAAATTGAATTGCTTTCTAGCCTCTATATTTCTTCATAGATAATCGTTTAAGGTTTTTCCCATGTAGTTTCCCTTTGTTTTTGCAACCCTTTTTCAATTTTCTCAGTAAAGACGGCGCGGGTCTGATTTGTTCACATATTTTTCTGATTTTGTTGATAAATAATGTGTTCATAATCTAGTGATAAGAACCTGATTTTCATCATCTTCAACATTCGTTGCCAGTTTCTCATTGGACTCTTGCCCATCAACTTTTTTTTCACCTGAGTTTGATTCCACCAAACCAACGCCCTTGATTTCAAGTTGAAGACAATTAATTTTACTTTTTGTTTTCAAGTGTGTCATATAATTGAAAATTTTCTCTACATTCTTTATCCAATCGAGTAAAGTTTCTAGGTCGGAATTACCACTGAATATGTGGATTTTGCCTTCTTGGACTTGGTCATATTATTGCTGAAAATATTGCCTTCCTGCTCGGATTGGTCTATCACCTTCTCTTTGGAATGAAAACAATTCAGTGTCTTGAACTTCATGGATGGGTTCTTGGAATCTTGGAGTTCGAAAAACTACATGATCTCTCTCCTGTGAGTTCCAATTGCCTCTTCTTTTTTCTGTAAAACTTCTTCCTGCCTCTATTTGGGTAGGTCTTCTTCTTCGTTCATCTCCTTTGCTTTCCTATCCTTGTTGAGGAAGGTTCATCAAGACAAGTTCTATCTGTCTTGATATTTCTGCTACCGTTATATTTAATTTGTTCACCCTTGTTATTCCATTCCAAACTGCATTAGCATCTTCGTCAGAATCGCTAGAATCACCATAATCTGATTTCAAATATGGATAATGGTAGGCTCTTTGAGAAAATTGAGCACGGGTGAAACTATTACGTTGGAATTCTTCTTTTGAATCACTTGAATTAGAATTCCAACCCTACTTTTGGGATGAAATTTGACTTTCTTGCCTATACCAATTTGAATCATTTCTCAAATCTCATGGAGTAAACTGTACTTTTTGAAACTCAAGAACAAAACAGATAGCGATCTCGAACCCTTGAGATCTTAAGTGTATTTTGTCCTTTTTATTTAATTACTTAGAATCTAAACTAAACACAACTAGGTCTATCTCTTGCCTAACATGCTTGAGAGAGTAATTTCTGTTTGGGCATTAGGCCCCAAGTTAGCATTAGCAATTAGGATTAAACTACTTGATGACCACTGAGAATGAAAAAAAAAACGGGAATTGACAAAGGAAAATGTACATGCAGTTTTTCTAGAGCATGTACTATCCACTTACCACAGTAGGTACAAACCTAAAAGCATTCGTGTAACTATTTTAGCTACGTCATAATTTGGCATCTTGAATAGAAATTGGTGGACAACTTGAAGAAATCTTTCTTTGTTGAGTTGAAAATGCTGACAACCTAATATTCAAGTCTTCCATACTCTCAGGAGGTTTGGTCTCTCTGCTAACAGAAGACAAAAATATTCCTGACTTGTCTTAAATATACCCTTTCCTACCCTTGGCCAATATTTGGTGACACAATTTACATAAATAACTACCCTCATCTTCTACCTTAGTGGTGTAAGAGAAAGCCCAAAAAAACCGCATAAACCGACCAAAACCCCTCATTGGTTCAGGTTGAAATTTGTTGGGTTAGGCAGAAAAACAGACTGAAAATTGAGCTGACCATTAAAATATATATTGTAAGCGCCAATGCTTAACTTCAAAAAGCATTAGTCTCTTTGTCCTCTGAGCATTAGTGTCTTCAAATTTTATCGATAAAAAGTTTGTTTTCGTTTAAAAAGAACCTAACTACAAAAAGCACTCTTGTTAGGATGGTCGTGGATTTGAAACTGGGTGAGTGCAAGATTTTATTTTAAGTTGAATTCTTCTGAAAAAAAATATTCCTTCGCTGAAATTCCCTGCGCACTCGGTTGTTTTATAAAATCGAGAACCAAACCATCCCAAACCATAAATCTGAGTAATTCGGGTGTCATAGTTTATCGATAAACCGGATTCGGTTTCGTGTTCTTTATTCTTTAACCGATTAGTTGGTTCGGTTTCAGGTTTATTCAATAACTGAGCCGAACCGAGAAGGAAAAGGTTTGCTCTCTCCTCCCATTTCCCCTCTCTTTCTTCCTCTCTGATCAACCTTCTTCATCTCTTTGCCTTCCTTCCGCAGTTTTCTTACCTTTCCGACCATTAGAATTTAGCACCCTTCAGCTATCCTGCCATCAAGAGCAAGATTATTTTTGTCCTTTCAGAATTTAAGTTTATTATGGAAGTTCTGCATTTGGTTTGATGAAGGTAATATTTTGTGGAGGACGTTGAAAATAAAAAATCCTTGCCATTAGTCAATTCTCATTTATTGGTTTGTGGATTGAATTTTGGAGCTTCTGCAAGAATAGGTTATTTCTTTTTCGCACGGAAAGCTAAGAAAGATGCAGGGGTCATCAAAATCTTCAAATTTGCTGCCAGTTATGGATGGGGGTTGAGATGCACTGTGTGGTCTCTTCCATATCTTGTTTGCAAAGTGGAATGACATAAAGCACCGTAGGCCAGAGATTGTGAAAGGGTATGGTGGCTGGATTTCTATTAGAAACTCACCATTGGTTTATTGGAGTGTTGACGTTTCCAAAGCTATTGGAGGGTACTTTGGAGGTCTTGAAAGCATCTCCTTAGAAACTATGAATCTGATTAACTGTTCGTAGGCCAAAATAAAGGTCAGCCTAAATCTGTGGGTATTTGCCAGCTACAGTTGAATTACGAGATACAATTAAGGGCAATATTTTCCTTAATTTCGGGGACATAAAAGCTTTAGAAGCTCCAATGGCCATTGAAGAAGTTTTTTTCATTAGCAATTTCAACAATCTGATTGATTTACTAAGGTTCAACCAAGTTCCTCAACATAGTCGAAACCAGGATTTTCAAGGAACCCTTTTGAAGTCTTGATGGAAAAGGAGGTTTGCAGGGAGTTGGCTTCATCCCATGTTTGCCGGAAATCCCATCCCCAAGTCTCAAAGTTGCCAGAGAAGCACAAAACGGCTATTAGTCACGTTGAAGAAGTCGAAAGATCAAGTTTAATGAAGAGTGAGAAAGTTTCGGTCAAGCCAAAACTATTGCCCAATAAGAAATCAAAGGAAGTTGAGAAGACGTCTTCAAGGAGGACAGAGAAAGGAGTAGACAATATAATTAGTTCGACCAATCGGTTTTCACTTTAATAAGGTTATCAAAGGAAAATAAAAAGTTAACAGGGGTGGAAGTCTCAAAATGGAAGATCGAAAGTCTAGTGGGCCCAATTCAACCTTTCCAAATTCGTTTAACAGCAAGCTGATATCACCAGTTTCTTTCACTAAATTAACTCCATTATATTAATCAACAGATCTGATCTAAACAGAGGTCCAGCTGCCATGTGTTCCAACAGTTCTTCTACTCTATTGTCCTCTTCTTTAGCCATCTCTTCTTCAGGCAGAATAAGCATGTATATTCAAGTTCCCATGCAAATTACTAGATCAGAGCCTTAAAAATCATCATCCCCGAAGTTCAAATACTCTGTTCTCCCAGCCTAATGCTAAGGTGAACTTCCTAAGAGGAACACCTATTCACACTCCAATCTTTCCATCTCAGAAGAATTGTGAGGCCGATTTTGTCTCCCCCTTCAGTGTCAGTTGTGAGGAAATTGATCAATTGGAGAAGTCTTCAGAGGTTGCAAAGCAGAATTTGAACGAACCAATATTGGCAGACTTGGAGGTTTTTTTTCCGTGTGTCGAAGAGTCAGCAGATGATTAGAAAATTGTGGAAATCTCTTTACAATCCCAGTGCAGTGAAGTACCCGCTCACTTGAAATCTGTGGTAGAAGACTGCAACCTTATTTTAGCTTAACTTTCAGCTTTACTCTTTGTTCAAAGCCAGGGAAGTTAGTACGTAAGTTGTTACGTGGAATATGAGAGGATTAAAATATCCAAAAAAGAGATGGACCATTAAGAGATTCTTGAAATCACATAATCAATCTGGAGCTCCAAGCATGTAGGCTGAGACTTTGTGGAATCAGACGGATTCTCAGTAGGTTTGCTCACCATTTGGGATATGAACAGATTAATTGTATTGGTCTTTGAAGGCAGGATACTCTCTAACTGTCAATTGCCCCAGATTGTGTAAAAAAGTTTGTTGGATCACAAATGTGTATGGCCCGAATGACTACAGGGAGAGAATTTTTATGGCCAGAGTTATTCTTTTTGTCCGGATATTGCTCACACGCTTGGTATGTTGGTGGGGATTTCAACATCACAAGATGGGTTCATGAGAGGTTCCCTATTGGAAAGGCTACCACTACCAGAGTTAAGGTGGGTGGACACATTACTTTACTTGCTGGTGTATACCCAGGGACCCTTGTTAACAACCAAGATAATTTAGCTGGTTGGATATGACAGGCTCGGAGCAGGCCAGAATGCAATCGTTGCCGTCATGAGTTATAGTGGCTATGATATAGAGGATGCAATTGTCATGAATAAATCGTCACTTGATCGTGGTTTTGGTCATTGTATTGTTTTTAAGAAATATTCTTCTGTCAACCAGAAGTATGAAAACAACAATGCTGACAGGATGGCAAGGTCAGATAGAATGAAGATTTTACAGGAAATATGCAGATGTTAGATGATGATGGACTTGCTGCACTAGGAGAGAGAATTGGACCAAGTGACGTTTATGTCAACAAACTATCCTCATCATAATGAAAGGATCACCCTTACCAGGAATACCAGATAGTGCATATAGACCTTGCAGACAAGTACTTAAAGGTTCTGAAGGAGAGCCGACAGTGGTTGATAGGATGGCTCTTTCTACAGATAAGAATGACTGTTTATGTATCAAATTCTTCATTCGCCTGAACTGTAGACCAGAGCTTGGTGATAAGTTCAGTAGCAGACATGGACAAAAAGGTGTATGTGGCACAATTGTGCAGCAAGATTTCCCATTTTCTGCATGTGGAATTTCTGGATCTAATTATGAATCCTCATGGATTTCCGAGAAGTCATGATAGCAGTTTCTTAACTCGTGCAGTTCATGAATTTTTTACGAATAAGATGTTCTTTGGTTGGTTTCAAGATAGCTCAGCTCTTTCGTTTCGTCCTCCTGAGATGCATTTCAAGCTTTTCAAAGATTACTTCTTTCATGGATATAGTTTTTTGACGCACGCTTGTTTCCTTTCCTAGCACTTCATTTCAATTGAATTTAGTCGCTGTTTTGGTTGTTTTTCTGTCTTGTTTGGAGTTTGTTAAGCTCTTGGGTCTCGTTTTGTTTGTCTGTGTATTTAGATTCCGAATTCTTTGTTCCTTAGAGATTCTAGCTCTTTGTATAATTCTCTTGTACTTTGAGTATTAGTCTCATTTTATTACATTAATGAAGAGGCTCGTTTCTGTTCTTTTAAAAAAAAAACTGAGTCGAAGGGAGCTGTTTATGCCCCCAATCTATCTATTTTTCTCTTTTTTATGTATACATGTGTAGATGATCGGAAAGTTATTTTGCTAGAAATGTTCTAAAGATGTGAACAAAATCAGATCATTTGTGTTATCTGTGCTCATTGCTCATTTACATCAAATTCAAGATCTCTTAGAGAGTTTATAGCTTTCAATAGGAATCTTCAGTACATTAATGACCCATAAGTATGTCACTGTGTAACTATTTCGCAAGTTGGATGATAATGATATTATCCTTTGGGGAATGAGGGTGAAGGTAAGAAGCAGATATTTGAAATAATAAGACATGTCAAAATTACTTCACTTTTTTTAAAAAAAAATTAGTACATGCGCATGGTGAGGAAAAGTTTATTAAATATTTTTTTTAAATATCTATTATTTTTATATAACAAGTTAATACTAGGTCAACGAGTTTATGCATTTGGCTTGATGTATTTCGCTCTCAAAATTCGTTCCGTATGTCATATGTGTATTTTGCATACTTGAATACATGTCTAACAAGCGTTAGACCTACTTTAACTATGTACAACTAGTTTCTAACCCGTCTAATGCACTGACAAAGTGCTTAACATGCGTCTAAAACATGTTGGAGGGTCTAAGTGTCCAATATATTTTGAACAAGGACACGCCTAGCCAAACTAAGAACAAAGATTGTGGATTTTTTATTTATTTATTTAAGAACAAATGTACAAGGAGGGTGGAGCTAGGAGCTTGTGCTGTATTTTTTTTTTCCTTCTAGTAGCATTTACTTTTTACTTCAACCTTGTATTCTGTTTGTTTTTACTAATCTTGATGTTTAATTGTTTAGGACTCGATCAGCTTGACGAATTCTGTACATAATGTAAAGTATGTTTAAACTCCAATGAGATTATGTCATTTTCTTCTGTTCCTATCTTCATTTTGTAGAATGTTGTATTTTTATAATCCTCTCTATATTGTACTTAATGGAACCGGATGTCCATAGGGAATTTTCGATTACCAGTATGACTGGAAGCTATCGGAGAGTTTTTCAAAGACCAAAGGACTATGAGTGGTACTTTCTTTTAAGTTCAAATTATTTATTCCTAGCATTTATGTATCCACTAGAAGATTGAATTCTGTTGTTTGGCAGGGAATTGATCTCATATGTTGATCGTAATTTACCTCTGGCACAGAGTGATTTACATAACCTTTTGAAGTCTCAAAGTGTTGAAATTAGTAAGGAAGAAAAGATAGCGGATAAATCTGAAGATTCATTGGATTCCACAGATCAATCAGTGTGCTGTAAAAAGAATATTCAACTTGAAGCCGGTGGAAAGGAGAATGAAAATGGGCAAGGCACTCAGGATCCTCAGATGGCTCTCAAGCTGAGCTTTACTCTCCCGGCATCTTCTTATGCTACGATGGCAATTAGAGAATTGCTGAAAACATCAACTTCTGTGAGATCCACTTTGTCTCTTTTTCATTACTAGCTAATAATTATTGTCTCGTTCAAATGTGAGATTTTGGTTGAAGTAGATTTCTGCAAATTTTCTCTAAACCTTTACTGTAGAGTATATGCAATCTGGATGTCGTGTAACTTTTACTTTAGAAGTCTTGGAATTATTGTTTGTTTGTTATTTTAGGTTGCTTTCCACAAAACTTTAAACTAGCGATTAGCTTTGCCATACATGGAGACTGATGGGAATTCAGAGAAGTTCAGTAGGAGCGTAAAGGTAAAACAAACTTCCTACTTACTTCGGAAGTTGATTGCTTTTATGTGAGTGGTAAAATAATGAAAAATACAGAATGTGATTCTAAGTTTCTTTTGTACATTGCAAATGTTGCTTGTTGATTGTTTAGCCTTTATAAATAGGTTGGTTGAGTCAATTTTAACCTTAAACTTTCAATTTCATCAATTTAAACTGAAGACGTATGGTTACTTTTGAAACCAAGTGAACAAAATAAACAAATAAATCACACAAAATTTATTAACAAATTGATCAAATAAAAAATTCTCAAACTTACCAATAAAATATCCAAATCCAACTGGCTAAAAACATCCAACATAAGTAGAAAAACTAATACCAGCAAAAAAGTCTTAATGATAAGAATGCCTGTTGTTCTATCCACAGTAGCACAGATGTAGATACAAACCTAGACACAACGTGGACAGAGTGACGCATCATTTGAAAAAATTTAGGGCACGTCTGTGATTATTACATACATTTTTTAGAATGTGTATCATTTTTAAACAAGGAAATTTGAAGTCAATTTATTTATGCATTTATAATCTTAAATAGTTTGTTTTATGTATTTCCTTCTCAAATTTTATTATTATGTGGTGCCTATTTAGTATGTAATAAGTGCTCGATACACATCTAACGGATGTTGGTGTCCTATTGTGACTTTGTACAACTAGTGTCTAGCACATTTATTGTACTAACAAGTGTCTAAAACTAGGAACTTGACCAATTTTTTTTAGCACATCTTATGTAGTTCAAATAATCAATGATTTTCACGAAAAGGCTGTGCGAATATACAATCAATCAGCAAGTGGTAAGTATTTTTATCATTATCTACTAATCACCCTACACTCATTTGTTTAGTGAGTTCTTAAGAAACAGTCTTGATTTGGTTCAATTTTGTTGTCAGTTCTCCAGATTTTTTCCTTATTTTTATTCTGTGCGCGAACGTGGGCACCCCTAGCCCTCACTCACTCCTGCCTTGTGTTATTGTCTTTCGAAGTTGTAGATACATGATAGATGGACCAAGTTTTGCATTTGCAAAGCTTGGTAAGTATTTTTATAATTATCTACCATTAATTAAAGAAATCTACTACCCTAAACTCGTTTGTTTGGTGAATTCTTAAGAAAGTCTTTGATTTGGTTCAGTTCCAGTTCTCCAGAATATTTTCGTATTTTTTTCTGTGTGCAGGGACATGTGCACCCCTGGCCCTCACTAGCTTTTGCCTTGCGATATTGCATTTTAAAGTTTTAGATACATGATAGATGAACCAAGAGTTGCATATGCAAAGCTTAGTGCCCGCATGGCTCAATGTAGTTGCATTGCGTTGAATATGCAGGCTTTTATCATTACCTATTTTCTGGTGGTTATTTTCTTGAATAATTTGAATATTTTCTATAATCCTGCCCGTTTGTCTGTTTGCAGAGAGAACCTGGGGACAAGGGCACTTCGGAAAACACGAAAATCTTTCTAGTGAGCCGATCTGCTGTTTCAGTTTGGACCAATTCCGTTTGAGGTAGGCCCATATCTAAAACATAGTTAATTTTCTACATTCACTTGTATGAAAATCCTAGAAATTAATGGTTAGGGATGTACGGAAACGTTTTCTTTGAATGTCGAGTATTTGTATTGAAATGAATTAAATTAAATGAAAATGACCGTGGACTTTTTTCAAGTGAATGGAATGTTCCTTTATTGTATTCATTTGCATGAACTTTTTTCTTCTAACTATTCTGTTAATCCGAGCATAGTTTAGTAGTTGAATATTTAATTCACAATTTCAAAGGTTAATGGTTGTAATTATTGAACTAAAAGATAAAAGAATAAATGTTTACCCAATATCCGTCTTTTGGAATCTTGAAAAGGGTTTAGAAATGGCTCAATGCTTGGAAATTGAGTTTTTGATTGAAAGTAATCACAACACATACAGGCTTAAGCAAAAGCTTAAGGGGACCTCCAAGTATAAGAACCAAATAGCAGATCAAAATTAATGTATTCAGGAGATGAGATTCAATAACGATGAAAAATATATTAGTAACTTCGAAAACTAATTTTCTCAAGTTGGAAATAAAAATGTATGTTTTGAATTTTGATTATAATTGCTGCTTTGATAATATATATGATTTTTTCCCTTGAAATTAAGAATTCAAAATAAAAAAATTGAGGTAGATTGGTATAACTTGATATTGAAACTCTATGTTGTGAGTTCTAGAAAAAACGATTTTGAACTTCAAGCCATTTGGCAATATATTTGTCCCTAAAGAAGTCTTTTTTTTGTTAGAAAAGGTTGTGAAATTTATATTAATAGGATAAACAAATTCACCTATAAAGAGCCTTGCACCGAATACATTTAAAACCGAATTAAAAGGGTGGATCGACTAAGAAACCGATGTGTTATGAACTTTGTTCAAGTTCAACCAACCCGTTTTATTTAAATTACACAAATGTGCAGCATATGACAATTACAGCAATTTATCAAACAGGACACAATGCAATCAAGTCAATCCCACCAATCTCAACCTTTGGAAAACAACTCTAAGCGCCAAATTTGACAAGACTTCCAAGACTATCATATTGGTAAAGAAAAATGGCTTACTTGACAAAATTTAAGCCTCCGGACACTTCGCCAATATAACTAAAAACCCCCTGCACTTTTAGCATATAAAACAGAAAATAATGGCTGCTACCACAAAAACTCCGTTAGCATTATTCATTGATTCAGATGAACCCTCCCAACAATAAGTCACCACCAAACCCATCTCCTACTTTCCAATAAACCACAAATTATAAAGAAATCAGTCATCTATGCAAAGCCCTTTTTCCAATACTGTACTATGGCTACATTGAAATGAGATCCAACACAGGCAAGATAATTACGAAGGCTTCAGAGTCAGTTACACATAATAAGAGATTAATCAAACACCAATTTAAAGTCTCCCATATCCAGGGCATCAATAACTATAAGAGGCAAATGAACAAAATGAATAACAATTACAAATTATAAGAGCGAGCATTTGCAAGCCAAAAGTGTATTATTCACTAAACCATGAATAATAAACTAACTGTGTAACAATATGAAGAAATAATAATCAAAGAAACCAAATGCTTTACTGTGCAAATCCTCCCTCTAGTTAATACAAATTTGCATAACTTGTTATGCCAATTCTATATCGGCACATATCTCTTAACTGCCTGCTTACCCGCAACTGCAGCTGCAGCAGCAATTCCTCCAATAGCACCCGCGATGGCAGCCGACCTTGGCCCAGACGCCGCCTTATAAACAGCACCAGTCCCCAATCCAGCTACAATACTGTTTAAAACATCATCAGAACCTCTCAAATGAATAACCCCACTTTCCAAACCAGCAAAAATCAAGCCAAGGATCCCAAGGGAGTTTCCAGCCCTCCGGCCAAGCTGGCCCCCAGAGTTGAGAACTCGATTGAGACGGAGTTTGACAGAGTCACCGGGCTCAGCTGCCCTGAGGCCCTGAATGGAACCCCTGGCGCCGCCAAGAAGGGCGCCGGAGAGGTAGCCAATTCCGGTGTAGTATTGGAGGTTTTCGCCCCAAGAACGGTGAGGCCTGGCGGCTTCTTCGAAGAAAAGATGCTCGGGGGCGGTGGGGAGCTCGTAGAGCTTGGTGATCGGAACGTGTAGGTCTTGGTAAGGATGATAGAAGCGGGTTTTCCGATCATCGGGTGATTTGGAGGAATTTTCCATGGGAGGAGGAGAAAGGGAAGTTTTGAAGGAACAGAAATTAGGGTTTAGGGTGAGTTGAATCAAAGGTTGGAGAGAGAGAAAACAATGGCGAGAAAGAGAGAAATGGTTTCTCTTTCTTTCTTCAAAAAGCTTCAAAGGGTTTGAAAGGGTTTATGGTAGAGGAAGCTTCGTGAGTAGCGTAGGGTTTAACGCGGAACTAAAAACAAAGAGCTAAAATATAGAAAATAATAAAAATAAATAATACCTTTTTCATCGAGCTCTTTTTAAATCTATATACTATTTAGAAAAAAAAGTTCTCTCCTTTATCTTGCCTTTGGTATTATTTTTCAATTCTCCTTTTGATATTATTGTAAGTTTGTATGTTTAAATATTTTAGTATTAAATATTGATACGGTTTTTATCTCTTTGTCTATTTCAATTAATTTTAATTTTTAAATAATTAGTAAGTTTGGTTTATTTATTGTGACGTAGAGAAGTTTAAATGTTTTTTTTAAAAAAATGGAGAAGTTTTGAATGAAATTAATTTCAATATTAAATGTTGCAATGCATCATTATTTTTTGCGATGGAGAAGTTGTAAGGTTTTTTTTTTTTTTTTTTTGGAAATGGTGAAATTTTATATTAAGATGGAAGTAAAATGATTTGATTATTTTAGTGATGTGGAATGGTTTTAGGTTGAAGGAAATTTTTTAAAAAAAAAAGTTTTTGAAGACCATTTGGTTTCCTCACCATTTGTTTAATACTAGTAAAAAAAAAAAGAAAATATTTACACAATTCAGAATGATTTTGCAAAAAGAAAAAGCTCACCAAAAAGCCCAAGTCCATGTGTGCAGTACCAAAAATGTCCAAACAATTTTTGTGAATTCTCAACCCAGGCCACCACTCGTGACTCATTGGGTTTTGGAATATTATTTTAGAGATATGACACTATTGCTTTCATATGATATAGAAAATGATAAAGCTATATCTCTATCTATCTCAGCCAAATAAACCATCATCACTATCTATCTGATATAGATAGAGATATAGTTCAATCATTATCTATATGAAATAAACAAAGATAGAATACTATGAGAGTATTTGAGATAGATAATGATGAAGTACTTAATAGTTTTTGTGTTTGAAAATTGATGGTACCATAAAAATATTTACAACTCATGAAAATAATAAATAAAAAAATACCATTCATAAAGTCTAACATCAATCCATCTGTCTATATATGTGTTACAATGCAAAAATAATGATTACATCATTTGGTTTATTGAGTCAAGTATGCAAGCTCTACTATTATGACTTCTACGATTACAACAAGTACATTTTGATGAACTTTTAGATTTACCTACGGATAAAATTCTTTGGTTTCTAAGTCTTCCAACTTTACATTTACTAATAATGGGAGGTAATATTTTCATGACATCATTTTCATCTCTCCAATTCAAATAAACTCCAAATAGATTGAACACAATTGTTGTATATTGTTGACAAAGTTCTTTTATAATAAAACTCACCTATAGGAATGTACATGGTGTTCTGCAAAATGAAAAAAAAAAGATTATACAAGAAACTCTTAGTCAAAATATCACTAATACTATCTAAGCAACTCATAATGAAATTAACTATCTTGATATATAGAAATAGATTTCTATCTCTTATAAGAGATAGTAGTTTATCTCTATCTATCTCAATAGATAGAGATAAAAGTTTTTCTCTATCTATCACAAAATAAAGAGATAGACAAAGATAGAAGTCTATCTCCGTCTATCTGTTATAGACATAGATCTATCGCTTTGTAATAGACCTTTTCTTTTCCAAGCAGCAACTAGAAAAATCTTTCAAGACTCTAGGTAGATGGCTTTGTGATAGACAAATATAAAAGTCTATCTCTGACTATCTAGAGATTTATCTTTAATAGACAGGGATGAAATTCTATCTTTGCGAAGAAGCTAGTTGTCTATCTTGTCAATCTTAGATAGAATGTGATAGTTTTCTATTCATTTCTATCCATTCTGCTGCTTTTGCTTAATTTTCTTGGATAGGTGGAATTGTGAGTTCAGATAAATTGCACAGAAAACAAAAGGAAGAAGGGACTCCAGTCAAACAGATTGCAGAGAAGTTGAAAATATCTAGTCCAATGCCTGATATGCGCCAGGAGAAAGAACCAATTGATAGGAAAGTTCTTACATCAAAGAAACTGACTAAACCAGTGGAAAAAGAATTTCCAAAAGAAAAACTGGTGTCAAGACCAAAGCATCAAGAAAAAGTGACATCCACTAATCCAAGGAAGAACAGAACTCACAAACAACGTAGCTCCATTCAAGATTCTGTGCCAGGACAAGCAGTGAGAGCGATATCTAACAATCGCGACTGTCAGAAAAAGGAGGAACTACTACTTCCCCATTCAGAAGTTAATTCATTTGTGAGTTCTGAACTATCCTTTAACTTTTGGTACATCAAACTATTTTTCTTTTATGCATCAGTATCCTTTTTCTCCCCTTGTAAAAGGAGAGTGAAGCAGTTTTTATCTTACAGACTCACATGGTTGAAGTCAAGAAAGATGATGTGAGTACTGATATGAATGAAATTGTTGATCTTCAGATAAATCGAAACACTACTACCCTTATGGCTTTAATTACTATGGAGAACGAAATGGACAAATGTGATACAAAGATTATAGGTAAATTTTCCATCACAAATAGGATTAGTTGCAATGTCTACTGTTATTGACCAATTCATCTTAAAGGGAAAGGGAAATGCATTCATTCTCTATCCTCATGCTTGTATGAATCTCATATATCTTCATCCAAGAGAGATTTTTAGTGAAATTCAATAACTTTGTCTTCCTAAGTAGAACAAGTACATGAAGTTGTCTAAATGTTTGTGATTTATACTTAGTTCTCTCATAAATCTTGTAGAATGCTGCCATGAGAACCCAAACTCTCTCTCGCCATTGAGCCCCAAACTCAGTATCAATACAAGTACTGTTAAAGAAATTGATCACAATGGTCATACTGAAGCAGATACCGAAAGCTGCAATCAAGGGACCAATCTGAAAGCATTACTTTTGAAAAGTTCATCATGCCTCTGTCATGCAGAGGAGCTTTTTGATCTCCATCTAAATGGTAGAATAATGCTGCAGGCAGCATCTCGCTGCAATGATCCTGAATCCCTGAATACGAAACTTTTTGTAGATTGTGCAATAGAACTTGTCGACCGTAAAGGCCATTATAACTTACCAGTAGGCAATTCTTTAGTACTAGGAGATAAGAGCAATACAAAGATAGAGATTTCCATAGAAAAACTTGTTGAAGAAGTGAACAGCGACATCGAAACTCTAACGAGTTACCAAACAATTTGTGGCAATAATCTTATTGTAGATACTCTATTGAGTATAGACCTATGGTGCAAAGAAGTGATGAATGGAATGTGGGATATTGGTCGGAAGAATGAATTTTCAAGAAGTGAAAGTGAGGAAGTTGTAAATGAAATAGAAATGATGATTTTGAGTGGACTGATTGAAGAGTCCTTTACATAACATCAGAAAATTGTATCTTCTGTATTGTATATACAAGAGGAAAAAAAAACTTTCAATTACTATACCTACAATCTTTATTCCAATGCATATATGAGAAAAAAGTTGACGTGACACACCAAAAAAGGTGCTTTTATTTAGCCAACGGAAAAACTCGACAAAAGTCTATTTGAGATACAAATTACATTAGTTTGTGTAATGATATTATAATCAGAGTCAGAGATTGGTTAACAGAATAATAAACATTTTTCAAATAATTATACTGTGCAACAAGTGTTAATGGAAACATTGATTATTTGGATGAGAAACTAAAACGATAGTGGATTATAAGTTAATTTTAATACCCAGAAGTGTCATAAAAGAAGTTTAAAAGAGATGTTAAGCACGGAGACATTTCAAGGTAGTTGAATGAAGGGTGTGGAAGTTTGATAGCATTTGTGATCATTTTTTGGGAGAATAAAATTGAAGGATTTATAAATGCAAATTGAAATGATCGATTTGAGATTGCAAAAATACAAAAAGTTCACATACTCAAACTGACCCAATGATTTGTGACGTTTGCAGAACAACAATGATTCCCTATTTCCCATCCCACACGCTAGAGAAGGCGACCTTTGTTCAGTGGTTCTCCAAAAAGAAAAACAAAAGTGTTATCCTTTGTTTTTTCAAGTCATTGTCTACTTCATCATCTAGAGTGATAGAATTATGAAATAGATTTTAGATTACAAGGAAAAGATAGAATTATTTGATAAGTGTGACAAATAGAGATTACTTGGGTTTTTTTTTTAAAGTTAAATATTAATGTTGACACACGGAAGATTTTTATGTTGTAACAGGGGGTTGCAAAAGGGAAAACTCAAAGTCAACTTGATAGTTAGAATAGGACATAACCACTGTGCTATGGTTACTTTGTTTAAAATAAAATATCATTTAATATATATTATATTTTAATACTTCAAAATTAATATTAAAATACAAAAATCGATTATGTGAGACAGAACATGTGCTCCCGCTGGCACTTTGGTAAATCCACCCGTGAACTAATTTGACTAGAAACTAATTTATACATCTTTTCATAATTTATAAATATAAAAAAATGATCCAAAAAATTTATAAAATACAGCAAAATTTTAAATGATATCAACAATAAATACGATAAATATCAATAGACTTCTATTAATATTTATCAATGTCACGGATGTTCAATAATGTCTATTGTTGATGAAATTTGAAATTTTGCTATATTTTGTAAATATTTTATAAATTTTTTCATTTTTGACTATTTCACTATATTTTTTAACATTCATGATTTGTTTGATGATTATTTATTTTTAAAACAAATATGCATAAAGGGATGAGGGGATGGAGCTCAACGTAGAGCCATTTAGGCAGGAAATGAGAGATGGGGTGGGGAAAGAATTCTTTGAGAATTAAATGGGGACGGAGGAGACCCGTCCCTACCCCGTTAGGCTTTTTTCTTTATTTATTATAATAAGAAATATAAGTAAACTCTTGTATACTTGTAGGTTAGTGTTTTATTTAAAAGCATTTTTAATTAAGTTGATTATTTTATTATCACAGTCGTATGTCCTTAATGAAAAATTAGATAAAAAAAAGACCATGGGTATTAAATTTTTGTTTCTGACAAGTATAAATAGCTTATTTTGCACAAATACTTTTTAAAATCAAATTTGAATGAAATTGAGTTAATAATTATAATTACTATTACATCACATCACAGTTTTATCTTTTGTGTAATCAAAAGCGTATGAATCTAGAGTGGAGAGGATATTGTTATGAAGGGTATTCCCAGTCCAAATTAGTAATTATTATAAATTTATTTAGAAATATTCCAAGTCCAACTTCATTGTGGGACGTTGTAAAACTGTAGAATAAACTTTCTAAAACGATACAATCGATTAATTACAAATTTGAGAAGAAAAAGCAAAAACTAGTTTTGGAAACCTCATATGAATTGCAACAATTATAATAAAAGATATATAGATGTGTTCATATGATGAAAAATGAAGAAAGGAAAAGAAAAAAGAATTATTAATAAACATACATAGCAGAAGGAGAAATTAAAAGATGGATCACATTAGAATAATAATACATAAGCAACGTACGGTTGGTTTGTTGTTGCTTGTCGTTCCATGAAAATTTTAGGAATGAAGAGAGAGAGCGAGGGGAGTTGGGGGAAAAGAGAGGAGAGTAGCCCTAAAGATATGAATTAGGAAGGGGATTTAAAGATGAGAAAATTGAGAGTTTCAAGGGAAAAATAAATGAAAGTGCCCATAGAATGAGTGAAGAAGCAGCCGAAATTAGAACCCACAACGCATTGCCAACCACTTCCATAAGTACCATCAAAATCCTAATTTGAATTGAAAAATATTGATGAAAAATTTAAATGAATTGTAATTATAACAACCAACGTAACGTACCTTCTTGATATGGGAAGCAAGGGAGAGGGAATCGGAGACGTCGAAGAGATCGAGGGCTTGAGAAGCAGAGGCCATGGCGTGCATCTGCATTTTCTCCAACATGTCGGTTTCTTTCACGGTGGCCTTCCCTTCCAACATCTTTCTTTTCAATCGGATTCAAGATGATGATGATTATTATTTTTGTTATTGTTATTATTATTATTATTAATTATATAGGTGGAGAAATTAAAAAGGGAATGGAAAATCTGTGGTGGCTGCCAAATCGGAATGGAAATAGAGATGGAATTGTATTATAATTATATTGGCGAAAAGGGTAAAGCAAAGCAAACAAAAACTCTCTTGTCTTTCTCTATTTCTACAGTGACTCCTCCAAGCTGACTGCTGTTTTGGTATGGAATACTTCCAACCTTTTTCTACTTTTCTTATTTTATAATAAATATTTGATATTGTTTGAAATTCTACGACCAGGGACAGATTTATTAAGGGTGGAGGAACATGTACCCATCTGCCTTTATATTATTGTTGTTTGTATTTTAATATTAATTTTAGAATGTCAGATTACAATATATATATATATATATTAAATATTAATTTATTTTAGTTAAATTTATATATTAAATATTAATTTATTTTAATTAAATTTTATTTTGGTGGAGTGGTTGTGTTCTAAGTGCAAAATCAATTTTTAGGAAATAGTTTTATTCTAAATATCAATAATTTTATTTTTTTAAATATCAAATAAACTCATTTACAATAAAACCCTAATTTATTTTCTAGTGCCTATTTGTTATCCAACAAATATTTAGAAAAATAATGCAACAAAGTCGGTGATCTAAATTTTTACTCTCTCAATAATATTTCAAAAAAAATTATTATTATCTTTTTATGTAATTTTTAAATTTACATATTTACATTATGTATATATTTATTTTATTTCATTTCATAATTAAGGTTACAAGATAATTTTGCAACATTTAAATAATTTTATTTCTCTAAATACTTCAAATGTCAATTTTATTTACAAATTTTAATAATTTCATAAAAATAATTTTTTAAAAAATGAAATAAAACCTAACTAAGATAAACCCTAACTTATTTTCTAACCGTCATTTGTTATCTAACAAATATTTAGAAAAAATGCAACAAAATCGGTGATCTAAATTTTCACTCTCAACAATATTTCATGAAAAATGTAATATTCCTTTTTCTACAATTTTTAAAGAGGAATTTTAAAAAAGAGTAGATTGTACAAAATATTTACAACCTATAGCAAATTATATCACTGATAGTCATTGATATGTTGTAGTGATAGAAGACTATCAGTGATAGAATTCAAAATTTTGCTATAATTTGTAAATATTTTAATTTATTTTGCTATTTTTAAAAATGTCTTATTTTTAAATTTACATTTACATTACAAAAAAAATCATATAGAAATTGCTAGTATTTTCTTTATTCCTACAAATGTAATAAATGTTATTGGAACATCAGTGAAACATCGAGATATTTTTTTAACACTTTTTTATTATGTTTATTATATAGTACTTAGTATTTTCATATATAAAATTTATGAATCTACCATTTACAACTATGGATGCCATTGTTATGAACTCAACTAAATAGACACTAGAGATTAGGAAATCATCCCAAATAACCTATATTAGTTTTTACTTTCCAAAATAACACATTTTTTAAAAAGCCATCAGGTAACTTGTCGGTCCTTTTCAAGCCAAATCAACCCCTAGATTTTTACTCAATTTTGATACTCCGCGAATAAATGAAAATGAAATTTACAAAAATGACTTCAGTGCCAAAAGTATTATTGTATTTTTCTTTTATATCCTTTCCTTAATAAAACCTAAAACACGATTGGCTTACTCGAGAAGATTTCAGAACTCCTCCTCAAAAACTAATCTCCAAGTGTGTTTGGTTCCTCCAACCCTCGCATTCCATATTTTGGCGAAAAATCAATAATTTATGTTTGTCTTTTCACTTACATAATCTTGGTGACGAGTCATAATTCTCAACTAGGTTTATTTATATTTTTTTTAAAATTTAGGGTTGAGTTTGAAATCTTGGTTGAAATTTGAATGATTTTCCATCGAGATTTGTCTTTTTTCTTTGAGATTTTGATCGATTTTATTAATTTTTTTGTACATGCATGATGCTTCGTATATTTATTGATTTGGGGGTGAATTGAAGGAAAATGACAAAAAGAATATGTTGGAGTTCAAACGAAGAAAGGGTTGATTTTGAATGTTGGCATAAAGTTTGGGGATTTACATGAAATTTATAGAATTAGCTAGTGGGATAAATCCAGTTGAGTTCAATTTAGTTTTAAGATGCCTATACAATGTGAAGCCTTTTATAACCGTCCAGTTATTAGCAAATAAGAAGATTTTCAGTTTTTTCCTAATTGGCGATCACGTCTCTCAAGTTGTTATTTTGATTTTGAAGATACCAACCCATAAATCTAAGAGTACTGTCACACCCCCTCCCAGACCACCTACTCTTAGCCCAAGAGACTATGTAACTGGTCAACAACCACCACTTTCCTCAGTGATACCTACTGACCCTAAACGTACTCTAAACTAAAATCCAATAACACAACAGTAACATAAAATACATTCAACTATTTATAAACACCTACAAACTGTAGTGTAACCCATACTTACATAATATATAACAACACGAGTCTGACATAGACATATGTACAATATACCAACATCAGAGTTAAAACTAACAGACTCACAACAGAACTCCAATCTCGTATACAACTCAAAAGACTAACTCAAAACAACACATACTGAAAGTAAACTCAAAACTATGCCAATAGCAAATGGACAATAGAGTTAGGTACCGGTTCAACGATCTCTAACTGAAAAGTTAGAAAACATTTTGGAAAGCACGAGCTGAACAGCCCAGTGAGTGACTAATGAAATAACTTGAACATGCTTAAATAAATGCTTTGAGCAAAACAGTTAAATCATAACTCATGGTAAATGCAAACTCATAAATGTTCATCTCAAATAAACATCGCTTAAAAAAAAACTTATCAAATAGATTTCCAAAATAATAAAACTTAAACTTTCTCTTTCATGCTATATCATATATCTCTATGTATCAACAGAGGCGGATAAGCTAGGCATAGAAAGCCTATCTTGTGATACGATACTTACAGGATGAATAACCTAGGCAACAAAGACGAATAACCTAGGCATGGAGGCCCTCATCTCAAACCTAGTTACAAATGGTGGAACAACTAGGTATCTACTGAATACCCTCACTATAGGACCTCTGTGCACTGCACATGAACTATAATACCCCCGTAGGATTGCTATATGTATTTCATAATAAAGTCTGTATAGACTTAAAACATTCAAATCATATGCTTATGGAAATATCATTCAGAAATCTCAAATCATGCTTAAACTTGCATACTGAAATAGCTTTGCTTGTAAAACATACTTTAACAATAATCTTTAACTTTCAATAACATTTGCATACTTATAATCATTTTTCTAAACACGTGCTTAAAACATAATATTTTTCTTAAACTTAGTAGCAAACACTTTACGTTGGAAAGCATGTTTGTAAAACAATTAACTTCAATAAATTAGAAACTACTTTTAAGACATTTAAAAGTCGTTTACAGATACTTGCTTAACCTCCCGGCCTATAGATTTTTTCAATACTTTCTTGTCTTGAAATTAGGGAATTTCAACTTAAATTAATCCTCCAAAATTATAATTTAACAAACTTAACTCCAAAAATTCCAAAAACTTCAAAATTGTCAAAATTGGGTGTCATGGCACTGCTAGCCGCGTGGCCTGGACCACAGGCATGCACGGGCGAGCACAAACAATCAGGGGGTCTGGCTATGTGCTTGTCGTGCACGCCTGGCCTTGCCACATGCTTGGTTGCCGCACATCACACACTCTTGTAGCCTAGCTATGCGTTTGGCCATCTCGCATGACACACCAACGTCCAAATAACCTCTTTTTGCTTACCTTGCGTGCTTACTAAGCTCTTCCACCCTTAGCTCAGCCAACCTTAACAACTACCCATAACACTAAAATTTTCCAAAAATGCACTATCAAGTTCAAATGCTTATAACTTTTTAACTAGAACTCAAAATGTAAAACTTCCTTCTTAGAACTTGCTTAGAAGTGAGTCAACTACCTTATCCCAGAATCATTGCTTCAGATTAGAAGAATTGAGTCCTGTAGCCTCCAACAACCCAATACTGCTCAAAATCCTTCGAAATTTGACCTTCTTGTGTTCTTCATCATTAAACTCAAGCTTCCTTTAATTTTCTTCGTCTGACAGCCTCACACAAGAAATTAGACACAAAGGAAGCTTCTCCAACTGGAATTTCTCAATTTGCACGAGGAAAAAGAGAGAACTTTGATTCTAAAGTGAGCCTATTTATAGAGACTTTTGAGAAGTGGATTTTGCCACCTCCTACTTCCATGAAACCAGACTTTGCATTGCTAAGAACACTTGGAAACCACTACATCGATGCCCAAAACACCTAGGATCAACCTCAAATGCCAAACCTTTAATTATCCTATCCAAAAGCATGGTCTTCTCACCAAACTAACCTCTAAACTCCTTGGCCGCAAACCTCTTCTCGCCCAAAGCCTTCCTTGCTCGCCTAGCTAATCTCCAAAGTCAAGCCTCCCCATCTACACAAAACCATCTCACCAACTCTCTTGGAGGTTATTTACTAGACCACTTTTACAACTCCAAGCTTGCCGCCAACCCAATGCCTAAATGCTTAGATAACCTATTTGGAGGTTATCTCGCCTAGTCTCTAGCCAAATGTCTAGCAACTCCACACATAGTCTTGTCTTTGGAGGTTCTTCACGCCAATACCCCTCTTCTTTCCTAGGCCATCACAAAAAATGCCTAACACCTTATGAAATAACCTTTCAACCCTTAGACAAAATTCAGCCATCAAGCTTTATCCTTCCTTCTTGGTCGCCAATAACAAATCTTAAATACTAGCCATTTTTCTTATCCTCTTAATCACCTAACCAAGAACAACAAACAACTTAACTTCTTCATAACACCTAACACTTAGAATGCTTAGGGAGCTTCAAGAACTAGAGTTTACAAGTACGGTACTGTCGTTTCCTATTTAAATGACCCAAAATGTCCCTTTATTCACATTTGAGCTTTAATTGATCCCTGAATACAATGTGGGTTTGAATGAAGTATGGTCTTTGAGTCCTTTGGCTCATAATGTGTATCCGCTAGTATTGGAAGATCGATACAGATGGGTTGATCAATAGGGAAAATGTAGACATATCAGATTTTGGTGTTAATATTCATGAGTATGTATATGATGTGGAGATATCATTGGATTCTATTGTTGACATTAACATGGAGATTATGAGGTATCTAAGGCAGGTGTTAATGATTATCATGCATATCATACTAAGTTGATAAATGATCATAACCTAATAACTACAAAGGTGGAGATTCGACGTTGTGGGTGGAGTCAAGGCATGACAGAGGATTGGTTGTTGATAGTATCCCAACAACTATATATGAACAGTGGAAGAATTTAGTGGAAAGTGATGGTGAACCATCAATCGTAAGAAGAAAAAGCGTATCGAAAAATTAATAGCACACACCATCTTCGTCTCATCTCGGTCTACATATTAAAGATTTCCAGATTGGTCATTTATTTTTAAGCAGAAAGGATTTCGCTAAGAAACTTTCTATCTTTGGCATTAGAGAGAATTTTCAACATCATGTTGATATATTGACTAAGAAGTTATGTGCAATAAAATACGTAGAATGGTGCTGCATGTGAAAATTCAATGCCATTAAAATGAAAGATTTTGATATGTTCAAAGTTTCTAAGTATGTTAGTGCACACACATGTCGAAATATTTTACAAAAATGTGATCACAATAAGCAAGCTTCGAGTTGGGTCGTAGCTAAATTGATTAAGTCGAAGTAACAAGACATTATCGTAGTTATGGGATAAAGGAAAGCATTATATTCAATACTTCCAAAAGGAGTATGAGGTGGATATTTGTTTGTTCAGCAAACTTATAATGTATTTAAACGCTATGATCTCAAGTGTTATGCTCGTAGATTTGACATGAATGACTCTACTTATACGACTATCAGGCGACTGAATAAGGTAATGCAATAAAAAGTGCATTCATACTTTATGCGTTGCTAGATTTTTAAAAGTGAACATGATGGCACAAGTTTTCCTCTTTATCTCCCAAGTATAAGTGAAGAGAGATTTCCTGGTAAGTCCAAGGTTGAACATAGGGAATTCAACTTCCTGATTTACTATGTATTAAATCATGCGTTATAATCTCTATAGTATATTTATGGACAATATCCAATTTAACTTAACTATTTACACTATGGTGCTTGGTGGTGCAAGGTGAGCATGGTGAAATGAAATGGTGAAATTCAAACTCATTATTGAGGGATATGTAACAACACATTCCTCGGTCTCTTCCATTAGGTCGCACCGTGAGATTCCTATAGTGCACCTACTTCTCTGCTCTAGAGCGACGTTCCCTTCATAGGGTTGTATTATAGGATTCAGAACACCACGAACTCCAAATGTGAATAGGTTTTTAGATCTTGATTCATATTGACTTTTCACTTATGGGAGCATATTGATTCTAAACTCTAAGAACTGAAAATGGTGGGTTACACTTACAAGAGTTATTAAGTTGTTAGTACAATCTCGACCAAATTAAAGTAGCGATAACTAAGTGCTATAGAGAATAAGTAGCTACTCTAGAGTTAACATCTAGTCAAGATTGTCTTGGTTCAAAGGAGCAATAATCGACTACCCTCCGGTGGAGGCTATTCTAAACCTTAGAAATATCGTTGCAAAATACAAATAATGAAGAGTACATTATTAGTAATTGCTAAACTAGATTGGCTTCTAAATGATTATAGTCTTTTCTAAGAGAATATGTTTATCTTTTCAGCATGAATAGCTCAATAATACAACTTTTAGCTTTTGAGAAACTAAACGACAACAATTATGCAGTGTGGAAATCACAATTAAACACAATACTAGTAATTGATGATTTGAGATTCGTCTTAATTAAGGAATGTTCTCAAACCCCGACAGCAAATGTTAACCAAAATGTTCGGGAAGCATTCGATTGATGGGTCTGTAAGGAAAAAGCACGCGCAGTGGAAATAAGAGTTGAAAAAATAATCCTAATTGCACCTAATTAATATGCAAGCCTAAACTAAAAGGAATTAAGGTTTGGGGAAAATTTTACCTTTGTAGTTCCAAAACAATTGTCTACTCCTCGATCATGAACTTGGACCATCACTAGTAGTCACCTACTATGCTTCAGACTCAGAATCAGGTTGTGGGACCCAATTGATGAGGGAATTGAGATAGAGATTTTAGATAGCTCTATGAATTAAATTGGAAGGTATGAATTTTTTTTCTTGGTGAGAGAGAGGTGAAGGTTTTTTAATAAAAGAGAAATTAGGAATTTTTTGCTAAAATTTCAAAAAAAAATTAAAACTAAAATTTCAGAACTTTTTTATAAAGAAATTACATGCAAAATGCATGTTCACCATGACTCAACACCTAACAAAGCATTTACTCTTAATGGGCTTGGTGTCATCACCATGAGCTTCCACTTAGTCCAGTAAGAGTTAGTGGGATTATACTTGTCAAAATTAAAATTAAAATCACATTTGAATATATAGTCGGTCAAAGTTTGACTTTTTAAAGTCCAAAGTCAACAAAACTTTTTACGACTTTGACTAATTCAATTATTTTTTAGCTTTCGAGTATGAATCTGTATTCATATTTTTTATATTTTAATCATATTTAAACATAAAGCTTTATCTCTAAACCAACGACTATATCATATATACTTGTCAGTTTCTCTCTCCTCATCTAATTCAAACTATTTGAATCAATCTCCTGTTATAAGTTTATTCCATATGAGCTAGTAGGGAAACCTAATGGACCTATAAATCATGGGCTCCAACGATCCAAGTTTAACTGGCTAAACTCTTTTAGACCAAACTAATCAACATTCGTTAACTAACGGGTCATTCCGTAAAAGTCACGTAGTTGCACTCCCCTCACTATAGATATAATTTGTGTCCATCTGATATAACCATGGTCAGTAAGTTAATCATTCACAGGTTGTTCATAAGCTCAGCTGGGTTAAAGTACCGTTTTACCCCCAAGACTACATCTTGCTCCTTAAGTTCCATTGATCCACTATTGAACAATTGGTTTAAGATCCAACTTATAAACCGAATCCCTCTCGGGCCAATAAGAGGGTGAGATCCCTTGTTTGAGATTTGGATTCAGTCCTTAAGAGAACAACCTATCTACTAACCCTAAAGCGGGTAGGAATGAATTTCGTCTTGCACCCTATGTCCCCAACTATTCACCCGATCTTACCCTTGAAAGGGGAGGCTTATTGGGCAAGCACTAAAGAGCTACCCTCACCTATGTAGATCTAAGGGATAATCTCGTGTGAACATGAGTTCATAGTTAGCTCAAAATTAAAATTAAAATTAAAATCAATAATCGAAATAGTCAGCTTTAACAGTAAAGAACGTTATATTTCATGGTTTAGTCTTATGTGAACTCTTTACATAGGATGTCCTTACTTTCATGTCTCTACATGAACGATTCATGATTACATCATTTGTACTAATTACAAAGCGAGCCGCATCTATGGTGTTCTAGAATATGGCGCCAACCTTTATTCATATCCTATATGTTACACCCCACCCCAAACACATGCTTCCTCATCTCGAGACGTGTCATGAAGCCAGCCAACATTTCTCCCTCTCTGAACAATTTTCGACTACGTAAATACAAGAATAAAACTAACATACTTTTAATAATAAAACAAAACTACTTTAGGCTAAATGCCATTACAGACAAACTATCCTTTTTTAGAACCAAACAAAAACTATAATGAACTTAACCTCTTAACAAAACCTATGTACACAAAAGGGTAAGCCTAAGTACTAACCAACAACTGTAACTTTATCTAAAACTTTGCACAACACACTTGAAGACAAGGTTCTTGGATCATGGCCTCTACCTAGAAAGTGGAAAAACATTTTGAAAGGGTGAGCTAAATAGCTTATTGAGTGATGGTTTTTATAAATCACATTTTAAAACAAACATGCTTAAATCTGTTTTATAAACTTACATAATAGTAACATCTTTATAAATTCTTTAAATAAACTCTCTTATCTTTGTGTACTCTATACCCAGGAAAACTCAGTTAAGATAACAGAGCACCTTTGGTCTTATTATCCTATCAAACCTGGATTAAACTAGCATTGCACCCTTGGTCATGCTATTATATAATAAAATTAGTCAAGATAGCATAGCACCTTTGGTCTTACTATCCTACTTGAACTCGGTGGTAGCGGCTAAGTGGTTAGTGTAGCCCTATACCACTGACTGTGCACATTGACCATCGAAAACTCGATACATAGAGCACTGTGGTTTTCTCTTTAAAACCATTCTATTTAGACTCATGCTTTTGAACAACTTTCTATCGCAATAACATTACTATTTCAAAACTCAAATGGTGCTCGTAAATCATGGCTTTGCAAACATCAATAAGCTTTAGGATAAATACATACATACTTTGAAATAATCTCTAAATAATATACTATATTACTTTCTAAAACATATTTGTAGATTCGTAAACTAAACTCAACCTTTAATCATCAAGATATGCTTAAAACATTTGATAAATAATCATATTTAGAAATCAACTTCAAACTTATTTATTCATAAATTATAAATCAAAATATTTTTAATAAATTCATTTTTCACTCATAGCTCGAAGTTCAAAACCTTGGTTTGTAGACTTGCCCGATTTCCTCTTGTCCTGAAATAATGGAAAACAAGTCCAATTAATTCCCTTTTATCCTAACAACATCAAAACTTTACTAAAAATTTCCCAAAATATCAAAAACCCCAGTTTGGCATGGCTGGCGCGCGAGGATGGGTAGTGCCGCACTCGCTGGGCTACCCGTGCTAACCTCATAAGAGGTTTGCCACACACATTGAGCATGTCCACGTGCTAACCTCACGCACAGGCACGCCGTGCGCCTTACTTGGCCACGTGCCTGACATTTCACCCGTGTCTCATTTGAGTGCAAGACCAGCCGCACGTGTACCTTGCACGCGCTATGCGTCCAACACAGGCCCAAAATGCCTAAAAAACCTCTCTGAACTCTACAACTTTCTGGAAGTCCGCGTTGCTCAAAATCACCCGAATTCTGACCTTCCTTACTTGTTTCAACTCAAACTCACACTTTCCTTTCTCATATTGAACAATTAGCCCTAATACCGAAAATAGATTCAATTTTTTATTTTTAGAGAGTAATTTTAGCAAAAACGCACAAGCAGTTTGAGAGAAAATGCATTATGATGTTACCTATTTATATTGAAACCTTCATGGAACTTTATTGACACCTCCTTCAATCGAAATTTAAATTAAGCATGCAAGGACAACTGGAAACCACTTGACTGACTCCACCTCTTCTTCATCTCTCCTAACCAAAATACCAAAGTGTTAACCAAAATGCCAAAACGCCAAGTTAAAGCCAAACTAACCTCTCTAGCCTTGCTGCAAACCTCCAAACGCATGGCCCTTGTGTGAACTCTTGCCGCCTAATGACAAGCTTCAAAACGCATGCTAACCTATTAAGGAGTCTTTCTCACCAATCTTAAACGCCTAAATAACCTCTAAGACCATACCTTCTCACCTAGCAAAGCCAATTTTCCAACACACTTAGAGGTTATCTTAACCATTTCGACCACACACCACATCACCCATCTTGCCCCTAGCACACTCTCTTCTCACCCAAGGTAACCTCTTTAGAGGTTTCCTTCTGCCCTTGGCTGCCCAGTAAAACCTCTAAACACCTAAACCCAAGCCAAATTTTCCCTTCTTTTCTAAACTAACCTCTCAAACTCTTAAACTACAACAACTTGACCTTCCTTCTTTTCACCCATCACGACACTTACCAAAACACTTCTCAAGCTTACTTCCTTGTCTTTACTGTACTCAAAATTAATCCTTTCATGCTCTTAGGAAGATCCAGGTTCAATAAGATTCGGGGTTTTCACTAGAGACCATTTTAGGCTATATATTCGAACTTGATCTACGTTTATGTCTCTACATAAAGTTTAAGTTTACTCAAAATAGCCTCGGGACCTTAGTTTATTAAATTTAAGATTATAGTCTTCAATTTCTCAATAACGACTTTAATGAATAGAATATGATTACAAACTACGAGTTTTAAGACATAAATTCTAACAGGGTCAAAGTAAACAAAAAAGCTCGTGTCTACATTCTTGCCAGCATGACTGGTGTTTTAACAAAGAAACATGAGTCTTTAGCCACGACTAAAGCACTTATGGACTCATTGAGAGAGATGTTCGGACAACCGTCATATTCCCTAAGACATGAAGCAATTAAACACATTTTCACAAAGCGAATGAAGAAATGGACCTCTGTTAAAGAACATGTCCTAAACATTAGAGGTGAAAAAACCGAACCGAATCGAATTGAACTGGGCCGATTTGATTCGGTTTGGTTCAAATGTAAAACAGGTTAAAATTGAGTTCGTATGATATTTCGATTTCCATCATTCGTCCTCCTTCGTTTGTCTTCCTCCATCTACACGAGTTCACCATTCTCCGTTCGCCGGCCATTCTTCGTTCGGGTCTTCCTTCTTCTGTTCACGTGGGACTGGAAAAAAAGGTAGAAAAGTCTTCACCAAATCGTTCATCTACCAAACTGAGTCCAATTAGCGAACTGGGGTTTGTTCCTTTCAAGCCCAATCTCCGATCCTCTTTCTTCCTTCTTCCTCTCACGTTTCTCTGCAAAAATTTTAGGCCAACCCATCTCGATTCTCATCGTGGATCTTCTCTGAGTTCGGTTTTGATGATTCTCTGGATTCTCTGTTCATAATTTTATCTTTCGTGGGCTTTTTTAAAAAAATTTTTGAATTGAATCTGGGTAGCTGGGCTTATTGAAATGCCCAAATTTTGTTCAAACCCTAGATCTGAGAAACTCCAATTGTTCAAGCAGGTATGATGTTGATGATAAATCAATTGTTGTGGTTGAGGATATTGATTGGGCAAGGAAGAACAAAACAGAGGAGCAGGGGGAAGAAACAGGGGAAAAGATGAAAGAGAAGGATGAAGAGAAAAAAGAGAGTAATGTGACACTTAAGGAAAGAAGGAAAGAAGGAAAGAAAGAAAGCAAAAAAAAAAAAGAGAGAATGAAAAAGACCCGCAAAATTCGGGTCGGGTCATAACATTGTGGGAACCGCACAATTCGGGTTGGGTCGGGTTTGAAGGAAAAACCAACCCGACCCAACCCAAGTACACCCCTACTAAACATGATGATGCACTTCAACATCATTGAGGTGAATGGTGTACCCATCGATGAGGCTAATCAGATTAGCTTTATCTTACAATCTCTTCCAAAGTGTTTCATACCGTTTTAGACAAATGCGTCACTGAATAAGACAAATCTCAACCTGACAACTCTTCTTAATGAGCTTCAACGGTTCTAAAATCTTATTTTGGATAAGGGAAAAGAAGTGAAAGCAAATGTTGCTACTACTCAAAAGAAGTTTTTAAGAGGATCGTCCTCTAAAAACAATGGTGGACCCTCAAAACCTAAAGCTCAAATGAAGAAGAAGGGAAAGGGGAAGACTCCCAAGAAAAACAAGGAAAAGAAAGGTCCAAAGAAAGGAAAATGTTTCCACTGCAACCAGGATGGACATTGGAAAAAGAATTGCTCAAAATACCTTGCTGAGAAAAAAGCAGAGAAAGCGGCACAAAGTAAATATGATTTACTAGTTGTTGAAACATGTTTATTCGAATATGAAGCTTCAACCTGGATACTAGATTCAGGCGCCACTAATCATATTTGCTACTCATTTCAGGAAATTAGTTCTTGGAAGAGGCTTGCAGAAGATGAGATTACTCTCAAGGTTGGAACGGGAGAGGTAGTCTCGACTGAAGCAGTAGAAAATTTGAAGTTGTTTTTTGAACACAGATATCTAATACTTAAAAATGTTTTGTATGTACCTCAAATGAAGAGGAACTTGATATCTATCTCTTGTATCAGTATTGAAGGTATGCAAATATATGTTTTGCTATACTTGAAAACAACTTATATAAGTTAAGACCAAGTAGAGCAAACTTTGTCTTAAATACTGAAATATTTAGAACAACCGAAACTTAAAATAAAAGAAAAAAAAGTTTCTTCTAATGCCTATTTATGCCACTTCAGACTTGGTCACATAAATCTCAATAGAATTGGGAGATTAGTTAAGAGTGAACTTCTAAATCAATTAAAAGATAACTCTTTACCACCACGTGAATCTTGTCTTGAAGGAAAAATGACTAAGAGATTTTTTAGTGGAAAATGTCTCAGAGTCAAAATACCTTTAGAGCTCATACATTCAGACCTCTGTGGACTAATGAATATCAAAGTTCGAGGAGGGTACGAATATTTTGTTAGTTTCATTGATGATTATTCGAGGTATGGTCATGTTTACCTAATGAACCACAAGTCTGATACTCTTGAAAAGTTCAAAGAATATAAGGGTGAAGTTAAAAATGAATTAGGTAAAACAGTAAAGATACTTCGATCAGACCGAAGGGGAGAGTATATGGACTTACGATTCCAAGACTATTTGATAGAACATGAAATCAAGTTACAACTCTCTACACCTAGTACGCCTCAGCAGAACAGTGTATCAGAAAGAAGAAACCGAACCCAGTTGGACATGGTTTGCTCTATGATGAGTTTTTGCTCAATTGTCAGATTTTTTTTGGGGATATGCTTTAGAGATAGCAGTCTATATTTTGAATAACGTTCCCTCTAAAAATGTTTCAGAAACATCTTATGAGCTATGGAAAGAGTAAAGAAAGTTTACGTCATTTTAGAATTTGGGGATGCCCAACACACGTGTTGGTGCAAAATTCTAAGAAATTAGAACATCGTTCAAAATTATGCATATTCGTAGGTTATCCAAAGGAATCAAGAGATGGCTTGTTTTACGATCCTCAAGAAAATAAAGTACTTGTATCGTCAAATGGCACATTTTTAGAGGAAGACCACCTCAGGAACCATCAACCTCATAGTAAACTAGTATTAAATGAGATTTTCAAAATTGCTACAGATAAACCTGGTTCATCCACTAAAGTCATTAATAAAACTAGGAAATCTAGTCAATCACATCCTTCTCAAGAGTTGAGAGAGCCTCGACATAGTGGAAGGGTTGTTCATCAGCCTGATCGCTACTTGAGTTTAACTGAAACTCAAGTTGTCATATCTGATGATGGCACAGAGGATCCATTAACCTATAAACATGCAATGAATGATGTGGATCCTGACCAATGGTTCAAAGCCATGGACCTCGAAATGGAGTCTATGCACTTCAATTCTAGCTGTGCTCTAGTAGATCAACCAAATGATGCCAAACTGATTGAGTGTAAATGGTTTTACAAGAGAAAACGAGACCAAATTAATAAAGTACAAACTTTTAAGGCTCCAGTTGTGGCAAAAGGTTATACCCAAAGAGAGGGAGTGAACTATGAAGAAACTTTCTCTCTGTTGCCATGCTTAAGTTGATTAAAATATTCTTATCCATTGCCACTTTTTATGATTATGAAATTTGGCAGATGGATGTCAAGACAGCCTTTTTGAATGGCAATCTTAAGGAATTTATCAATATGGCTCAACCAAAATGGTTTATAAAACAGGGTCAAGAACAAAATATTTGTAAGCTTCAAAAGTCCATTTATGTATTAAACCAAGCATCTAGATCCTAGAACATAATATTTGATACTGCTATCAAATCTTATGGCTTTGAATAAAATGTTGATGAGCCTTGTGCATACAAAAAGGTCGTCAATTCCATTGTAGCATTCTTAGTTTTGTATGTCGATGATATTCTTCTCATTGGGAATGATGTAGGTTATCTTAATAACATCAAAAAATGGCTACCTAAGCAATTTTAAATGAAAGATTTGGGAGATGCACAATATGTTCTCGGGATCCAAATGTTCGAAACCATAAGAACAAAATACTAGCCATGTCTCAAGCATCTTATATAGATAAAATCTTGTCTAGATATAAAATGTAGAATTCTAAAAAGGGTTTGTTGTCGTACAGATATAGAATTCATATGTCAAAGGAACAATGTCCTAAGACACCTCAAGAGGCTGAGGATATGAGAAATATTTCCTATGCTCCCTCTGTTAGAAGTTTGATGTATGCAATGTTATGTACTAAACCTGACATTTGGTACTCAGTAGAGATGATCAGAAGGTATCAGTCCAATCTTGGATGTGATCATTCGACATCCGTTAAGAATATTCTAAAATATCTTAGAAGAACAAAAGACTACATGCTCGTTGTATGGTACTAAGGATCTGATCCTTACTGGATACACTGATTCTGATTTTCAAACTGATAAAGAGATGCTAGAAAGTCTACATCAGGGTCAATATTCACTCTAAATGAAGGAGCAGGAGTTTGGAGAAGCATAAAACAAACTTGTATAGCCGATTCCACAATGGAAGCTGAATACATAGCAGTTTGCGAAGCAACAAAGAAAGTAGTATAGCTAAGGAAATTCTTGACAGATCTGGAAGTTGTTTCACATAAGCATTTTTCAATCACTTTATATTGTGACAACAGTGGTGCAGTTGCAAATTCAAAAGAACCTAGAACCCATAAACGAAAAAAAGCATAACGAATGCAAGTACCATCTTATCAAAGAAATTGTACATCGTATGACGTTGTACTTTGTAGTAACCCAGATATCTTCAGAGCAAACATAGCTGATCCTTTTACAAAAACCCTGTTAATGAATTTACGCTTGGCTAAAATGAAGACATACTGAACAAGGAGATGAGTGATAACAACGTTGAAATCATGAAGTCTAAAAGGAAAGAAATGCAAAACTTGCCTTCAACTCGACAATCTCCTGCTCCCGTCTTACAAGGGTGATAATTGATAATTGATAATTGACATATTCCAACTGGCTGCAGAAGGGGGAGAGTGGAAATGATTTAGTGTTTTTCTCACAACAAAAGATTTAAAAATTCTCTATTGAAGAATATTCCCTTGGGGATGTTAAGTAGATTCCTTCGAATGGATGAAAACTGCTATAGTCCTTGGTCTTTTAAGTTTCATGTTATAAGATTTTAGCTTGATTTCAGGGAGTTAATAGCTATGGTCCCAAACATAAGGGTCCTGACTTCGTGGATCATAATTTAGCTTAGGGTTCATAAGGCTCTAACTTGACTCCATTAGTGATCACCTTAGGCATACAAGTAAAAGGCTAAGTCGTTAACTTTCTATGTGGAAGGCCTAATTAGAAGACTAGTTAATAATGGTATTGTGAAATATAGACAAAGAAGCAGAAAAAGAGGCAGTAGACAAACTCACAGTAGCAGAGGCATACGTCGATCCAGAGCCTTCAATTAAAATAAGTCCATCTCTAGAAGTCCTATCTATATCCTATAAATATTCCGAAAATAATAAGATTACAATAAGACTTTAAGGAAGATGTTACTACATCAAGTATCTCTCGTGGTCAGATCAGATAACTTCGGCTTGTCTCAAGACTTCATGGCATGCTGCTGGATATTCTATTCAAGATTTATCTTAATTGGAATGGATTTATTCTTCTGGTATAATCTCCCTACTTCAATGTCTTTACTTCACTTACTTTTTTAGCAAAATTAAAAGATTGGATAGTACATAGTGTATATCCTCCTTTGATATCTTAATCACAAGAAATTTTTTCTGTAACTAGCCTTTTCATGATATTGTGAACAATTGGAAAATTCTTCTTTAGTTTCTTGCAAGCGAGGGTCTTCCTCAGCCCAAGGCTGATTCTTTTCTCTCTTTTTCTTTAAATACAAATAGGTTTTGTTCTCAATCCACAAAGGAGAAAAGCAATGCACCAAAAATGGGACACAAAAATTTGACAGGAAAAAAATCCCAAGGGGCAGAGAAGGACTTGTATTTTCTATGCTCACTAACTTAAAACATTGGACTTTTTACCAGAAATTTTCAATAATTTGTTGTCAGTCCTGTTACCAACTCAATGGATCTACGGGCTTGAAAAAAACCTCCATGATTTTGTGTGCACATGAAAGACAAGATTGATATAAGTAAATTCAATAGATATGTTTTGAAAGTGATTTCAAAATAAATTTTACATCAACTTTAGCAATAGAGTGTCCCAAAAAAATGGACATAATAGATTCCAAGAGGATACCTTCTCAAGGCTAGACACGTTTGATTTTGAATCAACATTCACAATGTCATCAACAAACTTTGACTTTCAAAAAAAACTAAAAAATGTATGTCTGTAATATCCCGAAATTTTTTTAAGGTAATACACACACACACACACACACATTATCTTATTTTATTTTTATATCAAGTTATCGTTAGGTTGAGGAGTACGACCAGGAGTTCGACATGCTGTCACGCTTCGCCCCTGAGCTTGTTAGTAATGAGCAGGCCAGAGCTGAGAGGTTTGTTAGAGGATTGAGGGATGAGATCAGAGGCTTTGTGCGAGCACTAAAGCCCTCCACTCAGGCTGAAGCACTGCGTCTGGGAGTGGATGTGAGTATTGGAAAGGACGAGGTTCAGCCAAAGAGCGTTGATAAGGGAACATCATTTGGTCAAAAGAGAAAGGCGGAGCAGAAGTTCGTCGAAGTTCCTCAGAGGAACTTGAGGTCAGGTGGTAATTTTTGCCATTTCCAGTAGAGTCCCATTGGGGCAGGTGAAACTGCCAGAGAGAAACCGTTGTGCAACACTTGTGGAAAGAGCCATCTGGGTCGCTGTTTATTTGGGACAAGGATTTGTTTCAAGTGTAGGCAAGAGGGGCATACAGCTGATCGTTGTCCTTTGAGGCCTACTGAGTTTGAGCAGAGCAGTCAGGGAGCGAGAGCACCACAGCAGGACAAAGTTTTTGCTATTAACAGATCTGAGGCTGAGAGGGTTGGCACAGTTGTTACAGGTACGCTACCAGTGTTGGGACTCTGGTTCCTCTCACTCTTTTATTTTGTCGATATTTGTAACACATGCATGTTTAGAAGTGGAGCCCCTAGATTATGTTTTATCAGTGTCTACACCATCTGGGGAAATTATGTTGTCAAAGGAAAAGATTAAAGCATGCCAAATTGAGTTAGCTGGACGTGTGTTGGATGTAACCTTGTTAGTATTGGATATGCGTGATTTCGATGTAATTTTAGGCATGGATTGGTTGGCTGCCAATCATGCTAGTATTGATTGTAATAGTTTAGCAGGTAATTACCGGAGGTTTGTGGCGGATTTTTCTCGTATAGTTACTGCCTTGACGCAGTTGACCAGGAAGGGGACTCCTTTTGTTTGGAACCCAGCTTGTGAGGATAGTTTTCAGAACCTTAAGAAGAGGTTAGTTACTGCACCGGTCCTTACAGTACCAGATGGATCTGGGAGTTTTGTGATCTATAGTGATGCTTCTAAGAAGGGACTGGGTTGTGTTTTGATGCAGCAGGGTAAGGTTGTTGCTTATGCCTCTCGTCAGTTGAAGAGTCCTGAGCAGAATTACCCTACACATGATTTAGAGTTGGTAGCAGTAGTTTTTGCACTGAAAATTAGGAGAAATTATTTGTACGGTGAAAAGATACAAATCTTTACTGACCATAAGAGCGTTAAGTACTTCTTCACCCAGAAGGAGTTAAACATGAGACAGCGAAGGTGGCGGGAGTTAGTAAAAGATTATGACTGTGAGATATTATATCATCCAAGTAAAGCAAATGTGGTAGCTGATGCTCTTAGTAGGAAAGTATCGCTTTCAGCAGCACTTATTACCAGACAGGCCCCATTACACCGAGACATTGAGAGAGCTGAGATTGCAGTATCAGTTGGGGTAGTCGCCTCACAGTTAGCTCAGTTAACAGTGCAACCAACTCTGAGGCAGAAGATTATTAATGCTCAGAGTAGTGATCTTTATTTGGTTGAGAGACGTCGCCTTGCTTACAGGGCATACTGATGGATTCTCCATATCCTCTGATGGTGGGCTGTTGTTTGAGAGGCGTCTGTGTGTGCCAGTAGATACTGCAGTCAAGGTCGAATTACTGAATAAGGCCCATAGTTCTTCCCTTTCCATGCATCCTGGTAGTACGAAAATGTATCAGGATTTGAAGCGAGTGTATTGGTGGCGTAATATGAAGAGGGAAGTGGAAGAGTTTGTTAGTAAGTGTCTAGTGTGTCAGCAGGTTAAGGCACCTAGACAGAAACCAGAATGTGTCTATGGATTTCATTATAGGCCTGCCTAAAACCCTGAAGGGTTACACAGTGATTTGGGTTGTTGTAGACAGGCTTACAAAGACAGCACATTTTGTTTTAGGAAAATCCACTTATACTGTTAGTAAGTGGGCACAGTTATATTTAACTGAGATTGTGAGACTGCATGGAGTGCCTGTGTCTATTGTTTCTGACAGAGATGCAAGTTTCACTTTCAAGTTTTGGAAGGGACTTCAGACTGCCATGGGCACGAGGTTAGATTTCAGTACAGCCTTTCACCGACAGACTGATGGTCAAACTGAACGTTTGAACCAAGTTTTAGAGGATATGCTACGAGCATGTGTTCTAGAGTTTCTAGGTAGTTGGGACTCTCACTTACATTTAATGGAGTTTGCTTATAATAACAATTTTCAGGCTACCATTGGCATGGCACCCTTTGAAGCTTTGTTTGGAAAATGCTGTAGAACTCCTGTTTGTTGGAATGAGGTTGGTGAACAGAGATTGATGGGTCGTGAGTTGGTTCAGTCCACGAATGAGGCTTATTCAGAAGATTAGAGCACGTATGCAAACAGCGCAGAGTAGACAGAAAAGCTATGCTGATGTGAGACGGAAAGACCTTGAGTTTGATGTGGGAGGTAAGGTATTCTTGAAGGGTGTTATGCGTTTTGAAAAAAAGGGGAAGTTGAGCCCCCGTTTCGTTGGACCATGTTTCGATGTTGAGAAAGTACGTGGCAGATCCATCTCATGTAGTGGACTATGAACCACTAGAAATTGATGAAAACTTGAGCTATGTGGAACGACCAGTTGAGATTCTGGCTAGAGAGGTGAAGATGCTTCGTAATAGAGGAATTTCATTAGTAAAGGTTTTGTGGCGGAATCATCAGGTTGAAGAGGCGACATGGGAGCGGGAAGATGATATGAGAGTTCGTTACCCAGAGTTATTCCAGGATTAGAACTTTCGAGGACAAAAGTTTCTTGAGGGTCATGTAATATCCCAAAATTTTTTTAAGGTAATACACACACACATATATATATTTATCTTGTTTTATTTTTATATCAAGTTATCGTTAGGTAAAGATTTTAAGCTTTGAGGTGTTATTTTTAGGTTTTGTGGGGGAAGGTTAAGGAACAAGGATTTAAATATATATGTAATAATATTAAAAAAAAAAAAAAAAAAAAACCCCCTCTTTTTTCCCCCTGCCCCCCCCCCCCCCCCCTTTCTTCTTCTCCTTTCCTCTTCCCTTTACCCTCCCCAGTCGTCACACATCTCCCCTCTCCTTTTCGCTCGGCCGCCGACCACCATTACCGCCCGAATCTCCCCGTCCCACAGTCGCTGCTGCCCTCATAGCCTGAAGTCGCCGTCCGCCCCGGTTGCGAAACCTAGCCGCAGCGAGCCCTTCATTTTCCGTTCGCCACCGACGGGTGCTACCTCTCCCTCGTTTTCTTTCTTTTCCGCGCCGCTTAGAGAAACCGTCGGCTTCGTTTGTTCCTCTCCGCCAGACTCCTCCACACCGCCGCGACCAGTTGTCGTTCACCGTCTGTGTGCTGCCGTGACCTCCATTTGACGACCACGAAGTTTCCGCAGCGTGTGCCCCATTGTTTAGACGGGAATTGTCCGTGCTTCGGCAGTGACGAACCTCACACCCAGGTTGTGAGTTGTGGTGTCAAACTTGTGGACCGCATCTAAGTCCCCTCAATTTCAAGCGAGTTGGGTTGGGTTCAACAATGTTCCCATGAAATTTGAAAAATATTACTAGAATCCCCTTTTTTAACCAAATCTTGAAATAAAATTTTCTTTTTGTCCAAATGACTATCTTATTCTTAAATTGGTTTTTACGAGCTCTTCGATCCGGATGTAAATACTAAAAATCTTTATATAATTTTATTTCCAATTTTTCCTAAGTAAATCCTTAAGCTCCTTGGAAGTTTTGAAAATTAATGAATTCCCTAAATGAAGGGAAAAAAGCCCTATGGCAGTGGAAGAGTTTAAAGAACCGTTACTCAAATTAATTTGGGAATCTTTGTTCAAGACCTGGAGACACCATTTAAGGAAACACTCATCTACTTACCCTAAAGTAGAGAATGAGTGAATTCCATTTTGTGTAATTATGCTCCTAGCTCCCCACTCGGTTTTGTCCCTAAAATGATAAGTTTATTGAGTCGGCAATCTGGCCACTCTCACCTGTACAAATCAAAGAACAATCCCTCGCGAACAGGAGTTCATAACACACTCAGGGTGAAGACTAAGTTACCTAGGTTATCCTAATGAAATAGAAACCTAACTACTTAACGGAGTTACATCTAGTGGTTACTATTTTGCGGTCCGGTCTTATGAAAACTCATTGCATAGGATACCTTTACTTGCATGTCAACTACACGAATGCGTTGGATCATTGCGTTTGTATCAAATACAAAGTGAGTCGTATCCATAATGTTACCAAGATAAGATACCCAGCCTTATCATTATACTATAGAGCCTTTAAGCTGATCTCGAACATTGATCCTGTATGTCTTTACATAGTGTTCAAGACTCATTAAACAACTTAGGATGTTAGTTTATTGGATTTGGGTTATTAAGACAAAACTAACAATATAATCAATAACAATTATTACAATAATAACACTTAATTAATAACGATCAATGAATTATATTTACAATCTACAAGTTTTAGGACATAAATCACAACACTAAAAACTCAAGAATCAGGTGTCATCACCAAGGCATGCAAGCATGTCTATAAACAGGGTAACTTTGGAGAAGGAATGCTACCAAATTACTTGTGCCATTTTCTTGTTTCCACTTTCAAAACCTCTTAAATTTAGTCTAGTTTATAGACTAGGACTGTGGGACAAATTTGAGAAAATGAGGTCTTAGTTTCTGTTGAGAAAAGGAAGAAAGGTCAGTTTTCAAAGCTATCTGAACAAGGTTCACTTTTGAAGAGCTATAGAGCACATTACTTAGAATTTGGAACTGAACATTTGAGGAAAGATAGTTAAGACAATTCTAAGCAACTTTGTAGAAGGAAGTTTTGTCATTTGAGTTTTGAATATTGAGTTATTAGCCTCCAAAGTTGAAAGAAGGATTGTGGCGAGAACCCAGTTTCTGGACATGGTACAGGGAGGCCAAGCATCAAGGGCCACAGTGTTGTAGGTATATATAGAAACCTTTCGAGGGTTATTGCCTGTGCACAGAGGTTCCTTTGATGAGGGTATTCAGTAAATACCTAGTTTCATATCACTAGGACAAATTAATGAGATGATGGTCTACAAATGCCTAATTTTCCATCTTAAGAGATGAGGGCCAATACAAATGCCTACTTTTCATCACATTGTAGCTATATCGAGATAGAGCACTGCTGATGCTTAGTTTCTTTCTCATAAGAATCAAACCACGAGATAGAGATTTTATGCCTAGTCCATTGTTTTCGTCCCAATGGTTCTTCCTAGTATAGAAATTGAATGAGTAACTTTAAGATAAATATATCAAGATTGATATACTTTTACACAAAAGAGTAAATTGTTTAAGACTTGATATTGTTCACATGAGATTTTTGAAGAAATTTGAGTCATGGAGTTGAACTTGTGTTAATGTTGTATTTGTGTTGATTTGATTCGATGTGGTTCGTCGATCTCTAAAATTTGATCCTCTTATTCTCTCTAAGTTGAATGCCTACCTTGATTTGAAGGAATTTGCATGTGATATTCTTGAAGTTTGAGGGGATGGTCAGCTTTAGGAGTTAGGAAGTCTTCTAGCTTTTAGGAGAATGCTCTCTAGACTTTCTAAAGTAAAAAATTTCCAACCTCTACAAAAGAAGTGAACTCCTTTATTTATAGAGTTCTGTAATGGACTTTATGGACTTGAGCTTGGTTGGTCCATGGACTAAATCCATAGGCTCAACCACATGGATTTGGGTCATATTTAGCCTTTTGGCTAAATTAAGCTTATTTTTGGACTCAATTGAACTTTAGCCAAAGTAAATAAGATTTATTTGGACCTTAATTATTAACTTGATCCAACAGTTATAATGAAAACATATGCCATCATGAGATTTGGCCAATTTATGTCTTCAATTTTAATTTGGGACACATGCCAATTTTTTAATTAGTCCCAAATCCAATTATCTGTATTTTTTTATCATTAATTTAGTAAATGATGTGGCAATTTGTGATTGGTCTCAAAATTTCTTATTCAATAGCTATTTCAAAAGTATATTTTATAAAACTGTCACTCACTAGGCTATTTTAGCTCACACTTTCCAAATGTTTTCCCACTTTCTTCCAAGAAGAGATCGTGATCCAAGTGCCTGATCGTTGTCTCCAATCTGTTGTGCCAGTTTTGTTAATAGGTTTTGTTATTTTTGGTTTGCACTTAAGGTTAAGTCATGTCATGTACATTCATGTAAAGATAAGTTAGTCAAGTTGTTTCTTTGGTTTAACTGGCATTTGTACTAAATGGCATTTAGCCTTAACTTAGTTTGAGGTTTATTTAATAAAGTCTATGCAGTCTAATATATAAATGTTTTGTTAGTCTGCTGTGTAAGTTTTAAATTTGTTTAAGTTCTTCAACATTCTAAATGGTTCAGTAGTCAGGGGCAACTACTGTTATTTAAAAGGGAACGATGTCGGTTGACTTCATGTCATCCCTCAGATCAAGAGTAGGTGATTCGAGAGGGGGTGTGACACTCTAATTCGACATGTTTATCCTAATGTCATCTTATGTCAGACGAGTCTTCTTGCAATACAAACAATCGTTGTAATCTCGATATCAACAGAAAGTGGTGCAATATCTTATGAGGAATTTTTTCCCTTTGTTAGCACTAACCTGTTTGCAATACAAACAATCGTTGTAATCATGATATCTACAGAAAGTGGTGCAATACCTAATGAGGAATTTTTTCCCTTTGTTAGCACTAACTTTGTACTGAGACTCACCACAAGTTAGATAATGTTGCAAATCATCAAATTTCTTCCAGCACAATATGCAGTCGTACTAATAACTTGTCGAAATACAAATTATTATAGCTTTTTAGAGGGAATAATGTGACCAAAATGCATAGTAAATGTACCAAAACGCGTAGCTTATGTTGTAAATTCATAAGTATTCAGAAATACACTTTACATAAGCATCCATGCCTGTTTCACCCTATTTTTAGTGTCTTAACGCAAGTTTTGAACAAAAGAAAAAGACTAGCGAATCATAGAGGTACTCACATAAAGAGTACGCTAGAAGACTTTATCAGCATGCGAGAAGAGGTTTGCTAGAAGACAAAAGTGGTAGATGGAGTTGTGTGACGTGACACAAGCTGCTTTCGACGCTGACATGTTTAGAAGAATAGAAGTTTCCCACCCGAATCTACCTATAAAAAAACTCTATCATTACCAAGAACACGAGATGGTCTGAATAGACCACAAAGGATGGCCTGAATGTGCCAAACCCTACAGAGTGTCCTTTCCACCATCGATAAAGTTTTTCTTCCTCTTCTTCGTTCAGTCAGTAAGTGAAAGCTTAAGATCATTATGGAGAGGAGGTCATTTCCCTTTTTCCTCTAACTTGTAATGTCATTTGTATAATTTCCATTTTTGTATCTCTTTGTAATGTATTTGTTCATATCGTACAATGGTCTAAAGCCTAAATTCTTTAATACATTGCATATTTATACCTTTTCAATCTATCATGTCTTTACTGTTCACCTGTCAATGTGTTATTTGTAATTAAGGATGTACGATAGATTCTTGATAAGAAACTTAACTTATAATTCTTATAGTGTTAACTAAGTTATATCCATCACCTGGCCAATGTTTTTTGCCAACTACCCATGTCACACCTCCTTTTGGATCATCTACTCTTGACCCGAGAGACAGCGTGAAGCCAACTGACATCTTTCCCTTTTTAGAAGCTAAACGACCTGAATAAATTAACTCCGATGCAGTGGACTAACATGATAAATGCACATCATACAAACTTTCTTCTATTAATTAAAAATAAATTTAGGCTAAACGCCATTTCTTTACAGACAGCACACTAAGCAAAAGAAAGATAACATTCTAACTATCTTACGCATATACACACAAAAGTAAACCTAAACACTGATCAACATCAGCAAAATGAATTACAACTTTGCACAGCAGACTGGAGAAAACCGTCAAGCTCTCGAATCACAATCTCCATCTGAAAAGTGGGATAACATTTGGAGCTAAATAGCCTTGTGAGTGACGATTTTGTAAAACATACTTTAAAACAAATACAATTTAATCTTTTTCATAGAACATTCTTAAAGCTTAATATAAGTATAAAATCTTAAAAACTTCTTTATGCTAAACTCTTTCTATCTTTCAAATACTCTTTCATCTTATACTCTATACCCAGGAAACTCGGTCATGATAGTAACTAGCTCGACCTATCGTGCCTGATCTAATAATCTCGATAAAGATAGCATAGTTGCGTTACTCATACTATCCTGCTAAATCTCAGTCAAGATAGAAGAGTTCTAATGGTCTTACTATGCACATTAACCATCAAGAACTCGGTACAAAGAATATCATCATTTTTTACTTAAAGTCATTCTTTCCTCAAACCCATGCTTTTAAGGCATCTTTCTAAAAGAGTAAAAAATTTTAGTTTAGAAACTCAAGCTTACTCATAAATCATTGCTTTCAAACCTCATCAATAAACCTATCAATAGATACATGCTTTTTCGAAACAATTTTAAATTCATGCTTTGGAAATATGTTGTAATTGAGATACAATGCCTAATACAGTTCAATAATTATTTCAAAGCATACTTGATTAATATGTTGTAAATCATTTTTAGAATCGTCATTTAGAAATCATTTTGTCACTCTTAAATAGTAGCTCAAATTCTTGGCTTCTAAACTTGTCCAATTTCTTCTTGACCTTAAATAACGGGAAATAATTCCATTTAATTCTTTTTAATAAAAAAAATATCAAAATTTTCCTTAAAATTTCCCAAAATCTCAAAAACAGCAAAAACACATATTTGACCTTAAATATTTACAACCTATAGCAAATTCTATCACTGATAGTCATTGATATGTTATAGTGATAGATGCTATCAGTGATAGAATCCAAAATTTTGCTATATCTTGTAAATATTTTAATTTATTTTGCTATTTTTAAAAATTCCCCTAATTAAATCATATTTAATTAATATTTCATTCAAATCGTATTTGAATGAATATCTCTCCAATATCTTATAGATTTAAATTAATTAAATTAAATTAAACTCAACTATTAATTAATTCTTTAATTAATAATAGCCAAATTAAATATCTTATATTTAGGGGACATTTTTAAAATTTGAATAATAAAATTTGATAAACTTTATATTATAATGTATCACTATACATTATATACATTATACTAATTCCCAAAGTAAATTTAAACATTTCAAATTACAACCAATATAAATTAATCTCATTACCCTTTACGAGCTTGGAAGGAGACCTAGTGGTCCTACAGATCAGAAACTACAACGATCTGAGATTAACTGGCTAAAGTCATTAACCACATTCATCAATATTCGTTAACTGTGTGTACACTCCACTAAAGACTCACAACTGAACTCTTCTCACTGAAGATATATTTCTATGTCCACAGATATAGACCACTAACAGTAAGTTCGTCCTTCACGAGGGTTCATAACATCGGTTAGGTTAAATAACCTTTTCACCCATGGGTTACCTCTAATCCTTAAATACCAGCGTTACTCGAATGAACAACATGTTTATGATCCTACCAATAAAAAGAAACCCCTCTCGTGTCATAGAGAGGGTAGGGCCTTTTGTTCAAGTCTTGGAGACACCATTTAAGGGAATACTCATCTACTTACCCTAAAGTAGGAAATGAGTGAATTCCATTTTGTGTAATTATGTTCGCAGCTCCTCACTCGGTCTTGTCCCTAAAATGATAAGCATATTGAGTAGGCAATCTGGTCACTCTTACCCGTATAAATCAAAGGACAATCCCTCGCAAACAATATTTCATCACACTTAGGATTAAGACTTAACTAGTTAACAGATTTACATCTAGTGGTTACTATTTTGCGGTCCAGTCTGTTGCAGTCTCATTGAATAGGATACCCTCACTCGCATGTCAACTAAACGAATGCTTTTGTATCAAATACAAAGTGAGTCGTATCCATAGTGTTACCAGAATAAGGTATCGAATCTTATCCCTATACTATAGACCCTTTAAGTTGATCTCGAACATTGATTCTTAAATGTCTCTACATACTATTCAAGACCCATTAAACAGCTTAGAATGTTAGTTTATTGGATTTGAGATATTAAGACAAAACTAATAATATAATAAATAACAGTTATTACAATAATAACACTTTATTAACAACGGTCAATGGATTATATTTACAATCTACGAGTTTTAAGACATAAATCCCAGCACTTCTTTTAACTCAAACTAAATCTTTCTCTCATCAAATTAAATCAGCAGCCCCATCTTAGAAAATAGACTCAATTTTTTATTTTTTGGGACAAATTTTAGTAAAAATGCACGAGTAATTTGGGAGAAATTCCAATCTGGAGTAACCTATTTATACTGAGCCTTGAATGAAACGTTCTTGACACCTTCTGCTTGCAAAAATTTAACCTATGCATGCACACGACACCTATAAAGCACTCCACCAACTCCATCTCTTCATCATCTCACCTAACCAAAATGCCAAAGTGTCAAACATCAAGCCAAACGCCTTGTCAAACGTCAAACTAACCTTTCTTGGCATGACCGCTTGTCACACCCGTCCTCGGGCACTTACTTGCTTGTCTCAAGATGTGGCGTGAAGCCAGCCGAAGCCATTCGTCTCTAGAACAACCTCAACCAATCCTTGACATAAATCATGAAACATTTTAACAGTGAAACCCTATATGATGGAAAGCATTCAAACACAGCAGAAAAATGGATCAATTTTCCTCTATATGCAACTAAACTATTTAGTGATAAACATGCTTGAAAAGCTCTAATTAAATCAAATTAGGGTTAAAGAAAATATACCTTTGATGCTTTTCGAAATTGTCAATATCTCCTCACGTACTCAAACTGGGACACCCACTAGAATTGACCCGCGAATCTCCAGACTTAGAACCGGGCTGTGGGACCCAATTAGGTGAAGAAAATAAGGGAGATATATGAAAATTGGAAGGTAGAAGTTTGGTTGAGATTTTGAAGAGATAAATTTGTATTTTTTTAAATTACATGAAAAGGACAAAAAGTTTTTAATACAATTGAAAACAACCCTATTTATAACCTAATTACATGCAAAATTGCATGTAATTAGTTGGCCAAATCTAAACACCTAATAATCCACTAACAATTAATGCAACTTAGTGGGCTAGGTGTCTACAACACCTAATTATCCAACAAAATGTTGGATTTTCCACTAACTTAGTCCATGAGTAAAATGGTCATTTGACCTCTCAAGTCAAAAGTCAAAAGTCAATATTTTGATTTTTTATCATTTTGTCTGTCTTGACTAATTTCGACCTCCCGAGCATGAATCCGCATTCATTTGTTCAAAATTCAAATAACAGTTGAATAGAAGGCTAGTTAAAGTTTGACTTTTCAAAGTAAAAAAGTCAACATTTTGACTTTTTACAACTTTGACCATTTCCATCAATTCCGAGCTTCCTAGTATGAATATGTATTCATATTTATAGTATTTAAATCTCATTTAAACATAAAGCTCTATTTCTAATATGAAATCCGACGGCTATAGCACATATCTTGTTGGTTTCTCTCTCTTCTCCCAATTTGAACAATTCGATTTATTCCATCACACTTTTCTAAGTTTATTTCATATGAGCTAGCAGGGGAACCTAATGGACCTACAGATCATGGGCTCCAACAATTCAAGATTAACGGCTAAACTTTTTTAGACCGAACATCAACATTCGTTAACTCACAGGTCATTCCACTAAAGTCCCGCTGTTGCACTCCCCTCACTATAGATATATTTGTGTCCATTTGATAAAACCATGATGAGTAAGTTAATCCTTCACAGGTTGTTCGTAACCTCGACTGGGTCAAAATACCATTATACCCCGAGACTATATCTTGCTTCTTAAGTTCCACTAATCCACTATTGAACAATTGGTTTAAGGTCCAACCTATAAACCTAATCCCTCTTGGGCCAATAAGAGGGTGTGGACCCTTGTTCAAGACTTGAATTTAGTGCTTAAGAAAACAATCTATCTACTAACCCTAAAAAAGCGGGTAGGAGTGAATTTCGTCTTGCATCCTATGTCCTTAGCTATCCAACCGATCTTACCCTTGAAATGGGAGGCTTATTGGGCCAACGCTGATGAGTTGCCCTCATCTATGCAGATCTAAGGATTAAGTTACCTGGGTCATCAATAATCGAGATAGTCAATTTTAAACAGTAAACGGTGTTATAACGTAAAAGTAACTATTTCATGGTTCAGTCTTATGTAAGTAGTTTACATAGGATGCCCCCACATTCAGGATCACATCGTTTGTACTTACTTCAAAGAGGACCACATCCATAGTTTCTCTAAATGAGGCGTCCAACCATTATTTATATACTATAGACTATTTAGGTTATATACTCGAACTTGATCGACGTTTATGTCTCCACATAAAGTTCAAGTTTACTAAAAAAAGCCTCAGGACTTAGTTTATTGGATTTAAGATTATAATATTCAATTTCTCAATAACAATTTTATTGGACATAATATGATTACAAACTATGAGTTTTAGGGAAAAAAATTCCAACACTATAAACTTGAAATACTTTAAACTGTAGTGTAGCCCGTATAAATATCTTTATAAAACTTAACATGGAAATTGAATTAACTTGGAGATAAGAATATTTGAAAAATTATAAAACAACTTAAAACAAGACAATATCAGTAGTGCCTCATCTCGTTATAGCTATTTGAGATGTGAACCTATAGATCATCATTTCGAGAGATGGAAAATCATCTATAGAACCCTCGTCTCATTAATTTGTTCCAGTGATGGCATACATAGGTATCTACTGAATACCTCTATTATAGGAACCTCTATGCACAGGCCATATCCTCCAAAGAATCGCTATATATAGGACGGTATAGTCTAAAACATTTTAAAATCATTCTTTACTTAAATACATATCAAACATTTCAAATCTCATGCTTTGGAAACATTTTGCTAAAACCGTAAACTCAAGTAATTCATAGATCAAAGCATGCTTAAAACATTTAATAGATAATTAGATTTAGAAATCAACTTTAAATTCATTTTATCACTCACAGATAGTAGCTTAGACCCTTGGTCTATAAATTTGCTCGATCTCCTCTTGACTTGAAATAATGAAAAATAAATCTATTTAATTCTCTTTTATCATCAAAACCTCAAAACTTTGCTTAAGATTTTTCAACATATCAAAAACAACCCAAAAACACCAAAATGGCATGGTTGGCGCGCAAGGATGGGCGGTAGGCCATTGGGCGTGCGTTGGGCTGTCCACGCTAACCTCTCAAGAGCTTTACCGCATGTGACTGGGCATGCCCACATGCTAAACTCACGCACAGGCACGCCGCGTGCCTCACTTGGTCGCGTGCCTGGCGTCTCCTGCAACTCTCCTCGCATGTGGTACGCACTTTGCCAAGTTATGTGACCAACACCACCATGCCATGTCCATCTTGCCGAACAACCTCTGACACTTAGCTAACAACCTCTATTGACCAGAAACTCATAATGCGACCATAACATTACTTTTACTTGAGAGCTTAATATCTTAAAATCCAAAACTCAAATGAAAATACTTTCGCTACAAAGTTACTCTAAATTATCTTAATCTCTTACCTCAAAATTTGAGAGCATAAATATAAGAAACAAGTTTTGTAGCTCTCTGTGAATGCACCTTACTCAGATTCATTCGAGAAATGACCTTCTCACCTTCTCTTGACCAAAAGGTCGACCTTCTTGTATCCAATTCGCATAGTAGCCCTCTCTCACAAACTAGACGCATCTTCAAGTCGTCAAATAATCTCTTTAGAGGTTCTTTTCTTTTCTTGGCCATTCAATGCTAACCTTTAACCGCCCAATGTGCCATCCTTTGACACTTAGCCAATTCTTTTTTTTAATTTTTCTTAACCTTAACTTAAACCTAAACTTTCATCTTTTCAAGATTTTTAACTTCCTTATTCCCTTAAATCTCATTTTTTTCTTGTCCTAAATGAAACATAAAAACTTCCAAAGATGATAGAAATTTTGGAGTTTCACATTGCTAACCTCCAATTGCATACACATGACTTCGCATTGTTGGGGCAAATTGACTCATTTTTTTGTACCTTATTCTCAATCCATATCATGTATAATAACGTTTATATTACATTTTTATGCAGAATATGAAAGAATACTTTGTTACAAACTAAATGCAATGAAAAGCATTTTAAAAAAGAGTCCAAACGAAAGAGAACGATCAAATCAAAGATCAGATTTGATAGGTTGTTGTTAAAGTAAGGTCTAGCTAAGACATGATTCGATAGGGGTTAACATGTAAGATTAAAATGTGTCTTCCCTCTCCACGAGAAGAGAAGGAAGAAGAGAATTTTTGTTAAAGTGTGGTGAGTGGTTTTCTTCTTAAGTGTTTTGTGGTTCCGCTTTACTATTTTGAAAGATGATTTCAAATTAGAGTTTCAAAAAGAGATTTCTATGAGAAGTTTGTGTGTTCTAGGATTATAAAAATCATGTTAAAGCTTGATTTAATGATTCCTTGAGATGATGCTAACTTTAATGTGCGCATAAAGAGTCAAGGCCGCCAAGGGGTGCACGGACCACATGGTGATAAGAAGTTGGCTTATGCATTAAAAGGAGAGTATAAAGTTTAGTGGTCTGAGCAACAAGGACGAATCTGTCTGTTCTCAGATGTTATTGATACAGTAGTCAAACGCGAGGTAATGAGACCAAGCATAAAGAACGATTCGGGATCCTTGGCGAAAGGAATGAATGTTAACTAATGTGTGTTTATGTGAAATTGTTATGATAGGAATATGTTAAGCATAAAGAAAAGTTTATGCGAGATGAAACTATTTGATGTTTTTTTATTATGGGTCTCGCCCATCTATTTTGTAGTCGACATCTTGTTGTCTCAACAGTCAATTAGCCAATTTGGCTTTGATACCACTTGTCACAATCGTAGCCTTTCAAACTTGAGATGGACGATTGTGCGGCACTTATTCGAACTTGATGAACAAGTCAGCCGATCAAAATCTAAAAACCACAGACAAACTCATGGTATGAATCAACCTCTCGTCACGTTCTTGAAAAATGTTTTAGAAAACATGAGAGTGAAAAAGATTCATTGAAATCGACATTACAATATACATTGAAGGTTGTCAGTTGCAAGAAAAACGGTTTGCTTCCAAAGGGTATGCCTCCCCTATATTACATTCTGAACATTTTCAACTCTGGTGGGCTTGCATATGAAAATGCTGAAACATCACACCCAAGCTTGGTCGTGCACCTCACCCACAAGCTATGTGTCCAACGTTAACCACCACGCACAATAACCTCTCTTTTCCCAAAACGCCTACTCATCTCGCCTAGCCTATAAAACACTTACCTATTGCCAATAACTTCAATTTTCGTCCAACATACATGACCTGATTTTGAAAAAATCATAACATACAATTCATAACTCCTTTATACAAAACTTCCTTCTACAAAGTTGCTCTAAATTGTCTTAACTTTCTTACCCAAATTTGTGAAGGAAAATTCGAAGTAATGAGTTCTGTAACGTTTTGTAAGTATACCTTACTCAGAATCTCCTAGAAAATGACCTTCTTGCCTTTGCTCAACCAAAACGCCAACCCTTTTGAATCCAAAATGCATAGCAGTCCTCTCTCACAAACTAGACTCAATTTTTGAACTTTCAAGACAAATTTAAGTGAAAATGTCTAAGTGAGTTTTGAAAAACTCTTTGCAGAAGTTAGCTATTTATAGAAAACCTTGCATGAAATTATCTTGACACCTCCTCCTTGCTTAAATACACCCTTAAACCTCCTTAAGACAACTCCTACTACCTTTCCACCTCAAAATGCATGTTAATAATATTAGGATACCTGGAGTAACTTTAAACCGCTTGCTTTAAGCTTTCCACATGCATGTCCAAAACGCATAGCTAACCTCTTAGTCCACCTCATATAGCCTTTCATTAAAACTCTCAAACCCTTTGACAAGTCCAAAATGCCAAAACCAAACACAGTACCTTTCTGGACCTTGTCGCAAACCTCAAAACACATGCCCAAACGCAAGGCCATCCAACCGCCTAGATAACCTTTAAAGTTATCTCTTCTCTGGAAGGATAAAAGTCCATGGCAGCAGAAGATTTTTCAGAACTATTCCTCAATTTATTTTAAGAATCCAAAAATACCAATACATTGGCAAAATAATTAAGAAACTAGTTTTCTTATTAAGGCTTAAAGGTTAAGGCTTTCTAATTAGAGATTAGAGAGAAAAACTTACTTGTTTATGTCTCTGAATCTACAAAGTGAATCTCCAAATTGAAACATCACCCATTGGAGACCTTCCTATTCTCTGGGATCAGATTCGTTTGTGGGAACCAATTGGGATGGAAAAACTTTAGAGACAAACTATTTTAAAGCAAAAGCATTGGCTTTTTTTTCTTGATTAATTCATTTTAAAGAAAAAAAATTTGTTCTAGATATTTATAACACTTTTTCCTTCTTGGAATACGAAAGGAAGTAGGAGATAATCATGAGATTCTATTAATTTAAAAAATATTAAATTAATATAAATTTGAAATCAACTAATTAATTAACAATTAATCAATTAGTTAATACTTAATTAAATCATATTTAATTAATATTTCATTTAAATCATATTTAATTTATATCTCTCTAATATCTTATAGTTTTATATTAATTTAATTAAATCAAATTTCATCAAATAAAATAAAACTAATCTATTAATTAATTCTCCAATTAATTAATAGATAAATTAAATATCTTATATTTAACTTAAATTAAATTTGAATCATATTCAAATATAAGTTTCTCCCATAACCAATAATTTTAATATGAATCCAATTCACACTAAATTAATATTTGAACTCATTCAAATTATTATCTCTCATAAATTAATTTTGAATCATATTCAAAACTAAATTTATATAATAAAGTTTTATAAACTTTATATTAAAATATATCACTATACATTATACTAATTTCCAAAGAAAATTTGAACATTTCAAATTACAACTAATATAAATAGATCTCATTACCCTTTACAAGCTAGGAAGGGAGCCTAATGGACCTACAGATCAGAAGCTACAACGATCTGAGATTAATTCGCTAAACTCATTGACCACATTAATCAATATTCATTAACTGTGTGTACACTCCATTAAAGACTCATGGTTGAACTCTTTGTTCAAGTCCTAGAGACACCATTTAAGGGAACACTCATCTATTTATCCTAAAGTAGGGAATGAGTGAATTCCATCTTATGTAATTATGTTTCCAGCATCCCACTCCATCTTGTCCCCAAAATGATAAGCCTTATTGGGTCAACGATCTGGCTATTGTCACCCGTACAAATCAAAGGACTATTCCTCGCGATCAAGACTTCATAATACACTCAGGATTAAGACTAAGTTACCTAGGTCATCCAAATGAAATAGAAACCTAACCAATTAACGGAGATACATCTAGTGGTTACTATTTTACGATCCGATCTTAAGCAAAGTCATTGCATAGGATACCTTCACTCGAATGTCAACTCACGAACGCGTTGGATCATTGTGTTTGTATCAAATACAAAGTGAGACGTATCTATAGTGTTACCAGGATAAGGTACCCAGCCTTATCCCATACTATAGATCCTTTAAGTTGATCTCAAACATTGATCACTATATATCTCTACATACTGTTCAAGACTCATTAAATAGCTTAGGTTGTTACTTTATTGGATTGGTTATTAAGAAAAAACTAATAATATAATCAATAACAATTATTACAAAAATAATACTTTATTAGCAACGATCAATGGATTATATTTACAATCTACGAGTTTTAGGACATAAATTCCAAAAAACTCCCACTTGGACTAAAACTTTAGTCTCTTTGGGATGTAGCCTCTCATTCTCTTAAGATACTTGAGAATAATTTTAACCACCGTCCAGTTGTTCAACCCTGGGTTAGACTGGTATCTACAGACTATTCCTACTACATAACAAATGTCTGGCCTAGAGCATAGCATACATTAAGCTGCCCACAGCTGAGGCATAGGGAATACGTCTCATATCCTCAACTTTTTGAGGTGTTTTAGGACATTGTTCCTTAGACAAGTGAGGGCCTGAAAGGTAATAAACCTTTCTTAGAGTTCTGCATCGAATATCTAACCAACATTTTTTCAATATAGGTTGCTTGAGACAATACTAGCATTTTGTTCTTACGATCCCTTATGATTTAGATGCCTAGAAATTGGGCTGCTAGCCAAGTTTTAACGTCAGTTAGGTATCCTACATCATTTCCAATGAAAAGGATATTGTCTACATAAAGTATTAAGAAAGCTACTTTACCTTTGTTGATTTTCTTGTAATGCATTAGGTAAACATGACCATACCTTGAATAATCATCAATAAAACTACTGAAATATTCGTACCCTCCTCGAGCTTTGACATTCATTGGTCCACAGAGGTCCAAATGTACAAGTTCTAAAGGTACTTTGGCTCTAAGACCTTTTCCACTAAAAGATCTCTTTGGTCATTTTTCCTTCAAGACAAGATTCGCATGGAGGTAGAGAGTTATCTTCTAACTAATTTAGAAATCCACTCTTAACTAACCTCCCAATTCTATTGAGATTTTTATGACCAAGTCTTAAGTGCCATAATAGGCGTTAAAAAAACCTTTTGTCTTTTATTCGGAGTTTCGATTGTTCTAAACATTTCAGTATTAGAGACAAAGTTTGCTCTAGTTGGTCTTAACTTATATAAGTTGTTTTCAAGTATAGCAGAGCATATTTGAATACCTTTACTGGAAATGAACCCTTCATTAATTTTAAAAAATATTTCATACATATGTTCCAAAATGCAAGAGATAGATATCAAGTTCCTCTTCATTTGAGGTACATACAAGTATTTTTAAGTAGTAGATACCTATCTTTAAAAAAAAAAACTTCAAGTCTCCCCTACTTCAGTCGAGACTACCTCTCCCGTTCAAACCTTGAGAGTAATCTCGTGTTCTGCAAGCCTCTTCCAAGAACTAGTTTCCTGAAATGAGAAGCAAATATGATTAGTGGCTCTTGAATCTAGTATCCAGGTTGAAGTATCATATTCGACTAAGCATGTTTCAACAACTAGTAAATCGTATTTACCTTGTGCTGCTTTCTCTACTTTCTTCTCAGCAAGGTATTTTGGACAATTCTTTTTTCAATGCTCATCCTGGTTGCAGTGGTAACATTTTCCTTTATCTACACCTTTCTTTCCCTTGCCAGTCTTGGGAGTCTTCTCTTTTCCCTTCTTCTTCATTTGAGTTTTAGGCTTAGAAGGTCCACTTGTGCTTTTAGAGGACAGTCCTCTAAAAAAAAAATTTTGAGTGGTAGCAACATTTGCTTCCACTTCTTTTCCCTTACCTAAAGTAAGAGTTTGGAACCTTTGAAGCTCATTGAGAAGATCTTATTGATGGCAAGATCTAGACACGACTTTTCTCATTAGCTTTGAACCATCAATCATATGCTTCCTGAATAGTTCGGTTAGCATTTGGAGTCGGAGTTTGAGAATATTCCTCAGTTAAGATGAATATTATATCATCAATTACTAGTATTGTGTTCAATTGAGATTTCCATGCCACATAATTATCTCCGTTAAGTTTTTCGGAAGCTAAGAGTTGAATTATAGAGCTATTCATGCTGAAAAGAAAACATATTCATTTTAGTAACTACAATCACTAAAGAACCCAGTCTAGTTTAGCAAATACTAATAATGTACTCATCATTATAAAGTTTTGCAACGATATTCCAAATGTTTAGAACAACCTCCATCAAAGGGTAGCCGATTATTCCTCCTTTGAACCAAGATAATCTTGACCAAATACTAACTCCTGAATATCTCATAATCCAATAGCTTTTAGTTATCGCTATTTCGATCGAGAATATACTAACAACTTAGTAATTCTTGTAAGTGTAACCCTCCATTTTCAAATCCCAGAGGTTTAAATCATTATGCTTCCGAAAGTGGAAAGCCAACGTGAAAACTAATCAAGAAGACCCTATCCACATTTAGAGTTCACGATGTTCTGAATTCTATAACACAACCCTTCAAAGGGAACATCGCTCCAAGCCTCCAAGGCAGACAAGCGGCGCATTATAGGAATCCCTCACACACTCACTATGAACTACTTCCCTTATTCACCTAGATATTGATCCATGCAAACACCCTCTGAAGGGAGTTCGCTCCTATGCACGGCCCAAAGTCCTGCATGGACCTCACAGTGTGAACTCTTAAGGCGCTAGAGCTTAAAAGTACACTACTTCTCTCTAGCTAAAGTGTTTTGTAATGGTTTTAGGGGTATTTTACTACTTTAAGATTTTATTTAGGCTAACTTAAACAAATCCTAAGTCTAGTTGAAACATCCAAACATGACCATTATATCGGATTTTAAACTAGTTTTATTACCTCACATCTCTCACGCATGATCATAAAACTAGGTTAATTAAGCTCCAGAACCAATTACGATCTCCAGGTAGAAGGTGTTTCATAAACCGTCAACTTAAGAACCTTCAACCTTAGTCATCTTATCTTACTTGTTGACAAGATCTAATCAGGTGAGCCTCTTATAACCAGTTTTATAAGATATCGAGCTAATTCTACAAAAAAGGTAGATATGTTTAACATAGGTGAGCACGCAAGTTATCTTTGTTATAGATTTTAAAAGTTTAATTCATTTTATAACCTAGGTTCATATTCCTATAGCATTTAGTTATCGCTATTTCGGTCGAAAATATACTAACAATTTAGTAATTTTGTAAGTGCAACCCTCCATTTTCGAATCTCAGAGATTAGAATCATTATGCTCCCGAAGGGGAAAGTCAACATGAAAACTAATCAAGGAGACCCTATCCACATTTAGAGTTCACGGTGTTTCGAATCCTATAACACAGCCCTTCGAAGGGAACGTCGCTCCAGAGCAGACAAGCAGGCGCATTATAGGAATCTCACGGTGTGACCCAATGGAAGAGACCGTGGGATTTGTTGTCACATATCCCTCACCACTTACTATGAACTACTTCCCCTATTCACCTTGATATTGATCCATGCAAACACTCTTCGAAGGGAGTCCGCTCCTATGCACGGCGCAAAGCCCTGCATGGACCTCACTGTGTGAACTCTTAGGGACGCTAGAGGCTAAAAGTACACTACTTCTCTCTAGCTGAAGTGTTCTATAATGGTTTTAAGGTTATTTAACTACTTTAGGATTTTATTCAAGCTAACTTTAAACAAATCCTAAGTCTAGGTGAAACATCCGAGCATAACCATTATATCGGATTTTAACCTACGATGTCTAGGTCATAAACTAGTTTTATTACCTCACATCTCTCAAACATGCCCAGAAAGCTAGGTTAAATTAGGCTCAAGAACTGATTACGATCTCCAGGTAGGAGGTGTTTCGTAAACCGTCAACTTAATAACCTCCAAACCTTAGTCATCTTATTTGACTTGTTGACAATATCTAATCAGGTGAGCTTCTTATAACCAGTTTTATAAGATATCGACCTAATTCTACAAATAAGGTAGATATTTTTAACCTAGGTGAGCATGCAAGTTATCTTTGTTATAGATTTTAAAAGTCTAGTTTTATAACACTTATAAAAGAACTAGGATAAACTATAACAAACAACTAACCAACAAACAATATATAACAATTATATAAAGAAATTAATTAATATAGATTTAAATTTATTTAACTTTTAATTAAATCATATTTAATTCAGTTAAATAATTAAATAATTAATTAATTTCATTAAATCACATTAAAATTAAAATTAATATAATTAATATAATTAATTAATTAATCAAAATTAATTAATTAATTAATTAATCAAAATTAATTAATTTCCATATTAATTAATTAACATGCATAATATACATTATAACAATTATAACATAATTTCAATGCATGAACATGTTAACCTATGGTGAAATTTTAAATCTATATGGCATACTTTATGCACATACAAATTAAAAGAATAATTAAAACATACATCACATGCATAATTAATTAAACACCCTAAAATTGACTGGTTTTGGCTCCTAAATTAAGCTAAGGACTAAATTATTACAATAATAATTTGATGAAGTACATTAGAGTTTTCGAAAAACTCGAACAGACTGAAAAACCACCAAAAATCCACTAAACCGGCCCAAAATTCATTGAACCGGTCCAATAACCCAACATTTGGGCTTGAACTGGCCCAAAATCACACCAGGCGCACGCGGGTCAGGGAAATCGGGTCAAACCGGGTCGGTTGGGTTTAAAACGGGTGCGTGAGGACCCGAATCAGGCGAACGTGGACCGGATCAGATCCGATGGAAACCGGTCGGGCGGGGCGGGCGGACCCGGTCAGACGCGGGCGGGCGCGGGTTGGAGCGGTCGAAAGCGTGGCAGCGCCATGTCGCGCCACTTGTCAGCTTCTGGGCGCGCGCGAGGGAGTAAACTGGGTCGAGTGAGCGATGGGCCTGGGCCGTGGGCCGTGGGCTACGCGCTAAGCTTGGGCTTCAAGCGGGTCGCGTGTGGGTTTTCGGGTCGGGTCTAGAGTCTGAAGCCTATATTCGGGTCTGTCATTTTATTTTCTCCATTTTTTCTGCTTTTCTCTCTCCCGGTTGATGAAATTACATCCTAATTTCAACTCTAATGCCTCCATAAAAATTACAGACTCTTTGAAATAATAAATTAAGCCACAAAATGGCTAATTACAATAATTATTACAAACAACAAGCTTAATTTAATTTCCCAAAACAATAATATATCAATTTTAGTTCAACACATAATTTATCTAATAAATTGACAAAATCCCACCATATGCAATTGAGTAAAATTAAGCATGCTCTGATACCACATGATGGAAACGGTAGACATGAGCAGCGGAATTAGGATCAAATTTTACTCTAATTACAACTAAACACTTTAGTGATAAACATGCATCACAACCCTAAAAAGAAATAAAATAGGGTTAATATGATTCAAATAATAATAATAATAATAATAATAATATGAATAAGATTTATAAATAAACTATAGGTTAAAATTAATATGTATCGACTCATATTTGAATTATAGATCATATGAGAGATCTAAACCATTGGTCATATTATATATGATATAATATAAAATTTATATTATATGAGATATAATATGAATTAAATTTATATTAAATTTATTTTTTAATATAATTTTAATTAATAAAATAACTTCTAAAGGAGTTATTCTACGTGAGAGAGAGGGAGGAAGTTATTTGATAACTTTCCCCCTCTATTTCTCTTAAAAATGGTTAAGATTATACATATCAGATAATCTTATCTCCATACTCTACATTTTGACACTCTCTATTCCAAAAAGAAATAGAAATCTCTTTCAAAATCTTTCCCTTTCACCAAATCAAATTACAGAAGCCCACAACTCTCTGTTGATTTTCACCTTGAGAATAACCAAGAAGACTTTGTGGTGTTCTTGGGAGATTTGAGAAGTTCTTGGGAGATTCGAGGTGTTCTTGAGATCTACAAAGGTTAGTAATTTTTTTCTTTTCCTCCTTAGAAGCATGTTTAATGATGTTTTTTTTTTTAAATTTCAAATTAAGTTTCATTTGCACGACATCCATACGCTTTCGCTATGGGAATTCCATTCCTTTCAATGCATATGTTATATATAATCTTCTGCTAGTAGTGCATTTGTCTACTTTTACTTCTAAATTATATTACATACACATTCATGTAATTGATATATATGCAACAATGAACCTGAAGTTCATTGATCCAACTATAATTTTATTTGACATGAGAGTCATTCTGGGTCAATAATGAAAATAATGATTGAAAATATACATTGACATCTATTGAAGAACTAGAAGATCCTTCCATGTAATAAATTGTCAAGGTCTATTGTTCTCAAGAGGTTAATTATCAAACTCTCACTAGCGAAAATTGAAATTGAATCTCTCATGCTTTTGGAAGAGATTCATGGTTCTTAATTCTTGTTGGCACATTTTGTTGATGGTTAAAGATATACTTACTATTTCGTTTTGAGAATGCTAATGAGTTTGCATTTCAAACATTTGATAATTGATTGAGATAAGTGAATAAACATCTTGTTGCTTATATTTGAATAGAAAAGATTCTAAATATGTATGAGATCATGTTTAAGATGATGGAACAATTAAACCTTGGATGGGTGATATATTTACTATGCAATTTACTAGTTCTTATTAATGAGACAATTTTTCCAACATTGGAGAGAGAAATTAAGAAAATGTTGGAAAAATAAATTGAATGAAATGCATAATTATTATCTCATTTGGATAACTCATGTGTAAATCTTAAAAACCAAATGCAGATGCATTTACAGAATATTTACAATTGTAAGCAAGTGACCGAATAATAGTAAGTGCAACAAGTTGTCAATACTACGCATACTACACGTTTGAAGCGTGATAGGCAAATGAGTTCCAAAGATAAAGTTCCTTGAAGAAGAAGTAGTTAATTAATGCCTCGGTTAAGAAATTAATATTCTAGAAGAAATCTTGAATATGAGTACTATAAGAATCTTAAAGTAAATAAGGGTAGTAAAAATATCTCGATAAAATTATATGTCATGACAAGAAAAATATGGAACCATACTTAAATAACTTAATAACATTTTTTTAATACAATGTTGCTCAACAATATTATTTATGAAAATAAGTAATATGTACTTAGACATATGGTACAATGTCGCGATACAGAAATGATTGACTTGTGTGAAAAGAAACAATCCAATCAAAATAAATTTACTTTTCAAATCATGAGAATTAGTAGTTCAAACATTAGAAAATGTCAAACATGCGAGATACGGGTATTTGTAATAAGAAAAACAAATAGAATAAGGGTGAATTATAAAAACCAAGACAAATTCCACAATAATATTGTAAAGAACTGGTATTGGTTATGCGAAGAGACATGTTTTTTCATGGTGGATACAAATACCAGACTGTGTATCTAAAATATTTGATTGTGTATGAAAAAAAAAACTTAACATACACCTTATGGATGTAGTCATTATACATTTATATGAATTTATTAATAATTATATCCTTGAAGGATTAAAGGCACCAAAAGTATATGATTCAAGTATTAGAGAATTATAAGACATTCTAGACGAATATAATCATCTTATTAAATTATTGTTGATATGAGGTATAAAGATAACCTCTATTTGTCAATATGTTTTTAACAGAAATCCCAACTTGAAATTTATTATATATTGTTGATGATTTAGTAGAAACTCATGAATAGATTTCAAAGGCAATATAATTTCTCTAAAAAAAAATTGAGAGTTATGTTTCGCCTTAGCTTGCCAATGAACTAGTTATATCATTAAATTTTCCTAGGGTGGTTCATTATCTTGGCCGTGTGAAAATAAAATTATCTATTATTAGAAAGGTAATGAAGAACTTGAGGTCTTGAAGAACCATAATTTTGAGGAATAAGTGCACTTATATCTTTACTAGTTTATACACTACATGTTGTAATATAAGTAATTTTGGTACATAAAAAAATAATATTTCTCCAAAGATAGTGAAGTAGAATTAAACTATGTTATGTTTAATTTGAGAATTAACTCACGTGAATTTATTTTATTCTAATAGATCTAATTGTGATCTAGTTCATTACGAAGATACAGGTTATTTATTCTAATTCATGCAAGCTAGATCTTACACAAGTTAGTTAACATATAGAATATTTTTTTTAATATTATGGCAGCTTATGAAGCAGATCATAAAGTTTAGAACAACTACTTTAAATCATGCTGAAATATTGATGATGTACAAAACTAGCTAATAGTGTTCTTATATGATGACAAAACATCAAATGATGAAATCAATATTCAACAAAATTCTTCAAAAGACAACTTAGTAGACTTATTTACAAAGGCATTACCCACATCAATATTTGACAAGTTGAAGCACAACATGGAAATGTGACGACTCGGAGAACTCAAGTGATGTACTCGTGAGGGAAGTAAAAATACTGCACTCTTTTTTTTCTTGACTATGATTTTTTCCATTAAGTTTTTCTAGTAAGGTTTTTAATGAGGTAGTTATTAAATTATACAAAATAATGTTGTTGAGTATGAAATTTTGGCCAATTAAATTTTGCCACATCATCACAACAAATATTGTGGCAATTATATTTTTATTGGATTTTGATAATTAAGTTTACTCAACCCAACCCAACTAAAGCCCAAGTCCTAGAAGCAAATGGGTCCAAGTCCAAGCCCAACAAACAAATGGGCTAAAGCCCAAGTCCAAGAAGCAAATGGGCCCAAGCCCATCAGTAGATGAAATTTCTCTATAAATAAAGACCTTTGTCATTCATTTGGGAGGTATTTGGTTGAAAAAAGAATTGAAACTCTGAAATACTGAAACTATGAAGAATTGAATATTCAAACTTCTTCAAACTTCTACAAGCTCTCAAGACGTGCAAGTTCGTATCAACCTCGATATCAACAACTTCTGAAAGATTGAAGACTTTGAAGATTAAACTTTTATTGGATTCTAGAAGATCGAAGTTCAAATAGACTTGCAACTACAACATCCTAAAGACCGAAGATCAAGAAGTTCTAAGATTTAACTTGTATTTGAGAGAAAGCATCAAAGGAGTAGATAATAGAGATTGTATCCGCTATATTCATCAATATACAAAGTTCAATTCCACGAAATACATTTCTTCTAAATCTCGTGTGAACAAATGTATTCTTTTTCCTTCACTAGGATTTTTTTTCTATTGGACTTTTCATAGTAAGGTTTCAACGAGACATTTATTTTATGTAATATGGGTATAAGAGAGAGTATTATAAAATATAATTATATATGATGAATGTAGATATCCATAACCTATCTACGTTACCAATTGTTATATAACTATCATTCAATTCCAATTCGTAACATCGAACCTATTGAATTCTATATTCTAACCTATACCATCATATGTCAAGGTGTATAGTGTCTTTGTAATACACACGACAATTGAGTTCAATTGTCTTGTCTACTTCATCTCTTCTTTATTCTTCCAGTTGTAAATTTATAACATAATATAATCTATAGTATATATAAAAGCTTGGATGAGGATAAATTTTTTTCCATTTCTTTAGAAGTAGCTTATGTAATTTGGTAGATGACAATGTTGTCTTTTTTTCTCTCATAATTTAATTATGCTAATTGAAGAAGGAGTTAGATAATTTTATGAATTAATTAGGCTAGTAATAACTAATAGCTTAAGAAAATTGAAAGTTTTTCCAACTTCTAATAACTTAAGAAAATCGAAAGTTTTTTCAATTTCTAATAGCTCAAGAAAAACAGAAAGTCTTTTTTTTTACTTCTAAAATGCAAATAATGAATAATTTATTTACCTTATCAGCTAATTATGCTAATTGTAATTAATAAACAATTTTATAGCTAAGGAAATCAAAAAGTCCATCTTTTAAATGAAAAGAATTAATAATACATTTAAATATTGATTTTTACATAAAATACAATGAATGAACCTTTATAAATTTTTAAATATGGATGGAAGCCCCCTTTTCTACATCCACTTTGCACACAATTTGGATAGCCTTCCAAATAAGAAGAAATATCTCAATTTCATTGTATCTTTCAAGTACTAGGTTGTTTATTTCCTTTCTATTTTTTTAATTTATTTTTTTGGTTTTTTATGCTTCTATTGATGAATTATCTCATCAATTGATATGTTTAAGAATATCTATATGTACAAGAAAGCTTTGGATTTGCCACATTCCCTTAATTTATGTTTTTTAATTCATTCATTAAATATCTTTTTAAAAAGTTTATAGAATTTAGTATAGTAAACCAATATAGTATAGTTAACTTAGTTTTCAAACGATTGCAAGTAGAATAGCAATCTTATAGAACTATTTATAGTTTAATCTTAAACCTAAGTTGTAATGGAAAATGAATCCAATATCACGTATTAAGAACTAATAGTCAAAGTAAAGCAGTATTGTTTGGTTGAAAGTACCATTCTAATTTCTATTTTAATTCAATCTCTGACTTCAAACAAAGCCTTCCTTTGCTCCCGGTCTTTGGTCTTCGGGGCGAAGCTTCTTAAGCTCCACAACGCGGTGGCTTCCGTCTGCCGGTGATGGCCGACGACAAAGCGCCGATCACGATCGCCACCAGGGATAGAGAACGAGATATAGAGCTTCTAATTCCCGTCGCAGCCTCGCCTAAGGACGATGCCTCTTGCAAACCCTCGTCATCTTCATCATCCTCGCAACAGACTGGACGCGAGGTATTCTTCACTTCTCTTTAATTTTCATTTTCTGCTTGTTGGAAGCTATCAGTGGTATTGCTTGTTTGATTGAAAATATATGTTTGTCGCACTCTATTTTTGGTTCAGTTTCGCTTCTTTCTAATCATTTCAATTATTTTCAGTCGTCTTTTTTTTCTCATGCTTACTGTTGCCTGGTGGATTGCCTCTGTCATGGTGTGAGCATGAACTGATATTTATTTACTTTAATTGTTCACTCTACTATGTTTTGTGCGTTAGGAGTTTTACGCATTTGGAATTCTCAAGGTGCTTCTCCACTGTAGGGTTTTAAATATTCAACTGATTAAATCACTAGTTCTGAAATTGTGGTCATCAGTGGCTTCCTATCAAAGGCGGAGTTTACTTAATGAGTTAAGAAGATGGTTGGAACTGTTGCTGAATTGATCTCAATTTTGTTAAATTTTTTTAAAATACGCATCTTTTGATGCATCCTCCACATGTCAGGTGGACTAGGACTCTTATCTCTAAACAATCTGTATTTTAATCTTTATCACTTTCCTGCCATCCCGAATGCCGAATTTAAATTCCTTCATTCATTTGTAGCTCTTGAATGCATTTACACCCGTTACATGCCACAAAGAAAATCTCCAAACGGGTCTTCTTGCTATGGATGTGTTCAACACTGAACTTAATTATTAGAGGGAGAATGTTGAAATCTTTTCTTGCTATGCATCAAGCTTATGTTGGCTTTTCTGTCATATAAAATAGGGATAACCAATTACTTGATATTTAAATCATCAATCTGTGATTATTTTCTATCACCTGTGGTGGGTTCAAATATCTACTTTATCTACTGTGCAGACATTTTACAGAGTCTTTAGGAGCTGGGCCTCAAAAAAGTTCATGACCGGATGGTTTGTTATTTATTCTTTTCTCTGTATTTTCTGCCAATCAATGTTTTTGACGCTTGGACAAAGTGTCATATGTTCATTTGATATGGGTAAAGTTTCATGCATATGCATTGTAGTCAAGCCATTATTGCTAACATTGCACTTTCAGGCTGCTGTTTGTAAACTGCACTTAAAAATTACTCTCTTTCACAAGAGAGCTGTTAGTTACTCAGAAATTACGTTTGGCAGGATGATAAGTTTTTAATTTGTCATTGTGCTAAGTACTAATTGATGATAGTGTTTTAATATCTTTACACCCTATCATCTGGCTGTTTTGCAGTGTTATTTTGTTTCCAATTGCAATAACTTTCTATATAACATGGTGGTTTATTCACTTTGTGGATGGATTTTTTTCTCCGATTTATGCTCAACTTGGAATTGATATCTTTGGTAAGCAATCTTTATCACTTAAGAGCTAACACTTCTTCCAAACCCATTCAATCCATGTGGAATTTATTTAATATGAATTTGATCTGCTACCTACAAGTACATGAGTGATTATTTTTTGTTAGTGATATATAATTAAATTTTCTTTCAACCACTAACTTAAGATTTTGGGTGAATTGGTGATTTAAGATTTTTATTTACCTCCATCACCATCTGTTTTCTTTTTGCTCTCTTGCTTCTCTCATAAGTCATATGTAGACTGGTAGTATTGACAAAAAATATTCAAATGCCCATCTTTTCAATTGATTAAACGAAGCTATTAAATTGTAAATTTCAAATTTCTTACCATTAGCTTGTTCTCCTTTCTTGAAAAGGTCTTGGATTTGCAACATCTGTAACATTCATCTTCCTTGTTGGGGTGTTCATGTCATCATGGTTGGGTGCTTCTGTTCTGGCCCTTGGAGAGTGGTTCATCAAGCGCATGCCATTTGTTCGTCATATTTACAATGCTTCTAAGCAGATTAGTTCAGCTATTTCACCAGGTACAGCTTCATAAGTATATTTGTTTTTAGCATGGTCAAGTTTATGTATGAACCATCAATAATCTTGTGATTATCTATTAGATCAAAACACCAAAGCCTTCAAGGAAGTTGCCATCATTAGGCACCCCCGTGTTGGTGAATATGCATTTGGGTTCATCACTTCAACTGTCACTCTTCAGGTATGTTATTTTCTGCTTCAATTCTTTTGAGAAACATTCTGCCTAGGAGATAGTTTGGGGACACCTAGACTTGTCAACACTTTGATATTTGTTGGATATTTAATAAACCTCATTACATTGTTTGTGTGTATATTACACCCTCACACACAATAAAAAGGTATTGATGTAATTTGATAAGAAATGTAGGATTTTCTTATTGAAGCATATAATTGCAAAAATATTCTATTTTGATAATTCTTCATAGGCACGACTGATTTGATGATTTATATTTTGCTGGCTGTGGAATGGAATATTCCTGTTCATGAACATTTATTACAATATATTCTAGAATTACATATATTCATCGGAGCATTCTACTTTTTTGGTTTCATACTGTGTTATTGTTAGGCTACTAACACTGATTTGGACCGAAAACACTATAACAATGGCTAAACAGAGGCGGTACTTTGATTTGCTTTATTTATATACAAGCCGAAATGATTACAACATCACAATATGAAAAGAAATCAACAAAGAACAACAAAGAAAAGAACATACCAGTCTCCTTTGATAGAAAGAGACCCTTGCGGCTACAGCAGCCTTACACCTTAAGAAGATAAAAAAAATACCCTAGCTACCCAATACCTAACAATAGCTATTTATAGACTCACCTATCTTTCCGCTCAGTGGGCCCTACCCTGCACGATCTTCCTTCCAATCATCCTTCATTAATACTATCCGGTGCAGTTACCTTTCTACCCCTCCTCCTATAGGTGTGGATAATTGGGGGCCTTACAATACCCCTTGGCTCCAAGTTCACCTTGTCCTCAAGGTGAAAGGTGGGAAATTGTTGATTCATTCGGTAAACTGCTTCCTATGTAGCCTCAGTCTCGGGTAGCTCTTTCCATTTCACCAACCATTCATTGGCTCCCAGTTTAGTATTCCAACGGATCCCCAGCACGATCTCAGGTCTTAATTGTAGTTCAAAGTCTTTCGTCAGGACTGATTGTTGTATTTGCACCACTTGCTGTTTCCCCAGTTTCAGTTTAAGTTGGGAAATATGGAAGACATCATGAACAGAGGCTTCGGGAGGTAATTGTAGTCTATACGCCACTTCCCCAATTTCTTCAATGATCTTATATGGTCCATAGAATTTAGGAGCCAACTTCTCAAATCTCTTCCGTGCTAAAGAACGTTGCCTATATGGACGAAGCTTGAGATATACCTCATCTCCCACCTTGAACTTAAGCTCTCTCCTTTTTGAGTCGGTCATTTTCTTCATTCGGTTCTGCGCTATGTTCAAGTTTTCCTTTAGAGCATTCAGGGCTAAATCCCTCTCTTTCAACATTTGTTCCACTTCATTGTGAGGAGTCTTGTTGTTGCCATATGATATCAGGGGGGTGGGGGGAGGGATTGGATCTTGTGGAAGCATGAAAGGTCGTGTTATACCATAATTCTGCCCAAGGAATGAATTTATTATTCCACTTATGAGGCTGTTCATTACAAAAACACCTCAAATATGTTTCTACACAGCGGTTTACCCGTCCGTTTGTAGGTGGAATGCTGTACTTCTTTTTAGGGGTGTCCCCATGTTAGCAAATAGTTCTTTCCAAAAATTGCTAAAGAAAATTTTGTCTCTGTTGGATATGATTGACTTGGGTATTCCATGTCTACTCACTACCCTATCAATAAACACTTCGGCCACTTGCTTGGCAGTAAAGGGGTGTCTCATGGTGATGAAATAAGAGTATTTGCTTAGCCGGTCTACTACTACCAAGATCACATTCATTCCTCCTGCCTTAGGTAATCCTTCAATGAAGTCCATGGACCATTACTCCAAAATTCTTTCAGGGATTGGAATTGGCTGCAAAACTCCAGCCAGTTTAGTTGCTTCCAACTTATTTCTCTAGCATACCTCACACTCCTCTACATATTTTTTTACATCAGCTTTCATGCCCTTCCAATAAAGTTCCCCAAACATTCTTTTATAGGTCCTCAAGAATCCTGAGTGGCCTCCTAAAATTGGGTCATAAAACGTATGTAGTAGGGTGGGAATCAAGGAGGATTTCTTGGACAGAACTATTCGTTTCTTATACAGTAGGTTTCCATTAATCCATTGGAATTTACTAGACTCATCAGGATTTTCCTTTAATTCTTCGATGATTTCCTTGAGATCCTCATCTAACTCGACTTCCTTCTCAACCGCTTCCATGTTAACAATACCCGTGGTGAACATACTCCTCAATTCTAGTGGCTGTTCTATTCGGGAGAGGGCATCGACTGCTTTGTTTTGTAACCCCGGTTGATAAAGTATTTCGAAGTCGTACCCTAGGAGTTTAGTCAACCACATCTGGAACTGGGGTTGCACTTCCCTCTGATCTAAAAGAAATTTGAGGGCTCTCTGATCTGAGATGATTGTAAACTTCCTTCCCAAAAGGTAATGTCTCCACTTTTGTACTGAAAGGACTACTGCCATCAATTCCCTCTCATATATGGATTTGGTTTGAGCTCTGGATAAAAGTTTCTGACTAAAAAAAGCTATGGGGTGGCCATTTTGAGATAGAACTGCCCCTAGAGCAATCCCGGAAGCATCCATTTCAATGATGAAGGGTAGGTTCCAGTCCGGTAGGGCTAATACGGGTAAGGTTGTCATGGCTAACTTCAACTTATTAAATACCTCCATTGCTTCTTCACTCCATAGGAATGAATTCTTTTGCAATAGCTTGGTCAAAGGGCCTGCAATCTCCCCATATCCCTTGACGAATCTTTTGTAGTATCCAGTTACATCTTTGGACTGGGGCAATTTACCATGTCCTTAATCTTTTCTTCATTTGCCTCTAACACCCTTACTGGATATTAGATGTCCCAAGTATTGGATCTGCGAGTGAGCTATCACGCTTTTTTTTTTTGTTGGCGAAGAATTAATTATCCCTCATTACTGCAAATACCATGCCCAAATGCTTCTCATGCTCCGTGAGGTCCGTGCTATACACAAGTATATCGTTAAAAAAAACCAATACACATCTTTTGAGAAAAGTTTTAAATACCTAATTCATCAATGATTGGAAAGTAGCTGGTGCGTTGGTGAGGCCGAACGACATGACCAAAAACTCATAGTGTCCCTCATGGGTCCTGAATGCAGTTTTTTCAACGTCTTCTTCCTTCATCCGTATCTGATGATACCCTGATTTAAGATCCAGTTTTGAGAAGACTTAGCCCCGTGCAACTCATCTAATAATTCCTCTATCACAGGTATTGGAAATTTATCAGATACGGTTACTTGGTTTAATTTCCTATAGTCAACACAAAACCTCCACCCTCCATCTTTCTTTCTAACCAGCAAAACGGGACTAGAGTAGGGGCTGTGACTGGGTTGGATTATCCCAATTTGGAGCATCTCGGTTACCAACTTCTCAATTTCTTTCTTCTGGGTGTGACCATACTTGTAGGGTCTCACGTTGATAGGTTTTTGTCCAGGCAACAACAAAATACGATGGTCAACTTCTCTCTTAGGTGGTAACCCCTTAGGTTCTTTAAATAAATCTATGTATTGCTTTAGCAGGAATTGAATCATTGGGGACTCCTCCTCATCACCCTTCACCCTCTGTTCTTCATCGGATTCCTCATCCCTCTCTTCCTCATAGCTTTGCAGTTCTAGTAAGAAGCCTTGATCCTCCTCTTCCCATGTTTTTTCTATGGTTTTCAAAGAACATTCAGCTCTAATAAGTGAAGGATCACCCTTGAGGGTAATCTATTTTTTCCCCATCCAAAATGTCATGGTCAGGGATGGCCTATGTATCTTCATGGTTCCAGTTGTATCCAGCCATTGCATTCCCAAGATGAGATCCACATTCCCGAGTTCAATTGCTAAAAAATCCGCCACAATTGTGATCTCCTTTAGTTTCAGTTCTAATCTCTTACACATCCCTCTCCCTTGGCATCTTGTACCATCTCCGATAGTGACCCCGAATGGAGTACTCTTCTCTAGTGCTAATCCCATTTCCTCAACAATCTTGTTGTGTATGAAGTTGTGGGTGGCCCCGCTATCAATCAGTACCAGTACCAGTACCAGTACTTCCCTCCCTTTGATTTTACCCTTTAGCTTCATGGTTCCTTTACTTGTTAGTCCATGTATTGCTTTCAACTCAATTTCGGTTCCCTCCTCTAATTTAATCTGTTTCAATTCTAACACATCCTCATTAGACGCCTCTGTTCTACTTTCCTCTTCTAGACTTTCTTCTTCATTCATGATAAACAACATCAACTCTCGTTTTTCCTCCATTTTGCATCGGTGTCCCGGTGAATACCTTTCATTGCATTTAAAACACAGACCCTTGTCGAGTCTTGCTCTGAATTCTGCATCAGATAAACGTTTCACTGATGGTTCACTCTTCTGGTAGTTGCCTCTAATGGGAATTGTTACCTGTTTCAAAGGAAATTCTGTTTTCCTGGTTGTTCCCTTTTCAACTCCTTCTGGAACTTTGCCCGTGCTCCCCTCTCCTTTTTTGTGATTCGTTCCTACCCATTCCGCCTTGGACCATTTCAGGGTTAAATCTCTATCGTTGACCAATTGTGCTTCTCTCATACACTCTTTCAGAGTTTGCGGATTGCGGCTCACCACTTCAACATGGAAAGTCAGCTCTAACCCGGTCAGGAACGCGCCCCTTAATACACTCTCTGTTATGTGGGGCAGGGGTGCCAAATAATTAACAAATTTCTTTACGTAATCGTTGTAGGACCCATCCTGTTGAATTCTGACCAGTCTTGCCACTAAACTCTTTTGGCCGGTGTCTTTAAAGAATTTGAACATCCTTTCCTTCAAATCCTCCCACGATTCCACCTTCTTCCTATTATGTGCTATCTGTACCAGTCTACCTCATCTTGTCCAAAGCTTACTACTGCCACCTTGACCTTCTCTGTTTTGGGTAAATTATTAATTTCAAAGAAATGCTCTGCTCTGTAGACCCAAGATCCCGGGTTTTCTCCCAAGAACATCGGCATTTCCAGTTTCTTATATTTGCTGCGGTCGACCATGGTCAAGTTCCCTTCATTGATTGTATCAGTTTCCTCGGCCTTTTCCTTTAGTTTCATGACCGATCCATCGGGGGTCCCAGACTCCTCTTTTTTTTTTGTAGCTATGTGTCACGTGGTTATTTTGTTCCCTTAACCAATGTGCGGCACAAAGGTGTTGTGGATGCACCAATGTAAGCCTTAGAAGAGATAGGACTTGTTAGAACACTTGAAAAAGAAGGAAATTCGTAGGTAAGAAGTAGGCAAGAGTTGTAGACAAGGTGTTTGATGAAATGCTTAAGAGAGCTTTATTGATGATTTCCCAAGGATGATTACAAATGAACCCCTTTGGGGTATTTATAGGAGTGTACAATCGAGAATCAAGCCATAAACAGCCTTACAAGGTCGGCAAAAATATTCCAGCACATTCCCGAGCGCTCATGACACTGTCTGGAAGCTTCTGGAGCCGTCTGGGGCCATCTGGGGCTGTCTGGTGTCACAATTGTAGCGTTTCAACCTTGAGACGGACGATTGTGCGGCAGTTGTTCTAACTCGATGAACAAGTCAGCCGATCAAAATCCGAAAGTTGTGGGTAACGTCGACGTATGTCGTAATCTTCCTTAGCGTTTTTGGGAAATTTATTTATAAAACGCGGGAAAGAAAGAAATACATTGAAATAGACGTTACAATAAGCATTAAAGACTGTCAATTGCAAGGAAAAAGGGTTGCTTGCATAGAGTACAACTAATGCTTGGGCGGGGATTCAACTAGTATGCCTCCCCTATAGTACATTTTGAACATTTTCAGCTCTGGTAGGCTTGCATTGAAAATGCCGAAACGTCACACCCAAGCTTTATGACTTCAAATGAAAAGCAAATGCCTAAACTAAATATTGTGCTTAAAGATAAGATAAATGGGAGCTAATCGGAGCATATAACCAAAGGTAAACACACTTTGGAAAAATATGTCCGTGACACACTCCCCCATTTAAACAGTTGACGTTCCCGTCGACTGGCAAAGCTGGAATCCTTCGATCTTTTGCTTTCACGGTCTTGGTACGTCTTCCACCTGCTTCTTCCACGAGGAGGCTCTTCCACTTCACCATGAACTTGTGTCTCCCCCCGTGGGTCTTCTTCTTTTCTTTTTCCTCGCTTCCTTAGCAAGGACTTCCGCTAGTTCCTCGCGTCTTCTCACGAGGCGATGATCTTGGTGTCTTCACAGTTGAGTCAGTTCAGGTCGCCATGTGACGTTGACCTGGTCTTCCACACGAAACCAAAGGGGGCGACGCTTCCTATCCACCCACCTTTCGACCGCCTTGAGGCTTCCTTTATATCGGCCCGAATGATGTCTGACCCCCACTTCCACTTCTTTGTAATGCTACGAGTCTGAGGACCCTGCTTCACATAGAGGAAATCAACAAGTCGCGACAACACATGTTGTCTACCACCAACACTCACTGTTGGACTTTTATCAGTACTCTTCAAACTCGTGCCCTTTTGAGTGACGGAGTTCTTCTGCATGGATTCTTTTGGCGCGTCTCGCAATGAACCATCAGCTTGACATGCCGATGTACGAGTCGACCTATATGGAACCCCATGATTGCTCCTCTTACTAAAGGCCTCAATTGCCCGATTACTCACCCCTTTCCTACGTTCTGACCCAAAATCAAGCTTGAGCACATCTCTCTTTCTCCTTGCTTGATTCGAAGTCAGATTCGGCTTACTGAAAGTGCTGGCAACATCGTTGTTCATCTCTCTGACAAAAGTTGATCTATGGGAATACTGTCTCCCATCCCTCAGACCCTGTACTACGGTAAGCGCTTCTTCTTCAAACACCGTATAATTGATTTCTGTGGCACTCTTCTTCTGACTCTCAAATGCGATGGGGTGTCCACCTTACACCAGGGCACCACTCAACGCACGATTAGACGCCTCAGCGTACGCTTCGACAGGTTGGGTCACACTCACGGACCCAAGAATTGGCCCTCTCCTCGGGGCTTGCTTCGGAACACGGCTGTCCATATCCAACCGTTCTCCCTCTTCTTCACGTAAAAAGTTTCGTACTTGAAACAAAACTTTTGCAGGTCTAGTGCACCCTGCACTCGACAATCTCTGCGACTGTCTGCGGAGTCCAGTTGACTCTGACTGTGCCATACGACAATTATTCTTCGTAGGCAATTCTGACATGGGCAAACTATCATGTTTCCCATCACGACATTTCTCCACGACACATCTTATGTCTTCCTTAACACGACCCTCCCTCAGTTGCATGGCCGAGATCATTCTCAGTCCTTTGGGTTGCCGAAGGTCTGTCTGCACAACGGTGGGGGTAGACCCCGTGATCACCAGACATCTAGCTGCAGGCATCATGATCACTTGATGTCCGAGAAGGAATTCCATTCCGAGAACTACATCAAAGTCATCCATGCCTACAACTACGAAATCAACAAAACCGCTCCATCCTCCCAACTGTATCACCGCTCGTTTCACTACTCCAACGACGGGTAGAGCTGTAGAGTTACGGCCTTCATCTTTCCCGTATCCTTCTTCCAACGAAGGTTTAGTCGTCTAGCTTCGGCCACCGTTATAAAATTATGAGTTGCACCAGAGTCGACCATAGTGCTCCTTGCACGCTTTCGGTTGATCCAGATGTCAACATATATCAGACCCCCTTTCGTACGTCCACTTGTCTCCCCCGCTCTCTTCTGAAGGGACGACAAGAGTCTTATGGCTCCCACTCTGACATTTTGGATTTCCTCCACTTGCCCATCTTCCTTCTTTGGTTGACTCAGCTGGTCCTCTGAATCCGCAGCCAAAGAGGCTTGAAAGGCATAGAAGATCGATTTATCCGGGCATTCCCTTGTCAGATGTGGCCCGTTACATATATAGCAACTGATGGGACGATTCGACGTGTTTGTACTATCACGTCTTTTCCAAGTGTCCCTTGTGTTGGACTGGGAAGGCTTGCGGTCTCTACCGTGACTTCTGTTTTCACTGGCAGCCTTGGGAGAATTCGGTCGGCTGTTTCTATCTCTTCCAGGTGAAGAGCTTTGATGACGTCTCGTCTCTTGAGAATCACCAGACAGATCGAACAAACGTTCAGCTATTGCATAGGCTGACGTGAGGTCTTGAACTTTCTGCTCATACAGCTTAGTCCTTGCCCACGGCTTCAGGCCTTCGACAAAACTGAAGATTCGGTCATATCGGATATGTCTAACATCAGCCCCGCGAATTGCTTCACATACTCCCGAATGGTTCCAGTGTGTTTTACTTCCCGCAATTTTCGACGAGCCAAAATTTCAACATTCTCGGGGAAAAATTGCGAGCGGATTTCTCTCTTCAAACTATCCCAAGTATCTATGGTGCAACGCCCTTCCTGAATGTCCACATACCGGGATCTCCACCACAACTTTGCATCTTCAGATAGACGCATGGTCGCCAATGTCACTTTGGCTTCTTTCGTATTAGTGTTCGTGGCTTTGAAATACTGCTCAATGTCGAAGATAAAGTTTTCCAGTGCCTTTGCATCCCTTGCCCCACAGAATGGCTTGGGTTCTGGGATCTTTATCTTGCCAACTGTAGTTGCTCCTCCAGCTGGAGCTTGATTTTCCAACGCTCGCATTGTAAGGTTCACCTTCGTGTTCACCTCTGCGATTTCATTTCTAACGACATCCAGGGTGGCTCAAAAATTCTCTGTCATGCCGTTTATCATTTCCATTATGTCCTTCTGAGAGTTATCTAGCTCAATAACTCGTTCTTCCATATGGGCAGCAGCGCCCGACGAACTGTCCCCACGCTCGTAGGTGACATTTCCAGTTCTCCTGATTTGTGACTCTAACGTGTCAACTCTAGCCAACAAATCGTGTATGGGTAATCCGTCCAGGCGACCGGACACCGCATCAACAGCATCGGCTCTCTTGGAAATTTCCTCAAGCCGCTTCTCAAGAAACCGGATGGAATCAGGAACTTCCATCAGGTGGAGCATCTGCTCTTTGATCTCCACCAATCGTTCATCATGGGTCTTACCCGTACGTTTCGCAGCCGACATCTTGTGTCTCAACTGTCGCTCAGCCAACTTAGGCTCTGATACCACTTGTCACAATCGTAGCGTTTCAACCTTGAGACGGACGATTGTGCGGCACTTGTTCTAACTCGATGAACAAGTCAGCCGATCAAAATCCGGAAGTTGTGGGTAACGTCGACGTATGTCGTAACCTTCCTTAGCGTTCTTGGAAAATTTATTTATAAAACGCGGGAAAGAAAGAAATACATTGAAATAGACGTTATAATAAACATTAAAGACTGTCAATTGCAAGGAAAAAGGGTTGCTTGCAAAGAGTACAACTAATACTTGGGCGGGGATTCAACTGGTATGCCTCCCTTATAGTACATTTTGAACATTTTCAGCTCTGCTAGGCTTGCATATGAAAATGCCGAAACGTCACACCCAAGCTTTATGACTTCAAATGAAAAGCAAATGCCTAAACTAAATATTGTGCTTAAAGATAAGATAAATGGGAGCTAATCGGAGCATATAACCAAAGGTAAACACACTTTGGAAAAATATGTCCGTGACACACTCCCCCACTTAAACAGTTGAGCCCATCCGCCGTGCGCGCCCGCCTGCCTGCGTGCCGTCCTTGCGCGCGTGCGCGTCCATGCCATGACAGGGCCGCGCGCGCTTGCCTCGGCATTGGCATGTCATTGGCTTGGCGTGAACTTATTCCTCTTCCTTGGGTCTTTGGACTGCTTGGGACTTGCTTGGCTCCTCTTGGGCAATGATAAGGAGCCTTAATTTGCGATAAATTTGTTGGGTCATTTTTGGGGCGTGACATATGGCTCTCTCTCAGATCCTCAGCCATTCTCTCCATCGATTTCTTCCTCTCTAATAACATCTCCTTCAGACCTATTATCTCCTTCTCTGTTCCATCAAATCTGTCCTCTATTTGTCTCTGTGCCATTAGTCTTGTAACCACCCCGAGCTTTTTTTTTGGGCTCTAATACCAAATGTTAGGCTACTAACACTGATTTGGACTGAAAACACTATAACAATGGCTAAACAGAGGCGGTACTCTGATTTACTTTATTTATATATAAGCCAAAATGATTACAACGTCACAATATGAAAAGAAACCAACAAAGAACAACAAAGAAAAGAACATACCAGTCTCCTTTGATAGAAAGAGACCCCTGCGGCTACAGCAGCCTTACACCTTAAGAAGGTAAAAAAGATACCCTAGCTACCCAATACCTAACAATAGCTATTTATAGGCTCACCTATCATTCCGTCCATTGGGCCCTACCCTGCACGATCTTCCTTCCAATCATCCTTCATTAATACTATCCGGTGCAGTTACCTTTCTACCCCTCCTCCTATAGGTGTGGATAATTGGGGGCCTTACAGTTATCTCTTCTTATAAGTTGTATTTTAAATGAAAATGTTATAATTTGTACTGCGGAAACTTGGTTCATAAGAAGGATCAACTACAACCAATAATACCCTTGTTCCACTTGGACTCACATGGTTATGTCAAGCATGAAATTCATTGACATTAGATATATTCGACGGATCTTTCTACTTTGTGTTGGTTACATACTGTGTTATCTCTTCTTATAAGATGTATTTTAAATGGAAATGTTATAATTTGAAATGCGGAAACTTGGTTCTTAAGGACCAACTACGACCAATAATACCCTTGTTCCACATGGACTCACATGCCATGTTAAGCATGAAAATCATTGACATTGTATGTATAGAAATATGTTATGTTGAATAATTTCTGTATTCATATCTTTTGTAGAAAATGATGTTTTGTTATTATATCTTTGTAACATGTTTTTCGTACTTGTTTCTTTGCATTGTATTGATATATAAGAGTTTATTTACTTTTTAAGGTTTTCATGAATCTATAATTATATCTTAGATTCTTAGTTTTGGTTAAATTTTATATTTAGAAATTTTCATTGTATTGGAAATTGAATGAATGGGGATGGGCTGCCAACAATTTATAGGTAACTTTAAGCAGTGTTTACTTTTAAAGCGTGAGGTACGTTATGAGGAAAAAATGAGTTTTTCTTATCAGGTGTCCAATAAAAGAATAACAATAAATGAATTAGTAGTTTGAATAAGAAGATAATGAAAGGTTAAACAAAAATAAAGGTTCTATTAGGAACCGGAGAAAGTTGAACAGTTTCTAAGGATATCTCTTAGCTTCTTTTTAAAACTTCACAGATAATAAAAGGGCTTCATGAGGCGCTGAGGTCCACACCGATGTGTGCTTTTCAGATTAGTGGCCTAAGCGAGGATTAAGTTGCCAAATATGATTATTTCAATTCAATATATGCTAGAGAGTAGACTACTACTATTTTCTTTTGATTATCTGGATAACTCCATTATGCACTTAAGTCATATCACACCTTTTGCATTTGGCATAAATTATAATGTACTGGTGCTGCAAGGCTTGATATTCTGATCAACCATTTCCCCCTCTAAATGCAGAGCTATTCTGGAGAGGAGGAGCTATGTTGTGTATATGTTCCCACCAATCATCTTTACATTGGCGATGTTTTTCTAGTCAACTCTCAGGATGTGATTAGACCAAATTTATCAGTTCGGGAAGGAATTGGTAAGTTTTCTTTTTATGTCATCTTCAGAATCACCATGACAGTTTTTCCTGAATTACGCATGAACTAAATGCCCCTCATCTCTTCATCCCTCAAAAATAAAAATAAGTAGGGTTGTGTGAGGCCCCCGATTATTCACACATATTTGAGGAAGGGTAAAAAAGGGAATTCATCAGCTATTAATGAGAAAGAATGATTGGCGAAAGAGATCGTGCAAGGTGGGCCCCACTGGGAAGAATTTTAGGAAGACTATAAATAGTGATTGATAGAGAGAGGGTAGCTAGGTTTTATTTTGTCATCTTTATGATAGGTAGGCTGCTGTAGCCGTAAGAGGGTAACCTTTTGTTAAAGGGTGCTGGTATGTTCTTTTGCTGCTTTCTTTCCTTGTTATCTTTCTTTATTGTTAATTGTAAACATCTTTTGGCTTATACATAATAAGTAAAGGATATCAGACTACCGCCTCTGTTTAGCCATTGTTGGGTATTTTATTTGATATTGGGTTGGTAGCCTGACAGGTTGATTAGGAAATTATCTTTCTTTTTAAGAGGACATGAATGGTAGCTTTGTAAGAGTACATAACAACAAAATCTAATTATTTAAATTGCAGAAATCGTTGTGTCTGGAGGCATGTCGATGCCACAGATACTATCCATACTGGATTCAGATATTCGACCAATTGATAGTAGAAGATTGACTAGAAGCTGACTCTGAAGAGATGTACCATTGCTGGCTGCTAACAGTCAATATAAAATCTTGGGGACACCATTGCAGTTGTCGGAGACTCAGAGTAGTTACCACCTTCTGGGCATCATTACCTTAGCCATTGAACCGTACTTGTGGTACAAATTTGATTCTTGTAGTTGAATTTAGTGTTATATCATGAAATGTTGGGTAGGGGTGAGTACTTGTTGATCCGGGATAGGAATTGGGTGTGCATTAGAAATTTTAGCTTCATATTCTAATTCAATCGAGAATGTATACTTTCTTGTTGATGAGTCACATTGTTCATCTGCATCAGATGTATATTTGAGGCTGTACATATTTTGCACCAACATTTCTATGCTTAACTTTTTTATTTTTTATTTTTTTATTTTATTTTTTTATTTATTTATTTATTTTTTTTTTTTTTTTAGTGTTATATCATCAAATGTTGGGTATATTTAAGTTTTATAAAAAAACTTTCCATTCCAAATGCCTGTATTCGTGGACAGCGTATGTAAATTTTTTAATGTTTCAAGAGACAATAGCTCTTTTCAAATAATTATAATGATAATGTGAATAGAATGGCTGATTTTTACTATTGTTAAGTAATTTGGCTTCTTTTTTTCTCCATGAACCTCGTTACAATGGAATTCGTGCATTATAAAACCAGACGCTCCAAATATAATCGTTCGAAATCCATTTGAGTTTAGTCTAGGGTTTTGTGAGGTGGTTTTGTCTAGGATTTTGTAGGTTGTCGCATGCCGCCATTGTTGCTGTTAGGCTAGTTTTTTCGTCATGTTTTTTTACACCACTCAGATTCGAAGGGAAGCCCAGTGGTCGATCTATAGATTCTTGGTGGTCTGGTGTTTGTCCATTTAGCGCGTGAAGCACGTGTGCTGTTGCCACCTTCTGTTGTTCGTACCATGCGTCTAATGCCTCCTTTCGGCCGTCTTTGTCTTTTGTGGGTGTGATCGGAATCATCTTCTCCATCTTTTGGTTGCATCGTTTAAGCTATATCTTTCATGTTTTGTTGTTGATTAAAGTAAGCCTCTCGAAAAATCAGGGTTTTGTTCAATATAGATTTTCCTTTAGATTTTAATCTTAGTAGTCATGTTTGAGATGATTTTCATGGTGACAAAAGATACCGAACATAAGTTGAATGAATCTAATTATTACGTAGAGAAAATGTTCGTCATTTTATTTGTATTGAGATAGATGAACACATAATTGAAGAGCCATCGAGTGATGCTACTGAAAATGTTTGGTTGTGGGATGATTCAAGAATGCTTATACAAATCAAGGATTCTATTGGATGATTCAAGAATGCTTATACAAATCAAGGATTCTATTGTTCTTGAAATCGTTGGGTAAGCAATTCACTACGAATTAGTCAAACAACTATTGGGCTATCTGGATTTTCTCTCTCTTTGAAAAAGAGAACATCAATAAAGTATATAATGGTTGTAAGACTATGTATCAACCAGATCATGGGGAGAAATCCCTTCAAATTATTTATGGAGGTGCAAAATACATGTGTGAAATTCAATGCATTAATTTCAATTAGCACTAACCCAAAAGTGTAAATGGCTAAACGTGAAAAATCATTTCTTGTGAGTTTCTTAGCTTGGTTTGGATTAATATTAAAAAAAAATTGTTTTTGTTAAGAATACATTTTTTTATAGGGAAATTTACATAAATAGCAAAAACAAATGGATATTTTGGGCTTGGTTTAAAATTTTGGTATGAGTTGTAAATAGTTTGCCCATTCTTCTATTGATTTGAGGAAGCGGAGCACGTAATGTTCTTGAAGTTGGAGTCTTGGAAGAAAGTTTGTATCTTCAAATGAGCTTTAATCTTCGAGGTTTGTCGACTTCAGGAGTTAGGGAGTCTTCGAGATGAATCAAGATAATTTTGAATCAGTGTTCTCGATTTTTTTTCATCTTTTGCTGTAATAACGAGAATTCTCTTTGACCTTCTAGAGTAAAAAATTTCCAATCCCTTACAAATGAGGAGAACTCCTCTATTTATAGAGTTCTCTGGTGAGCTTTATGGGCTTGAGTCTGATTGGTTCATAGACCAGACCCATGGGCTCAACCCCATGGATTTGAGTTATTTTTAATTTTTTGGCTCAATTAAGCTTATTTTTGGATTAATTGAACATAGTCCAAGTAAATAATATTTAATTGAACCAAAATAATTAACTTGGTTCAATAGTTAAGATGAAAACATGTGGCATTATTAGAATTGGCCAATTTATGTTTTTTTCAATTTTTAATTTGGGGCACATGTCAATTTTAATTAGTCCCAAATTCAATTATTTGCACTTTTCATCATTAATTTAATAAATGATGTGACAATTTGTGATTGGTCTCAAAATTTCTTATTCAACAGTATCACCATACATTATACTAATTCCCAAAGTAAATTTGAACATTTCAAATTACAACCAATATAAATAAATCTCATTACCCTTTACGAGCTAGGAAGGAGGCCTAATGGACCTACAGATCAGAAGCTACAATGATATGAGATTAATTGGCTAAACTCATTAACCACATTAATCAATATACGTTAACTGTGTGTACACTCCACTGAAAACTCTTTGTTGAACTCTTCTCACTTAAGATATATTTTTATGTCCATGGATATAGACCAATAATAGTAAGTTAGTTGTAACACCCTAACAATTAAAGTAATTTTAATTTTAATTATTTATTATGTTGGAGTTAATTGGGTGTTATTTTTGGATAATTGGTGAGATTGTAGATTTTGTGGATAATTATTGTTTATGTGAAATTTGAGATTAACTAAATATTCATTTGAAGAATATTTAGTTAATTTAAAGAGTTGAATTTTTTGGTGTTATTAAAGTTTTGATTTTTGAATTGATTAAGTT
>CM046884.1:20020983-20256376 GCA_025688845.1 Cucumis hystrix
TTTATTATGTTGGAGTTAATTGGGTGTTATTTTTGGATAATTGGTGAGATTGTAGATTTTGTGGATAATTATTGTTTATGTGAAATTTGAGATTAACTAAATATTCATTTGAAGAATATTTAGTTAATTTAAAGAGTTGAATTTTTTGGTGTTATTAAAGTTTTGATTTTTGAATTGATTAAGTTGATGGTGGTTTTGGGGAAATTAAGAAGGGAAATTTTTAAAAATAGTAGATTTTAAAAAATATTTACAGGCTATAGCAAATTCTATCACTGATAGTCATTGATATGCTATAGTGATAGAAGACTATGAGTGATAGAATCCAAAATTTTTTTATACTTTGTAAATATTTTAATTTATTTTGCTATTTTTAAAAATGCCCCAATTAAGAATGTATGAAGTAATTATATTAAGATAATATAATTATTTAAGAAGTATTTATTTTTTAGAAAGATAAAAAGAGATAATGTGATGGGAGAAGTTAATGAAGAGAGAGATTAAATTTTTTTATTTTATTTGGAAAAGGAAAGTTTATTTAAAGAAAAATATAATAATACTATTTAATAATAATAATAATAATAATAATAATATTGTTATTATTATATTAAGCCTCTTGAAGTGTGCACCATTAACTCATCACTATTCATCTTCTTCTTCCATTGCTAAACCATAGCCGCCAACCTCTTTCCCTTTGCTTCAACCGTCCACCTCGTCGTTGAACATCGCCACCCGTTGGAGATCCAAGTTTTAGTTCGGTTTCACGCAGCCTCTTCTCTGATCTGTAGGTTGTCCACATCGAACAATTCGAGCTACATCTCCGTCGCACGTCGTTCTCCAATCGTCCCCAATGAAGCACGGCATAAGTCTTCTTCTTGCGTCTATCGCTGCTTCGCACAGGTCAGTCGCCTCTCCGCCGAGCAGATCCCTCTATTGAAGCCAAAAATTCGAGTCGTGCACGCAATCCAAGTTGCATCCCTTCCTTGTGAAGCGGTACGCGTTTTACCCAAGCCAAGTTATTCCCTCCATTCCACGCACCGAGCCACCCTTCAGTTCGAGTCGTGAGTCTTTTCTTCTCTTCCTTAAACCATTTAAGTTTTTTGGTTGGTTTTGGTGAGTGTTTGATTGAGTTTTGGTCTACCCACCAAATACCAATTCCTCTAGTTTTAAAATAATTTAATTTTGGTTAAAATTGAATTATTTTCTAAAAGTTGGATTGTTTCTTAAATGGTTGGTTGGCTAAAATTTTTAAAGTAGTGACCTATCCAAACATCCTCAAAGGTTGAATTGGTTTCAACCTCTTTTATTGGTAAGTCAAATTGGAAAGTTGTGGATGTAGCCATTTTGAAACTTTTATTAGGTTATTAAGTTGTTTCCCCTGACTATTTAGGATTTGTTCATTGGAAACCTTGACTGTCAGCTAGAGACTATTTGTTAGCTAATCTCTCAGGTAAGAGATTCTCCTATTAGACCTTCGATATTAAAGCTTGCATGTATGTTCCTTGGTATGCATTAATGTAGCTAAGATGCATAATGAGACTGTTAGAGATGACTGTTATAGATGGCTACGTAGATGACCGTTATGTTATGACCAAGATATATTATGAATGAGACATGCTATGATTTAGACATGCAATGGATGAGAAATGATATTTATGATATACTACATGTATAGGCTATGGAATTATGTTAGCTATGTCTGTTAGAGTTGTACAATATGGGTGTCCCTCGGGATCACCACCTATTTATGCATGTGTGGCTAACTTTTATGTGTGACTCAATGGGTCACTGAGAGGCCGACTCTCCTTAGGGTGTTTTCTTTGTGTTCACCGAGAGCCCAGATGTGTCTCTACGAGATCATTGGATAGCGTGCGTTCGGGAGTACGATAGTTATGTAGTCTTTCTTACAGAACCCTAACAGAAAGTTAACAGACACCTAGCGGAACTAGTAGTGAATCCCTTATTGAATATATGTTTATACTCACTCTTTCTATGTTTAAATTTTTAAGGCAAAGGTAGAGATAGAGGCAAGCTGGAAAATGACAAGAAGTGATTGTAATTCGCCATATGGGAAAGTTTATGATCTCTTTCGCATTTATGTTTTTAGTATTTGATTTACAGTATTTTATTTCAGAACTCATGAGTACTCTTATGATATTTTCTTTTTATTTTAAATAGGGCTCGAACTAGTATTTTATTTATTATTTTTCTTTACATACTTTACTTATATTTTATAAATGAATATTTGAAGCGTTTCCTTTAAAACTTAGTATTTTCTTTTATTTTAAATAAAAAGTCTTTATTTGTTTTAGTGGTAATGCTCAGCTTATTATAAAGAGTTGGATAGTTACAGTTGGTATCAGAGCCTCAATTTTTAGATTATGTAGACTGAATTATGATGTAAGTCTTTGATTTTTTATCCTATGGCTAATACAGTTCTTCGTCACTCGCCAAGTTTGTTTTATGATATAAGTTTATGATTATGTATATATGACTTTGCTTGAATTAAAATAGATAAGTTAGAATGTTAGGAATGAAATGGTTGTAAAAGACTTTTTGTGGTGGAATTCAGGAAAAATGTCACCATGTAGAAGTGTTCATAGAGGTGGTAGGGGAGGTAGAGGAGCCAGACGTAACCAGCCTGAGGGACAGGCTGCTGTACAATCTGTCGACCTAACTACACCTGTCACTCAAGTAGACCTTGCTGCTATAGATCAAAGATATAGAGATTTGTTGTTCGAAGCAGTGGCAAAACGTCAGCCTGCACAACAGGCCCAGACAGCTCCTGTTCAGACACCGACTGTAGGTGTTCAGATCCCAACTGTAGGTGTTCAGGCTTCAGTTGTAGCCCAGAACGTACTTGATATGCTTTCGACAAAAGCCAAGCACTTTAGGGATTTCAGGAAGGATAACCCTCGAACTTTCGATGGATCCTTGGAAGACCCCACCAAGGCACATATGTGGTTGAGTTTGGTGGAGACTATCTTTCATTACATGAAGTGCCCCAATGACCAAAAAGTTCAGTGCGCCATGTTCTTACTGACTGAAAGATGCACAACCTGGTAGGAGTCCACAGAGAGGATGTTAGGTGGAGTTATAAATCATGGGAGCAGTTTAAGGAGAATTTTTATGCCAAATGCTTCTCCACTACACTAAGAGATGCCAATTGCTAGGAGTTCCTAAATCTGGAGCACGACAATATGACTATGGAGAAGTACGATCAAGAATTTGACATGTCATCCTGATTTGCACTTGAGTTAGTGAGAACTAAGGCTAAGAGAGCCAACAAGTTTGTGAGAGGCCTTAAGTTGGAGCTCCAAGATTTCGTTCGAGTTCTTAGACCAGCTACCCAAGCTGACGCACTGCACATGGGGATATGAGTTTGCATGAGAGGTTGGAGTTGACCAAGGCTTCAGAGAAGGGGCCAACTTCATGATAGAAGAGGAAGACTGAGCATCAACCTAATGTAGCACCACAAAGGAATTTGTGGTCAGGTGGTATGTTCCAAAGGCACCGACAGCAGGTTGCTGAGGTAGGCAAAACTTTGAAGGAATTACCGATTTGTCCTAATTGTGGAAGGCCTCATTCACGTTGTTACCTAGCTGGGAGTGGAGTATGTTACAAATGTAGGCAACTGGGCATATAGTCAATAATTGCCCTCAGAAATCGTTTGGGGCTGTCTCGAACTAGACGTCCACATCCCAGAAGGGAAGGGTTTTTCCCACTAATCAGCAGGAGGCCGAGAAAGCTGGCGTAGTGGTGACAAGTACGCTCCCAATCTTGGGGCACTTTGCATTAGTATTATTTGACTCAAGGTCCTCTCGTTCTTTTATATCCTCAGTTTCTGCATTTAGAGGTAGAACCCTTGAGTTATATGTTATTTGTTTCTACTTCATCTAGAGAAATTATGCTGTCGAAAGAAAAAATAAAAGCATGTCAAATAGAAATAACAAGCCATGTATTAGATGTAACTTTGTTAGTTTTAGACATGCGAGACTTTGATGTAATCTTAGGCATGGATTGACTATCTGGTAACCATGCAAGCATAGATTGTTCCCACAAGTAGGTAGTTTTTAACCCTCAAAAGGCGGCTAGTTTTAAGTATAAGGGGGCAGGGACTGTAGTTCTACCCAAAGTTATCTAAGCTATGAAGGCCAGTAAGCTACTCAACCAGGGTACTTGGAGTATCTTAGCTAGTGTTGTAGACACTAGAGAGTCCGAGGTATCCTTATCATCTGAACCATTGGTAAGAGAATACCTCGATGTTTTTTCAAAAGAGATTCCAAGACTTCCGCCTCACAGAGAGGTTGATTTTGCTATTGAGCTAGAACCAAATACTGGTCCCATATCGAGAGCTTTATACAGAATGACTCCAGTTGAGTTGAAAGAGCTGAAGGTTCAGTTGCAGAAATTGCTGGACAAGGGCTTTATTCGACCTAGTGTGTCACCTTGGAGAGCACCAATATTATTTATGAAGAAGAAAAATGGGTCGATGCATCTTTGCATTGACTATAGAGAGCTCAATAAGGTGACAGTTAAGAACATATATCCATTGCCCAGAATTGATGATTTGTTTGATCAACTGGAGGGAGCCACTGTGTTCTCTAAGATCAATTTACATTCAGGATATCACCAGTTGAGGATTAGAGACAGTGATATTCCTAAGACCGGCTTTCGTTCCAAATATGGCCATTATAAGTTTATGGTGATGTCTTTTGGCTTGACCAATGCTCTTGTTGTATTTATGAACTTGATAAATAGGGTGTTTAAGGATTTCTTAGACACTTTTGTGATAGTTTTTATTGATGACATCTTCGTTTACTCCAAGACAGAGGCTGAGCATGAGGAGCATTTGCAATAGGTTTTGGAGACCCTTTGAGCCAATAGGCTATATGCCAAGTTTTCCAAGTATGAGTTCTAGTTGAAGCAAGTATCTTTCTTTGGCCATGTAGTATCCAGTGAGGGAGTTTCTGTGGGCCCAACGAAGATTGAAGTTGCTACTAGTTGGCCTTGACCTTTTACAGTCAGTGAAGTTTGTAGATTTCTGGGTTTAGTAGGTTATTACAGAAGGTTCGTGGAAGGTTTCTCTCGTATAGCTAGTCCCTTGACTCAGTTGACCAGAAAGGGACTCCTTTTGTTTGAAGCCTAACATGTGAGAGCAGTTTCCAGGATCTTAAGCAGAAACTTGTTACTGCACCAATCCTTACAATGCCAGGTGGATCTGGGAGTTATGGATTTACAACGATGCCTCTAAGAAAGGACTAGGTTGTGTATTGATGCAGCAAGGTGGTTGCTTATGCCTCTTGTCAGTTGAAGAGTCATGAGCAGAACTACCCAACACATGATTTAGAGTTGACAACAGTAGTTTTTGCACTTAAGATCTGGAGGCATTATTTAGATGGTGAGAAGATTCAAATCTCTACTGACCATAAGAGTTTGAAATACTTCTTCACTCAGAAGGAGTTAAATATGAGGCAACACATATGGCTTGAGTTTGCAAAGGACTATGACTGTGAGATTTTGTACCACCTAGGTAAGGCGAACGTGGTAGCTGATGCTCTTGTAGGAAGGTATCACATTCTGTAGCACTCATTACTAATCAGGTTCCTTTGCATAGAGACCTTGAGAGGGCTGAGATTGCAGTTTCAGTAAGGGAAGTCACCTCACAGTTAACTATAAGTTGTCAGTACAGCCAACTTTGAGGTAGAGAATCACTGTTGCTCAACTTACTAATCCTTATTTGGTTGAGAAGCGCCGCCTAGCAGAAGCAAGGCAAGCTGAGGAATTCTCTATACCCTCTGATGACAGACTTAAGTTTAAGAGACGGTTATGTGTGCCAGCAGACAGTTCAGTTAAGACAGAGTTATTGACTTAGGCTCATAGTTCTCCATTCTCTATGCATCCAGGTAGTACAAAGATGTATCAAGATTTGAAACAAGTTTACCAATGGCGAAATATGAAGAGAGAAGTGGCAGACTTTGTCAATAAGTGTCTGATGTGCCAGCATGTGAAGGCACCAAGACAGAAGCCAGCAGGTTTGTTGCAACCTTTGAGTGTGCTAGAGTGGAAATGGGAGAATGTGTCTATGGACTTTATTTCAAGACTACCTAGGACTTTGAAGGTTTGTATAGTGATTTGGGTAATTATTGACAGGCTCACGAAGTCAGCACATTTCATCCTAGGGAAGTTCACTTTGAAGGAATGGAATTCTCATAGCGGAAGCATGTGAACATCGTGCAAAGAAATTCAACTTGAAACACAGAGAAAACACCTAAACATGCATCTATGGAGGAAAAGAAGAAAAGAAAACTAACCTTTGTAGAACCTCCAAGAATTCTCGAACCTCCCAAACCCAAAGAACACCACGACGTCTTCCTTGTTATCCTCAAGAAAAAAAAAACAACAAAGAGTTTGTGGGGTTTCTGTGTTTTTTTTTTTTTTTTTTTTTTTTGTTAAATGGAAAAATATTTGCAGAGAGATTTTTCTTTTGGAACCAATAGATCGTCAAAATTCTCCCATGATAAGATTGCATCCCTCCCTTCTATACCTTAACCAAAAGATATGAAAAGAGATGGAGGGGGAAGTTATCAAAATAACTTCCTCCCTCTCCATCACGTAGAATAACTCCCTTGGGAGTTATTATTTTATTTAAATTCATATTAATTATAAATCTAATATAAATTTAAATTATATTATATCTTATATAATACTAATTTTATATTATATCATATATAATATAACAAATGGTTTATATCTTCTCATATGATCTATAGTTCTAATATGAATCAAATCCATATTAATTTTTAATCTATAGTTTATTTATGAATCTTATTCATATTATTATTATTTGAATCATATTCAAATATTAACTTCTCTCATAAAAACTTTATCTTATAATGTATAAAATACATTATATTAATTGTATCATATACAATTTATTCCCTTTAATCAATTTGAACGATTCAAATTAAACCAAAATAAATTTGATTCTCATTCATCTTTATTGAGCTAAGAAGAAGACCTTATGGACCTACAGATTAAAGCTCCAATGATGTGAGATTAATTAATTAAACACTTTAATTAAATTAATCACTATTCATTAACTATTAGTCATTCCACTAAAGACCAATAGTTGCACTCTTCTTACTGTAGATATATATTTGTGCCCATTAGATATAACCAATCAACAGTGCAATGACCCTTCACAAATTGCTCATAAGTACAACTAGGCCAAAAATTACCGTTTTGCCCCTGTAGTTACATCTAATTCCTTAAGTACCACCAAGCCCTTTAATGAACAATAGTTATAGTCCCACTGTAACTGAATTCCTCTCGGACCAAGAAAGGGTGCGGCACCACATTGTTCAAGCCCTTGAATCAGCACTTAAGAGAGCAATTTCTCTACTTACTCTATCTATAGAGGAGTGAATTCCTTCTTGTGTAGTGTGTTCCTAGCTCCCTAATAAAACGAATCCCCAAAATGTAGGCCTATTGAGTCGATGATATAGGCCACTCTCACCCATGCAAATCAAAGGACTGCCTTCATAGGCAGGAGTTCACAACTTACTCAGGATTCAGGTCAAGTCACCTATGGTCATCTTGGTGAAATGTAGTCTCAATTAGTAACGATGTTAATAAGAGAGACTATTCATTTCATGGTCCAATCTTATACAAGCTCTTTGTATAGAATACCTCTGCTCTAATGTCTCGATATGAATGATTAGGATCAAATCATTTGTAGCACTTTAGAACAATTGTAACAACTACAAAGCAGACTGTATTAGTAGTGTCACCAGGATAAGGTATCCAGTCTTATCTATCTACTACAGACCATTTAGGTTATCATTTAAACATGATCCACTTGTATGTCTCGACATACATGTTTAGGTTACAGAAGATAACCTTGGATGTTAGTTTATTGGTTTTGTGGGTTAATGCAACTAAATGTCAAATAAAATAACATACTTTATTTTATTAGATAAATAAATGTTTGTATAATATACACAATTACAAACTACAAGACCACAAGATTTAGGGCATCAATCTCAACACACTTATACTGCCAGTAAGTGGGCACAGTTGCATATGATCGAGATAATGAGACTGCATGTTGTGCCTGTGTCGATAGTTTCTGATAGAGACGCTTGTTTTACTGCTAAGTTCTGGAAAGGACTTCAGGCTGTCATAGGCACAAAATTAAACTTCAATACAACCTTTCACCCTCAGACTCAGTCAGACTGAGCGTTTGAACCAAATTTTGGAGGACATGTTGCGAGATTGTGTGTTAGAGTTCTTAGGGAGTTGGGACTCTCATTTGCATTTGATGGAGTTGCTTATAATAACAGCTATCAGGTTACCATTGACATGGCACCATTTGAAGCTCTGTACGGTAACTGTTGTAGATCCCTTATTTGTTGGGGTGAAGTTGGTGAACAGAGGATGTTAGGTTCTGAGCTAGTTTAGACCACCAATGAAGCCATACAGAAGATTAGAGTCCGCAGGTTAACAGTGTAGAGCAGACAGAAGAGTTACGCCGATGAACGATGTAGAGATCTTAAGTTTGATGTAGGAGACATGATTTTTCTGAAGGTAGCACCTATGAAGGGTGTTCTGAGGTTTGAGAAGAAGGGAAAGTCCAGTCCATATTTTGTAGGGCCATTTGAGATTCTTGAGAGGATTGGCCCTGTAGCTTATCGTTTGGCATTGACTCCGTCCTTATCTGCAGTTTATGATGTATTCCATGTCTCTATGCTAAGTTATGTGGCAGATCCAACACATATAGTTGATTATGAGCCATTGCAACTCAATGAGAACTTGAGCTATGAGGAGCAACCAGTTGAGATTTTTGCAAGAGAGGTTAAGCTGCTCCGTAATAGAGGAATTGCACTGGTTAAAGTTCTTTGGCAACCACAAGGTTGAAGACGCTACTTGGGAAAGAGAGGATTGTTGGGATTTATGTCCTAAAACTCGTAGATTGTAAATATAATCCATTGACAGTTATTAATAAAGTGTTATTATTGTAATAATTGTTATTGATTAAATTATTAGTTTTGTCTTAATAACCCAAATCCAATAAACTAACATCCTAAGTTGTTTAATGAGTCTTGAACAGTATGTAGAGACATATAGGAATCAATGTTCAAGATCAGCTTAAAGGGTCTATAGTATAGGGATAAGGTTGGGTATCTTATCCTGGTAACACTATTGATACGGTCACTTTGTATTTGATACAAACGCAATGATCCAACACGTTCGTGTAGTTAACATGCGAGTGAGGGTATCCTATGCAATTAGTTTGCAAAAGACAGGACTGCAAAATAGTAACCACTAGATGTAACTCCGTTAACTAATTAGGTTTCTATTTCACTAGGATGACCTAGGTAACTCAGTCTTAATCCTGAGTGTATTATGAACTCCTGTTCGCAAGGGATTGTCCTTTGATTTGTACGGGTGAGAGTGGTCAGATCGCCGACTCAATAAGCTTATCATTTTGGGGACAAGACCGAGTGGAGAGTTGGGAACATAATTATACAAGATGGAATTCACTCATTCCCTACTTTAGGGTAAGTAGATTAGTATTCCTTTAAATGGTGTCTTTAGGTCTTGAACAAAGGGCCCTACCCTTTCTATGGCACGAGAGGGGTTTCTGTTTATTGGTAGGACCATAAACAGGTTGTTCATTGAATGAGCACTGGTATTTAAGGATTAGAGGTAACCCAGGGGTAAAACAGTAAATTGACCCAGCTGGTGTTACGAACACTCGTGAAGGACTAACTTACTGTTATTGGTCTATATTCGTGGACACAGAAATATATCTATTGTGAGAAGAGTTCAGCTGTGAGTCTTTAGTGGAGTGTACACACAGTTAACGAATATTGATTAATGTGGTTAATGAGTTTAGCCAATTAAGCTCAGATCGTTGTAACTTCTGATTTGTAGGTCCATTAGGTCTCCTTCCTAGCTCGTAAAGGGCCATGAGATTTATTTATATTGGTTGTAATTAGAAATGTTCAAATTTACTTTGGGAATTAGTTTAATGTATAGTGATACATTATAATATAAAGTTTGTGAAACTTTATTATATAAATTTAATTTTGGATATGATTCAAAATTAATAAAATATTTGAATGAGTTCAAATATTAATTTAATGTGAATTTGATTCATATTAAAATGATTGATTATGAGATAAACTTATATTTGAATATGATTCAAATTTAATTTAAGTTAAATATATTATATTTAACTCATCTACTAATTAATTGGAGAATTAATTAATAATTTAGTTTTATTTAATTAAATTTGATTTAATTAAATTTATAAAATAATATTAAAGAGATATTCATTCAAATAAAATTTGAATGAAATATTAAATAAATATGATTTAATTAATTTAATATAAAACTATAAGATATTGGAGAGATATTTATTCAAATAATATTTGAATGGAATATTAATTAAATATGATTTAATTAATTATTAACTAAATGATTAATTGTGAATTAATTAGTAGATTTGATAATAGAATCTCATGATTCTCTCCAACTCCTTTTCCTATTCCAAGAAGGAAAGAGAGTTATAAATATCTAGAAGAAAACAGTTTTCTTTAACGAAATTCAATAAAAAAAAAAAAAGCAAAGTTTTTTTCTCTGTGTAAAAAGAAAATGTTTTCTCTCAAATATCTCTACACATTTTTCCATCCCAATTGGTTCTCACAAACCAATCTCATCTCAGAGGATAGGAAGATCTTTGACGGGTGGTGTCCCCAATTTGGTGATTTGTAGATTCAGAGACGTCATCGAAAGTAAGATCTCTGTATCCTTTAATTTAAAAGCATGCTTAGTTTTTATTTAGAATTTTGATTCTAAAATTTTGCCAATGTACTGACAGTTTAAGATTTCCAAATTAATTTGAGTAACAACTCTTTAAATTTTTCCTTCAAGGATGACATGAGAGCTCAATATCCAGAGCTATTCGAGGATTAAAACTTTCAAGGACAAAAGTTTCTCAAATGAGGGAAGATTGTAACACCCAAAAATTAAGGTAATTTTAATTTTAATTATCTTAGTTCAGTTTTATTATGTTGGAGTTAATTGGGTGTTATTTTTAGATAATTGGTGAGATTATAGATTTTGTGGATAATTATTGTTTATTGTGAAATTTGAGAAGAATATTTAGTTAACTTGAAGTGTTGAATTTTTTGTGGGAATTAAGAATATGTATATATGTATGTATATATGTATGGAAGTAATTTTATTAAGATAATATAATCATTTAAGAAGTATTTATTTTTGGGAAAGATAAAAAGAGATGATGTGATGGGAGAAAATTAGTTAGCTCAGAATTAAAATTAAGTTACCTAGGTCATTAATAATCAGAATAGCCAGTTTTATATAGTCAACGGTGTTATAACTTAAAAGCGACTATTTCATAGTTCCAGTCTTATGTAAACTCTTTACATAGGATGCTTCCACTTTCATATCTCTACATAAATGATTTAGGATCACTTCGTTTGTACTAACTACAAAGCGGACCGCATCCCCAATGTCTAAAAAATAAGGTGCCCAACCTTATTCATACACTATAGACCATTTGGGCTTTATACAAGAACTTGATCCACGTTTATGTTTTTACATAAAGTTCAAGTGTACACTAGATAGCCTTGGGACCTTAGTTTTTTTTATTCAAGATTATAATATTCAATTATCACTAATAAGTTCTCAATAATCATTTTATTCAATAGAATATAATTTTAAACTACAAACTAAGAGGTTTAGGACATAAATTCCACAATCCCTCGCGAACAGAAGTTCATAACACACTCAGGATTAAGACTAAGTTACCTAGGTCATCGTAGTGAAATAGAAACCTAACTAGTTAACGGAGTTACATCTAGTAGTTACTATTTCGCGGTCTAGTTTTATGCAAACTCATTGCATAGGATACCCTCACTCTCATGTCAACTACACAAACGCATTGGATCATTGTGTTTGTATCAAATACAAAGTGAGCCGTATCCATAGTATTACCAGAATAAGGTACCCAACCTTATCCCTTATAGACCCTTTAAGTCGATCTTGAACATTGATCCCTGTATAGCTACATACTATTCAAGATTCATTAAACGACTTAGGATGTTAGTTTATTGGATTTGGGTTATAAGACAAAACTAATAATTTAATCAATAACAATTATTACAATAATAAACACTTGATTAATAACAGTCAATGGATTATATTTACAATCTACGAGTTTTAAGACATAAATTCCAACACCACTTGCATACCACATGCAAATGATAAGTTTGCCAAATCTCAACAAGTGTTATTATTTAAATTAGTCTAAGGACAATATGGTAATTTAACATTTAAATCAAATTCAAAATTTGACTTTTTCAAGTCCAAAGTCAACATTTTGACTACCATTTTGTTCGTCTTGACTAATTTCGACCTCTTGAGCATGAATTTGCATTCACTTCTCCAAAATTCAAATCACATTTGAATATAAAGTTGGTCAAAATTTGACTTTTCAAAGTCAAAAGTTAATATTTTGACTTTTCACAACTTTGACCATTTCCATCAATTCCGAGCTTTCGAATATGAATCCATATTCATATTTTTAATATTTAAATCATATTTAAACATGAAGCTCTATCTGAAGCTTATAACTGATAACTATATCAAATATATTCGTCGGTTTCTCTCTCTTTACCTAATTCGAACAATTCGAATTATTCCATCATTATGTTTTAAGTTGATTCCTTGTGAGCTAGCGGGGGAACCTAATGGACCTATAGATCATGGGCTCCAACGATCCGAGATTAACTGGCTAAACTCTTTTAGACCGAGTTAATCAACCTTCGTTAAGTAACGGGTCATTCCACTAAAGTCTCGTAGTTGCACTCCCCCATTATAGATATATTTGTGTCCATGTGATATAACCATGATAAAGTTAATCCTGCACAGGTTGTTCCTAACCTCGGTTGGGTCAAATTACTGTTTTACCAACTAGACTACATCTTGTTTCTTTAGAGTTTAGCATGAGGCTTGTTGGGCGAGGAGCAAAGCTAGGCCGGAAAGGTTGTTGGGCGGCCAAGCTATACGAGGAAGCCATGGAGGTTAGCCATGCGATTAGGACATACATGTGGCATGCTCTAAGCAATCGGTTAAAAGTAAGTCCATGTGTCTTAACCATATCAGCATGCATTTTACGATCAAGGAGGATGTGGAGGAGTTGCTAAGGTGTAAGTACGTGCTTAAGATATGAGTCTAATCAAGGATTAAGTGTCACCTAATCAGATGCAAGGGACTCTATAAATAGGCCAGCTTCAATATTGAATTTCTCATACCTTACTCTTGAAAATTTACTTAAATTGGTCTTATAAGTTCAAAAATTGAGTCTAATTTTTTAAAGAGCGTTGTTGTGCATTTTAGATTCAACTAGGTTTGCGCTTTGATCAAGGGAAGGCGAGAAGGTCATTTCTCGGATGATTCTGCGCAGAGTGCACTTCCAAAGGACAACAGGACTCCTTACTTGGAATTTTTCTTTGCAAATTTGAGGTAAAACAGTTAAGATAATTTAAAGAAACTTTGTAGAAGAAATTTGTGTCAAAAAGTTGTGGATTTTAAGTTATAATTTTTCAAAGATGGGTCATGATTCTGAAGGTAAAATAGTGTCTGAGTAGTGGCCGAGAGGCTTGGATGGTTAGGCGAGATGGCTGTGTGTTTTGGGTCATGGAGGTTATTTTAGGTTAGATTGCACGCATATGACAAGGTCACGACATAGCCGAGCGGAAGGCATGTGCTCAGGTTGCACTCATGGACCTTAAGAGGTTAGCACGACACATGGTGTTCTGGGAGCACCAACGTGCACACCATGCATGCAAGGACATTGTTTTGTTTCAAGCATACGCACGGTAAACCCATTACGAGTTTATCACTTAGTTTTCATTATGCAAGGACATTGTTTTGTTTCAAAATAGTAATATGATTGTTCAAATACTTATATACTCATGTTTTGTTCATTATCCTTAATACACTTTATAAAGATTTCAAATGAGTCACACTACGGTTTAATGTATTTCAAGTTAAAAGACTTTCATTGTTGATTATTTCACGTTTCCATGTCATGTGTCAGTTGAGGTTGTTCTAGAGAAACAACTTCAGTTGACATCACGCCACGTCTCAGAACGAGCAAGCAGGTGCCCAGGGCGGGGTGTGACACTTATTTAAAGGGAGACGATAAGTTAGAGCATGTGATGGATGTGGATATCGTGGCTCAAAGATGTAAAGACCTTCACATCCACGCCTTACCAATAGTTTGTTTTATCATAAGATCCTAAAATAAGCAATAACCAGAAAACACTACAAAAATTCAGGGTTAACCTGACGAAGGCAAATCCGTCAGGATAGATGATGTCGCAAGAGATGGGTTATGCCGACACCATTATCGCTACGTTGGCAATAGAATCAATAGCGACATAGTACCATGACAACGTCGTTGAAAGTAAGTATTAAAAAATATTATTCTAACTTCTTACGACGCCATGCAAGCCCGAGCCAGCGTTTCCCCCTAATGGCGATGTCAGTGGAAATGGCATTGACATAGCCGTAATATATTATTAAAATTGGAGATCTATGGCGACGTTAGTGGTGACGTGGTTGACCTTGTCGGCAAAGGTTGCACCTTTTATCATAATGACTGAAAGACGTTTCGATTGATTTGATGGAGAAATTTCGACGTCATAAGTGGCAGCATCGGCATTAGCTGGCTTCTAACGATGCTATAAGTGGTTGCGTCGTTAAAAGCCTGTTTTCGCGACATCTTCGTTGTGCGTCTCGAGAACCTTGGTTCTTTATTTTTGTTTAATTTGAACACAAAAAGGTAGAGAGACAAAAGGAAGAGGAAGGGAAGATGAAAGATGAAAGAGAGAGAGGGAGATTGCGCAGTAGCCGCCGTCCTTTCCACCGTTGTAGCCGCCGTCGCCATCTGTCGCCACCCACTAACCTCCTACTGGTAAAAACTTGTCATTTTGTATATGTTGGATATTTTACGTGTATTGTACGTATATTATATGTTTAAGGTTTAGGAATGTGTATTATTGTATGTATATATGGAAAATTGTATGTATGTTTAGTGATTAGAGATTGTGTATTAATGTATGTATATTATGCTTAGGGTTTAGGGTTTGTATGTTTATAGTATATGTATATGTATATTATGTATGTGTAAATTGTATATGTATATATTTGTAAATTGTATATGTGTATATTTGTAAGTTGTACTTGTATATTGTATGTGTATATTGGAAGGTTGTATGTATGTGTATATTGGAAGGTTGTATGTATGTGTTTATTGGAAGGTTGTATGTATGTGTAATATGTATATGTATATTGAAATTGAAATTGTTATTGTATATATGTTTATTGGTAGATTTTTAAATTAAAATTGTATGTATATAGTATTTATGCTATTAATTGTAAATTGTATAACGTATGTATTTTTATTATAAATGACTATAAATTGAAATTGTTATTTGTACGTATGTTCATTATAAATTTTAAATTTAAATTGTTATTTGTATGTATGTTTATTATAAATTGTGAATTGAAATTGTTATTTGTATGTATGTTTATTATAATTAAATTATAAATTGAAATTGTTGTATATATAAATATATGAATAAGTTAAATTGAAATTTTTATATTTATTTAGATTTATCTTAGCCCTTAGTTTATGAAATAATTTGTTCGAAGTGTTAGATTGCTACTAAAACCTTGTTAGTGTTGGGATTTATGTCCTAAAACTCGTAGATTGTAAATATAATTCATTGACCGTTATTAATAAAGTGTTATTATTATAATAATTGTTATTGATTAAATTATTAGTTTTGTCTTAATAACCCAAATCCAATAAACTAACATCCTAGTTGTTTAATGAGTCTTGAACAGTATGTAGAGACATATAGGGATCAATGTTCAAGATCAGCTTAAAGGGTCTATAGTATAGGGATAAGGCTGGGTACCTTATCCTGGTAACACTATTGATACGACTCACTTTGTATTTTATACAAACGCAATGATCCAACGCGTTCGTGTAGTTGACATGCGAGTGAGAGTGTCCTATGCAATGAGTTTGCATAAGACTGGACCGCGAAATAGTAACCACTAGATGTAACTCCGTTAACTAGTTAGGTTTCTATTTCATTAGGATGACCTAGGTAACTTAGTCTTAATCCTGAGTGTGTTATGAACTTCTGTTCACGAGGGATTGTCCTTTGATTTGTACGGGTGAGAGTGGCTAGATCACCGACTCAATAAGCTTATCATTTTGGGGACAAGACCAAGTGGGGAGCTGGGAACGCAATTACACAAGAAATTCACTTCTTCCCTACTTTAGGGTAAGTATATTAGTGTTGCCTTAAATGGTGTCTCCAAGACTTGAATAAAGGGCCAAACCCTCTCTATGGCACGAGAGGGGTTTCTGTTTATTGGTAGGACCATAAACAGGTTATTCATTAGAGGAGCACTGGTATTTAAGGATTAGAGGTAATCGAGGGGTAAAATGGTAATTTGACTCAACTGGTATTACAAACAATTGTGAAGGACTAACTTACTATTATTGGTCTATATTCATGGACACAAAAATATATCTACATTGAGAAGAGTTCAGTTGTGAGTCTTTAGTGGAGTGTACACACAGTTAACAAATATTGATTAATGTGGTTAATGAGTTTGGCCAATTAATCTCAAATCGTTGTAGCTTCTAATATGTAGGTCTATTAGGTCCATTTCTTAGCTCATAAAGAGTAATGAGATTTATTTATATTGGTTGTGTTTTGAAATGATCAAAGTTACTTTGAGAATTAGTTTAATGTATAGTAATACATTATAATATAAAGTTTGTCAAACTTTATTATATAAATTTAATTTTGGATATAATTCAAAATTAATTTATGAGAGAGAAAATATTAAAATGAGTTCAAATATTAATTTCATGTGAATTGGATTCATATTAAAATTATTGATTATGAGATAAACTTATATTTGAATGTGATCCAAATTTAATTTAAGTTAAACATAAGATATTTAATTTAGCTATTAATTAATAGTTTAGTTTTATTTTATTTAATTAAATTTACTTAAATTAATATAAAACTATAAGATATTGGAGAGATATTCATTAAATAAGATTTAAATAAGATATTAACTAATTGATTAATAGTTAATAAATTAGTAGATTTGAAATTTCTATTAATTTAATATTTTAAAATTAATAGAATCTTATGATTCTCTCATACTCCATGAAGAAAAGAGAGTAAAAAATATGCATGAAAAAAAACAGTTTTTCTTAGGGGAATTTTTAAAAATAGAAGAATTGGCAAACTATTTACGGTCTATAGCAAAATTTTAATCCAAGTCCAAAATGGATTACCAAAATTTTAATACAAGTCCAAAGTATCCATTTGTTTTTGCTATAAAATGTAAAATGCTTTTCATTTTCTTCTATTTATGTAAAATTTTCAATTAATTAATAGTTTAGTTTAATTTTATTTAAGTAAATTTGATTTAATTAAATTAATTAAAAATTATAAGATATTGGAGAGATATTCATTAAATATGATTTAAATGAAATATTACTTAAATATGATTTAATTAATTAATTAGTAGATTTAAAATTTCTATTAATCTAGTATTTTTGAAATTAATAGAATCTCACGATTCTCTCCTACTCTATCAAGGAAAGAGAGTTATAAATATGTAGAAGAAAATTAGTTTTTAATAATCAAATAAAACCTATCATTTTGCTCTCTGCAAAAATAGTTTATCTCTAAACATTTTTGACATCCCCATTGGTTTTGCACAAACCAATTTCACCTTAGAGGATAGGAAGGTTTCCGATGGGTGGTGTCCCAATTTGGAGTTTTTGTAGATTCAGAAGCGTTAAACTACGTAAGTTTAATATTCTCTGTATATTTTAATTTAAAAGCATGCTTAGCCTTTAAGTTATAATAAGAAAATTAGTTTATGTATTATTTTGACAATGTATTGGTATTTTGGGATTCCCTTATAGTAAGAAAATTGAGAAATTGAGAAATTGAGAAATTGTTCTGTAAAATATTCCGCTGTCTAGGGCTTTTATCCCTTCAGCACGCGCGGCCAGCCAGATTTCCTATGTCAGTGATCACCGTTGGGCTGTTTTTTTAGCTGTTTTTAGCTATTACGATATTTTTGTAAATTTTAAGAAAACTTTTGAATATTTTTATGTTTAAAGGACTAAATAAGGAATAAATATAAAATTTTCAGATCAAGGACGCTTAAGAGAATGAAGAGGAATCTCACGAACAAGACTCTATTCAAATGTAGGAGTAACACATTGATTTTAAAGTGATTTATAAAACATGATTTCAATCTCCACAAGCAATAGCTTGTGAATAACAAAATGTTTTAAGCGCTATTTATTAAAATTTATTAAACATGATTTTAAGCTTTACAAGCAATAGCTTGTGAAATGATCTACAAAGCATAATTTTCAAGTTATTATTTCAAGTTATGATTTATGATAAATGTTTATGAATTGATGTTCAAGTTATACCATGTTTGAATAATTTCATGATCAAGTCAAGGAAAATATTTCAACGTTTTCAAATGTTTTCTCTATGCTCAAATATATCATGAGACATATTGTATACATGTGGTTAACTCCATACTGATGGTAGGGTTGACGAGCCTATAGTTTATGGGTAATCAGGAAGGGTATATGTATTTATGCCTTGTTCACACGAGATTTCTAGAGAAATATAATTCGTGAAATTGAACTTTATATATTAATTTGTATAGTGGATACAGTCTCTAATATTTACTCCTTTTATGCTTTCTTTCAAATACAAATTAAAACTTAGAATTTCTTGATTTTCAGTCTTCAGGATGTTATTGTTGCAAGTCTATTTGAGCTTCAGTTTTCTGGAATTCAAGGAAAGTTTGATCTTCCAAGTTTTCAATCTTTTAGAAGATGATGATCTCGAAGTTGATGAGAACTTGCACGTAAGAATTTATAGAAGTTTGAATCTTCAATTCTTCAGAGCTTCAATTTTTCCTTCAACCAAAGATCCCCTTAAATGAATGACAAAGGTCTCTATTTATAGAGTAATTTCATGGGCTTTAGGTGGGCTTGGGCTTGGGCCCAAATGCCTATTGGACTTGGGCTTGGGCCTGGGTCCATTTGCTTGTTGAGCTTAGGCCAATTTGCTTGTTGGACTTGGGCTTGAGCCCATTTGTTTATTGAACCTGAATTGGGTTGGGTTGAGTAAACTTAATTATATAATTATTACAATATTTAATGTGATGACGTGGCATAATTTAATTGGCCAAAATTTATTATTCAACATAGGGGGATAACTTCTCAACGATTGTTCCGTCTTCGGACGAAGGGGTAAATACTGCTAGTGTCTATGGAACATTGTCTTAAAAAAGCTATACAAATGTTTCAAGTATCATGTTATGGAATGACTATTTATTGACAAATGTATTTAAGCTTCGGTTTTATAACAAAACTGTTTATGAAAACCTGTTTTCTAAAATTGTGGCTCATAAGTCTTTCGACTTATCCTTTTAAAAAATGCTTTTTCCTCTCTCCAAATACAGATTGTGAACCTTAGCGTGCTGAACTCGTTTTAATCATAAAAGGAACTGTTTTACTTAAAGTATTACTATATTTATGTTGGAATTTTTTGTCCTAAAACTCGTAGTTTGTAATCATATTCTGTTCAATAAAGTCGTTATTGAGAAATTGAATTTTATAATCTTAAATCCAATAAACTAAGTCCCGAGGCTATTTTTGAGTAAACTCTAACTTTATGTGGAACATAAACGTGGATCAAGTTCGAGTATATAGCCTAAATAGTCTATAGTATATGAATAATGGTTGGGCGCCTTATTTATAGAAATTATGGATGTGACCCGCTTTGTAGTAAGTACAAACGAGGTGATCCTGAATCGTTCATGTAGAGGAATGAAAGTGGGGGCATCCTATGTAAAGTGTTTACATAAGACTGAACCATGCATAGATGAGGACAGCTCATTGGTGTTGGCCCAATAAGTCTCCTATTTCAGGGGTAAGATCGGGTGGATAGCTAGGGACATTAGATGCAAGACGAAATTCACTCATGCCCGCTTTAGGGTTAGTAGATAAGTTGTTCTTTTAAGCACTGAATCCAACTCTTGAAAAAGGGGCCCCACCCTCTCATTGGCACGAGAGGGATTAAATTTATAAGTTGTACCTTAAACCAATTGTTCAATAGTGGATCAATGAGACTTAAGGAGCAAAATGTAGTCTTAGGGGTAAAACGGTAATTTGATCCAGTCAAGGTTACAAACAACCTGTGAAGGATTAAATTACTGATCATGGTTTTATCAAATGGACACAAACATATCTATAGTGAGGGAAGTGCAACTGCGGGACTTTAGTGGAATGACCCGTTAGTTAACGAATGTTGATTAACTTGGTCTAAAAGAGTTTAGCTAGTTAATCTTGAATCGTTGGAGCCCATGATCTATAGGTTCATTAGGTTTCCCTGCTAGCTCATATGGAATAAACTTAGAACAATATGATGGAATAAGTCAATTGTTCGAATTGGGAGAAGAGAGAGAAACCGACAAGTATATGTGATATAGCCATCAGACTTTTGATTAGAAATAGAGCTTTGTGTTTAAATAAGATTTAAATACTATAAATATGAATACATATTCATACTAGGAAGCTCGAAATTGATGAAAATGGTCAAAGTTGTAAAAAGTCAAAATGTTAACTTTTTGACTTTGAAAAGTCAAACTTTGACCAGCCTTATATTCAAATGTGATTTAAATTTTAGAAAAATGAATGTGGATTCATGCTCGGGAGGTCGGAATTACTCAAGACAGACAAAATGGTAAAAAGTGAAAATATTGACTTTTGACTTGGAAAAGTCAAAGTTTGACTTTTGACTTGAAAGGTCAAATCACCATTTTACTCTTGGACTAAGTTAGTGGAAAAATCCAACATTTTGTTGGATAATCTCACTAACACTTAGTGGGATATGTGGCTACATGAGATGTAGACACCTAGCCCACTAGTTCCACTAATTGTTAGTGGAATAATACGTGTTGAGATGTGGCAAATTAATTACATGCACTTTGGCATGTAATTAGGTTATAAATAGGGTTGCATTCTTTTTAGTAAAAAACTTTTTCCCTTTTCAAGTAATTTTAGAAATTACTATTTATTACTCTCCAAAATCTCAACCAAACTTATACCTTCCTTTTTCCATTTATCTCCCTTATTTTCTTCACCAAATTGGGTCCCACAACCCAGTTCTAAGTCCAGAGATTAGTGGGTCAATTCTAATGGTTGTCCCGGTTTGTGACCATGAGGAGATGTTGAGGTTTTTTGAAAAGCATCAAAGGTAATATTCCCTAAACCATAAATTGTTTACTTTAGGGTTCCATGTTAATTAGGGGCAATTAGGGTAGAATTTCAATTCTTTTTCCACTATGCATGTCTTAGTTCTATCAATTTACTCAAGAGTTTATACTTTTATGTTTGATGTATTTTTACTTGGTATTTATAAAATGAATTTCAAATGGGTCACTACGGTTTCAAAGTATTTTTAAGTTTAAAGACTTTCGCTGTTAAATGTTTCACGTTTTCAAGCAAGGGTTAGTTGGAGTTGTTTCGAAGATGAATACTTCAGCTGACATCATGCCACATCTCGATCCAAGTAAGCAGGTGCTCGAGGTGGAGTGTGACCAAAATCCTACATTAGTTCCTGAATTTTGTACCTTTGGTTCCTACACTTAACTTTTAAAAATGTCTGTTTTGGTCCTAAACTTTTGAAAAAACTCACTTTGATAAGTCTTTATGATGGTGTGACTTATATAATTGGATTATTAGGCTGGATGTTTACATACAAATTGCAGATAAATAGTCCTACCATTTAACACAAAACCAAAAAAGAAAGAAGAAAGAATTGAGAGGAAAAGAAGAATGAAAATATTCAAGTACATATAAGTTTAGAAAGTAAAATATAATGACACTGCATTACAACTAACGTTTAATTAAAAATTAAAACCCTAAATTATTAAAAACTATTATTTTATTTGAGCCATACAAGTTATCTAAGATAGACTCGTTAGAGAACGAAATAGAATTTAAACGATTATTCAATCTTTTATTTTCTTTTTCGTCCATTCCGGTTAAATCTCAACTCTCCGTTTGAATTTCATCCAACGGCTAATGAGCACTTCAGTTTTCCTCCAACTGATCGGACGGTGTATTTTGTTATAATGCATCCTCGCGTAGAATAGTATAACTCACGCACATCAAGAAAAACCCTAATCGGAAAAACCCTAGCCGCGAAGACCCCTTCCCCCATCTTTATAAAGCGACCTTCATCCTCTCAACTCCATACTCGAAAGCGTATTTCTGGTCGGTTAGTCTAGCGTTTCCGTAATCTGTGGTTATTTCTTAGTCATCTTTCAATTCTTTTTTTCGTATTCTTCAAAATCTTCTGAATTGAAGGGGACGGTGACGATCGTATCTAAAGGTCTCGTTCGTCGTAACTGGCTGTTTGAAATGGCCTTGACGACCATCCTGATATATCACCACCCATATTCTGAGTCCCTTTTTTTCTTATCAATCTTCTTTTCATTCCCTAGCTTTTTTATAAACGGTTTTGATTTTGTTTTGCTTTTTTCTTATCAATCTTCTTTTCATTCTCTACCTTTGGATCAGATGGCCGATGATTAAATTCTTTTTTTTGACAAGCATATGTCTGAATTTATGCATGTTGACATCTCTAATCTTCTCTATGAGGCCGTTTGCATTATCCTTATTCTTTATTAGTTAATCTGTGATGTGATGCGGGTAAAATGTTTTGTTGGTTCTGCTATCTTAAAATTGATCTGTTGACGGGATTTGAGTTCTGCCCCTGTCTGTGATGAGGAATTTGGTATTCGTACTGTATGATCATCTGTGATTACAATTACCTCTACTGCCTTCCTTCTGAGATTTGTGTCTAATGTTCTGTTTTTATGTTTTGTTTTGAAATTGTGTTCTTGGATTCGATGAACTATTAAATGAGTGGGTCATATGATGATCGTAAGCATAGTTCAACTGAATGTACTATGATTATACATCGGTTTTAGTCTTTCGCTCCTATCTGATGACCTTTTTTTCCTTTTCACTGCCAAAGTTTTTCTTCAGGCGAAGCTCAATTGATCGATAGTTGGTTTTCATTTATTTTTTCTGATTAGTTTCTACGAAACATTCTCCATTGAAACCATGTTTACCAACTTATTTATGCTGTTTCTTTGTTAACTTGTGAATTGTTAATTGAGTTATATTTGAAATTGGATTCCGTGATGTTGATGAACCATCGGTGGATGCTTTTCACCCAGAGTCTACAACGTATAGTCATGGTAATGTTGTGTTTTGATTGTGCTAGGAAAATAGAGGTAAGAGTATTTAGACTCTACTTGTACATATAAGGGATATGGGAAAGGGTAGTTTGGAATGATTTGTGGCAAATGGTATGCGTTGTGAATCGAAATAAGAGGTTGTGAATTGAAATAGGAAAATAGATAGATATACGTTCAAATGGTAGAGAATTGAAAACATGGTAGCTGTAGGTTATAAAGTACACTTGTCTTCAGGAAATTCAGTTTACCTGATAATAAGAGTTAGTGCGCCCATTTGAATGCAGAAACTCTTGTGCATTTGTGGGTCGGGTGGTTGTGAAGGACGAAGGATAAACGAAGGTTGAGCAACCATAGGATTTTTGTTAGAGTGATGACAAAAGGAAAATTTTGTATAACATTGCGAAACACAAACTCTGTGAGACTGAAAGCAAACATTATGGGCATGATAAGGAGAAAAGACTCAGGAATAAAAGCGAAGGTTTTCGGAAAGGTATACTTTCGAAGTAGTATATGGTTACTCTTATGGTTTAAGTAGTTGAAGGAAAAATCCTATCTTGATCTTGTAGAAGAAAAATAAGTCAGATCTTGCGACTTGTTTGCAATAGGATGTAACTTTGTATATTGAAAAATTAAGCAGTCATGCATAGCGGTATTCTCAGCTTTAAGGTTGGATGAGGAAATTTTTCAAGGAAAAATCAACCGCGTGAATAAATGGCTATACCAAAATTATATCTAATTCATGGGAAGGATTCGTGCTTGATCCATAGCTAGTCAAAATCGAATTTTCTATTTAATTAAACAAATTATAACTAGCAAGTCAATTTTATACATTTTATTTTAAGAAAATGTTATTATTTAATATTTAAAGTTGAGTATTAAATTATTATTATAATCACAGATCTTAATTTTTACCAGTTTTTAAAATTATTAAGAATATTTTTAAAATATAGTAAATTTAAAATATAGTTAAATAAATTAAAATATTTAAAAGTTAGTTAATAAATATTTTATTAAATTTGTTATTATTATTATTATTTTTTTTTTTTTGTAGATCTTCTCAATTTTATTTAAATAGTGTTTTTCTTATCAAATATTATAAATATTTATTTTTTAAATATCTTTCTTTATAAAATTGATTAAACATTTAGTATTCTAACAATTTGAAATGTGTAAATAATGGACCGAGCATGAGTTCCAACTTTTAGTGTTTTGCTGCATTTGTTGAAGATTAGACAATAAGTTGGTCAATTTTTACTATTCTGATTTCGAGCGAACAAGTAGATAAGACGAGAGATGGAAATAATGAGATCAAACATATATAGCCCATTGAAATGATGCATGAGCCCATGTGAAGGTTGAGTAGATTAAAACGATGGATTATACTTCTTGAGACTAAACTTATATAGTTCTTTAAAATGAGGGATGATGTAGCCCATGTGAAGCATGAGTAAATTGTAGGGATGCTGTTTTTAGGGGTAAAAACGGAAAATAGGACATGATCAATAACAATAGAAACATCATCCATTGACAAACATAATTTTGAGACATCATCCATTGGCAAACATAATTTTGAGAACTTTCTTGCAACGATGTCAATGGTTATTTAGATGGTCTATTTATGAGTTCTTTATGGATTGTTTAGAAGTTTAACAATGTTCATAAATGTTCTATTGACGTTGTAAATAATTCTCATCGTGGATAATATCGTATGAAGACTTAGTCAACTGATTGTTCAGAATTTTCACTCATAATCACAATTCAGCTTCTTCGTGTGGCCCTTAGCCCAAAGTTTCCTTGCACTTTCTTGCAATCTTTTTTGAATTTTAGTTGGTTTTGAATCTATAAAGACCTTAGAATTCTTCTAATTTCTCTTATGAAAGCTTATGGTAGAAAAAAACCTTTAAGATGTTTGAAATCCCTCTATTTTATAGCTTTTTGTCGTGGAGTCTTCTCATGTTGGAATACTTATTACCATCGATGGCGAGAAGAGGTCTAATACTAAAACAACAAGTCTTTATCATATCCTTTATCTTGGATTCTAATTGGGTAAGGTCAAATCATTCATTGATTTCCTTACGTGGGATCCCTTTCAAAGTTGGTTCCTTACGTGGGATCCCTTTCAAAGGTGGTGAAACCATCTAGTTGACTAAGAAATCAATGCCTCCGACTCCTAGTAACCATCCCCAAAGTCTAGGGAGGTCTTCTTTCAAACATGGTAGGCTTCACTCAAATTCTTTGAGCCTTTTCTGCTACAAAATCATAGATCTTCCAGCAAATGAGCTCACTCGATTCATGTTTGATCCTCCATTCTTTCTCATAGATTGATGCACAATGATATCATTACTTTCTAGTGCTTCTTATCGCATGGGCCATCTTCATCGCTTGTAGTCTTATCGCGTAAGGTAGTTCGTGATTTGGGTCTCACACAACATGAGGCATCGTGAGATCATAGACATCTTCCAACACCTTCCATACGGTGTCAGGAGTTTATAATTGACAACACCATCCATAAGGTGTCGGAAGATGTCTATGATCTTTCGACGCCTCATGTTATGTGTCGGGAGTTCTCTCCCGACCCTTATCTAGATGATCATTTATGCGTCGAGAGATCCTTTTTTTATGCATGTTCGTACATCTTCAGACGATATTATGCATATGAAGATCTTTTTTTTTTTTTTTTTTGTAGTGAATCTTAATTTTGAATCTAAATTGACTCTCTTGTGTAAAAAGATGAGAAAAAGAGGATGAAGAGAAAGGATGAAGAACAAGAGAGAAATAAAAAAATATATAAACAAATAAAAATAATTTAATAAATGATGTTAATTGCTTTCAAGAAATCACAAGGGATGACGGTAATTGATCAAATTGAAAGTTCACGAGTATAATGATTGGTTTTTGCAATTTTTTTCTAAAATAAATTAATGATCATTGGATGATCAATTTTCAAATTCATTTTTAGTCTAAATTAAGTTTGTTTTAGATTTGTTTGACAAAATTAATCTAATGCAACGTTTATCCAACTAAAATATAATGAAGAGTTTAAGCTTTGAAAATCTAAAGTATAAATTGATATATATTATTTTATTGATAGATATTTTGATCTTGACCATGTAATCTATATAGAGCAATTTTATTCTCCCATTTTACTCTTCTTTGAACTTTGTCTTCCAATTGAATATTTGAGATTAATCGTAATTTTCATTTTAAACTTTATTTTCCATATTATATATAATATTTATTTATATATAATCATTCATTATAATTAAAAAAAATAGAAAAATATAACATTTAACAAAATATTTACACTTCATAAAAAAAATAAAAAAATTAAGTTGTGTAATGAATTTTTTTTCTTTTAGTGTTTTTGTTCTATGGAGTGTAAATAGTTTGTCAATTTTTCTATTTTTAAATTTTTTTTTTATAATTAATTATGAGTATTTAATAAATTTATTCTATCTTCTACTCATGTCTAATTTTTTATTCATGCCCTTGTCTCCCAGTGAACATCTTCAATACTTTTATATGCATAGTGAAATTAAACTCGATTAATTGTTTACTTTTTATTTTTGAAATCATCTTCTATTTCTAAATAAGGCTATAAATTTGAGATTTCAACGAGGAAAATCAGATAGAGGCAACAAAAAAGAAATTCCACACCCAAAAAATTTGTGGTGATCTTCACAATGGTCGAAGATTAGAAGATGGTTTTCATAGTGAATTCACGGCATCTAAGGAGAGTTTAGGGAGATGAGAAACAATTCATCATGTGTAGTTTGTTATATATTTTGATTACACATTTGTTTATCTCAACTGTCTATTCAATAATCTTTTTTTTAAAGAAAAATAGTTGTTTTCTTGTTTGAGAAATTTTCATTTCAACTAACATAAGTTTATGTTTTCATATATATACATATACATATATATTAATTAGATTAAAGGAGCGAAGTTGGAAAAATAATTCAACGAACTTCATTCTAATTGTTGTATGCATGAATTTAATAATTTGTATAGAAAATCAATTATTATTTTAGCTTAATTTATTTTATTAGTTTTTAAGCCGTGCTACATTCTTAAAAAAAAAAAGAGAGAGAGAGAATACAAAACCAAACCAACTAAAATAATAATGTCGAATTTTCAAACAAAAAAGAGAATAAAATTTTTATTCTCAACTAATTACTACCTTCTAAACACCTTGAAAAATTAAATGTACAAAATAAAAATCCAGTAAAATCTCATTGATTTATATTAAGTGGCAATTTTTTACTCGTGATATGGTAATTTTTTTAAAAGGTTAATTTTGCACTTCAGTTTCCTTTCTCTCATACTATTTGTGATCGACTTTTATCACTGACATCTTGCCTAATAAGTCAATATGTTTTTCATGAATTTATCAACGATAACTTGAACTTTAAATTTCTAAATAATATAAATGTTGATAACAAAACCTGAAATCAATACTTTATTTCAACAAAAGTTGCAACTATATCAAATTCATTTATACTATTAGTGATTCAAAGCTATTACTGATAGCATGCTAATCTGATCTTTTTTCTTTGTCTATTTATGCTAAAATTGAACAACCACAATATTACTTTATAGTAGCATTGCCTTGATATCATTGATATGTAATAGGCTATTAAAGACATTACTGATAGAAACTATCAGTAATATCATTCAATTGCTATCATTAATAGATATTATTAGTGATAGCAATAGAAGAATATCATTGGTAGTAACTATCAAAAATATCAATTGATAGCTTAATTAAATGTTGTCAATTCAAAATTGATATGTTTACCAAGGAGATATCACTTGTAAAAAATATCATTATAAAAATATCGCTTATAGTTGTTATTAACGATATTCTTCTAATGCAATTATTAATAGATAATGTTAGTGATATCATTTTACGTTGATAACATTATAGAAAAATTACTTAGCTATCAAGAATATTAATTGATAGCAACATCGTTGATAGAGTGAGAGAAACTGATACCACATTTTTCAAATTGAAATTTATCACAGATAGCAGTTATCAGTGATAACAGTTATCTATAGCAACTGATATACCATATTTCTCAATTTGAAAGTTACTATACTCTTCAGTGATTATCATTGATAAAAGCTATAGCTGATAGCCATTATCAATCATATCAATGAATAACATATTTTTCAAATTAAAAGTTTCCATTGATAGCATCTATCAGAGATAGCAACGTATAAAAGTTATCAATTGCTATCAATGCTAGCTTTCAATTTAAAAAAATCGGAAAAAAAACTCATAATAGTGATAAGTTATCACTGACAGTAACTATTAGTGATAACAACCGATAAAAGCTACTAGTGAGTGATAGCCACTAATTGTAGCTATATTAATGATAACATTCAACATGAAAAAATTGAGAAGAAAGGTGTGAAATAATCATTTCTCAAATTGAAAGCTATCAGTGATAGCATATAACATATATCACTGATAGCAACTCTCAATGATAGTTGTTAATTTGAGAATTCTACAAGAAGAGTCCAAAATGGTGGTTGAATGTGAGTATTTTAGTGTTTTACTATTTTTTATGCTACATATGCAGTTATTTTGTCCCCATCCTATATATGCTATTATTTTAGACTTTTTTGTTATGCAACTATCCCTAAATAAAAACGTCATTAAAACTATATATATGTGTATATGTTTGTATATATAGGCACATGCATGTATAGATACATATAGTAATTTAAATAAAAACTTATAAAACAATATCAATCATAATTTCGCATCATTAAAATTTTTAAAACGGTGTTTAAAAAACATATCATACTAATTTCATTCAAATTATATAAAGAAAAAACATAAATACAAATATAATTTGGACTACTTTTTATTAAATAAGAAAAACAATAGTAACATAAAATAAAAGCATATGTGAACTATATATATATAGAAGTACACACGTGCACTACACTTGGTTAAAAATTAGTAATGGTAAATGGACAATGGTTGCGTACAACCTACCTTGTTCCATACACAAAGATTTAGGGGCACTTGCAAAAAAAAAAAAACAAAACAAAACAAGTTATAATAATGAAGTCCATAGCATACAAATTTTTTGTTTGCAAAAATGACAAAAACAAAACCCAACTCATAAATACAAAATATAAAATGTCACAAATGCCCTCATTACTAATATACATTTAATAAACCTGATACACTTGATATCCTTTAATACATATGATACTCCTTGATACACTTTTCACCTTTGGACCTTGATACAATTGATGCACCATGATACTCTTTGATACACTCAATACTCTTTGATATATCTGAAACATCTTGATACACCTAATACTCCTTGTTCCACTTGATACACCTAATACTCCTTGTTCCACTTGATACACCTAATACTCCTTGTTCCACTTGATTCTTCTTAATACACTTGTTAGCCTTTAGGCCTTAATACACTTAAAGGCTTCATTGATGAGTTTGATACACTTGATGCATTGCTATTAAACTTGTTATGCTCATTGGTACACTCAACAATTTTGGTACGCTTGATGCACATGATATGTTTGATACATTCGAAGTACTGCAGATAGATTTAGTATTATTTACTGATAGACTTGATTGATTAAATACACTTGATATGCTTGAAGTCCTTCTTATACACTTGATACACTATTGTAAACTTGATACACTTCATACACTTGTAAACTTGATTGATATACTTGATATTGATTGATCATTTTACTAATATGCTCATATACTTTAATAATACTATAAACGCATACATGCGTTGCACATGTCAAGATTTTTCTTTATTTTGAAATTAAGTATATCAATTTGAAGGAATAACCCCACAGCCCAGGGACAAGCAAAGACAAAAAGAAAACAATTAGCTAAATAAGATCATGAGCATTCTCACAACAAGAAGCAGCACGAGCACAAATACAAGATCGAATGAGCTGAAACAGTACAATGGACTCACCGGCCTAACCACCATGGAGACGATGATTACGCTCCTTCCAGATAAAGTAAAACGTAGCACACCAGAAAACATGTCACAACTTCCTCCTCACACCCTTCCCAATACTCTGATGACAAATCCAAGATAACTCAACCCCCCAATACCCAATCCTGTGAGAGGAAGCCATAACCTGAAGGACTCTAGACCAAATTTCACACCCAAAAGGACACGAAAAAATAAATGATCACGAGACTCACAACCTCCCCCCCCCCCCTATAAAGAATGCAAAACAAAAGAACCGACCAGTCCCACCGACTTAACCTATCTCTAGTACCAATCTGTCTCTGATGGCCAACCAAGCGCAAAAGGAATGCTTGGAAACATCCCCCCCCCAAAAAAAAAAAAAAAAAACCTGACCAACGAACTCTAACACTACGAGGACAAATAGCATCCCACGCAATAGCGATAAAAAACCACCATGGCGACCATAAACCAAAACCCACCTATCCTTAACAATACGACACGAACTAACACCCTGAACCCTATCCCATTAATCAATAAACTTCATAGAAACATGCGGCCACCTCCATTCCCCTTCCGAACCAATGAACTAAACAAGCCTAGCCTCATGCCGACTCGCCGCATCATAAATCACCCTCTCACCAACCTGCTGAAGGATAGGACCGCCCTACAACCATGGATCCAGCCACACTCTGCAACGCCTACCATCCCCACCTCCATCCTAACATGCTCTTTCAGATTATCCGACTTACGCAAGATAGCCCGAAGTTGCAAGTCTATTTGAGCTTCAATCTTTTGGAATTCAAGAAAAGTTTGATCTTCCAAGTCTTCAATCTTTCAGAAGTTGATGATCTCAAAGTCCATATGAACGTACACGTCTTGAGAGTTTTTAGAGGTTTTAGTCTTCAATTCTTCAGGACTTCAGTTCTTAAGAGCTTCAATTCTTCATTCCACCCAAGATCTCCAAAACGAATGGGAAGGTTAGTGGAATGTAATGTGTTGAGATTTGGTGAGCTAATTACATGCATTTTTGCATGTAATTAGGTTATAAATAGGCTCTTTTTTATAATTAAAAATACTTTTGCCATTTCTAGTCATTTTGAAAATTACAAAATTATTTTAATTTTTTCACTAAAAATCTCAACCAAACTTCACCTTCAATTTCCATCCCTCTCTCATTTTTTTCCTTCACCTAATCGGGTCCCACAACCTGATTCTAAGTTCAGAGAATAGTGAGTCAACATTAGTGGTGGTCCCAGTTTGAGTTCGTGAGGAGATTATCGAGGAATCGAGAAGCTAAGAAGATATGTATTTTCTTTCACCCTAGTTTATTTTAATTATGACTTTTTAAGCATGTTAATCACTAGTTTAGTTGCATTTAGAGTAAAATAGATATGTTATTTCCACTACGCTTGTAACATAATTCCTTCATGTTGTATAAGAGCATGCTAAATTTTACTCAATTGCATATAGTAGGTGTTTCAATTTATTTGATAAATTGTGGATTGAACTATAAATCGTATTTATGGTTTTGCCAAACAAATTAAGCTTGTTGTTTGTATTAATTATTCTAATTAGCTCGGTTGGCTTAATTTATTATTGCAAAGGGTCTGTGTTTTTATAGAGTCAGTAGAGTTGATTCTAGGCTATAATTGTTATACCGGGAGAGAGGAATTCAAAGATTTTGGAGGAATATTTTTGCACAGACCCATTTTCAGGCCTTCAGACTCTAGACCTGATGTTTTGACGCATTTGCAGCTGCCCGACCCGGTCCACGTTACATGTGTCACTTCTGCCTAATCCCAAAGGCGGCCCATAGCTGAAGCCCAACTACTCAGCCCTACCCATTTCGGCCCACAACACGCGCACAGTCTAGTGTCCTTTTCGGTCCAGTTCGCACTTGAGTGCCTTTCCGATCTGCTTGTGACCCGCGCCTACTGTTGGTTATTTTGTGGTTTTAAGCAGGTTCAAGTCCAATGGTTGGGTCTTAGGCCGGTCCAGAAGGGTTATTGGGTCGAGTCAGCTTCTTTTGGTTGATTTTTCAGTCGGTTCGAGTGGTTCGGGAGCTCTAATGTATTTCACAAATTATTAATGTAATAATTTATTTTTTAGCTAAATTTAGAGGCCAAAACCAGTCATTTTAGGGTGTTTTAATTAATTATGCATTGATGTATGTTTTAATTAATGTTTAAATTGTATGTGCATATAGTATGCCATAAAGAATTAAAATCCCACCATAGGTTAACATGTTCATGCATTGAAAGTATGTTATAATGGTTATAATATATAGTATGCATGTTAATTAACTAATATAGAAATTAATTACTATGATTAATTAATTAAGTTAATTTTGATTAAATATGATTTAATGAAATTAATTAATTATTGATTTACTTAAATATTATTTAGTTTAAGTAAATATGATTTAATTTTATTAAATATGATTTAACTAAAAGTTAAATAGATTAATATTCTTAATTGATTGGTTCATATAATGGTTATATATTGTTAGGTGAATGTTATAGAATTGTCTAAAGATTTTATAAGTGTGATAAAATAAATTAAGCATTTAAAATCTATAACAAAGATAAGTTGCATGCTCACCTAGGTTAAAAATCATATCAACCTTTTTTCATAGAAATAAGTCGATATCTTGTAAAACTAGTTACAAGAGGCTCACTTGATTTGATCTTGTCAATAAGTCAGATAAGATGACTAATGTTGGAGGTTCTTAAGTTGACGGTTTACGGAACACTTGCTACTTGGAGATCGTAATTAGTTCTTGAGCCTAGTTAACCTAGTTTTATGAGCATTCTTGAGAGATGTGTAAGGTAATAAAATTGGTTTATCACCTAGATAACGTAGGTTAAAATATGGTATAACGATTATGCTAGATGTTTCACCTAGACTTAAAATATGCTTAAGTTAGCCTAAATATGATCCTATTTTTCTGAGTACCCTTTAAAAATTATCATAGAACACTTCAGCTAGTGAAAAGTAGCATACTTTTAGCTCTAGCGTCCTTAAGAGTTCACACTGTGAGGCCATGCAGGGTTTTGGGCCGTGCATAGGAGCGGACTCCCTTTGGAGAGTGTTTGCATAGATCAATATTAAGGTGAATATGGGAAGTTCATAGTAAGTGGGTTAGGGATTTGTGAAAACACATCCCAAGGTCTCTTCCATTAGGTCGCACCGTGAGATTCCTATAATGCACCTGCTTGTCTGCCCTGGAGCGAAGTTCCCTTCAAAGGGTTGTATTATAGGATTCAGAACACCGCGAACTTCAAATTTGGATAGGGTCTCTCAGATCAATTTTCATATTGTTTTTCCATTTTCGAGAGCATTAAGAGATCTAAAAATCGAGGGTTACACTTACAAGAATTACTAAGTTGTTAGTAAATTCTTGACCGAAGAAGCTATAACTAAGTGCTATAGGAATATGAGATATTCAGGAGTTAGCATTTGGTCAAGATTGTCTTGGTTCAAAGGAGGAGTAATCGACTATCCCTCAGTAGAGATTATTCTAAACCTTTGAAATATCGTTGCAAAACATAATAATGATGGGTACATTATTAATATTTGCTAAATTAATTGGTTCTTAAAGGATTATAGTTTTTCACTAAATAGAATATGTTTTATTTTTCAGCATGAGTAGCTCAATAGTACAACTCTTAGCTTTTGAAAAACTTAACGACAAAAAACTATGTGACATGAAAATCAAACCTAAATACAATACTTGACATAAATGATTTAAGGTTTATTACTGAGGAACATCCTCAAGCCTCGACCTCAAATGTTAATCGAAATGTTCGGAAAGCATATGATCGATGGGTAAAGGCCAACGAAAAGGCTCTTGTCTATATTCTTGCCAGCATGTCTGATGTTTTGGCAAAGAAATATGAATCCTTAGCCACGACTAAAGAGATTATGGATTCATTAAGGGAGATGTTAGGTCAGCCTTCATGATCCCTCAAACACGAAGCAATTAAGCACATTTACACTAAGAGAATAAAGGAAGGATTTTTTTAATATCTCAAGACATCATCAATTTTTAATATCTCGATAATTGTGTCCTTGATTTCTCGCGACAGTGATAGCAAGTAATTAATGCCTAAAGAAGGCAATTCATAAAGCTTGTTTGTTGCCCGTACAAGATTTGAGGGAGAAGCGTCATACTCAATTATACTGACAGCATGACACGAAACGATCTCTACTAGAAAGTTTTTCAATGAAAAAGTCTATCAAAGTTATTGGTTGTCGTGGTCGAGGAAGCTCCTCATTTTCTTCAGTGATTGGTTGAAACTTCTTCGCATTCTTTCTTGTCTTTCTTTTCTGAGACTTAGTCTTTCTCTTGTACTCTCGGTACGAACGAGATTCTTTTTTAGAAAATCTTTGTTTACGCTTCTTTTGATGTGTTACTAGCTCCATCCCTCATCAACATCTTCCATCTGATTTTCTCCCTCTTTGGAGTAAACAGTTTAGAGGTCATTACTTTGTAAGGCCTCCAGTGAAGAATATATAAGGATAGGCTCAAAAGATCCAAATTGGATTAGACTCCCTATAACAAGTAATCAACCATTCAGATGAATCATTACTGAGACATGATTTTTTTGTGCCACATCATTGAGATCTAGCTCAATCTTTTTGTTTAGAGCTAATTTCATAATTAACTTCTTCAATACAAAACATTTCTCAACGAGATGGCTCACGACCTGATGATATTTTATAGTAATTGGGTGGGATCATTATTCTCCCTACTTTTGCATGTCGTTTACATTCAGAAAGTTGAATGAGTTGCTTTAACATATTAGGTAAGTCAAAGTCTGGAAAATGGTGAACTTTTTCTTATCTCTCTTTCAATGTTGGGTGTCTTTTTTTGCCTTCATCTTGACGTTTTTCAATCTTCTTTTCCTTACAGACAAACTTTAAGGGGGTCGTGCTAACGACCATAGCTTCCTTGGTAGCACCCTTCGATACATTCTCGGTGTTATTCACTTCTTTCTTTTCTTTTCTACTTTCTGGAATCAGTAGATCATTGTTCCCTCTATTTGCAATACTTAGCTCCTTATCATGCTTTGATTGCTAACTCTTCAAAGGTGTGGGGTTTTATCCCTACCAAACGTACAGAGCCCCCAAAACATTACTTGAGTGCACATTTCTACTGCCTATAGTTTAGTTAATCTATCTTTGTAGTCCAGATTTAATGCTTTCCAACGGTTAATTAATAAAATCAATGATTGGCTCATCCACTACAACAAAAAGGACATACCACGACAATTCACTACAATCAAAATTGAAAGGAGAGAAGAAAAAACTGTCATAAATGAAAATTTTCGCGTTTTTGGCTGGAAAAGGTAGAAATTTTTGGATTTCAAGAATTTATGACAGTTTTTTAGTGTCGTTAAATGTAAATAATAAAATAATAAATATTTATTTAAAATTAAATGAAAAGAAAGAATAGAATAGAGGGGTGGATTGGAGTCTTTCTTCGTGAAAAAGCTCCCTCATCTCGAAATTTCTCTCGCCAGCCTCCCCTTACGTCGCAATCTCTCTCTATCTCTCGACCACCAACACTGGTGACTCTTTGCGACACCCAGTCCAATAGAAGAAAGACTGAGCTTTCTCTATGCAATTTCATGATCTACTTGGGAGGAATCCGTTGATGTGGTCAAGCTCACACCTCAATGTGTGGAAGAAAAGAATACAAATCGAATCATCACCGGAGAGGAATGAAGTAGGGAGACTAGGTCTTAATAGAGTAAAATAAAAGTGAACAAGGTGAGACCCACTCCGATCCCGATAATAGGGCTAGGGCCCCGATCCTCTTCTTCTCGAGCTCCTCCCCATTTCACTACCCAACTCCACCGAAGCTGTTGCTGCTATGGTTTCAAGGTTTGAGTTTCCCATTCTTTAGTTATTTTCAACAATTAAATTCAATGTTTTGTAGGGTGGAATCGCTATTTTCCAGAATGGGAACTAATTAGACAAAATACTAGTTGCTGGAAATAAAAAAAAAATTGATTAGATCGTTTTTCTATTTAAGTATTCACATGGGAAAAGGCTTCGTTCGTAGGAAAATACCCAAAATGATATATCTATGATTTATGAATAAGAGATGGGTTGGATACTATCAGGTACATACAAATTGAAAAAAGTTAGGCTGATTAATTTGGTAGCTAAAGGACAGGGATCTTGCGGTTTTCAGGAAGGATCCTTTGAAGGAGAGTCAACAAAATGGGAGGGGAAGAGCTAATAAAAGTTGTTATTAACAATTCAAATGGTCTTGAAGAATCATGGATGTGCATGAATATTATTACACTAGTGTTTGTGAAATCTTAACTTTGATCAGACTTTTGAATATTTTTATCATTGCTGTCTTCTTTGGATATAAGGTGAATGACCTTATTCTAATGAGAATTGAAATAGATAAAATGCCATAACTAAAAACTCTCCAATTGCAGTAGCAATTATGGACCATTTGACCTAACAAGAAAAACCTTCCATTACATAGGGACCATAGTTACACTTAAGGTAGAGAGAAAAAAAAATATCAAAATGAACAGAGGAACTTGGACTACTCAAAATTTCTTCTCATCTTTTTCTCTTGCTTAGTTGCTGTACAATATTATCCTGAGAAGTTGTTCATTAGCTTTGATAATGGTTGACTACTTGGCTACGTGGTTTAGTTTATCAAATAATTGTATTCACTTTTTAGTTGACAATTCCACATAAATGGAGGCTTTAGGCTTTTGTATTAGAATATTAGGAACTAACTTTATTTTGAGTAAAAGTTCATTATCTCAATCCTTGGAGAGATTATAGGCTTTTCCATATGATACCAAAATGTGTTGAACTCATTCAAAGAGGGAATTCTATGAACTTTCATGTGGTGGGCAATGAGAAAACAGGTGCCTTGATTTATCCTCTTGTGCATGTTCCTAACAAAGCACCCGCCACCCATTCTGAGAGTACTAGTTAGGGATATATAATAAGATTGGTAGGATATCAGTAAGGGGTATTATGAGTAATGAGTTAGTGGTCCCTTAGTTATAAATAAGAGGAGTTGGGCACCTGAGAGGGTGGATCTCTGTGGTGAAAGTTTTGGGACTTTGGGAGAGAGAGAGAGCCTTCTTGAAAGGCTATTGATATATTGTAACTTCTTTCGATAGTGAAATATATTACTTTTTTTGTGTACTTTGTAATTCTTTACTCTTTTTTTTTTTTCCGTTAGACTATACCCTTACATTTTCTTGAAAGATGTTAAGCACTTAGCATATGTTGATGATGAAAATTAGCTGAACTTTTTTAGTGGTTATTTTATTTAAGTACACATTACTTATTGTGGTAAAGACTAGCTTTCTCAAAAGACGGTTGTATAATTTGGAACCTGTGTTTAGTAAGGAAATCCTATGCATTAAAAGGTAGGAACCTGTGTTTAGTAAGGAAATCCAAGATTTATTTATTGAGTTTCTGATATAGCTCTATTGGTCAACCATCAAAAGATTTGTTTAAGTTACCCTGTGGGGTGGGAAGGGTTACATTCTTTGGATATTGGTGGAGTTCTTTGGTGATTTTAAAGATGGCTCTCATAGAATATATTTCTTTTGTATGGATCACATGACCAAAAGAATGTCCATAGAGATTGGACCCAACAGTTTTGCTTCAAGAAAGAAGAAGAGTAAGAAAAGCTCTACGTGAACAATATTTCTTCAAGCATCCCCAACAATCCAACTATATCTAGGTTGCTTAGGCATGCACAGATGCCTCCGATCGTTATATCTGGTATGCTACATCTTTCATTGGTGCCGAATTTTCCAGCTAGCTTCTGCTTATTTAATCACCTTTGTTTTATCATCTTCCTTAATGTTTTTCCTCTTCTTAATTAGCTTTAGCCTGAGTTTCTCGATAGCTTTCTGTATAACAAGCAAATTACATCTTTGTTGAGCAGGCTTCAGTTTGGCTCTCTTCCTCCTTTTGTAGAACTACATAATAGATGGGTCATAATATTTATCACATTTCAAATTGATTCTTACTATATCTCTTTATTTTTGTTCCAATTTTTTTTCCTTGAGAAAATAAATATTGAATTTTAATATCTCTTTACACCCGGCAAGCCAGTAATTGGTGCACACAAGATATTGAATTTGAGCTTGTTTTTTAATAGGTGAAAATTCAAAGAAGGTATACTGTAGAGAGAGGTTTGGTTAGGATGTTGTAATCTGAGTTGAGTTGGAAGAGGTTGAACACTGTAGTTCTTGCCAAGAAGTAACTCATGTAGAAAGTAAATGTCAATCTCAGCATATGTAGTGGAATAGCGTGAAATAGGATTGAAGCTAAAACTTTTATTTTATTTGCATCAAGTAGTACACAATTAGGAAATACACACAACAGAGAATCCAAACAAAACCCCTAATGATGAAATTAATAACCAAATGGAATAATAATAACTATAATAATAATGATGAAATAAAATTTTAAGAAAAGGGGGCTCGTGGAAATGAGCTACACAGACTCCAAAATTGATGGAAATGATAAATTACATCATGCTTTTGTTTGTAATATTGGATCAATATTGATGCCAAATGGTATGTAGAATGTTTGCTAGCAAGTTTCTTGAATCTTTTTCAGGTTCCTTGCCCTTCAATTTTTGATCCGGCTGAGAAGTAGATGTCCTTGATCGTTCCTGCTTTCAATGAAGAGTACAGGCTTCAGGGAGCTCGGGAGGAAATCATCAAGTAAGTTGAAACATCAAATAAAACATTTAATTTTTTTCATATACATATTTTTACTTTTCTTTTATACCTTTTAGCTCTCTTTGACTTTGGTTTTCTCTGCTTACCAATCGTCTCTACTCAGAGTTTTCCAAATTCTTAGATTTCTTAATTTTTCTCGTAATAGTCTCTACTTGGCTAGATACAACTGAGAAAGTAAGACCCCACGAGCATATTCCTCAACTTTCAAAGGCCACGATCATTTCCTAATTCATGGAAAATAGTTGTAGGCCTAAAAACTATGGGGTTGGGGATGAGGAATCTCCTCCCAAAACAGCTACTTAACAAAAACACGTTCCCATTTGAATCTTGAAAATGGAGGAACAAAAGAATTTGCTATAACTATCACATTAGTCAATACGAAGAATGAGGGAGTTGTACATTGTTCCAAATATAAGGAAATCATTAGGCTTATCTTCAAATGTTGTAGTAAGAATCAATTTGAAATGTGAAGAGATATATATTCCATGTTGTAGTAAGAATCAACCACAAGCATGGGTTGGTGTATCTTTAATCTACAAGTAGGTTTTGTAGTTTGTAATGCATTTTTTACATTTATGGAAAATTAAAGAAAAGCTATATATTCCATGCTTGTGGTGTCTGGTAAATTTTTGTTCGGATCGGTTGGCTTTTTAAAAACACGAATTTGAACCAAAGTAACTTGCGTCAAACATAGAATTGTATTCTAATGTTTTTATCATTTTCTAATTTATGTTTGGTAGAAAATTCAGAATTTGAGAACATTTCCATGCTACCACTTCAAATGCTATATTTTGAATCAAATGTAAAGTTGAAAGAGATTTTATCTTTTTCATGAAGAATTGTGCATCTTACAAGCTTTTCGTTTTTCATTTTCTGTAAGTTTTAATAAGTCAATGTTTCATGCTGAGTTTGCAAATTAAGTTATGTTTCATTTAGAGGATGCATACTTGGGATATACTTATGCATACTTGAGCCAAGTCAATGAGATTTCGTATGTAAATTAGTTAATTAGCTGTTTGGCATTTAAGGATTTAATTGATTTTGATCATTTAATATCAATTTTTGAAATGGGTAATGGATTCTAGGCTCAATAAATTATGTTGCCTAAGGTGGTTTCTATTTTATTAGGTTGGTATTGTTGCTCACACTTATTGGTTTTTGCTACTACCTTTATTGTCTCTAGGATGCATCCATTAGTATATAACGTGTGAGTGGTACTTAGATATTTGTTGGCATATCTACTCTTTAATCTAACTTCATTTCATTATCCATTCGAGGTTGTGGAGAGGGAGCACATCTAATTTTCTTTCCCGTTCGGCAATTGGCCCAAAGTTACTCATTTGGAAGGATTCTAACTGATTCAATGTTGTAGTTTTCCACTTTATTTTTTAATTATTTTAAAGAATGTGATGTAGGGCCTTCGAAGATTCTAATTTCCAGTTTTTCCTCATTTCAAACTACTACAAACAAATGAATTCATGTTCAAGCTCACTGTAGCACTTTATCATGTTTATTCATTTATTTAAATCGTTCTTATAAAAAGAATATTTATTTAAATCGTCTAGCTACGTGGTTACTGATAATGGCCATTGGTTATGGTTATCTTTATATCATGTGGACGCTTGTTACTTCCGAAGTTTGATAGAAAGTTTTGCCAGATGATCCTTTGTGGAATGACTAGGTGAATTGATTTAGGTGAACAAACTTTTTTGTTTTCTTACTAGGTTTGGAAGAATCAATTGAAGCAGTGAAACAAACTTGGAGCAATTGATTGATATAAGACTTTTTGTATGGTTGGTAGCAAAATCTTGGTTTCAATGTACTTATTTTAGGCTTGTTGGTAGCTAAAGATGTCAGTGTTTTCTTTTTGTATGTAAACTACCTTATAACAAAAAATGATTATTAGTCAATGGGTGTACGAATATTACAAAGTGTATTATTACATATATATATATATATACTAAAGTGTTGACTATTTGTTTTCATATGGGTGTGATGTATTAGAACAACTTTGTGATGAACTAAGTTAGTGTAATGACAAAGCGGCAAGAAGAATAGGAAATGTATTTTATTGTAAAAAAAAAAAGAATGTAGTAATTGAGGAATATACGACATAAAAAAATGTCAAATTATACTAATTCGTGACATTTTTAAACTGTCGTCAATTTCGAAAAGATGACATTTATTTTAAAAAAAAACTGTCACGATTGCCATATCCTTGATATTTAAAAAATGTCATAATAAACGAATTTGTTACATTTTTTTAACTGTCGTTAATACGCAAATTATGACAGTTAGTTGTTGTCATAATATAAAATATGACCGTTATTTGTTGTCATAAAATAGTAATTAACGACATTTATTTTCTGTCATGAAAAAACTTATTGCGACAGTTTTCGAAAACTGTCATGGAAGAACTTTCCATGACTTCCGATACTATGACTGTAAATTACTGTCACGGATTTTGTTCGCGACAGAAAATAACTGTTGTCATAGACCATTTTTGTTGTAGTGATCCTTTCGTTGCTTGGTGGCAGTTAGCTCTATCATGCTAATAATACGTCGAGTGTGATTGTGTTTGATTGGTTGGAATTTCTTTTGGTTTGGACTTAGTAGTTTCACATTCATATTGTTAGTGGCGAATCCAGAAATTTTATATAGGGGGCATTGGGTCCACTATATAATAAACACATTAAAAAATGTTAAAAAAATATATCAACGTTTCACTGATGCTCCAATAACATTGACTATACATTTGTAGCAATAAAGAAAGACCGAAATTTTTCACTTGACTTTTTGTAATGTAAATATGTGAATTTAAAATTTGCATAAAAAAATAAAAAAATAAAAAAGAAAGAATAATACATTTTTCATGGAATATTGTTGAGAGAGTGGAAGTTTGGATCACCAACTTTGTTGCATTTTTTTTAAAATTTTTGTTAGATAACAAATGAGAGCTAGGAAATAAGTTAGGGTTCTATCAGTTTTTTTTCCTCTTTTTAAAAAATTATCTTTCTTTTAGGAAATCAAATTGACTTCCTTTTAGGAAATCATTGAAATTTAGGAAGAAAATTGATATTTGAGGAAAGAAAATTCTTGACATTTGGAATAAAAACTATTTCGTAAAAATAATTGTGTAGTCAAGATTTGAACTCACAACCAAAGGGTTGTGCATGAGGCACGAACACTACAATAGAAATAAAATTTAGGCAAAGTGAAGCTAAAATTAATACATATATTGTAATCTAACTTTTCAAAATTAATATTAAAACACAAAAACCGATAATGTGAATGGGGCACGTGCCCCCCTTGCCCCTTAATAAATCTGCCCCTGCATATTGTGTAATTCTAATCTACGCAATACGTCACAGAGCATGTTCATTGCACGTAAGATGCTCACTATATATTTTTCTATTGCGTAATTAATTTTATGCGGTAAGTCATGGGCCATGATCATGGTATGTGAGATGCTCACTATGTACCTCTTTATTAGATAATAGCTAAGTCCTCGTTGAGTACAAGTTCTCCTACTTCTTGCTCAAGTGCAAGGAAAATAGTAGGTTTACCTGAATGATCCAAGATCGAACACAGGGAATTGATTCAAGGCATTAGTTCTAGGATTTACTTATTATCTAGGCAATATAAAATAATTGAATAAATAAAGTATAAAAGAATCAGAACCAGGACTAAAACTACTTATGTACGTCTAGAGAGTCTGTAAAGGGGAACGAATTGCTAAGGTGGAGTTTGTTGTCAAATTTTTCCTTGCACGCATTAGCCTTATCCTTGTGCGCATTAGCCTTATCCTTGCTACTTGCTCTCTCAGGTAGTTGGCGATTGACACTGGTCAAGTGATGAATATAGTTCAACTAATGCAATAAGAATTATAAGCTAGATTTCTTATCAAGAACTTATCACAAATCTAACTACTAATAACACATTGACAAGTGAGAAGTCAAGAGATGATGGATTGAAAATGTATAAATATATAACATATGTATAAAGAATATAGGCGTTAGGCCATAGTACAATATGAACAACATATATTACAAAGAAGTGTAAAAATGGAGAGAAAAGAGAATGGAAAATATTACAAGTTATGGGACATCGGGGGTATGGATTCTTTCCTATTCTCGCCAAGCTCTCACTTTTGCAACTAATCGAAGAAGAAGAAGAACTGTTTACAGACGGCATAAAGGCTAATCCTTTCCACTACGCTCTAGGAATTGACCTACTCAAGCATTTCGCTCTTACAGGCGTCTGGCTGGTCCATGCAGGTCCCCCCTTTCTCTTGGTGAGGATGAAGTCTTGCAGCTTTAGGTGGGAAACCTCTGTTCTTCTGAGATTGTCAACTTCGATTGCAGCCTTCTGAAGTCACATCAACTTCAACTACCCTTCTTGTCCTCTAGTGAGCCTTCCTCGCGTGATGATGTTCCTCGTCTAGAACTATTATTTGCCAGGCTAGTTTCCATTGTGTGGCCTTTGCACGAGATGTCTCCTGCGATTCACTAGCTTCTTCCTTCCTACTTATCCTACATTTAGACGTTGTAATTGCGTAAAATAGGCATGATACTTATGTAAGATGTATCTCTATATACTTATGAATTTACAATATAAGTTACGCATTTTGATCCTCTTCTTATGTGTTTTGGCCTCATTATTCTAATAAAAGGAGCTACAATAACGATATTTATACACGTTATTAGAGTGCTGTAGAAACAATTGAGAAAGTCCCTCTCAAGCTGCTCCTAACTATTAATGGATTCAGACTCTAGGTCGGTGTACCAGTTGAACGTGTTTCCTTTGAGAGTTCGGACGAACTATTTTATCAACAAATCTTCTCAATTACCAGCAATTTTGAATGTTTCGATGAAATGAGCAACATGTTGTTTTGGGTTGCCCTTTCCATCAAACTGTTGAAACTTGGGTGGTTGGTACCCATTCGGCATTCCCATATTGTCGATCCTCTTCGTATATGACTTGGAATACAAAGAGAGAGATTGAGCATGTCCACCATATTGAGTTTTGATGGAGTTTGCGATCATCTCCTACAACTGTTGAACAGACAGCGATGCAATTGATCTTGAATTTTGTGGTTGACTTTTGTGCATAACTACTTTCCCTTTGTCAGTATTCTTGACAGTATTTGTATGGCTGGTACCCATTCGACATTTTCATATTGTCGATCCTCTTCGTATATGGCTTGAAATACAAAGAGAGAGATTGAGCAGGTCCACCATATTGAGTTTTGATGGTGTTTGTGATCATCTCCTGCAATTGCTGAACAGACAGCGGTGCAATTGAGGTCAAATTTTGTGGTTGACTTTCATGCATAACTGTCTTCCCTTTGTCATTATTCTTGACAGTATTTGTATGCAATCTCATAATCTAGCTTCAACGGCCTTGAGGAGCATGTTGATCTTCTTTTCAAGCTCAACTATTCTGTTTTCACTCGTATTTACGTCAGTTACCATAACTGACGTTATATTTGAATGAGGCATCTCCTATCATTTGATAGTTCATATGACGAGTTGTGTTTGTCAATCACAAGATTTTACTTGATTACAATTCCACCTTTTAGTGGCTTCGACGGTTGTTTTCAAATGTTCTTTGCAACCTCAAAGGGTGGCATATCTTTAGATGATTGAGTTTTCCTTGAGCGGCTGTCAGTATTTGACCGCTTGCTGATGTCGCTTAGACCTTTGGAAGTGTTGCCTTGAGATGCATGATTTCTTCAGATGTTCTTTGCAAAAAATAGAAAGAGATGAAAGGTAGAGATGGTCCCATTAGACATGCCAAACTATTCACACGAGATTTATGAAGAAATGTAATTCGTGGAATTGAACTTTGTATATATGATATAGTTGATATAGTCTCTAATATTTACTCATTTAATGTTTTCTCTCGAATAAAAGTTAAAAAAGCTTAGAACTTCTCGATCTTCGGTCTTCAGGAAGTTGTAGTTGCAAGTTTATATTTGAGCTTCAATCTTCTGAAATTCAAGGAAAGTTTGATCTTTCAAGTCTTCAATCTTTCAGAAGATGATGATTTCGAAGTTGATAAGAACTTGCACGTCTTGAGAGCTTTTAGAAGTTTGAGTCTTCAATTCTTCAAGGCTTCGGTTCTTAAGAGCTTCAATTCTTCCTTCCATCCAAGATCTCCAAAATGAATGGAAAGGTCTACATTTATAGAGAATTTCTATGGGCTTTAGATGGTCTTGGGTTCATTTGACTGTTTGACTTGGGCTTGAGCTCATTATCCTTTTTTGCCCAATTTTTATATTAAAGCCTGAAATGGGTTGGGTAAACTTAAGGAGTTTTAACTACTATAGCCTAAAATGTACACCATATTACAAGATGGACCTAAATTTTCCAAATTTTTCAGAAATGTCCTAAATGGGCCAATATTTTATACAAATATAGGGTCAAAATGACCAATTTATCCATCTTTATTATTACTAATACATTAAAAAAACAGAACAAGGAAAAAAGGAAAAAAGGAAAGTGGATCATAATTAAGATTTGCATTTATTAGATATCCTATGTAAATATAGTAAGTGATTAATTTTATTATGGTAATATTATAATCAAAATTACTCCTTAATTATTTTTCTTTTGGTGATTTTGTTAAAAATTTATTCTCTCGATCTCTCTTTCACTGGCCAATCTATCTCTCCATCCATTCTTTCTTTCGTTTTGTATTTTTTTTCATATATTCCACGTAATTATAGTATATGTTGAATAATGAAAAATTGCAAAGAGTAGCATTTTGAGAATATTATATAGCAAATATAGCACATTGTTTTAGAATTTTGCAAACATGACAAAATTTTCACTTATAAAAATACTATTCATCTTAAATTTTTTATTATTGTTAAACTACTCTTCAATAGCTTATTTCTTTTCCTCTTTTTAATACCCTACTCATTATTTATTTATTCTCCCATTTTTTAAGGTTCTAATTATTTATTTATTCTTATACGGGAAAAATTATTTGTTATTTCTATATTAATCTTCATTTTAGAATATCAATAGTACAATAATTGCAATATGAAATACAATGGTTGTTGATTAGAATAATTTAACTTCATTTGTGATTTTTTTTTTCATTCTTCGATGTGTATTTTGAGTTGAATCTGATTTCAAATGATTTTGTTTTATTTTTTTAAATTGATTTGTTTTGGTTTTACTTTGTCTCAGTTTTTTATATTAGTATTGTGATATAATTATATTATATGTATTAGTTGGTTGATACACTTACTATGCAATTTTCATTTTTTTCAAATTTTATTCAGTTCATTATCGTATTATTAAGTATATAAATGGTATAACTCAATGTATCATTATCAAGTATATCAAAATATATTGTTAAAGCATATCAGTAAAGTTAATCATTATCAAGTATATGAATCAAGTTTACATGTGTATATTAATAGTATATCAAGTGTATTTAATCAATCAAATGTATAAGTGAAGAATACTAAGTGTATCTAGTGCATCAGGTGTATCAAACATATCATGTACATCAAACGTCTTGGTTAGGGACCCAAGTCCAAGTCCCACAAAAGTCTTGGTAGCAGTTCTTCTACCACTTCTTCACATTCTACAACGATCGAAGAAGCTAATGCAATCCTCATTGAACAACAAAAACTTGAGATTCAAGAAACTAGACGCATGATTAAAGAGCAGAGAAGGTTCTCCGAGATGCAGTCTAAACAAATGAAAGAAATGATGAAAAAGATTGAAGAATTGAGTCGGACACATGGAGGATAGTGCGGCGTCCGCGACTTTCTTATTTTAATTTCCTTTTCCATGTCACTTTTTTTTCTAATTTGAAACTATGTTATTGTGACATTTATCTAATTATAATACAATTTCAATTTCGATATATTATTGACTATTTTGGTTGTTCAATTTTTATTTAAATTAAATCAAAATCAAATAAAAACTACAATGAAAAAAAAACTAAAAACTAAAAACCAAATAATAATAATAATAATAATAATAATAAATTAAATGATATTGAGGGACGCAGATACTGTGTTGGGAAAAAGGAATTTCCCCGACGCATGCACACGGCATTGAGGGACAGTTTCACGATGCACCGTCTTTCGACGTGTAGAAAACGATAGATTTCTAGGGGTAAGTCGACGCATAAAGGACGTCATTGAAAGTACCGTCGGGAGATATGAAATGCTGAAGATGGGTCTCCCGACACAGTTATACCGACGTACGTCCCGACGTTGCTTTCAATCTTCCCCGACGCGATGCGTCAGGAATACACCAATCTCTTGTAGTGGACTCCAACTTCTACAAGCTTTCTGAAGAAGCTACAGACGACTCCAACTTCTACAAGCTTTTTATATCAAACACACCAACTTCAAGAACATCATGTGCTCCGCTTCCAACTTTTACAAACTTTCTACATCACGTACTCTGCTTCCAACTTCTACAAGCTTTCTAAAGAAGCTAGAAACGACTCCAACTTTCCTCCTCTAATCAAGCGAGAGCGAGAAAGAATCTCTGCTTTCTCAAATCAAGCGAGAAAGAATCATACCAATGGAAATAGTTGTCCTGACTTATATATCTAAAATCATTCCCTTATCTAACCGACGAGGGACTTTGGTCGGATTCACATAAACACTCGATCTAAGAACTGCAAAAATGAAATGAGAAATAAATGGTAACAGCATTAGGATTCAACCACTCGCATAAAAAATATTATACTAAATGACAAACATGAAATCCCATGGCATAGAATAGAATGGAATCATTGAGAAGGATGAATGTAAAAAAGCATCCCAATATTATTTTAGAAAAAAACCCGCCCAACCTAGTGCAATCCAAACAAACACAAAGCTTGGGAATAACCTTTTTAAAATTAAAATCTGCTCTCCTTTTTGTTTTGGATTGCGGATTGAACAAAGTTTTAGATCGTTATAGCTAGCTTCTCCTGCTATGGACATGTGCCCAAAGCCAACACCAAGCCAATGGAGAACCAGAATTCAGAGAAAATGGAAACCACCCAAAAGATTGAAAGAAAAAAGGGTGGTCTTCGAACTATGCCTTTTATTATAGGTAATTTTCAACAAGTTCTAAAAGTTCTGATGCATAAATTTGTAATATGTTCACTAACAAAAACTCTAAATCTGCAGCGAACGAGATATTTGAGAAGATTTCAAATGTTGGTCTTCATGCAAATATGATATTTTACTTGATGAATGAGTATCACCTGGATAGTGCTAAAGGAGCTATCGTCTTGTTTCTGTGGTCTGCATTGACAAACTTTTTGCCCATTGGTGGGGCTTTCCTCTCTGATTCTTACTTGGGTCGGTTTAAGGTCATCGCCATGGGGACAGTGGTTACACTTGTTGTAAGCAAGGATTCATTTGCTTAGTTCCAACCTGAATATCTGTTTGTTTCATCTGTTTTTCAACTTTGATCTTTCTTTTGGACTTCAGGGAATGGTGGTTTTATGGTTAACAGCCATATTTCCAAAAGCAAGGCCTCCACACTGTACACCACTTGGGGAATTTTGTGTTTCAGCAAACACTGCTCAGCTGATGCTTCTGTATTTTGCATTTCTTCTTATGGCAGCCGGAGCTGGGGGAATTCGACCATGTTCCTTGGCGTTTGGAGCAGATCAACTTGAAAATCCAGGCAACCACAAAAACCAGAGGACTATGCAGAGCTTCTTCAACTGGTACTATGCTTCAGTTGGAATTTCAGTCACCATTTCGGTGGTCTTTATGGTTTATCTCCAGAATGCTGCCGGTTGGGTTGTGGGTTTTGGAGTTCCTGTTGGACTTATGCTGTTTTCCACAGCCATGTTCTTTCTTGGCTCTTCATTGTATGTTAAACTGATGGCGAACAAGAGTCTGCTTAGCAGTTTGACTCAGGTAATCGTTGCAGCTTGGAGAAATAGACACTTGGAATTTCCCCCACAAGCTTCTGATAAATGGTTTTACCATAAAGGCTCAAAGCTTGTCACCCCAACGCCTAAACTGAGGTGTGTTAATAATCAAAACGTTCCATAATTGTTGCTTGTTATGCTTTCAGATTTTGTAAAATGATCCAGGTTGATTCTTCTGTCTTGCTTTCAAGGTTTCTAAACAAGGCTTGCATAATAAGAAACATAGAAACAGATCTAGATTCTAATGGAATGGCCAAATTCCCATGGAGATTAAGCACGATTCAACGTGTAGAAGAACTAAAAGTAGTAATCAGAGTACTTCCGATTTGGTCCACTGGAATTGTATTCAGTGCCACCATTAACCAATTCACCTTCTCTTCTCTCCAAGCTAGCACAATGGATAGACACATAACACCTCACTTTCAATTCCCAGCGGCTTCCTTCGCTGTTTTCACAATCCTAACCCTTACAATCTGGGTCGCAATATACGATCAAATAATCGTCCCACTACTAGCGAAGTTCACCAAAAAATCAAATGGACTCACTTTAAAGCAGAGAATGGGCATCGGACTGGTAATCTCATGCTTGGCCTCAATAGTGTCGGCAGAAATAGAGAGAAAACGAAGAAACAGAGCAATTCATGAAGGTCTAGCCAACGTACCACGAGGAATTGTGCAGTTGTCAGCGATGTGGCTGGTTCCACAGCACTGCCTGGCGGGGTTGGCTGAAGCGTTGAACGCAATAGGACAGATTCAATTCTTCTATTCGCAGCTGCCGAGGAGCATGGCCAGCATTGCAGTAGCGCTGTTCTCGCTAGGAATGGGCGGAGGGAGCTTGGTGGCAGCGCTGACTGTGAGCGTGGTGAAAAAGAGGACAAAGAAGAATGGGAAGGGATGGCTTTCAAATGATCTGAACCAGGGGCATTATGATTACTACTACTGGGTGTTGAGCTTGATGGGCGTCGCTAATTTGTTGTACTATTTGATCTGCAGTTGGTTCTATGGAGATGAGAAAGAGGGAATGGAACAGAGTAGGATTTGGGATGATAAGAAAGCCATTGAAGCGGAGGCCACCTTCAATTCTTGATTTGGAGTATGGATTGAAATTTCTATGGTCAAAGTTAACTCATTGGTATTCAACATGCACTCCAACGGAGATTTGATCTCCAATCTCACAAATGGTTTTTTGAAAAGGAAGAAATTTCTATTACAAATGGCATCTCTTTGAAGACATTTCTACCTTGGAAGGTTTTGATCTTTGCCATTGTTGTACTAAAGAAATTGAAATGATAAAGTTAGGTAGATACTATAATTGATTTATGTTTAAGTTGGCAATAAAAATGTCAAAATAAGCATACCTTAATAGAGAATGCTTTAGTTTAGTTAGATTTTCCCCCTCCCCACCTCATATTTTCAACAAACAATTTATTGTAACATGACTCAATTGACATGGTTAAGAAAACTACCCATGACTACTTTCATTATTGTTTATGTGGTTAGTGGTGCGAGTGGTTAAATGCAAGTTATTCACCATGATTCTCTAACAACTTCATATAGTTGTAATCTTTAGGGTATTTAAATCGATAAATTTATATAAATATGGTTAGTTTATAAAATATTTAGCAAAATATTGTAGTTTCAAAAATATTTATTGAAATATTGTAGATTTGTACTCTCTCCTGTGTTAGGTTAACCCAAGACATAGGAGAGAGAATAAGAAGGTTCTCTTCACCTAAATATTTCTCTCTCCAAGGTTGAGTTTTCAACCCAAAACGACATTTCCTTTATATATATATATAAATTTAAATAATTACATAATGATAAATTTTTGCTTTTTAAATCAAACCACGTTGAAATTTCATTTGTATTTTATCTTTCATTTATTTGTCATGAATTTTATAAAAATTTATAATTATATTTCTAATTATTAAAAATATAATTGTTGAACAGTTTTGTTTTAAGGGGCATTTTTAAAAATAGCAAAATAAATAAAAATATTTACAAGTTATAGCAAAATTTTAGGTTCTATCACTGATAGTCTTCTATCACTATAGCATATCAATGACTATCAGTGATAGAATTTGCTATAGATTGTAAATATTTTGTAAAATCTACTATTTTTAAAAAATTTCCTTTTTTTTAATAATGACCTGTAATTGAAAAAATTAAATGTAAATTAAAATATCTTTTAATAACCAAATTACATTTATTTAAAAGATAAAATATTTTAATAACCAAATTACATTTATTTAAAAGATCCAATAAAATAAACGTGTTCCACACAACCTGGACATTATCGATTTTGAGTTAATTGTCACCGTTGACTCTAAACTCTTGTGTTGTCTTGGCTCCTCTTGATTCTCTGGTTCTTGTTGGTACTTTTGTCGATCTGAAACCTATGCAGGTGCTTCATAGTACAAATATTTGGACCCTTGAATCATAATATCACTACAAGGATAGACAGACTTGTTGATCTACATCCATGTATGAAGACGATAGACAGACTCTTTAATCATAACATCACTACAAGGATAATGGGTATTGCCGACGCAATAGTGCATTAGAAAAAAAATACAAAAAACGTTGGCAAAAGTTCTCTTGACGTTAGAAATAACCCCGTCAGCAAGAACGTCGAAAGTAAAACATGGAGAGAACTTTGGCCGATGAGCTAAAGGAAGGACGTCGGGTGTGTATTTGTAACGCCCGAGATCAGAAGGGAGACATGAATGAACCGGTATCATATCTGAATGAGAGGGATCCTGAGGAAATGAAAGTAATGTTAAAAAAGACTTAAAAGAATTAAAAGTGATTACCTTCCTTTTCGGTAGCTCGATCATAGGAACTTCAAAGTTAAGCGTGCTTAACTTGGAGTAATTCTATGTTGGGTGACCTCCTGGGAATTTTCCTAGGATGCATGTGAATGAGGACAAAGCATGCTGAAAGGACTCGTGTTGGTTTGTGGGGAGAACTTTCACTCTAATAAGCCTTTACGGATAGTAAAGATGATGTTGCCAGGTCGTAGGGGATGCAGGGGAATGTCGGAGATCCGAATTCCAAATCCTAGGCCTAGGGCGTTACAGTATTATACCCAACGTCGTTGATGCCGACGTAAAGATTATGTCGACAATAGTTGATGATCCAGGTAGTAGATGATCGTTTGCATGTCTAAGTTGTGGAGCTGTTTTGGGAAATTGTTCCCAAAGCCCATAATTGAAGAAGTATCAATGGATCAGCAATTTTACGAACATCTTGCTTGATGCTTTGCATAAAAATTTAATTTATCTTCAATTTAAAAATCTCGTCTTTAGGATTTTTTTTATAGTTATATATATCTAATTTTAAAACTTACTTAATATTAGGGTCTCCTAGCATTTATATGTTTTTTAATATACAGGCCCAAAATATGATAGATTTAATAAGAGTTATGATATTAACTCTTATAACTTAATATCATAACAAATTATTATAATAAAAAATTTACAATTTATATAATCAAAGTTACAATTATGAAATTCGATTGCGTAAGTTGATGATCCAGGTAGTAGATGATCGTTTGCATGTCTAGGTTGTGGAGCTGTTGTGGGAAATTGTTCCCAAAGCCCATATTTGAAGAAGTATCAATGGATCAACAATTTTACGAACATCTCATTTGATGCCTTGAATAAAAATTTAATTTATCTTCAATTTTAAAAGTTACGTCTTTAAGATTTTTTTTATAGTTATATATAACTAATTTTAAAACTTGACTTAATATTAGGGTCTCCTTCTAGCATTTATATGTTTTTAAATATACGGGTCCAAAATATAGATTTAGTAGTATAACCCTTATTAACTTAATATCATAATAATAAAATCATAGATCCACTACTAACATGTAAAACCCTAAATAATGTCGTAATATGCATTTAACATAATTTTATTATCAAAATGAAATCATAGATCTACTAATAATAAGCTTCTACTTAATAATTTTCCTATCACAACATTATAGATCAATATTAAATGAAAAGAAACTTACAAATTGAATAACAATTATACTTTTTCCTTAAATTAATCATGATTCTTCTCTCTTTTTAATATCAATCCAACCCAATATAACTAATATATATATATTATTTAGAATTATTTTTCTTAACCATATTTATTATTTTATTCTTCATTTTTCACTTTCTCTTTTTAATCTTTACCTAAAGAGAAATTAAAGTATTAAAACAAATTTATTATTTTATTCTTTACCAAAAAAGAAAGTTTTCTAACTTATTTTAAAAAATTTTAAAATCTACTTATTCTTCATTTTTCATCTAAAATATGCACGTAAAAGAAAAATGAATGATTGATTTAATTTACTTTGTAAAAGAAATTTTTATTATTTTATTATTCATAAAGTAGAGAGAGATCAAAAGAGGAGGAACAAGATATTATTATTTGTTGGGGCCTATGTCTGGTTTTGAACACCAGACATCTATTTTTTTTTAATATTGTTTTGGTCTTCAACACCGACCTATTTAAATATATATAATATTAAACTAAATATTTTTTCAACTATAAAAAATCTCGACTACAATATTTAAATAACTAAATATTTCTTTTATCTCTTAAATTGATGTAATTTGTTTATTAAAAAATATTTTAATTCATTTAATTTTTTTTATTAGATGTAATTAAAAAAAATACATCATATTTTTAATAATTTAAAAGTACAATTATAAATTTTCATACAATTATAAATTTACAAAATAACCAAATTGAGGAGAGAAGGCAATCTCTTGAGTTGAACAAAGGAGAGAGAAGGTAATGTCTTGGGTTCCCCAATGAATATAGTATATATGTTTTTCAATCTTTAATATGTTTTTCTAAATTTTATTTTGGTATTAGAGCCAAAAGTTCAACTTCCAAACGTAAGTCACACAAACAACTACAGTTTTCAGTGTTTTGAAAGGTGTACACTCGGGCATGCACTTAGGCACAAGAAGTAACATTGACGCCTACGTTGGCACCACACCTTGGATAAGCAAGGCACATTGAACAAGGCACGCACCTTACATGTCCTTTCAAGAAGTGAGAGCTCTTTCTTTAACAAATCCCAGTAAAAATGGAAATATTGTTGCTGTTTATTATAAAATATAATATTATTTATATTTTTTTAAGGAAAATTTTTAAAAATAGTAGATTTTACAAAATATTTACAACCTATAGAAAATTCTATTAGTGAGAGAAGACTATCCGTGATAGAATTCAAAATTTTGCTATAGCTTGTAAATATTTTAATTTATTTTGCTATTTTTAAAAATGCCCATTTTTTAACCTAATTCTAAATTTGGTATCATTATACCTACGACTCAGATTATTTCAAGTACAAGCAGCGGATTACTTTGTCTTCACAGTTTCTTAAAAAAAATATGTGACGTCTCCTCGGTTCTTAAAAAATATATGTGACGTCTCCTTTTCTTCTCAAAAGAGAGAAATATTTTTTTGCTGCCAATGTCCAACTCTGTTTTAAAAAAACAAAGGACCTTTTGGTCGTTAGTCACGCACTCAACAGCTCACCTCTGCGTTTTCATAAAACAGAATGATATTATTCTTCCCTGCTGCCAACGTCCAGCCTTGTTTTGTCTTTAAAAATACAGAGAAGAAAAGTCTAAAACAATAACCTTCGAAGCTTCAACTTCATCTCTTCTTCTTTGCTACTGATCCCACATTGGGATCTATGTTATGTAACTTGTTATAAAAATAAACAAAGAAAAGTCTCCAAAACACTTTAATATATTATCTTCATACAATTTTTGGTACATCCCAACTCCTCACTTTTGTGGTCAATTTCTTTAAGTTAGTTACTAATTAGTTTAGTTTTCTAATAATTAGATGGCTAAGGACAGGTTAAGAAAAGATCTAGCATGGAAATATGCTCGATTACAAAATGAACAACATAAAATGTGGATCTTATTCAACTAAAGGAGGAGTTTTAAAAATGTGTGATCTTATTCAAGTAACTAAAGGAGGAGTTTTTAAAATGAAAGAACACCTTGTTGGTTATTATAGATGTTGGGAATGACCATAGTGTTTTTATAATTGATGTTTCAATTATAAATTAATAATTATTATATTCAATTTATTTGATAATTCTAATAATTTTATTTCTATATATATTGTAAAATTTAGATTTTGTGGGATGAGTTCGGCAAAAAAGAAAACCTTAATTAAAGCATTTTCCTCATATTCCATTTCTGACTCATGCATGTGTCGATTTTTGCTTTCAACGCAGTGGTTCGGCACAACTAGAATCGACATTTGCTTCCAACAATTTCCAACATAAACAAAAATTTAATTGATTTAATCTCCTTTTTCAAATGTCGATCACTTCCCCCGATCCATGGCTCGCATTGTTGTCAAAGTAATTTCCAGTAAAAAATAGGATCGTCATTGATGAACATACCCACCACAAAATTAGGGTTTTCTACTTTGGTACTCATTCGGAAAACCAAATGCTTAGCTGCCACATTTTCATCACTTTCCAAAGATAAATTACGACAATTTGGTGAAAGTGCAGCAAGCAACTAGATATTAGTGGCAGGATTTTCCTTAGCTTTATATTTTTGCTCAATTTTCGTCTTTGCAATGGACGGATGTTGATAATCAGACTAAGAAGCTTAGAGATGCATTTATGCATATCATTGGTGGGCGACTTCCTTGCTGTTCTCAAGAGCGAGATCAAGGGCGGATTTAAGAAGGGGCAGGGGGCACGTGTCCCCCCTCACATTTTCGATTTTTGTATTTTAATATTAATTTTGAAGTTTAAAAATACAATATATATTAAATAATGCTCTTTTCAAGGTAATATTGGTTTCTGGTTCAGTGATTGTGCCCCCCTTTGTAACTCCCACATCTCGTGTTTAAATCTTACCTATTGTTGTTTTTTTTACAGATTTTCTTCTCCAAATTATACTTTTATTTCTCAAAATGATTTATGATTTTTATTCCAAATATGAATGATTTTCTAAAAGGGATATAATTTGATTTCCTAAAAGAAATATAATTTGATTTCTTAAAAAGAAAATGATTTGGTTTCAACAACTAATGAATTCAATATTGTCATTTAACTTTGTTTTCAATATGCATCTCACAAATGATTTGTCTCAAGTTTTACAAAGAAAAGATCAGGATATTGTGAATGCAATGAATTTAGTCAACCTTTGTAAAAGTGGATTGCAGTCAATGAGAGAGTCTGGTTGGGATTCATTATTGGAAATGATTTCTAATTTCTGCAATAGTCATGACATTGAAGTTCTTCAAATGGATGCTATGTTTTTACTTCGAGGACGAAAAGGTCGAAAATCTCAATCAATTACAAATTTGCATCATTATTGTGTTGAAGTCTTCTATGCTGTCATTGATATGCAACTTCAAGATTTGAATAATCGTTTTACTGAAACAAGTACTGAATTGCTTCTCTGTGTGGCCTGTTTGAATCCAAGTAATTCATTTGCTGCATTCGATAGTAAAAAACTTAGTCGACTTGCTCAGTTTTATCCAAGAGACTTTTCAGCTATTGGAGCTATGCTTGAGGATCAACTTCAAAATTACATTTTTGATATGCGTTCAGAGTTTGTTGAACTAAAAAACATTGGTGATCTTGCAGTGAAAATGGTCATTACGAAAAGAGATAAGGTCTACCCATTAGTTTATCGGTTGCTCACATTGGCATTGATTTTACCGGTTGCAACAGCTATTGTAGAGAGAACATTTTTTGCTATGAATATTGTGAAGACTCGATTGCGTAATCGAATGGGAGATCAATGGATGAATGATTGTCTTATAGCTTATATTGAGAAAGATTTATTGGATAAGTTAGATAATAAACTTATCATGGATCGATTTCAAAACATGAAAACTCGTAGAGGACAATTGCAATACGTATTAAATTAATTAATTTTTAAAGCTAATTAATATTTTTTTAACATTTTTTTAGTGTCTTTGTTATATAGTGCCCCCTCTATATGAAATTTCTGGATCCGCCACTGAGCGAGATCATATCGCTCAATTTATTTCTGAGCTCTTTCACTGGACCATGGCCAACTTCTCAATGTCGCTAATGGGCTTTTGGGATTCGCAATTTTGAAGGGATATACTTTGATTCTTTATCAGCTTGGTCCTATGAAACAACCATTCACTCGACAAGAAAACATTGTGATTTGAACGTTGTTGTGGTCGCCCCCTAGTTTTGGTAAATCGTAGGTTCTCACAACGTTAAATTAGATTTAGAGAAGGTCGCCTACAACTTGTGGATATTGGTTAGGTCATCCAATTCGTGTGAAGGCCGCCTACAGCTTGTGGATATCGGTTAGGCCATCCAATTCGTGTTACTGCAAGGTATATTCTTTCTAATTTTAATGAATGAATAGTTTATTAGGAAAGAATTTAAGAAAGATAGATGGAACCCATTATTTTTAAGAGAGATTTTAATAATTTATTTTGATTGATACCATATTTGGAGAGATAAATGCTAGTCTTAACATAACATATTAAGTTGAAACTAATTATTTGATGGTTATATTTCCATATTTGATATTTTGAGTTTTTCAATTGAAATGGAAAGTTGAGAAACGATGAAAGTCGATAATGCTAGTCCTAAATTGATATATGTGGCATAAATATTGGCTGTCAAGTTCATAAATGAGGTTTTGTGAATTTATTTCACATTTAGATTTTTGTATAAGTTTGTGTTTGATAATTCGTAGAAGACTTTCCACTCATATTCTCTTTATTTTCAATATTGTCATAAAATTGAGGACACGATTTAAGAGACTTGGAAATAAAACTTATTTATGTTTGTGATAAAGAGTCTCTATCTTGCCAATTTACATATATTTTGGTTTTGGTGGCTTTGTTACATAAATGGTTCCAATGTGGACAATCATGATTTGATTGTGGCCGTTTATTCCAAAAATTTAAGTTTTACATATGTTATAAGAATTTAGCTACTTTATTTCTATGTTATATTTGAGGATGATATTTCGTATGTATATTTGATGAGCATATACCATAATATTCCATATAGTTTGACAAAATTATGTTATAGCAATGAATGCTATTATGATAAATTTGAGTTAGTCAACAAAATGGTATTGTTGAACACTCTGAACATTTTATGCACCTAAATATTTGTACGTCAGGTGTCAAACTAAGGTTGTATATCTTGTGTTCAAGAAATCTATGGTACAATTGAAAACCTTTTACTATATTTATTGATTATACTCATAAGAGTGTTTCATATAGATTTATATATCTAAATCAGTTTGTGAATATCGAGACGCTATTATGATCTACTTGAGCATGTTAGCATAAGTAGAAATAATATTTCATATATGTCATATTTGCCAAAGTTATACATGATTTGATTCATGAATTGTTGCGTAATTTGGTTATTGAAAATTTTCAAGAAGTTGAAAGTATTACTATTACTTTTAATAAAGTTTGATCGTATAACATTATTGACATATTACTAAAGATATTTTATACGGCATGGGGACTTATACCCTAAGTTCTCTTTAAAAGTGGTATCAGAGTCATGTCATCCTTGGTTTAGCCTTGTTTATATAATCCTAGGTCAAACAAAGGTGTAGTGGAACCTTAAAAATAGTCATGGTATTATCCATGGTTGAGCTCTATTGAATAGCAAATATGCTCTAGAGAGGAGTTAGCCTAGTTAAGAGTTAAAATTGATGGATGTCTATTTTAGGGGAGGTTCAGTTGAAACTTTGTTCTAGGGGAGGATTGTTGGGAATGCGACCAAATTTCCATATTAGATAAGGAAACTGATCATAAGTACATAGGTGCAACTTATGAAAAAATATTTTGAATCAAACATGGAATTTATAATGTTTTGATTCTTGTTCTCATATGACAAAATTAGCCACTATAGAACCTTAAATACTTTTGTAGTTGTATGTGGTTTTCTAATACATCAAGTGTATGTAAAGATGGTATTCCTTAATGGTAACTCGGAAGAGTCAAATTTATTTATGGTCTTTAACTAGTTTTCTGAAAGTTTGATGAGAGAAACTTTAACAATAATTTAGTAAAGTGAATTGTTGATATATGTGTTACTAAAATTTGTTTGTAGTTAATTGTGTGATTATATGTTTGTATGTTGTTGGAAAGATTTATGTGATATAAACATAAATGTTAGTAGTTCTATAAAATCATCACATTCTTAAGTGAAAATTTATATGAGACTAATGTGATGCGCTGAAGTATTATTGAAAATGTTTTGATTGATGTCAATCACACATTCAATACTGATAAAGAGACTTGACAATTGTAAGGACACCTTATGATGCTAGTATGAGCCTTAAGGAAAATAAATGAGATAGTGTTTCTCAATCTAGATATGCAAGGATTATAGAATGTATTATGTTTTTGATAAACTGTACAATTTTGTTATTGCATATGTTGTGAGAAGATTGAGTATTTATATATACACATTATCCTCATTAAGATTATTTTATTACTCTTCGTCATTTATTAAGGTATCTTAAAGTTACGATAGATTTTGGTTTGCATTTTAATAATTGTCTACCATACTAGAGAGGTAGTGTATGCAAATCAGGTAACTCAGAATGATAAAGTAAGCTTTACTAGCGAATATGTGTTCTTAATGAAAAATGTACCATTATATGGGAACATTAATATGAATGACATAGAAGCCTAATGAGAGATGTACCATTGTAGAGGGAGCTCTATTCCAGTATATATGTATTGAGATTCATATGTTGTCGTAGGGTATTGCCAAGAATAGTGTGTTATGGCAAAAGAAGACATATTCGCTTGAAACTGTAGTTGTGAAATGATAGTTGAATGAAAGAATTATCTTCTTGAAGTATGTGAGGTTTGAGGAACTTTGTAGATCATCTCTCCAAAGGCCTAACAAGGAAAGTAATTCCAGAATTTTAAACAAGTATGAGACTCAAACATTTGATGGTCCATAGCCCTTTATTTGGGCGATTTATTGTGATAGACTTGATGGTCTGTGGTCCTTTTCTAGAAGGTTTATTGCCATAGACTTGATGGTCCATAGCCACGTGTGGGTAATCCTTAAATGGATTTGACGGATGAAATTAAAACCTTTGAAAATTCCACAGCCCTTCTTTGGGTGGTCCTGGGACTTGATGGATAACTGCAAAATCTTAATAACTTAGTTTTGAGTGGTTTGTCTTTGACAGGCTTGATGAAGTTGATCTTGATATGGACTAGATGTGAAATCTTTATAGCTCAATTTTGAGTGGTCTATTGTGATAGACTTGATGAAGCAATAAACGTGATTGAGAAGGTGTGGCCGCCTTCTATGAAAAAGTTTAAGGATATTTTTCTAGAGTTTTCACATTGACCTGAGGTTATATGTGCATGGCCTTAAATAGTACAATTTTGAGTGGTCTATTATGATAGACTTTATTGTGGAATCAATGGAAATTTAAGAAGTAAAATGTATTGTGGGGGTCTCAACCGTTGTTATCGAAAGTTCAAAAGGTAAGTTACTTTTGATAATTGGATTGTTGCCACACACCTCACTACACATCAATTTAAATCGAAAGATCGATGTTTAAGTTTATACTACTTTCTTTGCTCAAAGAAAATCCTTCCTTACTATTTTAACTAGAATGCAATGGTAGTCATTCGTGGAGAATTGTTGGGAATGACTATCATTGTATTGTCTTATAATTGATGTTTGGATTATAAATTAATAATTATTATATTTAATTTATTTTATAATTCTAATGATTATTCTTTATATATATATTGTAAAAATTAGATTTTGTGGATGAGTTCTTCTGGCCAAAAAGAAAACCCTAATTATTTTCCCTGAGCATTTTCCTTTTATTCCACTTCTGACTCCCACACGTGCACACTTGAGTTGAAAAAGTTGTGTTAACCTTGGGAAGCAACCGACATAAGCGATTTAGCACCAAGATCACGCCAATTTCAAAGCAGTGGTTCGACACGACACAACTAGAATCAACATTTGTTTCCAACAATAAAAATGTCATTGCTTGTAAAAAATTCTGATCTTATCATGTGAAGGAATAAATTAGTTTATATGTCCAAGAAAAAGGAGATTTAAAAAAGTTTGATTGTTGATATTGATACAACACTTGTGGTATCAAGGACGAGTGAGAAAAATGGGAAGTATAAGTTTCATACTAGAAAACTCCATATAAATATATATCTTACGTCTAAAAATAGAGTCCACAAAGTTAGCAACTAATCTTACTTAACTCCAATAGGAACTTAGACTTTACCACAACTAAAAATAAGTTTAACTATTTCCTAGAAACTAGGAATTAAGGATACCAACCCAAAAAATAATTTGTATTTAAGTTACAAACATTTTCCTCCTAACTCAAATACTGCAAACACCTAACTTACTCCTAAGAGTTTGAAAACGACCCACATAAAAAGACTTAGTGAAGATATCAGTTATTTGCTCTTCTAAGCTGCAATGTACCAGCTGCACTTCTCCTTCATTCTGCATCGCTCTTAGAACATAATACTTGATCTTAAAATGTTAGTCCTTCCATGAAAAACTAGATTCAATTAAATGGCTAGGGTGGCTTGATTATCCACAAACACCTTTCACACACTTTTCTTGCTTTAGATGCAAGTCATGCATCAATTTCTTCAACCAAACAGCTTGGTTGATTGTTGTCGTCGCTACAATGACCGCAGCTTCTGCAGTTGACTGATTCACTATATCTTGCCTTTTTTAACAACATGAGAAATACCCTAAGCCAAAAGTGAAACTGATAAGAATCATGATGTTCCATACGGACCAATTACAAGATCGAAGGCTTCAAAGATTAAACAATCATTCATTCTTCATGTAGAAGAATGGATAAGGCTGGATCATCCTCAATTCCATATGCCACATGTTAATACAAGAGACGAAGGACCATTTTGAATATTGAATGTCAATGTTTTCTCGGTTGAAGTGGACTATGGGGTAGACGTTAAGCTTCCATGAAGCCAACAATTTGAAGACCTCATGATATAGTTAATATCACATTTTTATTGTATTTCCATTTGTTTTAATTTGACAAGTTAGGCTAACTACCATTAATAACTTAGTATTAAAGATTGTGGTTGAAAAGTAGTTGTTGGAAGATATAAGCATAGTTAATGTTTTATTTTGACTTTTGGTATTTTCATTCATTAGGATAGAATCTCTACAAGGCTATATAATGCCTTTATTCTTCCATTTGTAAGAAAAAAAGACTTTTGATGAATGCAATTTGAAATCTCATTTTGAGATTTTTTTCCTTAATTTGCAATTTTTGTGATAGAATCTAACCTTGATCAAGTTTGATTGTAGAGTGACTCAATTTAGAACAAGATTTCCAAGTCTTGCTTCTAAATCTTTGATCTAAGAGGTAATCTAATCCTAACTTTCTCTTGGTTGATCTAAATTAATATAAGGATGTATTAGTTTCTTACTTCAAATGTTCTTGCTACATTAATAGCTTAGATTTTTGGATTGTGGATTAGAATTGTCTTATCAGAAACAATAGTCAGAGGTGCTCTTCATATCATCCAATGTGTGAGGCCCCGATCGCATATCGCCAAAATTATCAAGGCCCTGCGAAGAGAAGACTGTGCAAGGAAGTTGCTAATAGTAGAACGAGCATCACGAAGAAATCATGCGATAAAAGATCACTACGCGAGGTGAGGGCACGATGGGAAATTGACCAAGTATAGGGTTAGCCTAGAAATAGCAATGTGACCTTGATGTGAGTAGGTCGGTAATTCATTGAAGCATGTTGTCCAATCCAAATTCAAGAAGGTTAGATAAAGATGCATGGTATTTCGAGATTGGGTCACTTTCCATCGCCAGTAAAGATAATCATTATGGTAAGGAAAAACTCACTAGAGAGGCCAATAAATAAAGGAATTCAAATAAGTTGAAGTTGCTTTTACCTTGAGCACTTGAAAGAGAGATAGGGAGATTTTTTAGGATTTTTAAAACAGGTAGAATCCAACAAGGAGTTACAAGAGGTACGAAGGAAAACCCTTGTCCAAGGAAGCTAGGCTGAGGAGCTAATTTATGGTAACTGTGAGTGGTTTCTCTTACTAAATGTTTCCAAATTTCAAAGGGCTCTAAAATGCATTTTTATTGAGATTATGCCTTATATGATTTTCCTTGTGCTTATAATGGTTGAAATTAAATCATCTTTGTGGTATGAAATATAATGTCTCATCCTTGTTGTGTAATATGGGATGAGATGTCTTATCCTTATTGTATGATATCAGATAAGATGTTTTATTCATGCTGTGTAATCTAGAATAGAATCCTTTATTCATGTTGTGTGATCTGGAATAGAATGTTCTATTCATGTTGTGTGATCTTGAATAGGATGTCTCATAGGATCCTTTTTGCTTTTTGTGTGATCTGGCACTGGAAGGCGTGTTATGTGTAAGGGAATTGATGGAACTTGCTAAATGCGTTGAGACTACTTCGCATGGCCATAATTCGATGAAAGAGTGTGGTAAATGCTTAAGCTGAGGAGAGGGTACAAAGATGTAATTAGACATGCAGAATGATTCTACGAGTCGAGGACGTAGTGTGCTTGGCATACAACGCGATAAGACTTACAGTGGTAGAACCAAAGATATAACTTTCCTTTCAACATGTGAACTATTGATAAGACAAAAAAAATTGAAAATGTTTTTGATACCGCATGATTTGATAAAATGTTTATGATGTACTAAAGCGAATTTAGATTTCTATATGACCCCACTCATTAGGCTTTTTAGTCTAACCTCTTCAAATATTTTGTTTTATTTTTTTCCTTAGGTACCGAAGGGCATCTAGTGTTGAACTTGCAGCCTTGATCGCCTACTGTGGCCTTGATCACATCATTTTCGTAATGGCCATTGTCTATTCACATAACATGTAATAGTTAGCAAAGGAGTCCATGTGTCGTTTTGAGTTAGGATTGAAGGGTTGTACTGAACATTGTAATTGGCACTAAGAGCACTTGTGAATGAAATACCTATGAGGTCACGTTGTTCTTTGTTAAGTTTCTTCACGATTGTCTTTAATTTTGCTCAATGGGCGCTCGACGCATTACTTCGCAGAGAATATCGCATCAAAATCCTAGGCGGTCGCATCTTCATCGTGAAAATCTTTGCAGTTAAGACTCAGAGTCCTCCATCAATTGATGTAATTGATGATTGGCTCTCCCTTTCGTTGTTTCGTGTTTGTAAGCTTCATCATGCTTACAGTGCGTCTGATGCTGCAAAAGTAGATTAGGAACTCTTTTTCTAGTTGTTTCCAACTATCAATGACTTCCGACTCCAAATCGGTATACCACTCAAAAGCATTTTGATGGAACACTAAGATTGTGAATCAATGGAACTTTTATTGATCATTAAACCAAATCGAATACAATATCAAGAAGAATAATAAAGACGAATTGAAGAAATCTCAATTTGGTTACAATCTCTCTCTGTTACCTTCTCTCTCAAAGGTGCACAGATTCCCGACAAAATTCTCAAAACCTAACTACCCTTCCCTCCAATAATTCAAACCTATTTATAAAACATATCCTAACTAATTACCCTAATAAACTCACACGTGCCTACACTAATACTCACTAAGGGTTGAAAATTTTTTACTCCGAAAACTAGAGAGAATTTTCCCAATAGCTAGAAGATTCCCTAACTCCTGAAATCAATCATCCTCGAAGATTGAAGCTCCTTTGAAGATACAAGCTTTCTTCCAAGACTCCAACTTCTATAAGTCGATCACCCTCGAAGATTGAAGCTCCTTTGAAGATACAAGCTTTCTTCAAAAACTCCAACTTCTACAAGTTTTCTAAAGAAGCTACAAACGAATACAATATCAAGAAGAAGAATAAAGACGAATTGAAGAAATCTCAATTTGGTTACAATCTCTCTCTGTTACCTTCTCTCTCAAAGGTGCACAGATTCCCGACTAAAATCTCAAAACCTAACTACCCTCTCCTCCAATAATTCAAACCTATTTATAAAACATATCCTAACTAATTACCCTAACAAACTCACACGTGCCTACATTAATACTCACACGTGCCTACCCTAATTCTTCTTCCCTCCTCTAGTATATTGGTGGATGATAAGGGGTCTATCATTACATTCCTTCTCCAAGTTCACCTTGTCCTCAAGGTGAAATTTTGGAAATAGTCGCTGCATTTCTTCATAGTCTTTCCATGTAGCCTCGTGTCTAGGCAAAGCCCTTCCAATTAACCATCACATCCCATCCTCCATTCTTATTTTTCAAGTAGCCATAAGTCTCATCCAGCACTGCTCGCCATTCGTGAGTCTCAGTCATATAGGGCATATCCGACGACTCAACTTGATGGTTTCCCAGCATCTTCTTCAATTGGGAAACATGAAAAACAAAATGAATGGATGATGTCTTTGGCAACTCTAACTTATATGCAACCGGTCCAATCCGTTCTATGATCTTATAAGGACCAAAAAAACTTCGGTGACAACATTTTATTTCTTCTTTTCCACAAGGAAACCTACCTATATGGCCGAATTTTAAGAAAGACCAAATCCCCTACCATGTATTCCACATCCCTTCTCTTTAAGTCAACATTCTTTTTCATCTTTTCTTGGGCTATCCACAAGTGTTCCTTCAATGCTCCCAACATAATGTCCCTCTCCTTGAGCTGCTCATCTAACGCTGAATTAGGGGTGTCTCGATCAACATAATACACCAAGGGTGGAGGTAAACGCCCGTAGACCGTTTGAAAGGATGTTACCCTTAAGAATCTCTGATACGTTGTGTTATACCAGTACTCTACCCAATGCAACCATTTTATCCACTCTTTCAACCACTCTCCACAAAAACAGCGAAGGTATGTCTCCACTACTCTATTGACCACTTCAGTTTGGCCATGTGATTGAGGATAATAGGTTAAACTACGAGTCAACTGGGTACCAGTCAACCTAAACAACTCCTTCCAAAACCCACTTAAGAAAACCCTATCTTTGTCTGACACTATGGATTTAAGATATCCATGTAGTCTGACTACTTCCTTTACAAACATATCAGTCATAGACTTGGCGATATAGGGATGTTTCAAGGGTAGAAAATGTCCATACTTGCTGAATCTATCTACCATCACAAAAATCACCTCATATCCATTAGACTCTGGTAGTCCCTCTACAAAATCCATAGAAATGTCGCTCACACACTATTCGGTATTTCTAGAGGTAACAACCTTGCAGGTGACAACGTCATTGCTTTATTTTTCTGACAGATCAGACACTCTTCACAATATTTCTGCACATCGAGTTTCCTACCCTTCCAATACAACTCAACGACCAATCGTTTATAAGTTTTAAGGAACCCGGAATGTCCCCCAAGCACGGAGTCATGGTAGGTGTGGAGAATTGTTAGAATCAATGCCATAGACTTGGAAATAACCAACCTATCTTTATACCTCAACATCCCCTGCTGAATGGAATACTTGCTTGCCTTGCCATCCTCCCCTCCTGTCGTTTCCTTCATTATCAATCTCAGCTGGTCATCGTTTTCAACTTCTTCCTTTGATGATTTTCAAGTCAATCAAGGTGGGGGCTGTAATATTACAAAGATGGACAACTGGAAGCATTCTAGATAGAGCATATGTTGCCTTGTTCTTCAATCCTGACTTGTATACCACTTCGAAGGAATATCCCAAAAGCTTAGCAATCCACGTTTGGTATTATGGCTGAATAACCCTCTGTTCCAATATAAACTTTAGGGAACACTGATTCGTCTTCACTATAAACTTCCTCTATAGAAAATAAGGTCTCCATCTTTGTACAGCGAGGACAATTGCCATAAGCTCCCTTTCATACACTAGTTTAACCCGATCTCTCATAGCCAATGTGTGGCTGAAGAAAGGAATAGGTCATTTGGATTGAATGAGCACTGCTCCTATACCAGATGCATTAGTCTCCATTTCAAATGGGGCATCGAAATTAGGCAAGGCTAAAACAGGAAGAGTCATCATAGCATTTTGCAATTTCTGGAATGCTTCAAGGTACTCCTCGTTCCACCTAAATCTGTCATTCTTAAGTAGTTGAGTTAGAGGAGCGGCTATAGACCTGTGATTATGTGTCTCAAGTAATCTACACGAGTATGTGCAAAACTGCATTTCTTCTTGTTCACATAAAGCTCATTCTTTCGCAGAACTTCTAAAGCCTTCCCCAAATGTGCTAGATGTTCTTCAAAATTCTTGCAGTAAATTACGATGTCATCAAAGAACACAAGAACAAATTTTCACAAATAGGGTCTGAAATATAGAATTCATCGGTGATTGAAATGTAGAGGGTGCATTAGTTAGGCCGAATGGCATAACCATGAATTCATAATGGCCTTCATGCGTTCTAAATGTTGTCTTCTCAATGTCTTTCCCACACATACGAATTTGGTGGCATCCGACTTTCAAATCAATCTTAGAAAACCATGTAGCACCATTCGGTTCATCAAAGAGCTCCTCAATTACTGGTATTGAAAATTTGTCTGGTATAGTAACATTATTCAACGCTTGGTAGTCCACACTAAAGCGCCAACTCCCATCCTTCTTCCTAACCAACAGAACAGGGCTGGAATATGGGTTGTGACTTGGGCGAATAATTCCTTATGCTAACATCTCATCCATTAATCTCTTCGTTTATGCCTTTTGCTGAAAAACATATCTATACGGTCTTACATTCACTGGTTCGATCCCCTGTTTCAAATGTATATGATGCTTGGTACTCCTCTCTGGTGGTAATTGGCCCGGCCAAGTAAAGACATCTTCAAATTTCTTCAAAACCGCATGCACTGATTCTTCCACGGTCAACACCTCTTCTAATTCTCCTTCTTCGACTGAAGATACATCCCACTCCATGGCTCGACATTCCACCAGAAATTCTTAGTCAGAGCCTTCCCAAGTTTTCATCATAGTCTTCAAACTTACTCTAGTTTTAGTTAAACTAGGATCTCTCTTAATGATTACCTTTCTGTCATGGTGCATAAAAGTCATAGTCAAATTTCACCAATCTGCTTTAGTGATGCCAATAGAGTAAAGCCACTATATCCTCAAGACCACGTCCACACCCCCTAACTCCAATGGTAAAAAATCTATTACCTTCCAATCATTCATTTTCAACTCTACGGCTTCACAAATTCCTTTACCTTTAATAGTTGTGTCGGACCCCAAGATCACTCCATAATGAGAAGTGTCTTTGGTCGGTATCTGTAAACTCCTCACCAACTTTTCAGAGATAAAGTTGTGTGTAGCCCCACAGTCCACTAAGATCACCACTTCCTTGCCTTCGATCTCCCCTCTCACCTTCATAGTACCTGGGTTCAATAATCCTACCACAGAGTCAATTGATAATTCTACAATGGCTTGGTCTTTTTCATCTGTTCTCACCATTTTTAATTCTTTCTCCTCATTCTCCATATCCTCTACAATCTCAAATTTCTCCCTTCCCCTCCGTGACGACATACATTCTAAGCACTCTTCGCTCCCGCATCATACATTTATAGTCATGGGAGTACTTTTCATTACATAGAAAACAGAGTCCCTTCTCCTTTTGAGCTCGAAACTCCGCGTCAAATAATTGCTTAGTAGACCTCTTCTTCTTAGCCACCCCAACAACCACCCCTTTTAAAGTGATAGTTCTCATGGAAATTGTAGAGTCACTCTTATTATGAATTGAATTGGAGCTCCCACCAGATTTAGTACTAGTGGATAAAGAAGGTGGATATTTACCTTCAGCATATCCTTTAAGGTTGGCTTCCCCACGAACGATCTCCTGGTTCTCCACCAACTGAGCTAATTGCATCATCTGGGCTAATCCAATTGGTCGACAAAAATCTACCTCAGCCTTGATCCACGGCAACAATCCATTCATGAATGTCTCCTCAATCACTCTGTCCTGCAGATCTGATAATGGAGCCATTAGTTTTTCGAACAGTTTTCGATATTCCTCTACTGTAGTCTATGTTGAATTCTAAAAAATTGGCCACATATAGATCCTTCACGAACTGATCAAAATCGTACCAGTAATCGTTCCTTCAAGTTCGGCCAATCCATGAATTTATCCCTCTCTTCATGTGTTCTGTACCAGTTCAGGGCTGGACCCTCAAAACTGATTGTCCTACCAATACCTTCTCAACATTAGTCAACTTATGAATTTGGAAGTATCTATCGGCTCGAAATAGCCAAGAATCAAGGTCTTCACCAATGAAAACTAGCATCTCCACTTTTTAAAACTTTGCGTTATGTATTTCCATCTTCGTTTTCAATTCTTCCTTATGGTGTTTCACCGCTTATCCTTTTGCCAGATGTTCCTTCTCCTGCCTTGGCCTTCACCGTTGTCGTTTCATGCACACTCGGCTTGGTCTTTCTCTCTCTCATGGCAGTTCGTTCATTCACCCTTGTTTCCATAAACAACATCATCACTTGCTAATTTTTGTCTGATTGCACACTCAAATTCTCCAATGTCATCATGATCGACGTCAACTTCTCCTCTATTGTCGGTAACTTGCGTAGTTCCTTCTTTATGCCAATCAGCTCGTGATCATACGCCTCCAATCTTTCTTCCATGCATGTCTGAACCATCGTAAATTTGTTTCTTCCTTGAATCGACCTATCTTATACCAATATGATGACTAAGGTTGTGTTATATCAATGGAACTTTTATTGATAATTAAACCAAATCGAATACAATATCAAGAAGAAGAATAAAGACGAATTGAAGAAATCTCAATTCAGTTACAATCTCTCTCTGTTACCTTCTCTCTCAAAGGTGAACAGATTCCCGACTAAATTCTCAAAACCTAACTACCCTTCCCTCCAATCATTCAAACCTATTTATAAAACATATCCTAACTAATTACCCTAACAATCTCACACGTGCCTACACTAATACTCACATGTGCCTACCCTAATTCTTCTTCCCTCGTCTAGTATATTGGTGGATGATAGGGGGTCTACCACATTTCCTTTCAAACTTCGAACAAACTATTTGACTAGTTGGTCTCCTCTTGATCATACGTTCTCGCATGTTCCAACGAAGTGGGTGATGTACTGCTTCGGGTAATCGTTTCCATCGAACTGCTGAAATTTTGATTCTCAAGTTGTCAATTCTTTTAGTGTATGTCTTAGAGTACATGAAAGAAGTCTAGGACGAGCCTCCATACGGAGCTCTGATAAAGTTCGTGATCATATCTTGTAGCTGCTGAATTGAGAGGAAAGCTATAGCAGTTTATCGTTTTTGTGGTTGGATTTCTTGCACCACATTCTTTCCTTCGTCACCAGCTTAGACAATAGAAGTTTGACTCAACTCAACAGTTTCATGAGTCTGCATTTGCTCTCTCAAAGCTGCGATTTTGTGGTCTCGTTCCTCAACAACCTTCATCAGGAGATTAATTTTTCTCTTCATCTATGCCACGACAACCTCAATCGTTACATCGCCACCATGGCAAACATCACGTCAGGGTGTGCTTCCCTCTTTGACTTGTTAAAGGCAAAATCATAGTTATCACACAAAGAATTTTCCTTGATATAAATCTCAGCTTTAGGAGACGCCATCAATTGCTTAAGGATTTCCTGCACGATGACAGAACCTTGATCCTGCTCTTGGATGTTCTCTTTTGAACGATTGTGGGTGACAGGTCCCGTGTAAGAGTCGCTTGCAATAGAAGATTTGGATGCAACTTTCTATAGTGTCACTAGTTTGCTTGTAGATTTGGATGACGAGAGAGAGATGAGAGCTAGAGAGATCCTACTGGGTGTGCCAATTTGTTCATACGAGATTTTCGAAGAAATTTAATTTGTGGAGTTAAACTTGTGTTTATATTGTGTTTGTGTTGATTTGATGCGGAATGATTTGATCTCTAGTATTTAATCCTCTGATTCTATTTTGGTTGAGCACCTACGCTTGATTTAAGGAAGCAGAGCACGTTATGTTCTTGAAGTTTGAGGAGATGGTCGACTTTAGGAGTTTGAAAGTTTTCTAGCTCTAAGAAAAATTCTCTCAAAAACCTTTATGCCCACAAATGAAGAGAACATCTATTTATAGACTTCTCTTGTCGGTTTATAGGCTTGGGTCCGTTTGATTCATGGATCAGACCTAACCACATGAATTTGGATCATATTTAGCCTTTGGGCTAAAATTAAGCTTATTTTTTTGTTGAATTGAACTTTAATCTAAGTAAATAATATTTAATTGGACCAAAATAATTACTTGATCCAACGATCATAATGAAAACATGTGGCATCATCGGAATAGATTAATTTGTCTTCAATTTTAATGGAAGATACATGTCAATTTTTAATTAGTCCTAAATTCAATTATTTATATTTTTCATCATTAATTTAGTTAATGACATGGCAATTTGTGATTGGTCTCCAAATTTCTTATTCAACAAACTCATCCAGTAATTAAGATATATCATGAGTTGATTATTAACGAAACTTCATAGTAATTATAATACTCTTTTTTAAATACATAATAATTATAATGTTACACTAAAATTTTGAAATTTCAAAAGTAATTACCAAAATTAGTTACATTAAAATTATACTCGCCAAATATGAAATCAGGAAATTGTTATAAATAGCACAAAAAATAGAGGGGCGCTTGCAAAAAGCAAAAAAAATCATGATAATAGAACCCATGACACTACATTTTTTAAATTGAAAAAGTAGCAAATTTAAAAGTCGATCATCCTCTGATAGCCATCTGATAGCTCTCTGATAGTCGTCTAATATCACTAATTACTTGTCATATTTGTCATATTCGCAATATGCAAAAAAAAAAGGAATCATGTGCTGTTTTTCTATATTTTTTTTTCATTTAATGTAATTTCCCAAAAAGAAAACTATTTACAAAATATAACAAAATTTTTAAGTGGACTATGGAGAGTTTGATAAATTTGGCTATATTTTGTAGATGGTTTCAATATTTTGCTATTTTTTAAAATGTCCCTATAAAATTTTACCAAAATAATAATATATTTAAATGAAAATAACTAATATTTTTATTTATGTAAATGATAGAGCATCGTTTTTACAAATTCCAAGTTTGCCCTTGAATATTACGCACAATTTTTCAGTTCTTTTTCTTCTTCTTCTTTGTGATTTATTCCTCTCATATTCATATTATTACTTCTTCTTCTTCATATTCTCATTTATTATTGTTTGTGATTTCTTCATTTCCTATTCTAGAATTTCTTCCATGTTTGTCATCTCTCTTTTTTTTTCTTTTCTTTTTTCACTTCTTCAAATTTCCACTTGGTACACAATCTTCGTCATCTCTCATATATTTCCTCTTCCAGATTTAAACGATCGTATACCAAGATCTAAACGATCGTTATTCAAGATCGTGCATCAAATATAAAAGATCTTGGTACACAATCTTGAACAAAAATTGTTTAGATAGATACACGATCGTTTAGATTTTATACACAATTGTGTACCAAGATCTAAACAATCGTGTACCAAATATAAACAATATTGGTACACAATCTTGTACTAAATATAAATGATCTTGGAACACGATCAAGAACCAAGATTGTTTAGATTTTGTACACAATATTTTAGTGTACCAATATCTAAACGACATTGGTTCACGATCATGTACCAAGATCGTTTAGAATTGATACAAAATCATGTACCGAGATCGTGTACCAATATCTGAATGATCGTATATCATTTCCTACACGATAAATATACAATCACGTATCATGATTGTTTAGAAAAAGAATTACACGCGCGCATGTGGTCAGTGTTGATACTACATATATCGTGTATCATTTTCTACACGATCGCGTATCATTATCGTTTAGAAGAACTAACACGCACACGTATGGCGATTAATTACGTGTTGAACTGGACAATTTTTTTTATTTTTCATTGTAAACTTGTAGATTTTTTCTGTTTTCAAAATTATTCTATACAATGTAAATATTTTGCTGGTTTGTTATATGTTTAAAAAAACTCCCAAATAATATATGATCTAAATTATTAAAAAACACAAATTTCACAAAAAAGAAAAAAAAAATACAAGTGCTAGAAACATTAGTAACCATAAGTGGCTAAATTCCAAATGGATAGGCATGTCATTTTTAATGAAAAAGAATTTCCCACTTCAATTGTTCAATATCTCTTCCTTCCTCCGAAATTTCTTCAAAGTATGTTAATCCCTCTCATCCAATGAAAACATTATCAAAATGTAGTATAATCAAACCAAAGTTTTTAAACTATCTAGTGTACTCATCTTGTAACTCAATTGATACTTAGGAACCAAGATCACTCAAAGAAGCTTTATGCTTTAAAGAATGGAAAAAGGCAATGCAACTAGAAATGGGTGCTTTGATTATATTTCTTTTTTAAAGAAAAAAAAAAAAAAAAAAAAAAAGAGAGAAGACACTGGATGAAAACCTAGATTTTAAAAGTCTAACCTCAGAAAGATGAAAAGTTGGGAGAAGAAAGTGAGCAACCATTTTATAAACTCATTGATTAAATGCTACTTCAGCCATGAGGGCAAATTAAGAGGAATGGTTCAGAGAGAGAAAAAAAACAAGAATTTGGAGACTGTAAGAGACCAAGGGAGCATGGAAAAGCAAATTTCTCTATTAGAGATGATTCTTATGAGTATTCTAAAATACTGGCAGCAACTAATGAAAAGACCCTGAATGGAAATACTGAGGATAAAGAAGTCTACTTTATTAACTCAGATTGTACCTTTCATATGACTCCTCTTAATAAATAGTTTATATTCCACAAACAGTGGGACAGAAGATCGGTATCCATGAAAAGTAACCACGTGGGGATAGGTGATCATTAGACCACCACTGTTATTTACTTATAATAGAATAAAGAAAAATAAAGGACGTTAGGAACTACCTACAGTTAATTAAAAAAAAAGAACCACCTACAGTTAAATTTTAAAAATGACCGTTATTTCAAAAAGGAAGTTAAATCAATAAGAGGGAGATGGAAAAGGACAGGCAGTTTTTGGTGCGAAAGAAAAGGTCTGCAATACTCCTTGAAAGACAAAGGAAGCAGAAGACAGGTGTTCTGTATTCTGGTTTGCTTTTTAGTATTTTGTTTTGTTTGTTGTTTGGTATTTTGGATTAGGAGGTTTACTTGTTTGATGTTTTAAATTATTTGTAACGTGACTTATCTTCTGAGGTTCACGGTTTGCTTATGTTGTAAGTTGTGTTTGAATTATTAATATAATAGAAACACTACATCAGTGTTCTATCAATTGGTATCAGAGCAATAACCTGAGCAGTTGGAAAAAAAAAACATGACAAAGAGGGGAGACGAACGCTTGGAACTTCTTGAGCAGGAAATTCTGGAAATGCAAACAGTGTTCAAAAAATTGCCGGCGATGGAGGAAAATTTAACCTTGATTTTGAAGAACATTGAAAATATGAATGCAACGATTGAAAAATAACAATAGCAGCAGATGGTTATGAAATATCTTGAAGGTATTATTCGAGAAAGGGCATTGACATCAAAAGAAGACGATGGTTCTGTGAGTAGAGAGAAGAGGAGCGAAACTATGTTGGATGAAGTCAGCGATGAATTGAGGTTGAATCGGAAGAGTGATGATGAAAAAATGATTGATCGGAGTAAGTTTAAGAAGGTCAAAACACCGATTTTCAATGGCACGGATCCGGATTCTTGGTTATTCTGAGCAGCTCATTTTTTCAAGATAAATAGTTTGACAGATTCAGAGAAGTTATCTGTAGCAATTATCAGCTTCGATGCACCGACTTTGGATTGGTATCGTTCTCAGGAAGAATGTGAGGTTTTTAAGGATTGGGATGATCTAAAAATGAAGATGTTAACTCGTTTTCGAACGATAAGAGATGGATCTTTGGTGGGTCGATTTCTGACTATTAAACATGAATCAATAGTGGAAGAATACCGCAATCGTTTTGATAAGTTTTTAGCCCCTGTGGCATTTTTACAAACGATTGTATTGGAAGAAACATTTATGAATGGGCCTTATCCATGGTTGAAAACGGAAGTGTCTGTTCTGGAACTTATGGGCTTGGCCCAGATGATGAAATTGGCATTAAAAATGGAACACAGAGAGATGGTTCGCAGAGAGGCTAGGCTGATTAGCGTATATGGGAATAAGATTCGGTATAATTTGCCTAAAATCAAGGAGATTCCCAACACCAATAATGCGAATATACAACCAGGAGGAAATACAACCATCGGAAAGATAACTTTGAAGGGGTTGAATCCAGCCGCAAACTGTAGGGAAGGGCCAACAAAAAGATTGTCAGATGCTGAATTTCAATCTCGGAGAGAAAAAGGTTTATGTTTTAGATGTGAAGAGAAATATTATGTTGGGCATCGTTGTAAAATTAAACAAAAAGAGTTGAGAATGCTGGTTGTGCGCGAAAATGGGGAAGAATTAGAGATCATTGAAGATGAACCAGATGATGAAGAATTGGAAGATAAACCAATTGAGGTGGGGGCAGTTGAAAATCTTAACTTTGAGTTATCTATCAACTCAGTGGTGGGTTTAAACAATCCTGGAACCATGAAAGTGAAGGGAGAAGTGAAGAATGAGGAGGTAATAGTATTAATTGATTGTGGAGCTATCCACAATTTCATATTTGAAAAATTGGTGACTGCATTGAATCTTCCTTTGAAAACAACTACAAATTATGGGGTGATCCTTGGCTTAGGGACAGCCATTAAGGGGAAAGGTGTGTGTGGTAAAGTAGAAGTATTAATTGGTGACTGGAAGATTATTGATAGTTTCTTAACTTTAGAATTGGGAGGAGTGGATGTGATTCTTGGAATGCAGTTGTTATATTCTTTAGGTGTAACTGAAAGTCGATTGGAGGAAGCTAGTTATGACTTTTCAGCATAATGGAAAGAAGATTACAATCAAAGGTGATCCTAGCTTAATGAAGACAAGGGTTAGTTTGAAACATATGATGAAGACTTGGATTAATGTAGATCAGGGTTATTTAATAGAGTGTCGAGCCTTACACAGTCATTTATCTCTAGAAGAAATGTATGATGAGGAGACTACACCTACAATCGATAATTCCCTACCATCCCTGTTGACTAAGTTTGATGATGTATTCAGTTGGCCCGAGACATTACCACCAAAACAAGAGATTGAACACCATATTCATCTCAAACAAGGGACGGATCCAATCAACGTGCAACCATATAGATATGCACACCAACAGAAAGAAGAAATGGAGCGATTGGTTGATGAGATGTTAGCTTCGAGAATTATTAGACCAAGTACAAGTCCATATTCCAGTCCCGTGTTGTTGGTCAAAAAGAAAGATGGGAGCTAGCGTTTTTGTGTTGATTATAGAGCGTTGAACAATGTAACAATTCCAGATAAGTTCCCTATTCCAGTTATTGAAGAGCTTTTTGCTGAACTTAATGGAGCTAATATGTTTTCAAAGATTGATCTCAAAGCGAGATATCACCAAATTCGCATGAATGTAGCAGATGGGGTGAAGACAGCTTTTAGAACTCATGAAGGGCACTTATAATAGAAGAAAGGAAAATAAAGGATGTGAGGAACTACCTACAGTTAATTAAAAAAAGAACCACCTACAGTTAAATTTAAAAAATGACAGTTATTTCAAAAAGGAAGTTAAATCAATGAGGGAGATGGGAAAGGACGAGCAGTTTTTGAAGTGAAAGAAAAGGTCTGCAATACTCCTTGAAAGACAGTGGAAGCAGAAGACTGGTGTTCTGTATTCTGGTTTGCTTTTTAGTATTTTGTTTTGTTTGTTGTTTGGTATTTTGGATTAGAAGGTTTACTTGTTTGATGTTTGTGAATTATCTGTAACGTGACTCATCTTCTGAGGTTCACGGTTTGCTTATGTTGTAAGTTGTGTTTGAATTATCAATATAATAGAAACACTACATCAGTGTTCTATCAGTGATATAATGCTCAAACTTAAGACAATAAAGAAATTGCACTTTCTTCTTCAATTATTATAATTGAAATTCTAGAACATTTAATTAAAATAATCAAGTCAACTTATCCTCTCTAGTTACGACTTACAACTTCGGTTGATCATTGAAGTACAGCTCCCCTTTCTTCCCATGCTAAGTTGAATACTATACAAGCACAAAGTTGAATACCATACAAGCCTGGTGGTTCGTAGAGAAGTGCAGCTTGTGCGCTTATTGGCATCTATAAGAATGAACTATGGCCTCCACCAAATGGTACCATTGGCTTGAACTCTGCAGAAGCAACCAGCCATGGACAATGGCTGAACCTAATGCTCTGAAAAAATCACCAAACAGTAAGAAAACAAAAGAAAGATCGTTAGTCATGCACTTCTTAAACTACCAACCATAAAGTTTACCAACTTTTTCAACCTCAAACCACAAAGTTCACCAACTTAGTCAATTAGTACTGATATGCTCATGTTGTCACTAGTTCAAATAGTGTATGTAATATGTTAGGAACTTGGAATATGAGAATGGGGTTTGCTCCTAACATTGATCAGCCAAATTTTTGCAATGCCTCTAACATTTCTTTCTAGTTCTTTTTTTTGTAGAGCAGTTGAGTAAATATAAATTACTCCGTCTAAATTGCTCTAAGGTACAAGTCAAGCCATGGATCTTTTCCCATTCTGTTGAATTGGAAAGATCCAATCCCTTTAAATACGCAGCATCCAGTTTCTTTTGTAATTGTAAAATATATACGTACTGGAATGCTTAGAAGCAACCCTTGATGATTGACTAGAACTGGAAGACTTCTTCTTGCAGCAACTGGAATCAATTTCAACAGCACCAATGCTTCTCTAGCTGATGATCTGGCAGAATTTAAACATCTATTTGTACTCTCCATGGTTTGCCCCTCCAAACTGGCTAAAGTATCTCTTGGGTTTTGACAATTCTTCACAGTGCAACTGCACTCGGACAACTTGGAAAGATAAAGCCAATCAGATTCGGTCATGTGCCGCACCTCTAACTTCATATCACAACCTAACACACAGGACTTGCAAAATGCATTACAACCAGCTGCCTTAAAAGTAGAGTTAACTTCATTTTCATCTTTTATTTTCCAAGTGATAAAGAACCTGTTCATATAGTTACAGATTTGCCCTGGCTTAAGCAGGCCACTGGATGAAGTTCGTACAGATTGTGAACCATGTTTTGATTCATGCCCAGGAGTGACTTTTGGTTCTGCTTTGAAGAGTTTGGTCTCTTGCATCTGCAGTGAAACGATGATCCTATAGGTTGATTCACTGAGAATATTTAGCCTTTTTGCTTCATCTAGAACAGTTTCAGGGGCTGCATCCAAGAAGTGCACATCTGAAGCTTCAGGAATGAAGTGTTCTAAATATGACTTCCCATCATTGATGATTTGTTCTAACCCATCAGAAACATCGCGTCTCTCTTTCTTATAAGAGGACGCATGGAAAACTTCTGTTTTGGAAGGCAAAGGGCAATCCACAGAACAACAGACTATGCACCTGGTGCCCTTAGATCCAGGAGCTGGACAAATGTAGCAACCAGCTGCTGTCAGTGAAGTCTGCATGGTTTGTTTTTTATATAATTAATAAGAAAACAAAGAATAGAGGAAATCAAGCGATGACAAAAAGAATCAAATGAAGTACTTCATGAAGCAACAAAAAGAACAGCTTCCTATAGACTTCCACCACTTGACTTTTAATGAAAACTGGAGAAAAACGTTGCTGGTATATAACAGGTCAACTCCATTACACTTAAGTCTGCAAGAGATTTACACTAGTTGCTTCTGAACTTTATGTGCATGCCATAAATAAGAATAATTACTGAAACCATAAAATACAGAAGGGACATGAGAGAAGAAACGGATTATTGGCGCAGCAGGTTGACGCCCATGTTATTTCTGTGAACTTTAAGGATCAACGAAGCTACAGCAATGTTCCTCAATAAACAATACTGAAAGTTCAAATAGATGCACTCTTGCCATAAAGTTCTCATTTTACCCAAATAGTTCATTTGAACACATTACACATAGCCAACACAATTTGATTTCTTAACTCCAAGAAAATAGACAAACCAGAAGTTAAATGAAGCTGAACCCAGACTGTGCCAAGAAAAAATCATTTGTTTAGAAATCATGTAAAAAATTAGTGATATAGAAGCAATGATGATATATATTTCTTAAGAAAAGGGAGTTGACTAGTAAGACGAACATATTGGAATAACACTCTTAAAATCAAATACGTTGGGAAAAGTTATTCCATGCATCAGGTAAGGGTAAAGCAAGCCAACCACCTTTATAAATATGTAATTTATGCTTAATGCACTAATAATTAAAATTTTCAAATATATTTATCCAAATACAAATATGGAAAGATGAAGTGTCTTAATAAAGGGATTGACTTGTATATTACCTTGCAAGGACCTGTTTGAATGTAGTCTAACACCAATTTTGCAGTGTTGCCTCTAACCGGTCTGTGCCTTTGAGAGATGAACTGAAAATTTTTTATGGACTCACAACAATGTTATTTGGCCAATTGCTTCAAAATATAACGGTTGTCATTACACTAATAATGTTTTACCTGCAAAACTAAGGTCACAAACTTTGCCAGGCAAATGTCTTGAATTTTCAATTGATTGAGAATCTCCAAATTAATAATGGCGTATCCCACCTACAAGAAGGATCCAAATTCTCATCCATCAAAACTTAATAATGTTTAATTAAGAAATGGAGGGCCGAGAGGGAGAACTGCTGAAGAGATTCTTAAAAAATGAATGTGAAAACTGTAAGATCAATTAATACACACAGATGTAAAGAGTACCCACCTCCGTTATGGTCAAAGTCCAATTTGCGAGGCTTAAACAAACTTGATCAATAAATAATCGTGTTTTCCTACAGGCAGAAATAATGGCATGTAGCTCAGAGTTGAAAGTACCTGAAACTTAAAAAATGGCGAGATGAAATCATGAATCTCGTATATTGAGTAACCATCTATAGGAAAGAGAGCCAGTCCCCTGACTGTTATATTGGAACTTTAGCAAACCAGGCAAGGCACCAACAAAATCAATGGCGTTCTCTAAGCTGCTTATCTTAGTCACTAAACATCCTAAGATTCAAGACTTTTAGCTTCAGATTTTTGTGGGCCATGGTTTCTGGGAAAACATTTCTTTTATAGACTATTTATGCAAAAACTGTTATTCAGGCGTTGTGTCAGAAAAAAGATGACAGTTTTAACATGAGTTCAAAAGTGGAAGCAGTTGTTTCAATAAAAATCAAAATCAAAATAAAAGGTGGAAAATCATTGTGATGTTTTTTCTACCTCTAATTGGAGTTGAGTAACCTAAATCTTCTTCTTTATGCATATATATAAAGATTTCTGTACCATTGGAGAGCTTTTTCTCAGCCCTTTTAATTCACACTTAGAAGAATATTGATACATCAGTATAGTAGAAGGAAGAAGAAGAAGGAAGGGGACCACAACAGTCGCACGTGTGAAGAATAAGGAAGTTAGAATTCATTAGCTGTCATTTTGTAAATCAGTTAGTCTAAATAAAGATTTGTGAGGGAGAGGGAAAGTTAGTTAGAAAGTTGTTTTGAGATATTCTTGCAATTCCTTGAGAGATAGGAAGGCAGAATAGGGTTTGAACAGTTCCGAATTGAGGTATTCTCAATTCGGATTCCTTGTATACTTTACCAGAACTTGAGTAATAAGAATTTCTTTATTTGATTCAATTGGAGTCCCATCAAATTGGTATCAGAGTGGTACGATTCTAGAAAAGAAGGAACGATGGTGCAGACGCGTATGGAAGAGAAGGTGGAAGCGCACGATCAAGAAATGATAGCAATGAGGAAAGAAGTAAGCAAAATTGCGATTGAGGAAAAACTAACGACAATCAGTGTACAGACTAAAAAGACTCATCAGATGTTGATAATGCTTATGGAATCCATCACAAAAGAACGCACCATTACGAGTGAGAAAATGGCCGAATCTAGCGTGCGGGAGACTAATTCGATGAAAGCGAAAGAGAAAGAAGGCTCGACAAGTAAGGATTACGAAGGCGAAACAAAAGGAGGAAAGAATGAAGGAGAAGACGGAACTAGCGAAAGGAATAAGTTCAAGAAGGTTGAGATGCCGGTATTCAATGGTGAAGATCCCGATTCCTGGCTTTTCCGTGCAGAAAGATATTTCCAAATTCATAAATTGACTGATGCTAAGAAGGTGTTAGTGGCGACGGTAAGTTTTGAAGGCCCAGCGTTGAATTGGTATAGGGCACAGGAAGAACACGATAAGTTCACCGGTTGGATGAATCTCAAAGATAGACTACTCGTACGATTCCGATCAGCAAGGGAAGGGTCCATTTGCGGACAGTTCTTGAGAATCAGCCAACAGACTACAGTCGAAGAATATCGAAACCAATTCGATAAACTGATGGCACCACTTTCTGATCTACAAGACAGAGTTGTGGAGGAGACGTTTATGAACGGCTTATTTCCTTGGATCAAAGCAGAAGTTGATTTTTGCAAACCGGTTGGTTTAGCCCAAATGATGCAAGCGGCTCAACTCGTGAAAAACTGGGAGATCATCCGTAATGAGGCTAACCTTAAGGGTTATGTCGGAGGAAAGTATCCTCCTCAAAGTTCTACTAATGCTAAAAATAATACGATGACGAATAATAGTGATAACAGAGGAAATACGATATTTCTGATGAGAACAGTCACATTAAGAACCACGACCGGAGAAGTTAAGAAAGAGGGGCCTACGAAACGATTGTCTGATGCAGAGTTCGAGACAAGAAAAGAGAAAGGGCTCTGTTTTCGTTGCAATGAGAAATACTCTCATGATCATCGATGTAAAAACAGAGAGCAAAGGGAATTAAGAATGTATGTTGTCAATGCTGATGAAGAAGAATTTGAGATTGTAGAAGAAGTGGAGTATGATAACAAAGAATTGAACAATGTGGAGTTAATAGAAGAAGACCATGCCATCGTTGAGTTATCCATTAATTCGGTAGTCGGATTAACCAATCTAGGGATAATGAAGGTGCGAGGGAAGATTGGTGAAAGGGAAGTTGTTATTCTAATTGACTGTGGGGCCACCCATAATTTCATATCAGAAAGGATCGTGAAGGAACTACTGCTGACTACGTCCCATTACGGGGTAATCCTAGGTTCAGGAGCTGCTGTCAAAGGGAAAGGCATATGTCAAAATGTGGAGATCCAGCTGAACGGGTGGAAGATAATAGCGAATTTATTACCATTGGAGTTGGGAGGAGTAGATGTAGTGTTGGGAATGCAATGGTTATACTCCCTTGGTATGACTGAAGTGGATTGGAATAATTTATCAATGACATTCTTGCATCATGGGAAGAAGGTAGTGATCAAAGGGGATCCGAGTCTGACGAAATCTAGAGTGAGTATGAAGAACATGATAAAGACGTGGAAGGATTCTGATCAGGGATTCTTAATTGAGTGTAGAGCAATGGAGAGAGTTTATGAACCAACTGAAGATGATGGGATTGAAGAAGTGTTAACGGTAGAGGAGTCAATTTCAGTGGTTTTGAAGAAGTTTGAAGATGTGTTTACTTGGCCTGAGACTCTTCCTCCGAGGAGAGATATTGAACACCATATTCATTTGAAGCAAGGAACAAATCCAATAAATGTACGACCTTACCATTATGCCTATCAACAGAAAGCAAAAATGGAGAAATTGGTTGATGAGATGTTGACATCGGGAGTGATTCGTCTGAGTAATAGCCCTTATTCTAGCCCGGTTCTGTTAGTAAGAAAGAAGGACGGCAGTTGGAGATTCTGTGTTGACTACAGGGCATTAAACAGTGTAACCATACCCGACAAATTCCCTATCCATGTCATTGAAGAGTTGTTTGATGAACTAAATGGGGCGAAATGGTTTTCTAAGATTGATTTAAAGGCTGGCTATCATCAAATCAGAATGCGTAGTGAGGATATAGAGAAAACTGCATTCCGTACTCATGAAGGGCACTATGAATTCATGGTTATGCCATTCGGTCTAACTAACGCCCCATCTACCTTCCAGTCGTTGATGAATACAATCTTTAGACCATACTTAAGGAAGTTCATATTAGTATTTTTTGATGATATATTGATATACAGCGAAAACTTGGAGGCACACTTGAAGCATCTTCAGTTGGCACTAGAAGTATTGAGGAAGAATGAGTTGTATGCTAATCAAAAGAAATGTAGTTTTGCAAAAGAACACGTGGATTACTTGGGCCATATTATTTCAGGCCAAGGGGTAGAGGTTGATCCTGAAAGATTCGAGCAATCAAGGAATGGCCTATACCGACAAATGTAAGGGAAGTTCGTGGATTCCTTGGTTTAACGGGTTTTTATAGAAAATTCGTACAACATTATGGATCGATTGCAACTCCATTGACTCAACTAATAAAGAAAGGGGGGTTTAATTGGACTGAAGAATCTAAGGAAGCTTTTCAGCGTTTGCAAAATGCTATGATGACATTGCCGATCTTGGCATTGCTAGATTTCAATGACACTTTTGAGTTGGAGACTGATGCTTCAAGGTATGGAATAGGAGCAGTATTAATAAAAGCCAAGAGGCCAATTGCATACTTTAGTCACACATTAGCAGTGAGGGATAGAGCAAAGCCTGTGTATGGGAGGGAGCTAATGGCAGTGGTGTTGGCTGTGCAACGGTGGAGGCCATACCTGTTAAGGAAGAAGTTCATAGTCAGGACAGATCAGAAGTCTTTAAAATTCCTGTTGGAACAGAGAGTGATACAACCTCAGTATCAGAAGTGGGTAGCCAAGTTGTTGGGTTACTCGTTTGAGGTAGTATATAAATCGAGACTTGAGAATAAAGCAGCTGATGTTTTATCCAGAATGCCTCCTACGGTTCATCTAAATAGTTTGACAGCACCAGTTTTAGTAGATTTAATGATAATCAAGAAAGAGGTGGAGGAGGATGAAAAATTGAAGAAACTTATGGTGGAGTTGCAAACGAAAGAAGAAGACAAACAGAGTAAGTTTTCTATTCAGCAAGGAATGCTAAGGTACAAAGGAAGACTGGTATTATCCAAGATGTCATCATTGATTCCAACCATTTTACATACCTATCACGATTCGATGTTAGGAGGACACTCTGGATTTGTACGTACATATAAGAGGTTGACGGAGGAGTTGAACTTGGAAGGAGTGAAGGCTGATGTGAAGAAGTATTGCGATGAATGTGTAGTTTGCCAAAAGAACAAGACCATGGCACTGTCTCCAGCAGGATTACTATTGCCATTGGAAGTTCCGCACAATGTTTGGAGCGACATATCAATGGACTTTGTTGAAGGTCTCCCAAGGTCGAACGGGTTTGAAGCCATATTTGTGGTGGTTGATAGATTTAGTAAATATGGCCATTTCCTAACCCTTAAACATCCTTTCACGGCTAAGACAGTGGCAAAGTTATTTGTAAAAGAAATCGTCCGACTACATGGGTATCCTAAGTCAATAGTATCGAACGGAGATAAAGTGTTTTTAAGTAATTTCTGGAAAGAAATGTTCAAGTTGTCAGTACCAGATTGAACCGAAGTACAGCTTACCATCCACAGTCAGATGGCCAAACCGAGGTGGTTAACATGGGTGTTGAGACGTATTTGAGATGCTTTTGTGGTGAAAGACCGAAGGAATGGACAAGATGGTTACACTGGGCGAAGTATTGGTACAGTACTACGTTTCAGAGATCCTTGGGAATTACTCCTTTCCAGGCAGTATATGGTCGAATGCCGCCCCCTTTGATATACTATGGAGAACATAATACCTCTAATGCAACCTTAGATGAACTGCTCAGAGCAAGAGATGAAGCTTTGGAGGCATTGAAAGAACACCTTCGAATAGCTCAAGATAAAATGAAAAAGAATGCTGATCTGAAGCGACGGGATGTAGAGTATGATGTGGGTGACATAGTGTTTTTGAAGATCAGGCCATATAGACAATCGTCGTTGCGAAAGAAAAGAAACGAGAAGCTTTAAAATTGTGGAAAGAATCGGTCCAGTGGCGTACAGATTAGAATTACCTGAATCGTCATCCATCCATCCAGTCTTTCACCTGTCTCAACTTAAGAAGATGATAGGTGATCATTAGCTAATACGACCAGATATGGTATCTTATTTGACTGAGAACTATGAGTGGATAGTTGTACCAGAAGAGATATATGGATACACGAAGAATAAAGAAGGAGGTTGGGAAGTATTGATCAAATGGCAAGGTCTGCCCCCTCATGAAGCTACTTGGGAGAAGTGTGGGGATTTTCAACAGAATTGTGAGGGAGAGGGAAAGTTAGATAGAAAGTTGTTTTGAGATATTCTTGCAATTCCTTGAGAGATAGGAAGGCAGAATAGGGTTTGAACAGTTCTGAATTGAAGTATTCTCAATTCGGATTCCTTGCATTCTTTACTAGAACTTGAGTAATAAGAATTTATTCGTTTGATTCAATTGGAGTCCCATCAAATTGAAGAATATCTTAACTTCCTTCAAGTACTAGGACTAATCAGATCCTTTCTTATTTGAATAGTAATATCAATAATGACAGTACGATGCATTCTTCAAAACACCTCATAAATATTAACATTTTAGCAACTCACCAGATGACAGATCTCCCAATGACATTCGAATTCTATTTCGAGCAAACAAGGAACTTATATTTGTTGGGTCTTCAACCCAATCTTGATTAGCAGCTTGGCATATCTGCAAAGTGCAGATAGAACAAGGTTAACATAGTACTGGCCAAATGAATGAAAGCACCGTCTCTAAATATATATTTTCATGCGATTTTAAACTTTTACCTTGTACATGTCATCTTTAGAAAAATCCATTAGTGGTCTCACGAGAAGGACACCATAATTCTTGGCAACTTCGCTGTAAGAATATGTATGCGAGGAGAAAATTTGAGAAGTGAAAGGTATTCCCGCAAGTCCAAGCACACCACTACTGCGAGACAACCTAAGAATGAATAACTCAGCCTGCATTGTGTCACAGCAATCACTACATTTCTAGCATCTCTAACAAGCTTCCAGCATTACACTAATTGAGTTTACAATAGCCCTAAAGAGTGAAGTTACAATACAAGCTATTGCAAACATGGAAATACTAAGGTGTGGGAAAATCAATTTTAGTCAACTTATAAGGCAAGAACTTAAACTAAAAATGCAAGCTTGATATCAGAGAATTCAACCTGGTCATCCGCGTGATGCGCAACAAGTATCACTCCAATCTTGTGTTGGACACAAACTTTCTGCAACATTTGGTACCTGGAGTGAAAGCAAATGAATTAAAATCACAAATGTGGATCCCCGTGGCGGGAAGCAAACAAAGTTAGCTAGTATTAGAACCAAGGTCGACAACAATAATCTTCACACCAGAGATTAAGCATATTTTGAAGAACGCAAACCACCTCATATCACGAGCTGCTTCTTGCAAGTGACCCTGCTTTGGTCTACCGTTTATCCAATCACAAGACGCAAGCTCGCAAGGGATACCTACAGAGTAACATATAAGTTACATTTATATCAGATAATTGTACAGAATTGATTTTATCATAACTAAGCAAATCACGCTGATAGGGAGTTGACCCAATTGAGTAACTCGATTGCAGACAACTTTTGCTTCGTCTCTGCTCTCCGCACGAAGCCCATGATCCACGACTATTGCCAGGAGACCATCGACAAGAGTGCTACTTTTACATGAGGTACCCAGGCCATCCATTTTCCAGCCCGCCGTAAGAACACAAAGAGCCATACTATCGGGCCCTCCACTAACTCCCAGAGCTGAAAAGAAGCAAAGAATAAAGGGTAAATGATGTCAGTTTGAAATTGGAAGGTAGCATTATCATTTGCCACTTCAGTTCTTGGTTACTTTGCGAGAGAACCTAGTGCTATTTGGGACTCAAGTCGCCAGATTGTGTGTTGTGAAACAAAAGGGTAATAGAAACAAGTTACAAATAATACTTCCGCAGAAAGGAAGCTGACCTATACGGTGGTGGGGTTTGAGTCCAGCCATATCCATGCGCTTGGAGAAAGTTTCCCTGTAGTTGCACAGGTCGATTGCTTGTTGCAAAGAAGAATAGCTGCAAAAACAGCGAGGAAGAGGAAGAAGACGAAGACGAAGAGATGGTAGAATGAAGGATATTGCAAATTTGGATTTGGAAGATAATAAGAAGAATGAGTGGTTTGTTCCCGTCTGGATGAGGCCCTGCGCCATGGCTTGCAACTCTGAACTCCCCCTCTCTATCACTTTGAAATCATTTCAATGAGGAAAAAAGAAAACAAAGTGATTTGAAATTTTGTTGGTTTTAATCCAAATATTTCCGGTTGGATTTGACAAGATTTAAAATTTAAAAGATGCTCTATTCGAGAATAGAGCAGAGGAAAGATGGGAAAATTGTCATAAATAACTTTTAATAGGTTTTGTCACCTAAAACAAGCCCTATCCTTTAAACATCTCTTTTTTGTCTCTGTGAGAGATTTCTCTAAAATATTAAAAAATTTCTAAATTGTTTTTTAAGTTGTTTTTTAGGTTGCTAATAATGTAAAGATTAACAATTTTCAAATCTTCTTAAAATTTAACTAATTTTTTATTTGAAAATTTTGAAAAATGTTTTCAAATTTGAATATAACGAATTTATCTCAATCTTATAATGAATCATAGAAATCTTATTTTCAACAATAATTTTATATAAAATTTGACAAGATTATAATAGAAAATAGAAAAAATGACAAAAACAACACAGCTTAAGTTTTATATAAAATTCCAAAAGTAGAGCACTTTTATAAAACTTAGGTTTTTTGTTTTTATTAGAAAATTTCGAATGAAATTGTCTCGAGCTTTCATGTAATTTCGTGTGTCATAGATTTGTCCCGAGTTTTTGTAAACATAGTAAAATGCATGCCGCGATTAATTTTTCGAATGAGACAAAAATACCCTCATAACCAAAAAATTTATTATTATATTAAAAATGAAAAAGCTTGTTCAAAAAATTTCACCATCAACTTCCAAGAAACTTATTACAATTGTTTGGCCTTTCTCTCACTTTCTTCCTCCCACATTTCATATTTTTCGAACCCATAAAAAAAAAATAAGGTGAACATAGCTTACTATTGTTTACAAATTACGTTTTTATTGTCATTTGCATACTGATTAGACTAGCAATATTTCTTTTAGGTATTTTCGTACATAATATTGGTTCTTATTTAGGGATCTCATGTTGGAATTTAAGTCATAAAACTCGTAATTTGTAATCATATTCAATTCAATAAAATCGTCATTGATACTATAATCTTAAAGCCAATAAACAAATGTCCCAAGGCTATTATTGAGTAAACTTGAACTATATGTAGAGACATAAACATGGATCAAGTTCGAGTATATAGCCTAAATAGTTTATAGTATACGAATACGATTGGGCACCTTATTCTGAGGACACTATGGATGTGGCTCGCTTTGTAGTTAGTACAAACGATGTGATCCTAAATCGTTCATGTAGAGACATGGAAGGGGCATCCTATGTAAATAGTTTACATAAGACTGGAACCATAGAAATAGTCGCTTTTAGGTTATAACACCGTTGACTTTAATAAAACCGATTATTTCGTTTATAGATAATCAATGTAACTTAATCTTAATCTTGAGCTCATTATGAACTTCTGTTCACACGAGATTATCCTTAGATCTGCATAGGTGAGGGCAGCTCAATGGCGCTGGCCCAATAAGCCTCCCATTTCAAGGGTAAGATCGGATGGATAGCTAGGGACATAGGGTGCAAGACGGAATTCACTCCTACCCACTCTAGGGTTAGTAGATAGGTTGTTCCCTTAAGGACTGAATCTAGGTCTTGAACAAGGGGCCCCGCCCTCTCATTGGCCCGAGAGGGATTCAATTTAAAGGTTGGACCTTAAACCAATTGTTCAATAGTGGATCAGTAGGACTTAAGGAGAAAAGATTTATTCTTGGGGGTAAAACGGTACTTTGACCCAGCCGAGATTATGAACAACCTATGAATGATTAACTTACTTATCATGGTCATATCACATGGACACAAATATATCTATAGTGAGGGGTGTGCAACTACGGAACTTTAGTGGAATGACTCGTTAGTTAACGAAGGTTGATTAACTCGGTCTAAAGAGTTTAGCCAGTTAATCTCGAATTGTTGGAGCCCTATAGGTCCATTAGGTTCCCCCGCTAGCTCATAAGGAATCAACTTATAACAATATGATGGAATGATTTGAATTGTTCAAAATTGGTAAAGAGAGAGAAACCGACGAATATATTTGATATATCCGTCGGTTATAACTTAAGATAGAGCTTCATGTTTAAATGTGATTTAAATATGAATATGGATTCATATTTGGAAGCTCAGAATTGATATGAAAGGTCAAAGATGTTAAAAGTCAAAATGTTGACTTTTGACTTTGAAAAATCAAACTTTGACCTACTTTTATATTGAAATGTGATTTGAATTTTGGAAAAATGAATGCGGATTCATACTCGAATTGTTGAAATTAGTCATAACGGATAAAATGGTAAAAAGTCAAAATGATGACTTTTGACTTTTTAAATGTCAAATTACCATATTACCCTTGGAAGCACATTGCATGTAATTAACAAATGGCTTCATGCATGTGAGACACCTACTTGGTGATATGCAGTATGGAGAGTGGAAGCTCACTACATACAAATTTTGCATGTAGTTTGCCTATAAAAGGAATGGATTGGAAATGAATATTTAAGGGTTTTTTTTGGGGTAATTTTTTATTTTGTGATTTAGAATTGCAATAAAATCAAAACTCTTTTTCTCTCCACAAGTTCTTCATCCTAAATTCATCTATCTCTCTATTTTCTTTACCGTTTGAGTCCCACAACTCGGTTCTAAATCCGAAAAATAGCGGATCAATGCTAGTGGTAGTCCCAACTTCGATTTCGTGAGGAGATTGTGAAAAGCACGTGAGGAGATTACAAGAAAAGAAAAGCATCAAAGGTGAGGTTTTTCTTTTATCCCTATCTTTGTTATTTTAGGTTTTTTTTATGCATGTTAATCACTAAACTTGTTTAGTTGCAATTAGAGTAAAAAATTTGATCCTAATTCCGCTGCGCATGTCTACCGTTTCCATCATGTGGTATCAGAGCATGCTTAATTTTACTCAATTGCATATGGTGGGTTTTGTTAATTTATTACACTACAAGAATACGGAGTTATCGCGATGCCAGAAACGACATCGCTAAAAGCAATGTCGGCGTTAGTCGAGTTTTTGCAACGTTCGCCCCAAGACATCGCCAGATACACCTTTCCGTGACGTCTAGAAACCCAACGTCGCGGAAAGTCTACTAATTAATTTATTATTTTACTTTTCCAAGACATAATTCTCGAACACATCGCGGAGTGTCGAAACGTTTCGTTTCATTCTAGACTTTCTGTGACGTATGTCTCCACCACATTGCGGGAAGATGAATATTTAATTTGTTTTTATACTTTTCCCGATGTGTCACTGAGAGACGTCGCGGTAAGTCTAACCCTAATTTCAAATGATAAACTTTCTGCGACGCACGTCTACAAGACGTCGCGGAAAGTGAAGTGATAAATTCAAATGAGAACCTTTCTGTGACGTAACTCTGACACACGTCGCGGATAGTCAAATGTAATAAATTCGTTACTCGACCTTCCGCGACGTAGTGTCCTCCCACGTTGGCGAAAGTCGAAACGTCAAAGAAACGATTCAACTTTCTGCGACGTAACGCTGATGTACGTCGCTAATAATCGAACGTATTAAATTCATTGCTCGACTTTCTGCAACGCAGTGTCCTCCCCCATCACTGAAAGTCGAAACATCAACGAAACGATTCGACCTTCTGCGACGGGTGAACGTTGATGTCACAGATTATGTTCACCTTTCGCGACGCAACTCTGGCACACGTCTAGAAAAGTCAACCGTAATAAATTTGTTTTTCGACATTTCACGACGTGGCCGAGTAGACATCGTGGAAAGTGAACATAATCTGCGACATCAACTACCTCAAACGTCGCCAATACCGACTTTCTGTGACGTTTTCAAAGACGTCGCAGAAAGTCTTGCATATTTCAATAGAATTCAATCGACAACTTCAGAATTCATTCATAATTCAAACATTTCTGAGAGAGAAAGGAATTCCGCCGTCGCCGTTGCCGTCTTCTGCCGCCACACCGCCCACTACCACCGTCACCACTCACTGCCGCCGTCTTGAGGTCATTTTTTTTCATTTAGGGGTTTTTTATTTTGCATTTATGTGTATATGTTTATGGTGTATGTATATGTAGGTATATTTTTTTGTAAATATAATTTTATTTGTATGTGTATATTTAATGTATATGTATATGTATATTTAATATATATGTTTTTTGTATATGTGTTAGTATAATTATATGTGTATGTGTTGTGTGCATATTTAATGTATATGTATATGTATATGTATGTATATGTTTATTGTGTATCTGTTATGTGTATGTGTTTATGGTGTATGTATATGTATATGTAGGTATATTTTTGTGTAAGTATTAATTATAGTGTGTATTGTTATGTGTATATTTAATGTGTATGTATATGTTTATTGTGTATGTGTTATGTGTATATGTTTATGGTGTATGTATATGTATATGTAGGTATATTTTTGTGTAAGTATAATTTTATGTGTTATATGTATATTTAATGTGTAATGTGCAATGTATATGTATGTATAGTTTAGTGCATATGTATATTTTTTTAGGGTTTAAGGTTTAGTAAATTTGAGATAAAGCTAAGGGGTCTTTATCGAATTCAATATTGAATTTGATATTGAATATGAATTTCATATTCAAATTGCATTTGAATATCATTTTCAAATTGCATTTGAATTTTTAAAAATGTTAATTAACGTAACTAAAATGGAGTATGTATAAAACTAATATGACATATTTATTTGTTAGGCCTTTTAACGAGATGGACAAGAGTTGGATGAAAATTAAGGATATGTTTTTTGTTGAGTACAGAGAAGAGTTTTTCAATTTTTAAAGGTTGCAAAACATCACACAAATAATTATAGAAAAATAAGATGTCCATGCAAGAAATGTATGAATTCAAACTGGGACTCCTTAGAGGGTGTGAGGCGACATCTATTAACCACTGGAATAGTCTATTCTTATATAAACTGGGTGTATCATGAAGAGCCCTTGACCTTGAACATAAGTATACAAAAATTTAATGAAGGAACGAGTAATAGTTACCCAATAGTTAATGAAGAAACTAGCAGTAACCTAATAGTTGATGAAGAAACAAGCAGTAACCCAGTTAATGAAAAAAATGAAATGTTGAATATGTTGCATGATTTACAAGCTGGTATTGAACAAGTAAAAGAGAGGGAGGAAGATTTAGATTTAGAAGACAGAACAAACAACGTATTTAAGGAGTTATTAAATCAAGCAAGTTGTGAGCTATACCCTGGGTGTTCTGAATTTTCATCACTAAATTTTTTGGTTAAAATGATGCACGTCAAGGTTCTCAATGGTTGGAGCAACAAGTCCTTCGATATGATGTTAGAGTTAAAAAAACGTGTGTTTCCAATGTGTGGAACTAGCATCCTTAGTTCGTTCTATGAAGCCAAACGAAAATTGCTTGATTTGGACTTAGGGTACGAGACTATTCATGCTTGTAAGTATAACTGTGTATTGTTCTGTAAGGAGTTTGAGGACTTGCAACAATGTCCGACTTGTGGTGAGTCTCGATATAAGATTAATTCCAGCAGATCAGGAAACAAAATTCCAGAAAAAGTATTGTGTTATTTTTTGTTGGTGCCAAGATTACAACGACTGTTCGTATCGCAAAAAAATTCGACAAACATGCGATGGCATAAGGATAAACAAGTGGAAACAAAGGACGTGTTGAGACATCCAGTCGATGTAGAGGGATGGAAGCACTTTGATTCTGAATTTCCTGATTTTGCATTGGAGCCACGAACTGTTCGTTTGGGGTTACCTTCAGATGGATTCAATCAGTTCAGTCATATGAGTACCTCTACAGTATATGGCTTGTGGTGTTAATTCCATACAATTTGCCACCATGAAAATGCATGAAAGAGTCTAACTTTTTCATGTCATTGCTTATTCCCGATTCTAAATCTCCTGGCAGAGAAATTGATGTGTACCTACAGCCATTACTTGAGGAGTTAAAAAATTTATGGACATTTGGTGTGCATACGTATGATTGTCTGACGGATCAATATTTTCAGTTGTATGCAGCCTTGTTGTGGACAATTAATAACTTTCCGGCATATGATGATCTATCCGGTTGGAGTACAAAAGGATATCAGGCATATCCCATTTGCATGAGGGATAGATCATCGTTCGAAATACACAGAAAGATAGCATTCATGGGACATCGACGGTATCTTCCAGACAATCATGTTTGGCGTAGAAGTAGACTCCATGATGGAAAGATAGAGTGTAAATCACCTCCAGTTGTAATGAATGACCAAGAAATATTGGAACTAGATTCTTTGGAGTTTCCAGTAATGAGTAAGCATCATTCGTTAAAATATAAAAAAAAAAAGAAAAAGAGTTCTTAATTGGACTAAGAAAAGTATTTTTTTCGATCTTCCTTATTGGCCAAGACTACTTATTCGTCACAAACTTGATGTAATGCACATTGAAAAGAATGTTTGTGACAACTTGGTCGGTACGTTCAGTGGCGAATCTAGAAATTTTATATAGGGGGGAACTGGGCACTATATAATAAACACACTAAAAAATATTTTTAAAAATATCACGATTTTTCACGATGCTCTGATAATCTACATTTGTAGCAATAAAGAAATACCGGCAATTTTCACATGATTTTTTGTAATGCAAATATGTGAATTTAAAATTATCATTAAAAAAAAAAGATTAATACCTTTTGCTTGTTGAGGGAGTGAAAGTTTGGATCACCGACTTTGTTCATTTTTTTAAAATTTTTTGTTAGATAACAAATGAGGGCTAGAAAATAAGTTAAGGTTTTATCTTAGATGAGTTTTTTTTTTCTCTTTTTAAAAAATTATCTTCATTTTAGGAAATCAAATTATCTTTCTTTTAAAAAATCATTGAAATTTAGGAAGAAATTTGATATTTGGGCAAAGAAAATTATTGATATTTGAGAAATTTGAAGAAAGAAAATTGTTGTTGTTTGGAATAAAAACTATTTCGTGACAATTTATGAAGAAATTTGATATTTGACGAAAATAAAATTATTAATATTTAGAATAAAAACTATTTCTTAAAAATAGTTGTAGCATGAGAGATTTGAACTCACAACCAAAGGGTTGTGCAGGAGGGGCACAACCACTACGGCAAAAGCAGAAATTAGACAAATTAAAGCTAAATTTAATATATATTGTAATCTAACACTTCAAAATTAATATTAAAATACAAAAACCGATAATGTAAGGGGGACACGTGCCCCCCGTGGCCCCTTAATGGATTCGTCCTTGACTCCACTATTTTGTGTTGTGCATCGAGAATCACGCTCCAACGTGCGAAATCGGACGCCACCGACAATGCATCCACTGTAAGAGCGGATATCAAGTGATGGTCCCATTGCGAGTGAAAATGAATCTTGAGAAATGTTTGAATTGTCACGCATTTCTACCATAACCTGAAATTGGGTTTAGCATAAAAGTACTTATATGTATAAAATATGTATAAAGTAGAAATGCTCGAAATCATTCACTCGAAATACCTGAGCTCTGACCAACTGACAAATGCTCTTTGGTGTCTTTTAAACAGTTCAGAAATGCTTTCACCCAGACGACGTATCAAAAGAAGGTGTTTCCTAAAGTACACAATTGTGATCAGTTTGTGTGTCGGCGAGGTATAAAATCCTAAAATATGTATAGAAGTGTCTGTTGGAATTTATGTCCTAAAACTCGTAGTTTGTAATCATATTCTATTTAATAAGTCGTTATTAATACTATAATTTTAAAGCCAATAAACTAAAATCCCAAGGCTATTGTTATGTAAACTTGAACTTTATGTAGAGACATAAACGTGGATCAAGTTCGAGTAAATAGCCTAAATAGTCTATAGTATACGAATACGGTTGGGCGCCTTATTTGGGAGATTCTAGTGATGCGGCCCACTTTGTAGTTAGTACAAACGATGTGATCCTAAATTGTTCATGTAGAGACATGGAAGTGGGAGCATCCTATGTAAAGAGTTTACATAAGACTGGAACCATGAGATAGTCGCTTTTAAGTTATAACACCGTTAACTTTGTAAAACTGACTATTTCGTTTATAGTTATCCAATGTAACTTAATCTTAATCCTGAGCTAACTATGAACTTCTGTTCACACGAAATTATCCTTAGATCTGTATAGGTGAGGGCAGCTCAATGGCGCTGGCCCAATAAGCCTTCCATTTCAGAGGTAAGATCGGGTGGATAGCTAAGGACATAGGGTGCAAGACGAAATTCACTCCTACACACTCTAGGGTTAGTAGATAGGTTGTTCCCTTGAGGACTGAATCCAAGTCTTGAACAAGGGGCCCCACCCTCTCATTGGCCCGAGAGGGATTCGGTTTAAAGGTTAGACCTTAAACCAATTGTTCAATAGTGAAAAAAGATATAATCTCAAGGGTAAAACGGTACTTTGACCCAGCCGAGATTATGAACAACCTGTGAAGGATTAACTTACTTATCATGGTCATATCACATGGACACAAATATATCTATAGTGAGGGGAGTGCAACTACGGGACTCTAGTGGAATGACCCGTTAGTTAACAAAGGTTGATTAACTCGGTGTAAAGAGTTTAGCCAATTAATCTCGGATCATTGGAGCCCATGATCTATAGGTCCATTAGGTTCCCCCGCTAGCTCATAAGGAATCAACTTCGAACATTATGATGAAATAATTTGAATTATTCAAAATAGGTAAAGAGAGAGAAACCGATAAATATATTTGATATAGTCATCGATTATAACTTAAGTAGAGCTTCATGTTTAAATATGATTTAAATATCAATATGGAATCATATTTGGAAGCTCAGAATTGATGAAAAGGTCAAAGATGTAAAAAGTCAAAATGTTGACTTTTGACTTTGAAAAATCAAACTTTGACCGACTTTATATTCAAATATGATTTGAATTTTGAAAAAATGAATGCAGATTCATACTCGAGAGATTGAAATTAGTCGAGAGGGATAAAATTGTAAAAATTCAAAATGTTGACTTTTGACTTTTTAAATGTCAAATTACGATTTTGCCCTTGGAAGAATATTGCATGTAAATAACAAATGGCTTCATGCATGTGAGACACCTACTTGGTAATATGCCAAGTGTGGAGAGTGGAAGCTCACTACATGTTAATTTTGCATGTAGTTTGCTTATAAAAGGAATGGATTGGAAATAAAAAGTGTTGGTTGTTTTTTTGTTGAAAAATTGATTTTGTAATTTGGAATTGCAAAATCAAACCAATTTTCCTTTTACTCTCTAAAAGTTCTCTCCATAAATTCTTCCTCCTAAATCCATCTCTCTCTCTATTTTCTCTACCGTTCGAGTCCCACAACTCGGTTCTAAGTCTGGAGATTAGCGGGTCAACACTAGTGGTAGTCCCGGATTTGATTTCGTAAGGAGATCGTGAAGAGCACGTGAGAAGATTGTGATAATAAAAAAGCATCAAGGGTGAGTTTTTCTATTAACCCTATTTTGTTTTTTTTTAGGGTTGTGATGCATGTTTACCACTAAAGTGTTTAGTTGTAATTAGAGTAAATTTTGATCTAATTCCGCTACGCATGTCTACCGTTTCCATCAGTGTGTACCTCTGGTATTCGACTATTTCATCTACATTGCTGAGGATGTACCAATGAAAGAGTCGTTTCTCTTCTTGCGATATACTTCGTAAATGTGACACTCCCAATGGTCGTACTTTCTGAACGAATACTTCATACTCACCAATGACCTCATCCTCTTCTATGCTATGTCATTTCGATCATCTCTAGTTAATTAGGTTTCAATCCCCTTCAGATAGCGTGAACAGAAAGTACTTGATTTGTTCATAAGATATCCTTATGCAATAGACCCCTTAGGACGTGCTTTGTTAACAACATATTGTTTTAGTGTGCGGATACTTCTTTCAATGGGATACATCCAATTGTAAGAAACCGGACTAGTAACCTTCGTCTCATATGGCACACTGCAAGGTGTACCATGACACTGAAAAAAGCAGGTGGAAATATTCTTTCCAATTTTCACAATATAATTATAATATCTGACTTCAATCTATCCAAATCACTTATTTTTATCGTCTTGGTGCACAAATCACAAAAAAACTACACAGTTCAGTAATTGCAGTATACACATTTTTTTTGTAAGAATGCCCTAACGCCGATTGGAAGAAGTCGGTGTAGGCAGTACATGATAGTCGTGTATTTTGAGACCTGATATTTTTTCTTCGTTTGCATTCACGCATCTTGAAATATTAGAAACGAATCCATCCGGAAACTTAACTGCTTTCAAGAACTTACATAACTCAATCCGCTCTCTGCTAGTCAAGGTATAGCTCGCATGTGGTTTCATCAATCGGTTACCCACTTCTACCAAATGTAAATCATTTCTAATTTTCAAATCTTGTAAATCTAATCTGGCATTCGTGGTATCTTTTGTTTTTCCTTCAATATTCAACAACGTACCCAAGGGCGGATCCATTAAGGGGCCACGGGGGGCACGTGCCCCCCTTACATTATCGGTTTTTGTATTTTAATATTAATTTTGAAGTGTTAGATTACAATATAAATTAAATTTAACTCTATTTTGTTTAATTTCTGCTTCTATTGTAGTGGTTGTGTCCCTCATGCACAACCCTTTGGTTGTGAGTTCAAATCTCGCATGCTACAATTATTTTTATGAAATAGTTTTTATTCTAAATATTAATAATTTTCTTTCCTCAAATATCAAATTTCTTCATAAATTGTCACGAAATAGTTTTTATTCCAAACATCAATAATTTTCTTTCCTCAAATTTCTCAAATATCAATAATTTTCTTTGCCCAAATATCAAATTTCTTCATAAATTTCAATGATTTCCTAAAAGAAAGATAATTTGATTTCCTAAAAGGAAGATAATTTTTTAAAAAGAGGAAAAAAAAAAAACTCATCTAAGATAAAACCCTAACTTATTTTCTAGCCCTCATTTGTTATCTAACAATTTTTTTAAAAAAAATGAACAAAGTCGGTGATCCAAACTTTCACTCTCTCAACAAGCAAAAAGTATTAATCTTTCTTTTTTCTTTTTCTTTTTTTTAATGATAATTTTAAATTCACATATTTGCATTACAAAAAATCATGTGGAAATTGCCGGTATTTTTTTATTGCTACAAATGTAGTGAATGTTATCAGAGCATCAGTGAAACTTCGTGATATTTTTAAAAATATTTTTTAGTGTGTTTATTATATAGTGCCCAGTGCCCCCCTATCGGAGAAGGTAGTAGAGGAAGTGCGACAACAATTTTTACGGTGTTTTGGACGAAGTGTTGTACGTTCAATATTTATTTCTACGCATGCTTGGTTATTCAAGTGTCGATGGTTTGACACAGAAAAAATTAAAAATCATAGGACACACGAAAAATTAGGCTACAAATCAATAAACATGTTTCGTTTTTGGTTCACTGAGGAACCTGTGATTCTCGCAACCCAAGCACATCAGGTTTTTTACCTTGAGGATCCTAAAAATAGTATCAATTGAAAAATTGTTCAAGTGGTGCAAAATAAACGTGTATGGAACATGCCAGAAGTGGAAGATATCAAGAATGATCAACTTAATGTAATGGAAATCATCGTTGAACACCGGGTGGACGAACACGTCATTGAGGATGACACTCTGTGTAGGACTGAAGTTGATCCTAGAATAGTGGAAATACCAAATGTTTGTCATGCCGTGAAAAATTTCATAAATGATGAAAATGGCAAACAATCATAACATCAAAGCGAGTCGTGCGATGATGAATAACAGTGTGTTTTTGACGTATACACACATTTAGTCATTTTTTTATACATTAATTACGTTGTGATACTCACGTTTATTTGTTTAATGTTTTTTTATTTTTATGTCTGTAGAAATGGAGTCTAACTTTTCGAGTAATATGCATGAGGAAGACTATTTCCTCAACCTTGACTCGTTGGATAACGCTGGTGGTTCGTCGTCAGTAGGTGACACTTCTGGTTTGTAATAATCAGCAAATTTAATACAATTTCTCTCTCATCTGATCACGTCTTTTAATTAAGTTATGCTTGTTGTGTATGATTAATCGTTTTCAGTAGATCCCTCTCATTTGACTACCACTGTGAGGAGAGTACAACGACATTCTAGAAACATATATGTCGAGCGATACGTACAGCAGAATGGGAGAATTCCCATTTCCATCCCCCCTGGAGGGGACAGACATGTCTTGGCACACGCCCTCGTTTCAGTTGCACGATCGGTGTGCTCACATGAGACACATTTCCTATTCAGGCCCTGAAGTGGGCAGATGTACCACCAGAGTGCATCGAGGTTGTCAAGGACGGCCTAGCGGTAAGTCTGTAAATTGATAAACACTTATGTATGTTTCTATTTCCTTATAAAAGCTTTACTGACTTCAAATTTATTTCTTTTGTAGCAATATTTCGTGTTTGATCTTAACGATCCAGCACTGAATCAGTTTGTTGAGCATCAAATGCTCAATGTGTGGAAGGAATTCAGGGCAAGTAATCATCGTCATTTTAAGAAATTTAGAGACCCTGAAGAAGCACGAGCAAACCCACCCCCGAGATTGGTCAATCGGGTGGAAGATTGGCACTTTCTATGTGACCATTACATCACTCGACAGTTTCAGGTAATTATTTATATACTTTTATGTTACAATATTTCATTATTTGAAAGTATAACGTTTTGATCATTGTCATTTTTAGAATGTAGGAGCAATCAAATATGTGTAAGGCTGTTAGGGCGCGACAACCTTACAACCACCAGGAGCGGCACAAAGTCATTTTTTCAGCGACAAGTAGTGCTCACTGAACTGCACGGTCATCCTGTAGATCGTGTCGAGTTATTCAAAGAAACGTACGCCAGTAGTAGTGGCGATTTCATTTCACCAGCTGTAGATGACGCTTTTGTAAGTTTGAGATAACTTTATGTTTGGTTATACTTTTAATTATATGCTTTTAAGTCTGATTATCTCTCAAACTTACAAGCTTCTGTTGTGTAGAATCAGATGGTGGAACTGCAGTCTCAACCCGTCCTAGAGGGTTCTGAATCACTAACTGACGACGAGATATGCGAGACAGTTTTGGGTAGACGACTGGGCTACTCAAAATGTCTTGGTTAGGGCCCAAAACCCATGTCTAGGCCTACCGTTTCATCTTCTTCCTCCAGTGTGTATGACTACCAGGCACACATAGTAGAGGTTAGCAAATTCATAGCGAGCCTTGACAAAGCTAACCGAATGCTCCAAGAACAACGCCTGAGGGAGGAGGAGCGAGATCGACAAATGGCAGAACGAGATCGATAAATGGCGGACCATGCACGACTGATGGAAGAGATAAAAAAGATGCTTTAGGAGATGAGTCGGACACAGAGAGGCCCGTGATCACTTGGGTATGCACTTTTCAATATTTAATTTGTTTAACTTTCCATATGTGATATTCTAACAATACTTTCATGTTATTTTTAGGTTTGAAGTCCATTGCACTAGAGCATTACACTTTAAGTTTTTTTTTTTTTTTTTTTAATGTAATGTTTTGAATTATGTAATTAATTTTTTTGTATTGAACATATTTAATGTATTATTTCATTTTGTAATGAATAATATTTTCATTTCATAATGAATAATATTTTCATTTCAATCAATTTATTACAAATTTTATTACATCGAGTTTTACTAATGAATAAATAATGATAATAAAATTATTTAAAAAAACCTCCAAACCTTAGTCATCTTATTTGACTTGTTGACAAGATCTAATCAGGTGAGCCTTTTATCACCAGTTTTATAAGATATCGACCTAATTCTACAAATAAGGTAGATATTTTTAACATAGGTGAGCATGCAAGTTATCTTTGTTATATATTTTAAAAGTCTAATTTTATAACACTTATAAAAGAACTAGGATAAACTAACAAACAACCAACAAACAAACAATATATAACAATTATATAAAGAAATTAATTAATAAAGATTTAAATTTATTTAACTTTTAATTAAATCATATTTAGTGAAATAAACAATTAATTATTTAATTTCATTAAATCACATTTAATTAAAATTAATATAATTAATTAATCAAATTAATTAATTAATCAAATTAATTAATTAAACAATTAATTAATCTAATTAATTAATTAATCCAATTAATTAATTTCCATATTAGTTAATCAACATGCATAATGTACATTATAACAATTATAACATACTTTCAATGCATGAACATGTTAACCTATGGTGGGATTTTAAATATATATGGCATACGTTATGCACATACAAATTAAAAGAATAATTAAAACATACATCACATGCATAATTAATTAAACACTCTAAAATGGACTGGTTTTGGCTTATAAATTAAGTTATAAACTAAATTATTACAATAATAATTTGGTGAAGTACATTAGAGCTCCCGAAAAATTCGAACCGGCTGGAAAACCACCAAACATGCACTACAAGGACCCAAAATTCCTTGAATCAGCCCAAGAACCCAACATTTAGGTTGGAACCGGCCCAAAAACACACTAGGCACGCGAGTCAGTGGAACTGGGTCAAACTCGGGTCGGCATGAGCGGGCACGTGCGTGAAGCAGGCCACACGCGTGGGCCGTTGGCCAGATGGGCCACGCGAGGATGGGCCGTGTCAGGCGAGCTGGGTTGCACGTGGGCTATTCGGGTCAGAAGAAGGTGCATACTGGGCACAAGCTGTAGTGGGACGCGTGGCCGCGTGAAGGGTGAAAGAAGACCGGGTCGGTGCGGATCACAAATGGGCGCGTGACAATCCGAGTGAGGCGCAGGTGGGCCTGGGCCGTCGGCCGTGCCGAAGAGGGCCGTCGGCCGGGTTTTCGAGTATGTCCTCCATTTTTCTCAATTTCAACTTTTCTCTCACCCGGTTGATGAAATTACATCCTAATTTCAACTCTAATGACTCTATAAAAATTACAGACTATTTGGAATAATAAATTAAGCCACAAAAGGGCTAATTACAATAATTATTACAAACAACAAGCTTAATTTAATTTGCCAAAACCATAATATATCCATTCTAGTTCAACACACAATTTATCTAATAAATTGACAAAACCCACCATATGCAATTGAGTAAAATTAAGCATGCTCTAATACCACATGATGGAAATGGTAAACATGCGCAGTGGAATAAAGATCGAATTTTTACTCTAATAGCAAGTAAACAAGTTTAGGGATTAACATGCATAAAAATCCTAAAATAACAAAGATAGGGTTAAAAGAAAAACCTTACCTCTTCTGCTTTTCTTTTCTTGTAATCTCCTCACGAAATTGAAGTCGGGACTACCACTAGCGTTGATCCTCTATTCTCTGGACTTAAAATTGAGTTGTGGGACTAAAAAATGGTGGAGGAAATAGAGAGATGAGATTCTTGGAGGAACCTAACCTTTAGTTTTTTTTTTTTTTTTTTATGTTCCAAACTTCAAATGAAAAGAGTTCTTGGTTTTGTTTTGTAATTCTCAATTACAAAATTAATTTTCAATTTCAAATCCAAGAGTCATTTCACCTTTGCATAAAACTTGTTTACAAACAAACTACAGGCAAGAGCTTCCCTATCTCACCACTTGACATTCTTAGTGGGATAGGTGTCTTGCATGCAATAGTGTACGGGCAATATGGTAATTAAACAATTAAATCAAATTCAAAGTTTGACTTTTTAAAGTCCAAAGTCAACATTTTGACTTTTAACCATTTTCTCCGTCTTGACTAATTTCAACCTCCCAAGCATGAATCCGTATTCATTTCTTCAAAATTCAAATCACATTTGAATATAAAGTCGATCAAAGTTTGATTTTTCAAAGTCAAAATTCAACATTTTGACTTTTACTTTTTTGACCTTCTTCATCAATTTCGAGCTTCCAAATATGAATCCATATTCATCTTTACATCACATTTAAACATGAAGCTCTATCCTAAGTTATAACCGACAGTTATATTAAATATATTCGTCGATTTCTCTCTCTTAACTTATTTTGAACAATTCAAATTATTCCATCATAATGTTCTAAGTTGATTCCTTATGAGCTAGCGAGAGAACCTAATGGACCTATAGATCATGGGCTCCAACGATCCGAGATTAACTGGCTAAACTCTTTAGACAGAGTTAATCAACCTTCGTTAACTAACGGGTCATTCCACTAAAGTCTCGTAGTTGCACTCCCCTCACTATAGATATATTTGTGTCCATGTGATATGACCATGATAAGTAAGTTAATCCTTCACAGGTTGTTCATAATATCGGCTGGGTCAAAGTACCGTTTTACTCCCGAGATTATATTTTTTCTCCTTAAGTCCCACTGATCCACTATTAAACATTTGGTTTAAGGTCCAACCTTTAAACCGAATCCCTTTCGGGCCAATAAGAGGGTGGGGTCCCATTGTTCAAGACCTGGATTCAGTCCTTAAGAGAACAACATATCTACTAACCCTAGAGTGGGTAGGAGTGAATTCCGTCTTGCACCCTATGTCCCTAGCTATCCACCAGGTGTTACCCCTGAAATGGAAGGCTTATTGGGCTAGCGCCATTGTGCTGCCCTCACCCATGCAAATCTAAGGATAATCCCGTGTGAACAGAAGTTCATAGTTAGCTCAAGATTAAGATTAAGTTACATTGGATATCTATAAACGAAATAGTGAGTTTTACAAAGTTAACGGTGTTATAACTTAAAAGCGACTATCTCATGGTTTTAATCTTATGTAAACTCTTTACATAGGATGCCCCCACTTCCATGTCTCTACATGAATGATTTAGGATCACATCGTTTGTACTAACTACAAAGTAGGCTGCATCAATAGTATCTCCCAAATAAGTCGCCCAACCTTATCCATATACTATAAACCATTTAGGCTATGACTCAAACTTGATCCACTTTTATGTCTGTACATAAAGTTGAAGTCTACATAATAGCCTCAGAACATTAGTTTATTGGCTTTCAGATTATAGTATCAATAAGACGATTTTGTTGAACAGAATTTTGAATACAAACTACGAGTTTTAGGACATAAATTTCAACAATATATGGATTTAAAATCCCACCATAGGTTAACATTTTCATGCATTGAAAATATGTTATAAGTGTTATAATATATAGTATGCATGTTGATTAATTAATATAGAAATTAATTAATTGTTTAATTAATTATATTAATTTTAATTAAATGTGATTTAATGAAACTAATTATTTAATCAATTATTTATTTATTTAACTTAATTAAATATGATTCAATTAAAATTTAAATAAATTAAAATCCATATTAATTAATTTCTTTATATAATTGTTATATATCATTTGTTTGTTGGTTGTTTGTTATAGTTTTATAGTTATTTTATAATAGTTATAAAATGAATTAAATTTTTAAAAATCTATAACAAAGATAATTTGTATGCTCACCTAGGTTAAAAAATATATACTTTCTTTGCAGAGTTAGGTCGATATCTTATAAAACTGGTTATAAGAGGCTCACCTGATTAGATCTTGTCAATAAGTCAGATAAGATGACTAAGGTTTGGAGGTTCTTAAGTTGACGGTTTACGGAACACCTTCTACCTGGAGATCATAATTAGTTCTTGAGCCTATTTTAACCTAGCTTTATGAGCATGTGTGAGAGATGTGAGTTAATAAAATTAGTTTATGACCTAGACATCGTATGTTAAAATTCGATATAATGGTTATTCTCGGATGTTTCACCTAGACTTAGGATTTATTTAAGTTAGCCTGAATAAAATCCTAAAGTAGTTAAATACCCTTAAAACCATTATAGAACACTTCAGCTAGAGAGTAGTGTACTTTTAACTTCTAGCGTCCCTAAGAGTTCACACGGTGAGGTCCATGCAGGGCTTTGCGCCGTGCATAGGAGCGGACTCCCTTCAGAGAATGTTTGCATGGATCAATATCAAGGTGAATAAGGGGAAGTAGTTCATAGTAAGTGGGTGAGGGATATGTGACAACACATCCCACAGTCTCTTCCATTGGGTCACACGGTGAGATTCCTATAATGCGCCTGCTTGTCTGCCCTGGAGCGACGTTCCTTTCGGAGGTCTGTGTTATAGGATTCGGAACACCATGAACTCTAAATGTGGATAGGGTCTCATTGATTAGTTTTCATGTTGACTTTCCCCTTCGGGAGATTAGATTCTAATCTCTGAGATTCGAAAATGGAGGGTTACACTTACAAAATTACTAAGCTGTTAGTATATTTTCAACCAAAATAGCGATAGCTAAATGTTATTGGAATATGAGATATTCAGGAGTTAGAATTTGGTCAAGATTATCTTGGTTCAAAGGAGGAATAATCGACTGCCCTTCAGTGGAGGTGATTCTAAACCTTTGGAATATTGTTGCAAAACTATAATGATGGGTACATTATCAGCATTTGCTAAACGATTGGCTTCTTTAGTGATTATGATTTCTAAAATGAATATGTTTATTTTTAAGCATGAATAGCTCCATAGTTCAACTTTTAGCTTTCGAAAAACGTAATGACGATAATTATGCGGCATGCAAATCAAATCTTAACGCAATACTAGTGGTTGACGATTTAAGATTTGTCTTAACTGAGGAATGTCCTCAAAACTTTGCCTCTAATGCTAACTGAACTGGTCAGGAAGCATATGATCGATGGGTAAAAGCAAATGAAAAGGCTCATGTATATATTCTTGCCAGCATGTCTGATGTTTTGTCACAGAAACATGAATCCTTAGCTACGGCTAAAGAGATTATGGATTCATTAAAGGAAATGTTTGGGCAGCCAAAATGGTCCTTAAGACACGAGGCAATCAAATACATTTACACGAAGCGTATGAAGGAAGGGACCTCTGTTAGAGAACATGTTCTGGACATGATGATGCACTTCAATATCGTCGAAGTAAATGGTGGTCCCATCGAAGAGGTTAATGAAGTTAGCTTTATCTTAGATTCTCTTCCGAAGAGCTTTATTCCATTTCAAACGAATGCGTCTTTAAACAAGATAGAGTTTAACCTGACAACCCTTCTGAATGAGCTTCAAAGGTTCCAAACTCTTACTTTGGGTAAAGGAAAGGAAGTGGAAGCAAATGTTGCTACCATAGAGGAAGAGTTAGTAGGAGGATCGTCCTTTAAAACTAGAGGTTAACCTTCACAAATGAAGAAAGGAAAAGGGAAGACTCCCAAGAACACTAAGGGAAAGAAAGTTGCAAAATGTAAATGTTACCACTGCAACCAGAATGGGCATTGGCTAAGAAATTGCCCAAAGTACCTTGCTGAGAAGAAAGTTGAGAAGGAAGCACAAGGTAAATATGATTTACTACTTGTTCAAACGTGCTTAGTGGAATATGATACTTTAACCTGAATACAAGATTCAGAAGTTACTAATCATATTTATTTTTCGTTTCAGGAAACTAGTTCTTGTAAAGCTTCCAGAAGACGAGATCATCCTTAAAGTTTGGAACTAAAGAGGTTGTCTTGGCTGAAACAGTGGGAGATATGAAGTTATTTTAATAGATATATCATACTTAAAGATGTTTTTGTATGCTTCTCAAAAGCTCGAGAAATTTAATATCTATTTCTTGTATTTTGGAACAAATGTATCGAATATATTTTGAAATTATGAAGTGTTCATCTTTCTAGATAATATATTCAGTTTTGTTCTACTTATAAACAACTCATATTAGTTAACTAAAGCAAAAACTTGTCTTTAATACTTAATTGTTTAGTATAAAAGACAATTGGTTTCTTCTAACGTCTATTTATAGTACTTAAGACTTGGTCACATAAATCTCAATCGAATTGGGAGATTAGTTAAGAGTGGACTTCTAAATCAGTTAGAAGATAACTCTCTTAATGTGAATCTTGTCTTAAAGGGAAAATGACCAAGGGATCTTTTACTGGAAAAGGTCTAAGAGCAAAAGTACCCTTAGAGATCGTACATGTGGATCAATGAATGTCAAAGCTCAGGGAGGGTATGAATATTTCATCAGTTTACTTGATGATTATTCAAGATTTGGTCAAGTTTACCTAATACATCACAAGTCTGATTATCCTGAAATATTAAGAGAATATAAGACTAAGTTGAGAATCAATTAGGTAAAATTATAAAGACACTTCGATTAGATTAAGGTGGAGAGTATGTGAACTTAAGATTCCAAGACTATTTGATAGAGTCCAGAATCAAGTCACAACTCTCTGCATCTACTATGCTTAAGCAAAACACTGTATCAGAAAGAAGAAACTGAGCCTTGTTGGATATGGGTGGCCTTATGATGAGCTTCACTTTATGATCCTCAAGGAACAAGGAATTTGTATCGACAAATCTCACATTCTTGAGGAAAACCTCATCAATAATCATCAAACCACGTAGTAAATTAGTATTGAATAGGATTTCCAAAGAGGTTAACAAACATGCCTAGTTCACCAACTAAAGTAGTTGATAAAACTAAAGAATCTTGTTAATCACATCCTTCTAAAGAGTTGAGAGTGCCTCAAAGTAGTGCAAGGGTTGTTCATCAGCCCGAACATTACCTGGTTTTATTGAAAACCAAATCATCATGCTTGATGATGATTTAGAGGATCAATTGACTTGTAAAGGGAGCAATGAATGATGTAGATTATTTATCTGACGTCAAGAAATGGCTAAATGAGCAATTTCAAATAAGAGATTTGGAAATGCGAATGTGTTCTCAAAATCCAAATTGTTTAGATCTACAAGAACAGAACACTAGCCATGTCTCAAATATCATATAAAGACAAAATGTTGTCTAGATATAAGATACAGAATTCCAAAAAGAGTCTGTTGCCGTGTAAATATGGAATTCATTTATCAAAGGAACAATGTCCTAAGACACCTCAAGAAGTTGAGGATACGATAAATATTCCCTATACTTCACTTGTTGGGAGTTTGATGGACACAATGTTATGTACTAGACCTGATATTTGCTACTCAGTAGGGATGATCGTAGGTGTTAGTCCAATCCCATACGTGATCACTGGACAACACCGTTGAGAATATTCTAAAATAGTTTAGAAAACAAAAGACTATGTGCTTATGTATAGTGCTAAGGATCCAATCTTAGGTATTTCTCGCAATTTAACTTTCTAATGTTCTTAAGTTTGAAGAATCTTGGGTGTTGAATTATTTAGTTTGTGTGGAAAAGAACGTGTTTGATGGACAAATAAAGAAATTTTTTTTAAGGTAAACAAAATGGAAAACTAAATAATAATTTTGATATACTAATAATTATATTATAATATATTATTATTATTATTATCATTATTATTATTATTATTATTATTATTATTATTAAAAAAAGAACACGTGTGATAGCTCCCCCTTCATCTTTTTCGTCCCCATGCCCTACCTCCAGCCGACCACCGTTCTTCTTCTTCTTTTCTTATCCACTTCACGAAGCCTCCACACCTCCACCCGACCACCGTCCTTCTTCTTCTTTTCTTCTATCGGTTTGCGAAACCGACGCGTCTCCGCCCCTCGCAACGCCGTAGTATACCATTTTCATTTGTGCACGTTCTTCATCTGCCGATCGGAGAGCGTCTACCGCGTCTTCATCTGCCAACCACCAGCGTCGTCGCTTCTTCATCCGTTACCCGAGAAGCAGCCGTCGTCGGGTGCCTGCCATGAACCCGAGCCGAAGGTGCTAGATCCAAGCCGCACGCGCTTCTCCCCATCCGACCGAGCCGTCCACCATCATTCGCTTCGATCTGCTCCTCGAAGTTAGCCGCCGAATTTGTTCTCCACGATTGTTTTGGATCTGTTCGTACGCCACTGCCACTGATTTTTGTAAGGTTGTTTAGTGGTGAGAAATTGTAGGTTTTGTAGTTGTTCCTTAACTATGTTGGATGTTGTTCTTGGACTAATGGTTTGGTTTGTTGATTGACCATGGAGGGTGTTGAAAGTAGCTCTCGAGTTCCTTGGATTCACAACAAATTTTAGTTTTGGGAGGTGCTCGATTCGCTAATATTTGGGTAAGTTTAGAAATTTCATTGAGACAATTAAATGGGAGGGAGTACTGTGAAAGTAATGGAATTTTTCTATCATTGTGTTTAGGTTTGTTTCGTGGACATTAGTTCAATTAAGGAGCTTACCTAACGTTAAGGTAAGGGGCTTCTACTACTGGACTCTACTATAGATTTGAAATATGTTGACTGTATGGATATCTCTGAACTGAGTATGGGTGTCGGATATGATATATTTGTTGATGCAGAAGTAATGATGAACGTACAATATTGGCTGACTGATATATATGTAGATGTAAATGTGATGACAAGCAGGCTATGGCTGTCTAATATGCTTATGTGAACATGATGGAAAATGTCTAGAATGTGTGATTAGAATATTAAAGTATGGTTAGAGTATTTGTGAACCGGAAGGAGTATTATGTAAATAGCTTGATTGCCCGATGTGTTGTTTTACTACCGGCGGACCTTGTGATAAAATTGAGAAATTTGATCGTATATGTGTTGTACTGAAAGATGGATATGATGGTAGCTTGCATTTTAATTTGAAGTGATTGTTTAAAAGGTTAGAACTGGCTGAGGGGAAATTGTTAGCTTTTCTATTGGGTAGTGTGCCTTGCAGATGTCCCACGGGATCACCACCTATTGTGCATCCTTCGGAAGCACTAGACTGATACATGTTTTCTGCAGAGCACTAGACTGATATGTGCGTCCTTCGAGGTGTTAGACTGATTATGTGTATTCTACAGGATCAAAGGACTGTTTAAGTGTAGGGTACCCCCAATAGGAGGTTAACAGTTTTATTTTTCCCGTAACGGAACGAGAATTGGTTCTCTTACTGCGTATGTTAATACTCACCCTTCTATGTTTAACTTTTATGGCAAAAGTAACACGAGAGGCAGACCGACGGAGAAGAATGAGATGTGATTGTCATAGGGGAAAAGTCTTTCAAACTGCTTCTGCTTTATGTTTTTGGTTTTACTTAGTAATTGAGATTGTTTTGGGATTTTTTCATAATAGAACTTTCTTTATTATTGTTTTTTTTTTTTACTTTCAAAATTTTGTTTGAATTATGGCCCAAGTAAAAACTCTTTGATGTTGTTAAAATTTTATTTGAATTATCAAGCCTTATGTTTAAAGTACGAGTCTTGTATTAAAGTAATGATCTCAATTTAGTTAGAAAAGTTGGGTCGTTACATTTATAACTTAAGATAGAGCTTCATGTTTAAATGTGATTTAAATATGGATATGGATTCATATTTGGAAGCTCGGAATTGATGGGAAGGTCAAAGATGTTAAAAGTCAAAATGTTGACTTTTGACTTTGAAAAATCAAACTTTGACCGACTTTATATTCAAATGTGATTTGAATTTTGGAAAAATGAACACGGTTTCATACTCGGGAGGTTGAAATTAGTTAAGACGAATAAAATGGTAAAAAGTCAAAATGTTGACTTTTGACTTTTTAAATGTCAAATTACCATATTTGCCTTGGAAGCACATTGCATGTAATTAACAAATGGCTTCATGCATGTGAGACACCTACTTGGTGATATGCCAAGTGTGGAGAGTGGATGCTCATTTGCATGTAGTTTGCCTATAAAAAGAATGGATTGGAAATGAAAATTTAAGGGTTTTTTTTGGGTAATTTTTGATTTTGTGATTTGAAATTGCAAAATTAAAACCAAAACTCTTTTTATCTCCACAAGTTCTTCCTCCTAAATTCATCTATCTCTCCATTTTTTCCAGCGTTCGAGTTCCATAACTCGGTTCTAAGTCTGGAGAATAGCAGGTCAACACTAGTGGTAGTCCCAACTTCGATCTCATGAGGAGATCATGAAAGGCACGTGAGGAGATTACAAGAAAAGAAAAGCATCAAAGGTGAGGTTTTTCTTTTATCCCTATCTTTGTTAGTTTAGGATTTTTTTTTTTATGCAAGTTAATCCCTACACTTGTTTAGTTGCAATTAGAGTAAAAAATTTGATCCTAATTCCGCTGCGCATGTCTACCGTTTCCATCATCTCAATCGAGTTATTTATATTTGCATCGAGATTAGTATAGGGTTTCAAATCTGAGTCGAGTGTGTAATGATTTCACCCCAAAATTTGGATGTATTTTTAATTTTTCTTTTTTTGTAGGATGCCTCGTGTATTTATTTGTTTTGGTGGGGGATGGAAAGAGACTAAGAAAGAATACATCAGAGGTTAAATGAAAGGGATGAATGTCGACGTTAGTATAAAATTTGAGGAATTTTTACAAGAAATTTATAGAATTAGTGTGATAAATTCTGTTGAGTATGAGTTGATTCTAAAGTGCTTGTATAACACGAAATCCCTTGTATCTCTTTTTGTTATTAGTAATCAAGATCTTTAATTTTTTTTTTAACAAGTGATGATGTGTCTCAAGTAGTGGTTTCAATTTCTCAAGTATTAATATCGTCCGTCAATCTAGGAGTACCTTGACATCATTTTCTATTCCAATGGCCCAAAAAAATATTAAATTGTCATCACATGAGCCCAACCTTTCGTTAATCCCATAGTACAATGGTGTCTTGAATAAGGTTTGAGATTGGAGTCCATTAACTACTAACGTGTGTCCTTTAGAGCTAGAAGACGATACAAATGAATTGGTTAGTATGTTACATAGAGTCATCGAATGATTATGATGTTGACGTGGTTGATGCGTTTGAGGTATCTAGGGTGGATGTCAATATTCATCCCGCAAATCATATTTAATTGATAGATGATCAATTATGATGTCTGATAGGAGTCGTCATACTAACTGAAATAGTTAGTCTTAGTCAGTCAGTAAGTGTTGTTAACACATGGCAGTGCTTGCCAACCCTCACACCCTCTTTTGGGATTAGTAAGTGGTGGTTCTAGGAGGGGGTGTGACATACTTGGAACAAGAAAGAGGAACAAAAAATTGTTCACGAGCAAGAAAAAGGTCTGTGGTGAGAATTTTGGGTATTACGTTGAATGAGAACAAGTAGTAGAGGACGGGAACAAGAAGCGAGAGATAGAAAAGAAGTTTGTAGCAAAATGGCCTCGAGTGCAGATGAGGTTATTTTGGTAAATTCACAAGCGATTGACATAATCATAAAGTTATTACTCGTTAAAATTTGAATTGTGGGCCAAATTTCACTTGGACCTCCATTTGGAGCTCATCCGTACTAAACCCTCCCAATTTCTCTTTTTAATCTTCATACTTTCCACTAAGAATAATTGTATAGATAACTCTTTTTGAAGGGCTCAAATGGAAAATAGCTTCAAGTTAAAAAAAACAAATGAGGTTTGGCCTCATGTCATTATCCTATGAAATTACACTTCAACTCTTTCTTTCTTCTTCATTGATATGTTATAGTGATGAAAGACTATCATTGATAGAATCAAAAGTTTTATTATAGTTTGTAAATATTTTAATTTATTTTGCTATTTAAAATTTTTTTTTTTCCTTTTCTTCTTTCTTATTTTTTTCTTATTTTTTTTTTATTTTTTATTTTACCTTGTCATCTTCTTCTTCCATATTTATGCTTTCTTTCTTCTTCTCACTTTCTCTTCTCTCCTGTTCGGCAGAATCTAGAAAGCGAAAGAAAAATATGAATGAAGAAAGAGAAATAGGTACTTGTATGGAGAAAGAAAAACAAGAGATTATTCACGAACAATGGAAAAATTATTCACCAGTGGGAAATTTGGGCATTACTTTAGGCAACAACGAGTAACAAGTGACGAGAAATAGAAACCAGACAAAGTAGCCTTGCGCGCAGATGGGGTTATTTCAGTAAATTCGCAAGTCACTGTTCATGAGACAATCAATCATTAGAATTTGCATCGCCGGTCACATCTCATTTGGGCTCCAGTGGAGGCCTTCCGTATAAAATCCCCTTCCCACTAGTTGCCGCCGGCGATGCATTCAAATCAAAGCCAAATGGACGTTGCTGGACGGGGCATCAGCCTACTACTTTGACGGGGACTATAACCTCCAGCAAGAATCTGTATACTCTCTCGCTGTCGGCATAAAGGTCGTTCTCTTTGAAGTACCCCGTTTCTTCTCTGGCTAAATTCCTTACGTTAGTATTATTGCTAATATTTCGTATTTAGAATTAAAACACAGTGGTTGAAATTGTTTTGCTTAATTTCTCGTTGTTTGCTGAAAAAGATCTATCGATTTGTTTAATTACGTCCACTTAGAATTTGTTGTTCATAAAGTCTGATTAAACCTTATTCACCCACATTGCCATACTGATCCAAAGCAAACTTTATACGGATTCTTTCCCTCTAAATGAGCTAGAATTGCATTGGGTGTCTGGGGTTGAAATAAGATTTTGCAGTAGAGAGTTTGCTTGGGTGTTAGCAAAGAAAGTTCAAAATGATCGATGGTTCCAGCTCGAGATTAATATTATTAGTTTATTATTTGCATTACAAATTCTGTATACATACATAAAAACTGGGTGCCTAGACTGGCAGGTTAACAATATTAGAAATTAATCCCACTTCAGGTTTTACCAAGGCAAGTTTGGAGACAGGCCTGATCCATTTGGTGCATTGTAATCCCAGCATTGCATATATTGGCTATAGCTCGTGTGTATTTCATCCCATAGCTTGACATTCTATTGAAATGTTTCTCATAGATTCTTACCTGTATTATAGAGATTATTGCATTAACAAAGGTTCTGATGGTATAAAATAAGTTTGGAGTTGAAAAATAGGACTTACAAATGTCTTGAAGCAGTGCCAATCATCAACCAGGGATTGCCCTTGCGCCCTAACATTGTGAAGTATTTCTGAGCCCCTTGCTTGTCCAAACAGAAATTTGCCAATGCTATTTATACTATTTTCAGCATGCCTTCTTTTGATAAGTTCTTCCTCTAACTGCTCTCTAGCCTCCATCTTTTCTCTAGACCCAAATGGAGCTTCGTGGAACTGATCAAAGCAAAAGTCTAGACACTTAGACTATGTAGTACATTGGAACATAATTGAATATACACGTTGTTGGATAAATCATATCTTGTACTGATAATGAATGAGACTAGCATCGCGCTGGCTTACCGAATTTGATGACAATTTTGATGGTGAAGAAATAGTTTGAGAACTCTGAACAGAGGATTTATAGTTGTTATAATCAGGGCTATTACCAAGAAAGGTGTTAAGGAAATCGTTGCCCATCCTTTTGTTCCCATACAACATTACGTGAGAACCGTAGCCAGACTTATCAGCAAAAGTTCTTCTTCGAACCTGCAGTTTGGGAATGTACAAGGAAATGTTAGTTGTGCGATTTAAGAAGATTGAGTTTGTTTAAGAATTAGAAAGCTTACTGCATCATGCTTGTCACTGCATGTTATGGCACAACACAGACGCATTTAAAATGATTGGAGAGTGACTATGTAGACTTGAAACCGATCTTACAAGGGCCTGAATATAGGACCTCCAACTTGGATACATACTATGTTAAAATACAACCGAACTCAAAAGCTTAAAGGGATGAATTAATTTAATTATATCAATTCTTTAACATAGATAAAAGGTGTTGAAAGAAAATATTGCCTGTTTTCCATCCAAGCAACGCTGAACAAATCTCCAAGGCAAGTGTTATAGTCTTTGGGAGGAGAGCGATGAGACTGCTTAGGACAATATGTTGCCCAACTATCCTCTGTTGCATTTGATGTCGTTGTTGCATATATTTGCATGTTTTCCAGAGTACTCCTTCAAACATACTCCCCGATTCACATGCTTCCACATATATTACCTGAATTTTTATGTTAACCAATTGTAACTTTGATATATAGTTTGAACTTTGTAATTATTGTTGTGTGATCTATATTCCTTATTATGGTACCATGCTTTTGTAATTCTTGGCTTTATGTTCCCTTTTCAGCACATCTATTAGATCGTTGACGAAAATATAATTGCTTTCAGGCATTCCTACATGGAACAAAATACAGCCAAACTTAATAAGAAAGTTCAGGGGTGACCTGTTTGAATTGCATTTTCTAAACATTTAGAGAGTTAATCCAAACAGACCCTTAATTTATTGAGGCATAAAGTAGTTGCAAGTATAGACTTATTACCAAGCATCCCAGCAGCACCATGGTCGGAGTAGTAGATGAAAATATGATCATGAGGGCCACTATGAATAACCTTACCACTTCCTCCAGTCAGAGCAGACTTGTTCCCAAATTGGCAGCATAAAAGTTGGCATTATTCACATGCTTTCCTATATAGTCCTTGGGAACTCCTTGGTAAACACCATTCCCATCTGGTTTGTTGATAATGATTCCTGGCCTTGGATTGCTCGGATGAAATGCAATATCATCGTACATGAAAACTATTATGTTTTCATCAGGGATTCCACCCTTTTTCAGTATTTGATATGTGTGGCATACATCCGCCTAGGTTTTTGGTTTTTATATAAAAAAGAAGATAGTTACTATTCATTAATAGGAGAGTGTGTGGTTGGAAAAATTATTCAATGAGGTTGCCTTATTGTTGTTGGATAAATATATTGTAAACCTAAAAAGCGTAGATGATACAAGACATGGGGATGTGTCATTTTCTTTAAATCTAGGATAATCATGATGACACGTTTATTAAAATACATATAATTTTTATGGTAGAAATAAGTTCAAACCCAAGAGTTGCATTTATTTGCTTAAAAACTTAGTTTGGTGGATACGGATGTGAGACAATGTTTTATGTACATTTAACAAATGTTGGATCTCAACTAGTGTCTAACGCGTCTATTGCACCGACAAGTGTATTTTTTATACATGTCCAATAGGTGTAAGAGTATTCATGTGTCCAACACGAACATCTGAGCCAAACTAAAGTTGTTTATGCTTCTTCATTGTAAGCTATATTGTAGTAACTTCATCCAATAATTTAATGTATAGTTTGTGTAATTGGAATGATACAAGAAGGGTACCTGGTGCCTGTAATTATCATAGCCATTGGAGCCAGCAATCAGAATTGCCCATCTTTTCCCAGTTTGGTCAGTAGTGGCATCACTGATCCACTCATTCTTAGCAACAATATTGTTGAAACACAGAAAGGTTATGAGAATGATTAATAGCTTTGTTGGGTTTCTATCACAAGTTGTCATTTTAGGTGTAGAAATGTGACTGTGTTTGAACATCTATAATACCCCAAATCTATGCATTATTATACTAGTTAAAGTGACACATACATATAATATTGCACGATTTAGCAAAACGATTTGCAGTTACAGGTAGCTTTCTTTTGTTACCTTATCCATTGGTTCTTATCAAATGCGTCAAGTAAAAGGTTTGTTTTTGCTTTCTTTCCCTATCTAGCTAATCTAAGCAGATAATTTTCTTATTGTTGCACCCTTTGTCTCTTTCTATGTTTGTTTTAACATTTATATTTTGCTATGTTTCCCAAGTTATTCTCTTTTCTCTTTTCCAACACTTTCAAACTCTTGTACGTTTCAAAAGTTTATGCATTTGGTAACATACTGCAAACAATAAAAGAATTACTATGACGAGAAACAAAATTATAGACTAAAATATTGCTTAGCCTTTGTATTTGGCATCGGTTCATTTTGATTTTTTACTTTTAATATTTGTTCATTATGACATTTGTACTTCTAGAAAAAAATAATTTTAAAAGACAAATCTATTACAAGAATTTTATTGAAATGTCATGTTAGAGTTGTTATTGGAAAAAATGAGATAAAACTAAAAATAAATTGATCAAAATGGTCTAATTTTAATGGTTAATTTTCATAAATATAACAAACTGCCAAAATATTTACAGCACGTGTAATAAAATAATAAAGTCCATAAAATTGGTCAATTTTTTTAAATATTTTAGATTTTCTTTTTCTTTTCATCGTCTTTCTTCTCTTTGTCTTTTTCGATTTTTTTCTTTCCATCTTCTTTTTCTCTTCTTCCGTAGTTTTTTTTTTTTTTTTTTTTCAAATTGTTATTTGATTCAAGATCGTGTACAAAATATAAAAAATTTATTTTTTTTCAAACAATCATTTGGAATTAAGATTAAAAAAAAATCGTTGGAATATCTGATAGTTAAATCTAAACTATCGTGTATCAAAATATCCCAATCTAAATGTACAAAGAATCTTTAAGAAATCGTTTAGATTTGGGTAATCAAATTTAAATTATCGCCTACCAAAATAGCCAAATCTAAACGATAGTGAACAAATAATATTAAAAAAATCATTTAGATTTTGATAGTCAAATTTAAACGATCAAATCTAAACGATCATGTTCCAAATATAAATGATAGTTTTCCAAATATAAACTATAATTTTTTAAATATAAACTATCGTTTTTCAAATATAAATGATCATGTATAAAAAAATTACGTAGAAAAGAATAATCAAATCTAAACGATCGTTTCCAAATATATTACGTGCGTTCGATGCCAATTAATCATAGAGTATTTTTGGTATAATTTATTGTGAGCATGTGAGTTTTTTATGTTTTTGAAATTGTTTTACAGCGTGTAAATATTTTATCGATTTGTTATATTTTAATAAAACTCCCATTTTAAATGTTGAGGCACCAAAATGGAAATGGTTAGAAAGTATCAAACGAAAACAATTTTTTTGGAAGTGCAATGGACAAATATTAAAATTATAAATAGGAAAGTATTATTTTTGGAGTTACCTTATAGGTGATTTGGTAGTTGCCACTCACCTTAGTAAAAGCTTTTTATTCACTTCCATGGCTAAATACGGTAGCCTATTTAATGGTGTGTTAAAAAAAAGATTTACAAAATTACGAGATTATAGGTTTTTATTGAAGGGGATGAATTAATGTGTAGGATCAGGAATCAAACGTCTAGTCTTGAAATTTTAAAAAGAATGTTATATTCATAAAGTGGTGTAATTAATAGTTTTTTTTGTTAAACTAAAAAAAATATTTCTTATATTTTTTATGTTGATTGTGAAAATAAACTAAATTAAAATTTGTTTTATTTCTTTTTTTTAGAAAAATTATTGTAAATGATAAAAATAAAAAAAATATGTACAAAAATATAGCATAATTTTAAATTCTATAGTTGTCTATCATTGATAGAATTCTAATTTTTGCTATTTTTGTACATACTTTAATTTTTTTTGTTATATAGTCATTTTCAAATATTAGCAAAATAAACCAAGATATTTACCAAGTATAGCAAAATTTCACTACAATGATAGAATCTAAAATTTTACTATATTTCATAAATATTTTTAATAGTTTTGTCATAGAGAAAATAGAGAGAGATGGATTTAGGAGGATGAACTTGTAACAACCCAACTTTCCTATAAGTTGAAGTCATTAATATTTAAATAAAGGTAGTTTTTTTTTTTAAAAAAGGAAAATTAATTTATAAGTTGAGAAAAATTTAAATAATAAGAAAATAAATAAGTAACTAAAGTGGTAAAACAAAATACTAGTTTGAGCCCTTAAAATAAAAGAAATACTTTAAAATAATTCAAGTTCTGAAATTCTAAAAATAGTTCTTGAAACATAAATGCGGAAAAACTGAACTATTCCCTATGGCGAACCACGATCACTTCTTATCATTCGCCAGCTTGCCCTTGCCTTTACCTTTACCTGAAAATTAAAGGTTAGAGAGGATGAGTATATAAAGTTATACTCAGTAAGAGACCCATACTTAGTCTCCCTATGTGTTGTTAGTCCCTTTGTTAGAGTCATGTAATAAAGTACCACGCTCTATGGTGCTCCCGAATGCACACTATCCAGTAGTCCCACCGGGACTGAACTGGGCTCTCGGTGAACCCGAAGGAATCACCCTAAAGGAGAGTCCGGCTGTAAGTGATCCCGTCGAGTCACGTCTCTGTAATATTCAAACATATATATGGGAGGACCTTAATGGACCCCTCGTGGTACGACTCTAACTAGCAGACCAACAGAACACTAGAGGCTATACATGCTCATCACAAAATTAACATTCAGCTCAACATACATACATATAATCACATTATGCATCAATAATGCAATATGGGGAAAATCCTCCTACCAGGAGATCTGCTAAAAGAAATTCACAGGTTGGCAGTCAGTTCCTCACAATACTCAGTCCTAAACACAAACAAAACTAACATTAATAATCTTGTCAACCATCACCCTACTGTTTAATTAAGCAACCGAACTTATCAAGGCTTACCCCAAGATTAGGGTTGAATCCAACACAACCCTAAGTGGAACAATTCACAATCTCAGTTCCTCCAATATATTCGTTCCTTCAAGAAAACATAGATCCACTTAAATCCATAACTTAATTCATTTGGAACAAAATAGGCAATTAATGGGAGTACCATCACAATCAACAATAGCCAAAACTCACCAAAGGGACCCAAAACAAGGAACTGCTCGGACTGACGGACACGGCTCTCGGCTCGGTGAAGGGAAAACGCGGACGGACCTCAACGGCAGCTCACGCGGCTTGGTGAAGCCGGACGCTAGCGGTTGGACCCGTGCGGCTGGAGCGTGGACCCGTGCGGCTGGCTTCGACGATGAGGAGAAGACGTGCGGCTGCCGGCTTGCAACTCGAAGAAAACGTGCGGCTGCCGGCTTGCAACTCGGAGAAGACGTGCGGCTGCGGCTGCGGTGTCGTTCGACGTGCGGCTGCCGGCGGAAGGGACGGTCGAAGATGAGAACGGTAGAGATTCCTTGCGACGGCTAGGGTTCTTTGTGAGGAAGAAGATGAATTGTAACTATGACAAGCATCCCGAGGGTGTATTTAAATATGTAAAATACCAATAATAATAATAACATTAATACCATTATTATTATTATTTAATTTCCCCCAAATAACTCCTCTTTCCTTCATCTCTTCCTATTCCCATTTAATTTTCCCTCTCTCTTCATTAATAACCCCTATATCACCTCTTTTATATTTCTCCTTAATTATTATAATAATGATAATAATAGTATTGTCAATTTTTTTCACAAAATAACACCCAAAATCAAAGTAACTTAAAATAATTTTGGGGTGTTACAGAACTTGACCTTGAGAACTTGAGGAGAGAAAAAGAATTTTGATTTGATTTTGCAGTTCCAAATTACAAAATCAATTTTAACCAAAAACAATACTAAACGAAAATTTGCAATCCATTCCATTTATAAGCAAACTACATGCAAAAATTACATGTAGTGAGCTTCCATTCTCCACACTTGGCATATCACCAAGTAGGTGTCTCACATGCATGAAACCATTTGTTAATTACATGCGCTTTTTGTCATTTTATCCGTCTTGACCAATTTTGACCTCCCGAGTATGAATCCGCATTCATTTTTTCAAAATTCAAATCACATTTGATTATAAAGTCGGTTAAAGTTTGAACTTTCAAAGTCAAAAGTCAACATTTTGACTTTTTACAACTTTGACCTTTTCTTTCGCTTTAAAATATGAATCCATATTCATATTTTTAATATTTAAATCATATTTAAACATAAAAACTCTATTTTAAGTTATAACCGATGACTATATCAAATATATTCGCCTGTTTCTCTCTCTTTACCTAATTCGAACAATTCAAATTATTCCATCATAATGTTCTAAGTTGAATCCTTGTGAGCTAGCGAGGTAACCTAATGGACCTATAGATCATGGGCTCCAACGATCCAAGATTAACTTGCTAGACTCTTTAGATCGAGTTAATCAACCTTCGTTAACTGACGGGTCTTTCCATTAAAGTCTCGTAGTTGCACTCCCCTCACTATAGATATATTTGTGTCCATGGGATATAACCATGATAAGTAAGTTAATCCTTCACAAGTTGATCATAATCTCGGCTAGGTCAAAAGTACCATTTTACCCAGAGATTATATCTTGCTTCTTAAGTCCCATTGATTCACTATTGAACAATTGGTTGAAGGTCTAACCTTTAAACTGAATCCCTCTCGGGTCAATGAGAGGGTGGGGCCTCTTGTTCAAGACATGGATTCAGTCCTTAAGAGAACAACTTATTTACTAACCCTAGAGCGGGTTGGAATGAATTCCATCTTGCACCCCATGTCCCTAGCTATCCACCCTATCTTACCCTTGAAATGGGAGGCTTATTGGGCCAACGTCATTGAACTGCTCTCACCTATGCAGATCTAAGAATAATTTCGTGTAAATAGAAGTTCATAGTTAGCTCAGAATTAAGATTAAGTTACATTGGATATCTATAAATGAAATAGTCAGTTTTATTAAAGTCAATGGTGTTATAACCTAAAAGCGACTATTTCATAGTTCTAGTCTTATGTATACTCTTTACATAGCATGCCCTCACTTCCATGTCTTTACATGAACGATTCAGGATCACATTGTTTGTACTAACTACAAAGCGAGCCGTATCCATAGTGTACCAAGAATGAGGTGCCCAACCGTATTGGTATTCTAATGTCTATACATAAAGTTTAAGTTTACTCAATAATAGCCTTGGGACCTTAGTTTATTGGCTTTAAGATTATAGTATCAATAACAACTTTATTGAATAGAAAATGATTACAAACCACGATTTTTAAGACATAAATTCCAACAAACTCTCACTTGGACTAAAACTCCTTGTGAGATCAAACAATGTTGAATTTAGTCATGAGAGACCAAATTTCATATGGGTATAATAAACATATGAATATTATGAACTTGGGCACATGCCCAATAAGTCTCCCACTTGTCCTAGTGTAAAAACTTCATAGACCTAAACTCTTTTAGGTGACCTTCGTTCACTTTAGCTGTGAAGGACTTTGCAAACCAAAACAACCATAATTTGCTCAACAAGTATCGGAGTTACTACAACGTCACTACAATGCACAATCACCCAAATAAGGTAGTATAATTTTACTTTTATGCTTCTACACTACTGCTCTTCCACTTAGAGTGAATACTGATTTCGATGTGGACTTTCTAGCATATTTAGAAATCATAGTTAATGTATCCAGTAAGGATCAAATCCTTAGCACTATACACAAGCATGTAGTTTTTTGTTTTCTAAACTCTTTTAGAATATTCTTAACGGCACTGTTCAGTGATCACGTCTAGAATTGGACTGATACCTACTGACCATCCCTACTAAGTAGCAAATGTCAAGTCTAGTTTATGCTTAGCAAATCATTTCGCAATCATTTCATTTTGCCAAGGATCCCGAATCACTCTCTACGCTAGGTCACGTAACTTTGCGTTTAGACTACTAAATCATCAGCATCTGAGAGTATCCTGATTCATCATTTTTGCTTAGGCCGTTAAGCATTATACGCTCCTTTCAACGCATAAGTCAACTACTTATCACCATGTAGTACACCCCATGGTGGTTTTGACTTTTTATGTGCACATAAAAGTTAGCTTACTCGAAGGAAGTAACTAATGGTTTGCAAACTATATCATAAACGTTAAAATCAAATCATGGTTTGAACATCATAATACTTTTTCATATAAATATCTTTTAGAAATAATTTTTGAATAGAAATCATTAACTCAAATTAGTAGAGATTTATAAGAAAACATTTGACATAAAATATTAAGGAAAACACTCATAAAACTTTACTAAAGAAGTCCTTCTTCTTCTCGCAAGCCTCTTCTCGTGTAGCTAAACTAGCAAGATTTCAACATTTCAACAAAACTCCCATCATCCCCTACTTATAGAGTCCATAAACTAACTTAGTCATGCATAAACTCTTCTGAATTCGTCAACTCTTGCTTAAAACTTTACACATGTAAATTTAATATTCAACCCAACCATGCTTAAATCCTTAATCTTACACATTAACGCCTATCAAATCAGATTTGACATTTTCTTCGCTAGACCTTTCTTCTCGCCTAACTTCATACTCGAAACAACTTCAACCACTTAAAATTTCTCGCGAATAACCTTATCGCATGGTTATATTTTTACTATAAGAAACATTCCTTGCGAACTAACCAACTTTTACTCGCATAGAACTCTTATAGCGAACTTTAAGGCTTCCTCGCAGATCTCTTCTCTGCAAAACACTTGGTTCTTGTTGCGAAGAACATCCAAAATGCCTAGTCTAACACTGTTAAAATTTCATTTCTTTAACTTACGCGAATTTTTTCTCTTCTTATCGCATAACTTCTTTTGCGAACTAACCGCTTAAACACAAATACGCAAAAACGTATACTTAACCATAAAAGATTTTATCGCTTAATCCTTTCTACGGATTTATTCAAACGCCAACTTCTTAATGTTGGGATTTATGTCCTAAAACTCGTAGATCGCAAATATAATCTATTGACCGTTATTAATAATGTGTTATTATTGTAATAATTGTTATGGATTAAATTATTAGTTTTGTCTTAATAACCCAAATTCAATAAACTAACATCATAAGCTGTTTAATGAGTATTGAACAATATGTAGAGACATATAGGGATCAATGTTCAAGATCAGCTTAAAGGGTCTATATTATAGGGATAATGTTGGGTACCTTATCCAGATAACACTATTGATACGGCTCACTTTGTATTTGATACAAACGCAATGATCCAACGCGTTCGTGTAGTTGACGTACGAGTGAGGGTATCCTATGCAATGAGTTTACAAAAGACCGGACCGCGAAATAGTAACCATTAGATGTAACTCTGTTAACTAGTTAGGTTTCTATAGCACTAGGATGACCTAGGTAACTTAGTCTTAATCCTGAGTGTGTTATGAACTCCTGTTCGCGAGGGATTGTCCTTTGATTTGAGGTGAGAGTGGCCAGATCGCTGACTCAATAAGCTTATCATTTTGGGGACAAGACCGAATGGGGAGCTGGAAATATAATTACACAAGATGGAATTCACTTCTTCCCTACTTTAGGGTAAGTAGATGAGTGTTCTCTTAAATGGTGTCTCCAGGTCTTGGACAAAGGGCCCTACCCTCTCCATGGCACGAGAGGAGTTTCTGTTTATTGGTAGGACCATAAACATGTTGTTTATTGGAGGAGCACTGATATTTAAGGATTAGAGGTAACCCAGGGGTAAAAAGGTAAATTGATCCAGCTGGTGTTACGAACACTCGTGAAGGACTAACTTATGGTTATTGGTCTATATTCGTGGGCACAGAAGTATATCTACAGTGAGAAGAGTTTAGCTGTGAGTCTTTAGTGGAGTGTACACACAGTTAACGAATATTGATTAATGTGGTTAATGAGTTTAGCCAATTAATCTCAGATCGTTGTAGCTTCTGATCTGTAGGTCCATTAGGTCCCCTTCCTAGCTCGTAAAGGGCAATGAGATTTATTTATATTGGTTGTAATTTGAAATGTTCAAAATTACTTTGAGAATTAGTTTAATGTATAGTGATACATTATAATATAAAGTTTGTGAAACTTTATTATATAAATTTAATTTTGGATATGATTCAAAATTAATTTCTGAGAGATAAAATAATTGAATGAGTTCAAATATTAATTTAATGTGAATTGGATTCATATTAAAATTATTGGTTATAAGAGAAACTTATATTTGAATATTATTCAAATTTAATTTAAGTTAAATATAAGATATTTAATTTAGCTATTAATTAATTGGAGAATTAATAATTTAGTTTTATTGAATTAAATTTGATTTAGTTAAATTTATAAAACAATATTGCAGAGATATTCATTCAAATAAGATTTGAATGAAATATTAATTAAATATGATTTAATTAATTATATTAATATAAATCTATAAGATATTGGAGAGATATTTATTCAAATAAGATTTGAATGGAATATTAATTAAATATGATTTAATTAATTAATAGATTTGATAATAGAATCTCATGATTCTCTCCTAATTCTTTTCCTATTTTAAGAAGGAAAGAGAGTTATAAATATGTAGAAAAAAACAGTTTTCTTTAACCAAATTGATCAAGAAAAAAGCCAAGGTTTTTTCTCTCTACAAATAGAAAAAAGTTTCTCTAAACCCTTTTTTCCCATCCCAATTGGTTCCCACAAACCAATCTCATCGCAGAAGATAAGAAGGTCTCCGACGGGTGGTGTTCCCAATTCGGTGATTTGTAGATTCAAAGACGTCATCGAAAGTAAGTTCTCTATATTCTTTTATTTAAAAGCATGCTTAGTTTTTATTTAGAATTTTGATTCTAAAATTTTGCCAATGTACTGGTATTTTAAGATTCTCAAATTAATTTGAGTAACGGCTCTTTAAATTCTTCCACTACCATAGAGCTTTTATCCCTTCACTTAATACTTAGTCGAATTTTACTTCCTATACTTAAATTAAAACGGGTCTTACACTGGTACCCAAGTGGCATTCTCAAGTTGATTCTTTTGATATATGGTTTAGAGTACACGAAAGAAGTCTACGATAAGCCTTCATATTGATCTCTGATGGAGTTTGTGATCATATCCTGTAGATGTTGAATTAAGAGGAAAGCAACAGAAGTTGATTATTGTTGTGGTTGGTTTTCTTTTCTTGGACCACATCTTTCCATTTGTCATCGGCTTTGACAACAAGAGTTTGACTTGACTCAACAATTTCATGAGTCTGCATTTGGTCTCTCAAAACAATAATTTTGTGGTCTCGTGCCTCAACAGCTTTCATCAGGAGATTAATTTTTCTCTCCATCTCTGTCGTGGTAGCCTTGACTGTTACATCGGCCATCATGACAAACATCGCATCAGGGTATGCTTCCCTCTTTGACCTACTAAAGGAAGAATCAGGGTTATCATACAAGGGATTTTCCTTGATGACAATTCCAGCTTTAGGAAACTCCATTAATTGCTTAAGGATGCTTTGCACGATGACCGAATCTTGATCCTACTTCTGGATGATCCTCTTTGAACGATTACGGGTGATAGATCCCATGTAAGCGTCACTTGCAATAGAAAATTTTGATGTAACTTTCTTTGGTATCACCAGTTTGCTTATAGATTTGGATGACAAGAGAGAGATGAGAGGTAGAGATGTCCCACTGACAATTTGTTCGCATGAGGTTTTTATAGAAACGTGCTTTGTGGAGTTGAACTTGTGTTGATGTTGATTATGATGTGAAATGGTTTGTTCTCTAGTATTTGATCCTTTGATTCTCTCTTAGTTGAATGTCTACGCTTGACTTGAGAAAGCGGAGCACGTGATGTTCTTGAAGTTAGAATCTTGGAAGAAAACTTGTTTCTTTAAAGGAACTTAAATCTTCGATGATGGTCGACTTCAGGAGTTAGGGAGTCTTCTGACCTTCTAGAGTAAATTTTTTTATCTCCTTTAAATGAAGAGAATTTCTTTATTTATAGAGTCATCTGGTGGGTTTTATGTGCTTGGTCTTTGTTGGTTAATGAATTAGACCTATAAGCTCAATCACATGGATTTGTGTCATATTTATCATTTGGGCTAAATTAAGTTTGTCTTTTTTTTTTTTTGCTCAATTGAACTTTTAGTCCAAATAAACAATATTTAATTGGACCAAAATAATTAACTTGATTTAACGATCATGATGAAAACATGTGGCATCATCAGAATTGACCAACTTATGTCTTCAATTTTAATTTGGAACACATGTCAACTTTTAGTTGGTCTCAAATTCAATTATTTGTACTTTTTACTGTTAATTTGGTAAATGGCGTGGCAATTTGTGATTGGTCCAAACTTGCTCGTTTAATAATGAATTATTTAAATAATTTTATTTTTCAAAATATTGTCAAAAATAGTGTTGGCGAAGAATATATTGTAAAAAACAGGATAGTGAAGTCATGTATCCGAGCCACGACTAGGTTAAGTCATGCAATCGATACACGAATCAGCTTTGAAGTCGTGGACCAGGTCCATATATCAACGTTGAAGTTGTGTACTCGATACACGATGCCACTTAGCTGTATGTCTTGTGTGAGTCGACACTACCATGTTATTTGGCATGCACGAAGTCAAGTATTGGGTACACAACTTCCACAACTTCAAAACCCTACATACTTTTCCGCAGAAGCATAATGCTTCTGCCTTATTTTGGTTTTGGTTTTCTACCGCTAAGCCTCTCCCCTTTCCACCGCTGTCGTCGTCTTCCCCCTCTTCCTCATCATTGCACTATTGGTTATTAATTGCTTAAGAGTTCTAATGTAAACCTCGAACCCTAAGGAGCTTAGATATTTCTAAGAACTTGAAAGGGGTTTGGTTTTAAATGATGTTAATACAAGGAGGTGTTAGTTTTGTGTGTCATGGTAAGTGGGAAAAGGGAAGGCTAAGTTGTTAAGGTTAAAAAAATAGAGTTAAGGAGGTGAATTTGAAAAAGAAGAGAAAATTTGGCTAAGTATGGAAGTTTGATATTTTGACTTTGGATTAGGTGTTTAGAGGTTTTGTTAGGTGGCAAAAAGAGGAGAAGATAACCTCAAAGAGGTTATCTTTGCGTTTTGTGTGTGGCCGAGAAGGCTAAAGTGAACCTCTAAGCAAGGGCGTTTGGCTGAAGGCTAGGTGAGAATGATACCTTAAGAGGTCATCTATGCGTTAAGCTTGGCGAGAAAGAATCCTTAGAGGTTAGGTTGGCTATGAGAGACGAGGCGAGGAAGACATGAAAATGCGTTTGGAGGTTTGCAACAAGATAAGAGAGGTTAGTTTGGCTTTAACTTGGCGTTTTGGCATGTCTATAGAAATTAGGTGTGTTTGGTTAGGCAAGAAGACAAAGAGGTAGAGTCAGTCAAGTGGATTCCAGGTGTCCTTGCATGCTTAACTTAAATTTCGACAGAAGGAGGTGTCAATAAAGTTTCATGCAGACTTCAGTATAAATAGGTCACTTCGGATGAACATTTCTTCCAAATCACTCGTGCGTTTTGGCTGAAATTAGTCTCAAAAGTTCACAAGTTAAGTTTATTTCCTAAGTTAAGGCTGCTAAACGAATTTGAGAAAAGGAATGTTGAGTTTGAGTTGAGAGAGGAGAGAAAGGTCATTCTCAAGAGAAATCTTAGCAGTATTCACTTCCAAGAAGCTATAGAGTTCATCACGAAGAGTGTTTGGCTAAATTTTTGAGGTACCATAGTTAAGACCATTTAGAGAAACTGTATAGAATTAAGTATTTTTATTTAAGTTCTGAATTTTAAGTTATAAAGCTCTAAAGTAGAAATAAGATTCTAGCCTAATTTGAGTTTCCGAGCAAGAGAGGTTTTTGGCCGAGTGTTAGGGTTTGTTAGGTGAGTTAGGTGTGAGTTTTGGGTTAAGAGAGGTTAGTGTGGCATTTTAGGCTGATGTTGGACATATAAGATGCGCAAGGATGTGCATGGCCATGGAAACACGTGATAAGCCCTACGCGCGCAAAAGCCATGTGAGATCGATAGGTGCGTGCGAGATGGCAGGTGTGATGCGTGAGGCATGCGCGGGCAACGACCCTTGTGAGGTTAGCACGTGGCTGACCTACCCAAGCCATGCGGGTGCGTGTAGCCTCTGCCGTCGACCTCATGTGCAGCAGCCATGCAAAATGGGTGTTTTGGGGCCGTTTTTGTTATTTTAGAAAATTTTAAGCAAAGTTTTGAGGTTTTCATGATAAAAGGGAATTAATTGGAGTTATTTCTCATTATTTTAGGATAAGAAGAAATCATGCAAGTCTACAGACCAAAGGTTTAAGCTCCGAGCAATGAGGGATAAAATGAGTTTAAATTAATTTCTAAATCTTATCATTCATCAAATGTTTTTACGCATACCTTGATGTATGAATATGTGAGTTTACTAATTTACGAGAATGCTTTAAGAAGTATTAAAGTATGCTATTTAGAAATAATTCCAAAACATGTATTTATGGTTAAGTCTATTAATATTTGCAAGCCATGTTTTACAAGTATGCTTGAATTCTGATATTGTAAAGTTTATAGTTTTAGAAAGATATTTGAATTGCATGAGTTTAATGAGAATGGTTTAAAGAGAAAACCATGGTACTCTATATACTGAGTTCTCGAAGGTCAATGTGCATAGAAATTTGGGATAAAGGGCTGAGTTGACCACTTAGCAGTTACCACCAAGTTTGGGCATGATATTATGATTAACGCTCTGCTATCTTGACCGAGAATATAGATCAAGCACGATAGGTCGAGCTAGTTACAACCTGAAAAAGAAATAAGTTAAATACCTTTAGTTATATCATAAGTACTTAACTAGATGTCTAACTAGAGAGCATAAGCAGAAAAACTCAGTGCACTTTGTTAACCTAGTTCGGCAAATGTTGCCTACATCTGAAGAGCTTCTTTGCTCAGATATGGAATATTATTGAGATTTTCAGTATATAACTTGTCACATGGATTACATTGAGTAGTCATATCATAACTAAACATAAACTTCAGGTTCTCCTGAATTGTTTCAGACACCCTTTGAAGAATGGTTCAGACTCTCCCTGAACTCCAGAGCTGATCGTACAACTCCCATGATCTTCTTGTTAACAAGCTATCAAGATTCATACAGGCTCCCCCTGGTTTTTAGAATTAATCCCTCAATTCTGCAATGTTCTTGCTAACATATTCCATATCAAAATATCCATTTCGTTATCTTTTTCGTAGGTTGTTCAACATCAATCTATGCTCAGCATCAACCTATGCTACATTATGAATATATTAAGTATAGATATACATGAAGTCCTTCACCTGTTCCTCTGCAATCTTCTCGGCAAATGAATTACACACCGTTCTTCACCTTCTTCTTCTTCGCGCACCCGAAGCACAAGAGACGACACTTAATATATCTTTTTAAAACAAATCTCTTTTTCATAATCTAAGGAACTAACCTTATTAAGATTCCTTTATAATAGGAGCTGTTAAAAATAATTTTATTTATTTGAAAAGATTGTAATCTATTTGCCAAAATATCTTAACAAACTCCCCCTTTTTGGCAAATTGTCTAAATTCTTTTTGCACGCTCAATCAAAGACATCAGAGACATACCAGCAGCAGTGAGCACCACTACCAGCTTAACATACCCCAGAGCATCTGTCAAGTCATACAGGTAACCACCAGCAACACTACCCATTAGACAACTTAGACCTTCAGTAAATGAACAGACTAACACCAACCACATGGTTAAACCAACAACAGTACACAAAGTTGAGAACAAAATACCTGTGCATTCATTCATTATCATGCTTACACCAACGAGTGCAGACAAAGACTAGATAAGCCAACAAAAACTAGATATAACACCAAATCAAAACCATTTAAGCATAGTGAATACAACAAAATTAAAATTTCATCACCACATCCCATCACAACTGTACCCGCACAACAGTCAACCAACCAACCAGCCAACCAATCTCCCCATTTGAGCTTAAAAAGAATGCATATTAGGGAGCACCATCACCAGATGAAGACGCAACCAACCTCAGATGGCGCATGAGTGCATCTATTTCATTCTTGCGATCAGATAGCAAAGAGATGGTGGAAGTCAACGCCCGAGACTCAGCAGAGAGTGAATTCAACACTCGAGTGATATCCTCAGTAGCCATCCTTGAACCAGCAGAGGCTTCAGATGAAAAAGGATTGTCAGCACAAGAAGCTGGGCCTGTATACTCAATATCAAACACATGAGAGCCTTGAAACAACTTATAACTCAGAGAGATCGTGCAAGAATGTGGTGTAGGAGCATCATTCGTGGTGAGAATATCTGGATATAGGTGGGTAATCAAACTAGAGAAAAATCGAGGTAAGGCAATTGGAATCTTCACCCCGAAGGTACCCACATGACGAAGAAGTTGGGAGAAATAAACATCTCAATATCCACCCTTGTACCTGTACCTATTCTGAAGAGAAATGTAGCCAAGGCAACTGAAACACTAGAGGCATGAGAGGATGGAAACCAATTAGCTATGCCAATTTTATGCAAAATAGCATACTTGACACTGAGAGCTGCAGAAGGAATACCCGTTAGAGGCCAAACTGTAAGAGGACCTCCTGTCAACACAGACACCAAAGTATCAGTGGAAGGTGTTGGCAATGCAGAATCCTCTGAGGAGGGGAGCCCTAAGAACGTATTAATCACTGAGGGAGAAATAACAAGGCGACGTCCTCTGACATGAACAGCCTGATAGTCAGGACTACTTGGGTCATCGAAATCTGAAGGTAAATTTGCAATGACTTCTCTTATGAGCTTGGGATAAAAAAGTCCAACATTTAGAATCGTCCGGGAGAGCCCTGGCAGATTAATCAGTTCCATTATAGCTTCACAGGACTGATGCTTGTCTGACACATTTACTTCATCAGCCAGACGCCGTTGCACCACAAACCTCCAACGTTGAGCATTCTCCTCATGATGAAAGGAGATTCCATCAATAGGAACGAAGGGAATGTTTCGGGGAAGTCGTCTCCGTCCAGTTTTAATGGTCACACCCCATGGTTCAGGAACCTTACTTGTAGGAGGCGGAGACGAAGATTTTTCCGCTGCCCCAGTTGAGGAAGACGGAGGAACCTGTTGTGCAGAAGAAGGCTGTACAGAAGATGAAGACGAAGGTGCTGTTGTAGGAGCGACAGGCTACTCATGAGGAGGAGATGAAACTGGAGACTGCTGATTTAAAATCGGGTCTGAAGTCAGACCAAAAGCATCAGACAAGGAGTCAGACAAAATCGGTTCCATAGGAGCTTTCCCTTTCGACGAAGATTGACTTGGACCTTTTGCAGAATCCCCAGGTACTGACGACTGCGACTGAAATCTTTTTCGCAGCAACTCGATGAGTGGAATCTCATCTTGTGAATCAGAAGACGAACTTGAAGCCATGGCATCAGGTGCATCATGGATAGAATTAGAACTATCTAAACTCACAGCATAAGGAATTTTACTCTGATCTGCCATTCGCACATAAGGTCGGCGTGAGGGGACACTCTTGATGCGCTTTCCTCGCATTCGCACTCCTTGCATGTTGGAGCGAATCTCAGAGGTATGAGGAGCAGGAGCCTCTTGATAGTATCCTCTCCCTCGTACTCACCATAGTGAATCAATAGAAAATAGAGAGATCGAAAAGCAATAAGAAGAATGAAACAGTTGAGAATGTGAGAATCACAGTGAGATGTTCCTATTCATATACAAAATCTTCCCGCCAAAAACACCCACATTTCTCTATATATTAAGTGCACCCGAACTATGCGCATGGGCCAGAAACCTGATACCATTTTCTCTTAGCCCAAGCCCAATTATCAATCCAGCTGCTAGACATGTATACGGCACACTCCCAACTCAGCCCTTAAGTATTCAAACGAATTAGCATCAAGTGGTTTGGTAAAGATGTCTGCCAACTGAAGAGTTGACCTGACATGAGCAAGTGAGATGACCTTGTCTTCAACCAGATTACAAATGAAATGATGATGAATGTCTATGTGCTTGGTACGGCTATGTTGAACTGAATTCTTAGAGATGTCAATGGCACTCATATTATCACAATAAAGTACCATAGTGTCTTGAGTGAGACCATATTCACTTAGCATTTGCTTCATTCAGACAAGCTGTGCACAAGCACTCCCTACTGTAATATACTCAGCTTCTGTTGTAGAGAGTGAAACAGAATTCTGCTTTTTACTAAACCAGGAAACCAAGTTTCCCAAAAAGAAACATCCACCAGATGTAGATTTTCTATCATCAGTACATCCAGCCCAATCTGCATCACTGTATCCAACCAGAGCAGAAGTTGTATCAAAGGAATAATGAATGTCATAGTCAGCCGTTCCTTATATGTATTTGATAATATGCTTAGCAGCCTGTAAATGTGAATGATGCGGAGCAGATTGAAACCGAGCACATACTCCAACAACATAGGCAATATCAGGACGACTAGCAGTAAGATACAATAAGCTACCAATCATACTTCTGTACATCGTGAGATCAACTGCTTCAGATACACAATCTTTGATTAGTCTGATATGTGTAGCCGCTGGTGTTTTCTTAGCTTGCGAATTTGCTAGACCAAACTTCTTGATCATGTTGTGGGCATATTTTGTTTGAGATATGAAAATTCCACTCTGACATTGTTTGATCTGCAATCCAAGAAAAAATGACAATTCTCCGACTAAACTCATCTCAAATTCAAATTTCATAATGGTGACAAAGCTGGTTACATTATCATCGGGAAATCCTCCAAAAATAATATCATCCACATATATCTGAGCCACAATGATATTTTTGCCTGTTCGATTTATGAACAAGGTTCTGTCCGTAGCTCCTCGAACATATCCATGCTTTTGCAAATACTCAGTGAGCCTCTCGTACCATGCTCGAGGTGCTTGTTTGAGTCCGTACAGTGCCTTGTTGAGTTTATACACATGCTGTGGAAATGTTGGATCAATGAACCCTTTAGGTTGAAAAACATATACTTCTTCATATAGATATCCGTTTAAGAAGGCACTCTTGACATCCATATGATACAACTTGATTCTTTGTATACATGCAATGCTAAGCAAAAGGCGAATAGCTTCTAGTCTGGCAACCGGAGCAAAGGTTTCATCAAAATCCACACCTTCAATTTGAGTATATCCTTGAGTAACTAAGCGTGCTTTATTTCGAATAACTACACTATGTTCATCAGTTTTGTTTTTAAAGATCCACTTTGTATCTATAACATTTACATCTGTTGGTTTAGGTACTAACTCCCAAACATTATTCTGTTGAAGCTGAAGTAATTCCTCTTGCATTACACGAATCCAGTGTTCATCTTTGAGAGCTTCAGTAATTGTCTTTAGTTCAATAGTCGAAGTGTAACATATATTCACAATCAGTTTTGCATAATCAACCCGATCCTTCTTTCTAGTGATGACTCCACTTTGAACATCACCAATGATACAGCTTGGAGGGTGATTCTTAACAATATGTGAGGGAGGTCCTGATTGAACCACACTTTGTTCTTGAATAGTCCCAGATTGATTAGTATTGCTTAAACTGTTAGATATATCAGGTATAGTCTGTGGAACAGAATCTACCTCAGTAGGTAGTTTTGAGCTTTGTATTAGCACAACTTCTTCATCATCCTGTTCTTTGAGAACAGTACTAACGTCATCATGTATCACCACGTTGATAGACTCCATCACCGTTTGTGTTCTTTGATTGTAAACTCTAAATGCTCTGCTGTTGGAAGAATATCCCAAAAAGATTCCTTTTTCTGCCTTGGCATCAAATTTTCGATGATATTCTCTATCTGCAAGGATGTAACATGTACTACCAAAAATGTGAAAGTACTTCACATTAGGTTTCTTCCCTTTCCACAACTCATACAAGGTAGCAGTCGTTCCTGTTCTAACTGTCACTCTGTTATGAATGTGACAAGCTGTATTCATTACTTCAACCCAGAGTTTTAGAGGCAACTCTTTAGCATGGAGCATTACTCTGGCCATTTCTTGCAGTGTTCGATTTTTTCGTTCAACTATCCCATTCTGTTGAGGAGTCAAAGGAGCAGAATATTCATGAGTGATTCCTTCGGTCTCACAGAAGTAGTCCATTTCTTCATTTTCGAACTCTCTACCATGGTCACTTCGAATCCTGACTATGTTCAGTCCTTTTTTCGTTGCAAATTTCGATATATGTTTATACATATTCTAGCTGCTTCTGATTTATTCTTTAGAAATTTGACCCACATGAATCGTGAATAATCATCAACACAGACAAATACATATCTTTTTCTTCATAAACTCTCAGTTTGCATTGGACCCATGAGATCCATATGAAGAAGTTCCAGCACACGATTTGTGTAGCATTCACTGACTTTCTTATGAGAGGTTCGGGTCTGCTTACCTTGTTGACAATCTCCACAGAGCAACTGATGTTTCATGTCCAGAGTAGGTATTCCCATGATTGCTTCATACTTAATGGCTTTTCCTAAAGTACTCAAACTGATGTGTCCTAGTTTCTTATGCCATTGATGAGTTAGATTTTCTCTTGAGATTTTACACAACTCTCCTTGATTAGAACTTCAATGGTAGCAATTGTCTGTATGTCGAATCCCACTCATAATCTCAATATTTCTACTATCAACTACTGTGCATTGTTCTGAGCTAAAGTATACCTTGTACCCCTGATCACAGAGCTGACTAATACTTATGAGATTTGCTGTGAGACCTTCTACAAAACACACATTATTCAGTCAAGGAAGATGTTCCCCTGTGATATCTCCTTTGGCCAAAATTTTCTCTTTGGCCCAGTCCCCAAAAGTTACAAAACCTGAAGAACATTCTGTCATATTTGAGAAGTATGCCCGATTTTCAGTCATATGCCTCGAGCATCCACTATCAAAAAACCAATCTTCTCGAGATACTTGGACTGATGTGAATGCTACATTTCCTTGTTCTGAATGTTGTTTTCTTCTCCAAACATGTTTTACTTTGGCACTTTTTTTATGACTCTGTGTTGCTGAGACAAATTCTACAACTCACCTGACTTTGTTGTTCAGTATGTCTTGCTGAAAAAACACTGTTTTATTCACTCATTTCTTTTTTTTGATCTCACCATCATATCCTAGACCCTGCTTAGAAGAACTTCCTCTTCCCATGGATAAAATCTGATCCAGACATTTAGTCCCTGAATTTAACATTTTCACATATTTTTCAAGTTATTCATATTCCATCTGTACTTCTTTTAGTCGAAGTTTTAAATTTGAAATAACCGTTAACAGCCTTTGATCTCTTCCATTAGACTCTGAATTTTATCTTTCTGAATAGTTCGGACTGTGATATCTTCTTTCCATTTTAACACCATGTTGCTGTAGGTCGAATCATTTGATTGACCATTCTCCTCTTCATCAGATCTATAGCTTGATTCTACCTCATCTCCTGAAGCAATACTAATAAACGCATTCACATATTCTTCCTCATCAGTAACTACATCAGATTCATCGTCGGATAAGGTGACTGCAAAGCCTTTCTTCTGCTTTTCCTGCCTTCTCAGATAAGTTGAACATTCAGCTTGATAGTGTCCATGTCCTCCACACTCCCTACACTTGAAATGTCTGCTTTCTTTGTTGGTAGACCGGTCTAACTCCTTGTTGTTCCCTCTTTCAGATTCTCGAAAGTTTGATTTGTCTGAATCTCGCCTTCTAGAATTTTGCTGATTCCTGTTGTTCGATCCTCCATAACCGCTTGAATTATTGAACTTTTTAATGACATTGGAGAATTGCTTTGTGAGCATTGCAATTGATTCATTCATTTGATCACATGGAGCCTTTCCCTTTTCTAGATATTCTTCTTCTTGGATGGATGGAAATGCCACCCCTTTGCCTTTACTTTCTACTTTTTCTGCAACTGAAATTTCGAATTTGAGCAATGAGCCAATCAGTTCATCAAGCGAGAGAGTAGTGACATCATGTGCTTCAATCGCAATGACTTTCATATCGAATCTCTTTGGTAAAGACCGTAACACTTTCCTAACCAATCTTGCTTCTAAGATTCCTTCACCAAGATTAAATGCATCATTGTCTATTTCCAGTACTCGAACATTATACTCTGTGATGGTTTCCTCTTCCATCATTCTGAGTGATTCGAATTTCGAAGTTAACAATAGTAAACAAGAATGTTTTGACTTTGGAAGTTCCTTCAAATGCTATCTCCAGTTTTTTCCATGCCTCTTTTGTAGTAGCACACGAGCTGATTAACTTAAACATATTCATATCAACCCCATTGTATATAGCATTGAGAGCTTGCGGATTTCCCAATGAGCCCTGTTCTTCTGCAGCAGTCCAATTTTCCTCAGGCTTAGGTACTGACTTTCCGTCAACAACCATCGTGGGTGGTGTCCATCCAGTCTTGACAGCCTTCCACGCCTTTGCATCCAAGGATTTTAGATATGAGATCATTCTGGTCTTCCAATAGGAGTAATTTTTTCCATCCAGTACAGGTGGTCTTGACGCACAGTAACTTCTCTAGATGCTTCCATTTATATCGAACTGCTCTGATACCAATTGAAAAAGAAATAAGTTAAATACCTTTAGTTATATCATAAGTACTTAACTAGACGTCTAACTAGAGAGCATAAGCAGAAAAACTCAGTGCAATTTGTTAACCTAGTTCGACAAATGTTGCTTACATCTGGAGAGCTTCTTTGCTCAGATATGGAATATTATTGAGATTTTCAGTATATAACTTGTCACATGGATTACATTGAGTAGTCATATCATAACTAAACATAAACTTCAAGTTCTCCTGAATTGTTTCAAACACCCTTTGAAGAATGGTTTAGACTCCCACTGAACTCCAGAGCTGATCGTACAACTCCCATGATCTTCTTGTTAACAAGTTATCAAGATTCATACAGGCTCCCCCTGGTTTTTAGAATTGATCCCTCAATTCTGCAATGTTCTTGCTAACATATTCCATATCAAAATATCCATTTCGTTATCTTTTTCGTAGGTTGTTCAACATCAACCTATTCCGCAGGATTCAAACAACAAAGGTCCAGGGTCTAGAGTTCGGAAGATTCATCTGTAGTCCGGAGTCCGCAGGATGAATCCGAAGTCTACAGTCCTCAGATTCAAACAACAAAGGTCCAGGGTCCGGAGTTCAGAAGATGAATGCTCAGCATCAACCTATGCTACATGATGAATATATGAAGTATAGATATACATGAAGTCCTTCACCTGTTCCTCTGCAATCTTCTCGGCAAGTGAATTACACACCGTTCTTTACCTTCTTCTTCTTCGCGCACCCAAAGCATAAGAGACGACACTTAATATATCTTTTTAAAACAAATCTCTTTTCCATAATCTAAGGAACTAACCTTATTAAGATTCCTTCATAATAGGAGCTGTTAAAAAGATTTTATTTATTTGAAAAGATTGTAATCTATTTACCAAAATATCTTAACATACCGTGATCTAGTTTCCTGGGTATAGAGTATACAAAAATAAAAGAGTATTTGAAAGACAAGAAAGAGTTTAGTTTAAAGAAATTATAGAAATTTTATACTTATGTAAGTTTTATGAAAAAAATGAAAGTTATTTTTGTTTTAAAATATGTTTTATAAAATCATCACTCACTGGGCTATTTATCTCACCATTTTCAAATGTTTTTCCACTTTCTAGGTAGAGATCGTGATCTGCAAGCCTGACCGTTGTCTCCAAGTCTGTTATGCAAAAGTTATGAATAGTTTAGTTACTGAGGGTCAATTTTAGTTAAACTTTATCATGTACATGGTTTTGCATAAGGTTAAGTGTAGTTGTTTAATTTTTGTTTGGTCTGTAAGTATAGTTTGTAATCAATGGCATCTAACATCGACTACTTTTTAAAATATAAGAAGTTTGTTTAAGTTTGTTTCTCTTAGTTTCTACTGCATAAGTCTTAAATTACTCAAGTTGTTTAGCATTGTAAAATATCACTAGTCAGGGTCAATTGATGTTGTTCAAAAAGGGAGCAACTTCGGTTGGCTTCACACCACATCTCGGCTAAGCAAGCAGGTGCTCGAGGTGGGGTGTGACATCTAAGGTATGGTTATTTTCTCTTTTTTACACATATTTTTTTTGTATATAGTTTAAATGGTAATAATTTCAAGAGTAATGGTTTTTTTAAACTATAGTAAAAAATAGGGTACCTAGAAAAGATAATATCGAAATGGGGTTGAGATGGAAACTATAGTAAAAAATAGGATAGTTTTTGGATAATTTATTTCTATAATTTTGTTGAATTTATAGTATTTTTTTTATAGCGTGAATGTATTTGCATGATTTTGTTTATATAGCATAAATGTAATTGTTTGATTTTATGGCTTGACGATGTATATTTTAGGGCTTGATGTATCGATTGTACTTTTGTTTTATAAATAGTACATTGCATTGTTTTATAGAAGTGCGGGCTTAATGTATTGATTTGAATTTTTTTAAAACAAAAATAGAAGTGTGGGCATATTTCGGAATGAAAGATTGTTTAAATCTTGGGTTTTTTTTTATGTAGATGTATTTTAAATGCAATTGGAGATTATATTTGGATTTTGACTGATTAGGCAAGTAGAGTTGGGATTTGGATATTGAATTACTAGGCTTTTTTTGGTTCTATTTTTTTTTTTTAAATTTTAACAACTGATTAAATATGTCGATACAACCTAAAGATCTAGTTATTTTTGAACCTGAAAATGATGGGGATGGTGTTATAGATGGAAGTTGATGAATTATTTGGAAATGAAGAAAATATAGAACATGAAAATGAAATGGTATCATATGAGATATTTACACAAATAGATTGAGACATTATTGATTCTGTTTTTGAACAAGGGTCAACATTGGGAGATAGGAATATCTTTGTAGACAATTCCAGGGCACTACCCTTTTTGATTAGAGTATTGAACCATAAATAGAGGAGTTGTTAGGTTTTTTGGGATTTCTCAAATAGGATTCATGCAATTAGATTGACACCTCATTACTGATGGAAAAGGTGGACATGCGCAGCAGAAAAAAGGATCAAACATTACTCTAATTGCATCTAAACACTTTAGTAATTAACATGCATAATAACCCTAATATAAACAAAGATGGGGCTCATAGAAAAAAAAACTTACATTTGAAGCTTTTCTTTTCTTGTATTCTCTTCATAAATTTGAAGTCGAGACTACCACTAGAGTTTACTCGCTATTCTTTGAACTTGGAATCGAGTTATGGGACTCAAAATGGTAGAGGAAATAGAGAGATATTATCTCTTTTGGAGGAAAATAACCTTTAGATCTTTTTTGTTGAGAGTAAAAATAAAAGAGTTCTTGGTTTTATTTGTAATTCTCAATTACAAAATTTGTGAGACCCGTTTTTAATTCTAGTATAAGAAGTAAAATTTCGGCTAAAACTACTATAGAAATTGGCCTTTAAATATATGCGTGGAAAGGATTAAGCGATAAAATCTTTTATTGTTAGAATAAGTTTTGTGATTAAGAAGTTAATCGCAAGGTAGTTTTGAGAAAAGAAGGGTTTGTAATAGAATCTATAAGTCTAAACGCTCTTAGAAGAAAGTCCATAAGTTTTAAAACAACTAGGAGTTTGGGTAATCTTCGCGATAAGAACCAAGAGTTTGCGATGAAGAAGTCTACGAGGAAGCCTTGAAGTTTAAATTCGCGATAAGTGTTCTAAGCAAGTAAAAGTTGGTTAGTTCGCGAGGAAGGTTTCTTGTAAACATATATAACTACGCGATAAGGTTAATTGCAAAAATTGTTGTGGTTAAAGTTATTTGCGGTATGGGGTTATGCGGGAAGTAAGGTCTGGCTAAGAAAATGTTAAATCTGATTCGACAGGGGTTAACGTCTTAGATTAAGAAAATGTCTCTTCCCTCTCCACGAGTACAAAAGGAAGAGGAAATTTTTTGTTAAAGTGTGGTGAGTGGTTTTCTTCTTAAATGTTTTGTGGTTCCGCTTTACTATTTTGAAAGATGATTTCAAATGAGAAAGTGTTTCAAAAAGAAGATGTGAAAGTATTTCAAATGAGAGTGTTAAAGTTTGATTTGATGATTACAATTTCCATGCTATGAAATGACTTTCAAACCATTAGTTTATTTTTATAATGCTAACTTTTATATGCACATAAAGAGTCAAAATCGCCATTGGGTGTACGGACCACATTGAAAGGAGCATATAAAGCTTAGCGATCTTAGCAACAAGGACGAATCTGTATGTTTTCGGATGCTGTTGATACAATAGTCAAAAGGGAGGTAATGAGACCAAGCGTAGAGAACAATTCGGGATCATTGGCGAAAGAAATGAATGTTAACTAATATGTGTTTATGTGAAATTGTTATGTTATGAATATGTTAAGCATAAAGAAAGGTTTATGCGAGATGAAATTATTTGATGTTATTTATGCGAAATGATATTTATGAAAAGGTATTGCGAAAGGATTTCATAAAACCTCAGTCTTTTAGACATTCTTTCAAAAATTCATTTTCCAGGATCAAGCGTTTAGGCCAAGTAGAGAAGGTAGAAGGATTTGCAGCGAGATGACTTCAAACGTTTTGGAAATAAAGCATTAGTTGTTTGGTCAAAGTGTTGTAATTACGTAGCAAACGCATGTGATTAATAAACGTTTTGGTAGGTATTTATTATACTTGTCGTTTATGTTGACCACCGTTGCTTTTTAAGTTTTGTTGATAGTATAAAGGAGTTGAGAATAATATTTTGCGATAAGAAAATTTCAAAGTTGTAACAAACTTACATCCTATTCCTACTACTTCGATATTTTCGTTGATAGTACAGTTTGGGGTGTCACGAAATTAATTTTCAATGTCAAATCCAAGAGTCCTTTCACCTTTGCATAAAACCTCTTTACAAGTAAACTGCAAGAGCTTCCCTACCTCACCACTTGATATTCTTAGTGGGATATGTGGCTTGCATGCAATAAGCCACTTGCATAACACATGGAAGTAATAAGCTTGCCAAATCTCAACAATTGTTATTATTTAAATTAATCTAAGGGCAATATGGTAATTTAAAATTTAAATCCAATTCAAAGTTTGACTTTTCAAGTCCAAAGTCAACATTTTGACTTTTTACCATTTTATTCGTCTTGACTAATTTTGAACTTCCAAGCATGAATCCACTTTCATTTCTCCAAAATTCAAATCAAATTTGAATATAAAATCGGTCAAAGTTTGGCTTTTCAAAGTCAAAAGTCAACTTTTTGACTTTTCACAACTTTGTCCATTTTCATCAATTCTGAGCTTACAAATATGAATCCATATTCATATTTTTAATATTTAAATCACATTCAAACATGAGGTTCTATCTTAAGCTTATAACCGACAACTATATCAAATATATTCGTTGGTTTCTCTCTCTTTACCTAATTCGAGCAATTTGAATTATTCCATCATAATGTTCTAAGTTGATTCCTTATGAGATAGCAGGGGAACCTAATGGACCTATAGATCATGGATTCCAACGATCTGAGATTAACTAGATAAACTTTTTTAGGCCGAGTTAATCAACCTTCATTAACTAACGGGTCATTTCACTAAAGTTCCGTAGTTGCACTCCCCTCACTATAGATATATTTGTGTCCATGTGATATAACCATGATAAGTAAGTTAACCCTTCATTCGTAATCTCGGCTGGATCAAAGTACCATTTTACCCCTGAGGCTACATCTTGCTCCTTAAGTCCCATTGATCCACTATTAAACATTTGGTTTAAGGTTCAACCTTTAAACTGTATCCCTCTTGGACCAATGAGAGGGTGTGGGCCCCTTGTTCAAGACTTGGATTCAGTCTTAAAGGAAACAACCTATCTACTAACCCTAAAACGGGTAGGAGTAAATTCCGTCTTGCACCCTCCCTAGCTATCCACCCGGTCTTACCCTTGAAATGAGAGGCTTATTGTGTTGGAATTTATGTCCTAAAACTCGTGATTTGTAATCATATTCTATTCAATAAGTCGTTATTAATACTATAATCTTAAAGCCAATAAACTAAAATCCCCAGACTATTATTAAGTAAACTTGAACTTTATGTAGAGACATAAACGTGAATCAAGTTCGAGTAAATAGTCTAAATAGTCTATAGTATACAAATACGGTTGGGCACCTTATTCTAGAGACATTTTGGATGCGACCTGCTTTGTAGTTAGTACATGAACGATGTGATCCTAAATCGTTCATGTAGAGACATGGAAGCGGGGGCATCCTATATAAAGAGTTTACATAAGACTGGAACCATGAAATAGTCACTTTTAAGTTATAACACCGTTAACTTTGTAAAACTGACTATTTCGTTTATAGATATCCAATGTAACTTAATCTTAATCCTAAGCTAACTATGAACTTCTGTTCACACGAAATTATCCTTAGATCTGCATAGGTGAGGGCAGCTTAATGGCGTTGGCCCAATAAGCCTTCCATTTTAGGGGTAAGATCGGGTGGATAGCTAGGGACAAAGGGTGTAAGACGGAATTCACTCCTACCCACTCTAGGGTTAGTAGATAGGTTGTTCTCTTAAGGATTGAATCCAGGTCTTGAACAAGGAGCCCCACCCTCTCATTGATCCGAGAGGGATTCAGTTTAAAGGTTGGACCTTAAACCAATTGTTCAATAGTGGATTAGTGGGACTTAAGGAGAAAATATATAATCTCGGAGGTAAAATGGTACTTTGACCCAGCAGAGATTATGAACAACCTATGAAGGATTAACTTACTTATCATGGTCATATCACATGGACACAAATATATCTATAGTGAGGGGAGTGCAACTACGGGACTTTAGTGGAATGACCCGTTAGTTAACGAAGGTTGATTAACTCAGTGTAAAGAGTTTAGCCAGTTAATCTCGGATCGTTGGAGCCTATAATCTATAGGTCCATTAGGTTCCCCCGCTAGCTCACAAGGAATCAACTTAGAACATTATGATGGAATAATTCGAATTGTTCGAATTAGGTAAAGAGAGAGAAACCAACAAATATATCTGATATAGTCATCGGTTATAACTTAAGATAGAGCTTCATGTTTAAATGTGATTTAAATATGAATATGGATTCAATTTGTAAGCTTGGAATTGATGAAAAAGGTCAAAGATTTAAAAAGTCAAAATGTTGACTCTTTACTTTGAAAAATCAAACTTCGACTGACTTTATATTCAAATGTGATTTGAATTTTGGAGAAATGAATACGGATTCATGTTTGGGAGGTTGAAATTAGTCAAGACGGACAAGATGGTTAAAAGTCAAAATGTTGACTTTGGACTTGAAAAAGTCAAACTTTGAATTTGATTTATGTTGAATTACCATATTACCCTTAGACTAATTTAAATAATAACACTTGTTGAGATTTGGCAAGTTTATCACTTGCATGTGATATGCAAGTGGCTTATTGCATGCTATACACCTACCCCATTACGAATGTCAAATGGTGAGATAGGGAAGCTCTGTAGTTTGCTTGTAAACAAGTTTTATGCAAAGGTGAAATGACTCTTGGATTTGAAATTGAAAATTAATTTTGTAATTGAGAATTACAAAATAAAACTAAGAACTCTTTTCATTTTGAGACTCTTAACATAAAAAAAAAAACAAACAAACAAAAGGTTAGGTTCCTTCAAAGAATCTCATCTCTCTCTATTTCCTCCACTATTTTTGAGTCCTACAACTCGATTCTAAATCCGAAGAATAGCGGGTCAACGCTAGTGGTAGTCCCGACTTCGATTTCATGAGGAGATCGTGAAAAGCACGTGAGGAGATTACAAGAAAAGAAAAGCGTCAAAGGTGAGGTTTTTCTTTTAACCCTATCTTTGTTATTTTAGGGTTTTTTTATGCATGTTAATCACTAAACTTGTTTAGTTGCAATTAGAGTAAAAATTCGATCTTTATTCTGCTGCGCATGTCTACCGTTTCCATCATATTGGGTTAGCGCCATTGAGCTGCCATCACCTATGCAGATATAAGGATAATTTCATGTGAACAGAAGTTGATATTTAGCTCAGGGTTAAGATTAAGTTACATTGGATATTTATAAACGAAATAGTCGATTTTATTAAAGTCAACGATGTTATAACCTAAAAGCGACTATTTCATGGTTTCAGTCTCATATAAACTTTTTACATAGGATGCCCCCACTTCCATGTCTCTACATGAACGATTCAGGATCACATCGTTTTGTGCTAACTACAAAGCGAGTCACATCCATAGTGTTTTTAGAATAAGGTGTCCTTGTATTCGTATACTATAGACTATTTAGGCTATATACTCGAATTTGATCTACGTTTATGTCTCTACATAAAGTTCAAGTTAGTCAATAATAGCCTCAGGTCCTTAGTTTATTGGCTTTAAGATGTATCAATAACAACTTTATTGAATAGAATATGATTTACAAACTACGACTTTTAGGATATAAATTCCAACAATTACTGCTTTAGTGAAACGTAGGAGACTGGAGACCCACACATTTCATATGCCTTGCGGAAAACGTACCATCATATTGCAGGACGTTGCGATTCAGTTGGGACTACCAGTGGACTGAGAGCCTATTACGGGATTGTTAATGTATAACTAGAAACATGTGAGAATTTATAGGGTGTTCTACTAACACCTAACATGAAAGGTTAAAGGTTGAGCCTTCCATAGTTAGTCGAATTAATTCGCAAAATTGCCACAAGATGCCGACGTTGTGAGTGTCCAAAGATATGCTCGTGCGTACATATTATGCAACTCATCAGAGGTTTTTTGTTCGTCAACAAGTCAAATACCTTGATACATTGTATGTTTCTTCTGCTTTTAGGTGATTTCGACCAGGTTGATACATACTCTTAGGATGTTGCATGCCTTGCATAGCTTTATAGAGAATTGCGTCGAGCAAGTAATGTACAATCCTATGAAATAGCTAGGCCATTGATGCTATTGCAAGTATGGGTATATGATAGATTTTCTATTGTAGAACCACAAGTTGTATTACAGTCTCCAATTACTCGATAACTGAGTTCCAAGTATTATTTTATTTTTAATTTTTTTTATAATATCCAGTATTTAGATATTTGCACTTATTGTTATTATTTTTTTTCACACATTAGATGGAGTGGTGTCCTACTTGCATCTGAACAATCAACAAATATGTTGTTAACATACCGACAAATATATGGCCAAGTGATGCACACTCAAGTAGTAAAGTGTTATACGAATGAATACTACTTATTTTTTGTTGTCTACTTATGTCATTTGTTTTTTCATATATACATGATATTATGACATTGGTACTTGATTGATGTCATACTGGTGAAGAGGTACGAACTTACTTGGGCCATCTAATATGCTTCCATATCGTAGAGTGACATTTACCAGATTGTGTGTGTTGCAACAGTTTGGTATTTTGCAAATCACACCATCATTGTGCTTTACAGATCCGACACTATACCAAAATTAACGTAAGAATTATGAGAATTATAACACAATGTGGCATACACACGTCATGATCGTTGTGCACAAGGAAAAGCAACACATGAGCCAGCTGTATCATATGACTATTTTTCTAGTACAAGTCAATTACAAAACTATTTATCACACGCGATGGTGCTTACTATTATTGTATGATAAGAATTTTAATATGATTTGTTTTAAAATTTTATAACATGCACATTAGTTAATTATATTATTTGTAATTGTTCAGAATAATTTTGTTCAAGATGTACATAATTACTTGGTGGAACACGACTTACAAGATTTGAGTCAATGTGTGGTCAAACCTTTGGAAAAATAGAACATATTATTTAGTAGACAAGATGACTCAATGTTGCAGACGCGGATCGAAGATGTATTCGACGTAGATGACGACGACAGGGCTAGGATGTTGTATACGAAGACCAAGATCATGCTTAGTTCATAATTGTAAATTTTAATTCATATGAACTTCAATTTTAAATGTAGAATTATACCAAATTGCATTCTTATTTGCACCAAAACCATGGCTAGATTAGAAACTTCTTGTCCAATGTAGTTTAAGTATGGTGTTTCCTCTTACATTCTTTCTCTTTGAGTCCAAAGTTCAAATAACTATCATTTAGACTTCAAACAATAAGCTAATTTGGAGAATAATTTTTTTTAGAAAGTTGTATACTGGTACATGATTTCCTTTAATCCAGCCACACCATTTGACCTAGTCTTCAACCATGTAGGCTATGACTGGATTAAAGGAAGTTGTGTATCGGGTACATGAATTCCTTCAACACAAAAACTACCTTATTTTGTACAATAGTTTCGATCTCAACCTTATTTCTTATTATCTTTTCTAGATATCCTATCTTCAACGACAGTCTAAAAGAACATTATTCTTGAAATTAAACAATAGTTATTAAATTTGAATTTTTTTCTCTAATGAGTTTTGGTCCCCTTTTAGATGGACTATTTAAAAAATTACTTTTATATAAACACTTCCGACAAAATAAAAGATACCCTTCAAACTTATTTAGAGGAATTAACTATAATTACTTTGCATTTAGCAAAACAAAACTAAAATAACTTATTAACTAGGATGTGTTAACTTTTTGTTTCCCAAAAGTTTGTTTGAAATTGTTAGGATTTTGAAATTATTTTCAATTTTTAATAATCAATTCGGGCTCACACATAATTTATTCAATACTTCATTGATTATCTCGAGTTTCTACATTGTTCTATCTTTTTTATAATTTTTTCTTATTTTATTTCTAATCTCTTCCGGTTGATGATTGAAAATGGAATTTACAATGTTAGTCGCATTCACTATGATGCCAGACTGAATTTTGAGAGTTTCAAACATTAAATTGAATAAAACAAATAATTTTTAGTCTACTTGTTTTTTGCAAATAGTTTTCGAAACTACCCTCTATTGCTGAACTTAATAGTCTAACCCCATCTAAAAAACTGAAGTTCCACTGCAAGAAATATGACCTTTAGTGTCGGTTAGAAAAAATGAAAATTGATGTTGTTTTTTAATATGCGGATTTTTAATGTCAGTTTCAAACCGACATCAAAGAACAAGGATTAATGTCGGTTAAAAACCGACATTAAACCTCCGTAATGCTTAATTTTAATTTTTAATTTTTGTAAAATTAATTAACTCCTAACTCTCCTCATTTTTCTTCCCTCTTATCTCACCTTACCCTAAAATCCTCAAACACTTTCTTCTCAATCACTCACTCTTTCACCGTCGCACGACCACCATCGAAGCGCATCCTCGCCGTCGTGCTGTCCTTCGTTGCCACCATCGTTGAAGATCTATCAAAGATCTGCCGAACCAAGTCGTGCCACCACCGTACCGCCGTCCCAGGTCGTCCTTCGTGGCCACCATTGTTGAAGATCTGTCAAAGATCTGCCAAACCAAGTCGCGCCACCACCGTCCCGCCGTCCCAGGTCGTCGTTCGTGCTCACCCCCGTCGAAGATCGTCCTCCATTTTCACAGCCGTTGCGTTTCTTTGGCGTTTCTTTGGTTCTCTGTCGGGTTTCTTCCATAGAGCTAGCTCCCGTCTTCTTCTCTGTCGGTGTCTCAAAGTATGTAGAATGATGATCTGCTGTAGATCTACAAGTTGATGGTGATAGAACTTATTATTGATTTTTTTTTTGTCTGGGTTTTTTTTTATTGATTTCTTTTTCTTTGTTCATAATGTAGCAAGTCTTGCATAAAGATGACGAAGACGTGATTGGATACAACTCAGAAGAATAAGAATGCGGTTCTCAAGTATTTGAAGAACGACATTGTTGAACTTTTCAAGAGTCGTCACGATTACAATGCTTACAACATGGTTAGTTTATCTTCTTGACGGATTTTGTTCTTAAGCTGGGTTTTAGATTCTTGATCTCTGGTTAATTTTGTTTTTATTGGCTTTAGTTCTTTTTTGTGGTTTCGCTTTATGTGTTACTTTTAGATACCACTCAACAGAGCTTTTGTCCCCCTCTACACATTCTTCTTTTACCTTGAGTTATTGTCAAAGAGAAATTTTGGCTTATCTTCTCTGGTTTTGATCGCTAATCTATTTCTGTTACTAGTGAAATAGGCTGAAGGGTTTCTTGTTGAGCGAAATGTCTTGAGATGTTATAAGCTGATCGATGAGTTTTGTGGCCCAATCTCTAAACAAATTCTTGTCCTGAATAAGGAGAGGTTGATAGATATCATGGATTTTTTTCATTACATTTCTCTTTCACAGGCTTGAATCTGTTGAGATGGATTTAAATGTTGTTCCTATGTTTTTGTTTCTCTTCAGTGAATGTCCAGATGAATGCAAAGAAGCAGTTGCAACGTTAATTTACGTTGCAGTGAGATTCGTCGACTTGCCTGAATTGTGAGAGCTTCGAAATCTCTTTACTGAGAAATATGGATGTTCTTTCGGATCATTTACTAATAAAGAGATAGTTCTTAGTAGCTCTTATCCAAACTAAAGAGATATCACCGGAAACAGCCATTAATTGGAATTCCAAGGCTCTTGAACAGCAGCTGTATACTCCTCCCCAAAACGAAGTAAGTTTGTTTGTATCTAGTTTTTATCTGTTTTCAATTGCGATGAGTGAATGCTAAAGTAGTTAGAGTGAATTTCTGTTTTGCGTCAATAATCTCTCTTCATTCTATTGATGGTTGTATTGCTAACACTTCTATTTCAGGAAGTTGGAGATAATAAAAAAATCTCTTGCGAGAATAGATGTGAGCCTTGCTCGGAGATAACCATGGTTAGTTGTGTTTACTCTACTTTTTAATGCCCACAACATGTTTGATGAAATGACTGAATGATGACATTGGTTTTTCTTTTAGGTCTCTGGTTGTTGATAACAGTCCATTATTCTGATTAACTCATTCAGTGAGATACCCAATAATCTCTAAAATCAATTGGTTGATTCTTGTTTTGTTTATCTTTCTACAGTTTATGCTGAATCATTATAGTCCAAATGATTCAATGATTCAACAAAAAGCTCAATTGTTCCCTGCACTATCTATTTAACCAATGTACTTCAAACAATAATATTTGTCCTTATGAAATGAGGTACCTGTCTGCTAAATTTTAAACACACCAGTAAATTTCTTAGGTTGAGAAAATAGCACACTATGTATTCAACTGATGAAAAATGAACATTATTTCTTGATCTTTTCTAATTAAAATAACAAGTTTGAATTACAAAAATTAAAATTTAATTTGTTGAAAAGTGCCATGGCACTTCAAGTTTTTATTATTAATTTTCTACATTCTTGCTTTTATTTTGTGTACGTGCTTTTAGGTCTTACCTGGACTTATCTTGCAAAAAGAGACTTTTGAATGTTTTTTCAATTGTCTTTGACAGAAAGTTCATCAATCTCTATACCAACTAAATCTTTAGATATCTAGCTGTTCATACTAACATTAAATGCTTCATCAGATTCGATATCATGAATAAATGTAGAGGATATAGGATCCTTAATAGTGGTAGAGCTAATGATACTTCTGGTTAAAGTGTCATTTAACCTTAGGGTAGTGATCACTGAATGAGTCTATTAGTTGGTAGGTTGTAAAGGTGGCTATTGTAACTTTGGTGAGGCAGTGAGGAGCCAAGCACAAATATTGCCTCATGTAGTTCAATGTCTTTATGCATACATATGTTAATATATTTTGACTTTTAACTTTTTTTTCCGTAAGAGGATTCTCTTATTCATATCTTTACCTAAACATTGCCTCATGTAATTCAAAGTTCGCCTACTTTATATTGCAGTGTAGCCTTCAGATTTGATGGATAAAGGAACAAATGCTTTGGAGGTAATATCTAGTTTTTTGTACGTGTTCAGTTCTGTATTTTAGTCATCACTTGCCCATTAAATGATGCCACTTTATTAAATGATGTGATTCATTGAGATTGCTCCCTTGATGTTATTTCTTATTCAATAACTTGGATCTATCTAATTGGTTTCACTATTAACTAAATTTGTTTGGTGACATATAAATGGCTCAATTGTATACCATCCTAAAGCTTTGCCGTGCATTTGACCTGGTGTTCAAGGAGCACCTTTATGGGGGGTTATATAACCTAGGCTTCTTCTATTGAATTTTTATCAGCAAAATCTTTTAAGCGTTGTTTGATTTTCAATATGTATGTATTTACCAAGAATTTCATTGTTTATTGATGGGCAGGCTTGTCAATGACATTACGTGGATGTGTGTTTTGACATTATGTGTATGTATCTTCCCATTGACATCACATTCTCCTGTCTTGGTGGTAATAATTCCATTTACCATCTCCGATTCTTGTTCAATTTATGATTTTGTTTCATTCCATACTTCATTTATTGTTTGTTTGAATGGTTCTTGTTTATTTTTTCAACTATTTGATTGGAGTTGATTTTTGCGCATTTTCGTGGTTCTGAAGAATGGCTCGCTGATTGGAAAAACTTTTTGTATATTCTATTCTTTTTGTTTGTTATCTGTCTGCATTGTCCCCCATTTCTTTTTTCCACATACTCATCTTCTTCTTTCAATATTTACTAATTATACTTTCCACTTTGATTTTCACGAAATGTAAGTATATTCAATTTTGTTGTTTTTATATTCAATTCTTTTGTTTTTCTATTCTCTGTGCAATACATTCAAATTTAAAGTTTTCCAGAGAAATATACTTTACAATGAAGTATTCTCATTGACAAAATTCATGGTTATGCTCTCCTAAATTACCATTTTCTAACTTGTCCTTGATTAATTTATCAAATGACCTACACTAACACTTAACTCATTTTTATGGATTACCGGAACATATTTGGCGTTGCCTCCTTACTTAAATATTTAGTGCATTGAAGTTGCAAGGATGCCACATTTTTTTTCAAAGTTACCTTGTTAGAATTCTAAACATTAAATTGTTTGTTTTGATATTGTTTGTAGAATGATTGAAGTCATATCAGGTTGAAAACTAAGTGATTGTGTAGACAGCCAGGTGATCGTTGAAGGTTGAAGACTGAGAAGGCGTTCAGGATTTCTTATTTAAGTCTTGTATTAGGATCTTGTTTCATGTACTCTTGTAAAATATATACATGAACACAACAATATTAAGATTTCATTTTGTGTATACACACTAAAAGATAAATATTATAGTATTTAAATGAATATTAATTTTATTGATTTGTTGGTGTGAAAAATATTTATCTACACGAATTAATGTCGGTTTATAAAAAATGGACAATAATGCAACAATTAAATATAAATAAATTTGTAAAAATAAACTAAAAACCAATGCTTTAATTTCGTTTTTAAACCGACATTGTTGGTCTCTTTAATGTCGGTTTTAAGGCCAACCGACACTAAAGATCTTCAATAACACCATAAAAATGTCGGTTTAAAAATGACATTAATGGTCATTAAACCGACATCAATGAGGCATTTGATGTCGTTTCTAAATCGACATTAATGAGGCATTTGATGTCGTTTTTAAACCGACATCAATTAAAAAACGACATTAAAGGCTTTTAATAACGCTAGCATAGATGTCAGTTGCCAACCGACACTAAAGATCATTAATGTCTGTTAAACCGACATTAAAAGCCAAATTTCTTGTAGTGTTCTTCTGGAAGATTTTGAAAGAAAAGCTTCTTTCAAAGTTTACTAGACATTAGTGGGGTTTTTGAACTGATAAATCATTTGTAAGAGCATTTCAATCTTATAATCTTCCATTGTGCATAAATAAGAATTATGAGCTTTTGCGTGTACTGTCTATTGGTTTTTTTAAAAGTACAAACCTATCGAGCTCATGAGTACCAATCCAGTCCGATGAAGGTGCCCTATCCTGATCACGATTCATGTGAACAGAGCCGATGACGATTTTGAAATCCCTCAGACATTCCCCCTTGTCCTCATAGGTATGCATCCAATCCAAAGGAATTTGTCCTAGCCCTAGCCCGATATGAAGGATTAAACCCGATTTTGATTGCAATTCATAGTATTTAAGTTGTACAAAAAAATTTAAATTTACAAAGATCTGTTTGGAATTATGTAAGTTGAATTAAATTAAAATACTAAAAAATGTGAAAAAAAAAAAAAAGAAGGGTATCACATTTAAGTTGTTTACCTTTACCGTCGTCGATCGTTATTTACGTTGGTTGACATGAACTTTGTGCATGTACTGTTGTTTCATTTTGTATTACCACACCAAGTGCACTTTTGGATTTGCACATGTTCTCTAGTAGAAGGAATGCTATTAACACGCGGTTTACCGACGATGGTAGTTACTTTTTATGATAGTTTAACACAATCCATGTATCTTGGTGGTCTTCTCCAGTCTAAAGGATGTTTGACAGGGAAGATTAGTTCGACATATGTTAATATTAATGATTCCACTCAATAATATTGGCTACAAAGGGTTTACGAGTTAATGTTTTGTGACCTTGCAGAAACGATTGTGTGTGAGCATAGAATCTTCAAGTAGTTGAGCATCTTACATGTGCATTTGGTGGCTGTTTAAATTGATCAGATCATTCAAGCAATCAGACCTCTAATGTGCATAAAAGTTATGACTAACCTTTATCAGAGCACAAAGAATGCATCTAGTGGCATATGAGAGATAACACAAGCTCTAGAGCATGCAACAAATTAAACTTCCTTCACAACGATCTCATATTGGATTGAAGTTTGAAATCCTTTAATTTATATATCTGATCAGTGATAAGATCTATCAAATATGCATGATGAAAAATTCTTACACGATTTTATTGCCCGCACATGCAATTTTTCAAAAACAATCCTCTAAATCAACATTTTCTATGACAATGTGATTTCAGAAATCAGAACATGGAATGCCAAAGACATCCCAATTTTTTATGTATTGTGAGAAAAATTTAAAATCTTGAAAAGGCCTTAAAGTCGTTGTTTAAGCCTCACAATTTGATGATTGGATCGACAAGGGATAAGTCGACTTCGTCGTGCTACGTGCATGCTCATTAGCAACGAGCACTACAAGAAATTTTGCCTTTGTCGATGACAAGCATGCCGATGCCTCTAAATGTCGTTGGCAAAAGTGAGATTCTCCAACGAATTTTTTTAATCGTCGGCAATAAATGAAATCGCCGACGATCAAAATTAGAGTGTCAGTGTAGATGGGTTTTTGTCGGTGACTTACTTTTGTACTGTCGACATAAGTAGACATATGCTGATGGTTTATTATTACCATCGGCTTAAAGTGGACCAACGTCGATGGCGTTTAATAGACCATCGACACTTGTTGGAAAACAAAAAAGCTCTAATCTCTCTTTTTTTCTCATTCTCCTTTCTCCCTCTCAAGGTCCCCCCCCCCCCCCCCCCTTAAGCGTTTTTTCCCCTTTCACGACTTCTTCTCTTTTCCATGAACGGATGTCGTCGTCCCACTAAATTTTTCTTGCCACAAACGTACGCCCCTCCTCCCCATAATTTTCTCGCCGCACTACTACAAAACTGTCAAGTATCATACTTGAAGCTTTTCAATGTGTCAAGTAATCCAGTGTCAAGAATAAGGGAGGTTTACTTGATAGTTTTTAAGTGTCAAATATAATTATACTTGACAGGTAAAAAACATCAAGTATATAAGATTACTTGACGCTTTTTACGTGTCAAGTAATCCAGTGTCAATAATTAGGGATTTTTTTGTTTGACAGTTTATAGAGGTCAAAAATGTGTTTATTCTTTACACGTTTTACATGTCAATACTTTTTTTTTTTTTTTAAATGAAAAATTGTACAATTTGAAATACCCATATAATTAATATTGCACCTGTTTTGAAATCCAACAATGATATACAACATGATCAATTGAACTATTTACATTTCTTGAATCAACTCTAACCTTCAATCAAATAACTAACAAATTTCATATATATATTATTGAACATATACATATAGTTGGTCATTACAATATACTTACAACATAGAAACATATCGTTTTATTACAAAACGAGTTATATGAAGGAATGGAATTCCCATAGCGGAAGCGTGTGAACGCCGTGCAAAAGAAATTCAACTTGAAACACAAAGAAAACACCTAAACATGCTTCTATGGAGGAAAAGAAGATAAGAAAACTAACCTTTGTAGAACCTCCCAAGAATTCTCGAACCTCCCAAAGAACACCACGAGGAGAACACGAAGTCTTCCTTGTTATCCTCAAGATAAAAAAAACAACAGAGAGTTTGTGGGGCTTCTGTGTTTTTGTTTTGTTTAAAAGGAAAAATATTTGCAGAGAGATTTTTTCTTCTTGGAAGCAATAGATTGTCAAAAATTCCATACAGAAAAGATTGCATCCATCTCTTCTATATCTTAACCAAAAGATATGAAGAGAGATGGAGGAGGAAGTTATCAAAATAACTTCCTCCCTCTCCCATTACGTAGAATAACTCCCTTGAGAGTTATTCTTTTATTTAAATTAATATTAATATAAATATAATATAAATTCAAATTATATTATATCTTATATAATATTAATTTTATATTATATCATATATAATATAACCAATGGTTTAGATCTTCTCATATGATCTATAGTTCTAATATGAATCGAATCCATATTAATTTTTAATCTATAGTTTATTTATAAATCTTATTCATATTATTATTATTTGAATCATATCCAAATATTAACTTCACTCATAAAAACTTTATATTATAATGTATCAAATACATTATATTAATTGTATCATATACAACTTATTCCCTTTAATCAATTTGAACGATTCAAATTAAATCAAAATAAATTTGATTCTCATTTATCTTTATTCAGCTAACAAGGGGACCTTATTGACCTACAAATTAAAGCTCCAATGATGTGAGATTAATTAATTAAACTCTTTAATTAAATTAATCACTATTCATTAACTATCAGTCATTCCACTAAAGACCAATAGTTGCACTCTTCTTATTGTAGATATATTTTTGTGTCCATTAGATATAACCAATCAACAGTGCAATGACCCTTCACAAATTGCTCATAAATACAGCTAGGCTAAAAATTACCATTTTGCCCCTGTAGTTACATCTAACTCCTTAAGTACCACCAATCCCTCTAATGAACAATAGTTATAGTACCACTATAACTAAACTCCTCTCGGCCCAAGAGAGGGTGTGGCGCCACATTGTTCAAGCCTGGAATCAGCCCTTAAGAGAGAAATTTCTCTACTTACTCTATCTATAGAGAATGAGTGAATTCCTTATTGTGTAATTGTGTTCCCAGCTTCCTAATCAAACGAATCCTCAAAATGGTAGGTCTATTGAGTCGGCGATATAGGCTACTCTCACCCATGCAAATCAAAGGACTGCCTTCATAGGCAGGAGTTCACAACTCACTCAGGATTCAGGTCAAGTCACCTATGGTCATCTTGGTGAAATGTAGTCTCAACTAGTAACGGTGTTAATAAGAGAGACTATTCATTTCATGGTCGAATCTTATACAAACTCTTTGTATAGAATACCCCTGCTCTAATGTCTCGACATGAATGATTATGATCAAATCATTTGTAGCACTTTAGAACAATTGTAACAACTACAAAGCAGGCCGTATTCGTACTGTCATCAGGATAAGGTATCCAGCCTTATCCATCTACTACAAACCATTTAGGTTATCATTTAAACATGATCCACTTGTATTATAAACATCATTCTTAATCATAAAACACAAAGTATATGTAATAATAAGTTTGTTCACAATTACAGAAATCACATCATCCTAAAATCTTGTTCACAATTGAGTTACCGGTCACCAATGTATTTTTCCTGAGTGAAGTATTCAACGCACAACTCCTCCACAAGATCTTGTTGTTTGTCTAAGCCTTGTTGACCTTCCAAATATATAAGTTTATGGTTGTCTAGAGTATTTCTCCTGAAAATACAATGCAAGTGTTAGCAAAAATCATACTTTCAAAGTCTATTCATACTTTCAAAGATAGCTTCATACTTTCAAAGTCTATAATATTCGGTCTTAATTGTCAAGCAAATAAGAAATAATAGGCAAGGCAAACTGTCAAGGTAAAGTCTTCTTTGATCCTGAAGTTTGTAAAGGGAGGACCTTCATCTATCTTGGCTGCAGTTGCTTTGAGCAGTGAAGAATGTCTTAATCATAAAAAATCATACAAGTAAGGAACAAGCATTTCTACCTGCTGCTGGTAGTACTCAGCTACATAATCTTCAGGACCTGAATACATTCACCAAGAAATGAGTGAGAGAAAAGATGAATGAAGTTCCAAGCTTCTTTTGCTTCTTTATTTTCTTCATTCCCTAACAAACCTAAATCTAACTATGCTCTATGTCAATCCCAAATTACAAAAAATAGTAGTAGCTATACAAACAGAAACATGTTCTTACAAAGGCAAAAGAAAGATAAAAAATTTAACAGGATCCAGGACCATAAACTAGCCAACTCAAAGTAGAAACTACTGCTTAACTCTCTATACCACACAACCAATGAACTTCATAACTTAAATATGGAGGAAAAAAAATACTAAACTGTAAGAATCCATCAACCACAAAACATTCATATCCAATTATAGCAAAATAAATAAAAAAATAATTCTCCAGCTTCTCATTCAGGCCTTTGAAACTTGGTATTACATATTCTCTTCTCCAAATTTTAAATTAAGAATGATTAGGTCAATAGCTCATTAAATACACAAAATAAAGCCAACGAAACCTAAAATTTCCCCATTATTCAACGCAAAAAGAAAAGAAAAAATTTGCAGAGAACGAAAAGAAAAATCGTACTATGTCAAGACAAAAATTAAAGAGGAAGTAACAAAGTGGGAGAAGAATAAATACTCTTCAGAAACAAAAGAAAAAATGAATTAAAATAAAATGAATATATGCAGCAGCTATTATTTCTGAAGTCGACTCAAAATTTTTACCACTACATATTTTGATGTCAGTATAGTCAGAAGCTTGTGCTTTCCTTCTTCCATTTGTTTTTTTATAAGAAAACCCCAAATCTTATGCATTTCCAGTTTGAAACTTCCCATACATTATTAGTCAAACCCCCCTTTCCCCCAAAATAAAATTAAGACCTAAATTAGTAATTAAAAATGAACACAAGTTAAGCATCAGCAGAAATGTAAATAAAAGTAAGAAAAGTGGTTAAAATCCTACTTACTGTTTTGTTCATTAAATTTCATGAGTTGTAAACTAAAAAAAAAAAAAATTGGAAATGACTGATGGAATAAGCATGATCAAATATAGTTAAAAAAGAGTACCTTAATCTAATCAAACAGAGAATATGATTCATGAGTCACTTCCAAAGTCCTCATAACTCAAGCCTTCTGATATGGTATCCAATGACCTTTTATTGTCATCTAAGTATGTAAAAAAAGATGGATGAATTCAGTAAATCTTTCTAGCAATCGAACTGTAAGATTTGGTGCGTAAGAAAGATTCGCACCTTGGTGGTCTCTATGACGAATATCCATGAAGTGTCAGTTTCTGTAGCTAGAAAAGGAGATATGGCATAGCTTTCCAGTATATCTGAAAATGATGATAGAGCCAAGATATTGGTATCAAGCAGTGTTTAAAATATATAATTACAAACAGTTGAAGTTCTAAGCTGAATACATCATCAAACAAGTTATACCCTCTCTAATGTTTATAAGCTGAACATAAAATTTCCAGCTTCCATATAAAATAGCAAGAAAACACCACAGACCTGAACTCTGCGAAACAAGCACATCCAACTAGATTTAAATCAAATGATAAGAATGTAACTAGAGGGTTGAAATTATTGATGGAAACGGTAGATATGCGCAGCGGAATTAGGATCAAATTTTACTCTAATTACAACTAAACACTTTAGTGGTAAACATGCATCACAACCCTAAAAGGTAACGTAATAGGGTTAATAAAAAAACTCACATTTGATGCTTTTCTATTATCGCAATCTTCTCACGTGCTCTTCACGATCTCCTCACGAAATCAAAAACGGGACTACCACTAGTGTTGACCCGCTAATCTCCGGACTTAGAACCGAGTTGTGGGACTCGAACGGTAGAGAAAATAGAGAGAGATGGATTTAGGAGGAAGAATTTGTGGAGAGAACTTTTGAAGAGTAAAAGAAAAATTGGTTTGATTTTGCAATTCCAAATTACAAAATCAATTTTTTAACCAAAAAACAACCTAACACTTTTTATTTCCAATCCATTCCTTTTATAAGCAAACTACATGCAAAATTTGCATGTAGTGAGCTTCCAGTCTCCACACTTAGCATATTACCAAGTTGGTGTCTCACATGCATGAAGTCATTTGTTATTTACATGCAATATTCTTCCAAGGGTAAAATGGTAATTTGACATTTAAAAAGTCAAAAGTCAACATTTTGACTTTTTAACATTTTATCCGTCTTGACTAATTTCAATCTCCCGAGTATGAATCCGCATTCATTGTTTCAAAATTCAAATCATATTTGAATATAAAGTCGGTCAAAGTTTGATTTTTCAAAGTCAAAAGTCAACATTTTGACTTTTTACATCTTTCACCTTTTTCATCAATTCCGAGCTTCCAAATATGATTCCATATTGATATTTAAATCATATTTAAACATGAAGCTCTACTTAAGTTATAACCAATGACTATATCAAATATATTTATCGGTTTCTCTCTATTTACCTATTTTGAACAATTCAAATTATTTCATCATAATGTGTTAAGTTGATTCCTTATGAGCTAGCAGGGGAACCTAATGGACCTATAGATCATGGGCTACAACGATCCTAGATTAATTGGCTAAACTCTTTAGACCGAGTTAATCAACCTTCGTTAACTAACAGTTCATTCCACTAGAGTCCCGTAGTTGCACTCCTCTCACTATAGATATATTTGTGTCCATGTGATATGGCCATGATAAGTAATTTAATCCTTCACAGGTTGTTCATAATCTCGGCTGGGTCAAAGTACCGTTTTACCCCCGAGATTATATCTTTTCTCATTAAGTCCCACTGATCCACTATTGAGCAATTGGTTTAAGGTCCAACCTTTAAACCGAATCTATCTCGGACCAATGAGAGAGTGGGGCCCCTTGTTCAAGACCTGGATTCAGTCCTTAAGGGAACAACCTATCTACTAACCGTAGAGTGGGTAGGAGTGAATTCTGTCTTGCACCATATGTCCCTAGCTATCCACTCGATCTTACCCCTGAAATGGAAGGCTTATTGGGCCAGCGCCATTGAGCTGCCTTCACCTATACAGATCTAAATATAATTTCGTGTGAACAGAAGTTCATAGTTAGCTCAGGATTAAGATTAAGTTACATTGGATATCTATAAACGAAATAGTCAGTTTTACAAAGTTAACGGTGGTATAACTTAAAAGCGACTATCTCATGGTTCCAGTCTTATGTAAACTCTTTACATAGGATGCCCCCACTTCCATGTCTCTACATGAACGATTTAGGATCACATCGTTTTTACTAACTACAAAGTAGGCCGCATCAATAGTATTTCCCGAATAAGGCACCCAACCTTATTCATATACTATAGACCATTTAGGCTCAAACTTGATCCACTTTTATGTCTGTTCATAAAGTTCAAGTCTACATAATAGCCTCGGAACATTAGTTTATTGGCTTTCAGATTATAGTATCAATAAGACGATTTTATTGAACAAAATTTTGAATACAAACTACGAGTTTTAGGACATAAATTCCAACAAACTCCTACTTGGACTAAACCTCCTAGTTAGATCAAACAATGTTGAATTTAATCATGAGAGAACAATATACATATGAGTACAATAAACATATGAATATTTTAAACTAGGGCACAAGCCCAATAAGTTTTCCACTTGTCCTAGTTTACTAACTTCATTGACCTAAAACTCTTTTAGGAAACCTTCATACACTTTAGCCGTGAAGGACTTTGTAAACCAAAGTAGTCATAATATGCTCAACAAGTATCGGGGTTACCACAACGTTACTACGATGTACAATCACCCAGATAAGGTAGTACAATTTTACTTTATGCTTCTTCACACTACTGCTTTTTCACTTAGAGTGAATATTGATTCCTATGTAGACTTTCTAGCAATTTTTTAGAAATCATAATTAATGTATCTAGTAAGGATCAGATCCTTAGCACTATACATAAGCACGTAGTCTTTTGTTTTCTAAACTGTTTTAGAATATTCTTAACGGCACTATCCAGTGATCACTTCCAAAATTGGACTGATAGCTACTGATCATCCCTACTGAGTAGCAAATGTCAGGTCTAGTATAGAACATTGCGTCCATCAAAACTCCTAACAAAGGAAGCATAGGGAATATTTCTCATACCCTCAACTTCTTGAGGTGTCTTAGGAAATTCTACCTATAAACAGACAAATGAATTCCATGTCTACGGCAACAAACCCTTTTTGGAATTCTGCATCTTATATCTAGACATAATTTTGTCTTTATAAGATACTTGAGACATGGCTAGTGTTCTGTTCTTGTAGATCCAAACAATTTGGATTTTGAGAACACATTGCGCATTTACAAGTTTTGAAATTGCTTAGCTAGCCATTTCTTGAGGTCAGATAAATAATCTACATCATTCATTGCTCCCTTTTTGCAAGTCAATGAATCCTCTAAACCATCATCAACTATGATGATTTGATTTACGATAAAACCAAGTAATGTTCAGGCTAATGAACAACCCTCCCACTACATTGAGGCTCTCTCAACTCTTGAAAAGGATGTGATTGATCAGATTTTCAAGTTTTATCAACTACTTCAGTTGATGAACTAGGTATATTTGTTAACCTCTTTGGAAATTCTATTCAATACTAATTTACTACGTGGTTTGATGATTACTGATGAGGTTTTCCTCAAGAATGTGAGATTTGTCAATACAAATTTCTTGTTCCTTGAGGATCATAGAGTTCGCTCATCATAGGGTGAACCATGTCTAACAAGGCTCAGTTTCTTCTTTCTGATACACCGTTCTACTTAAGCGTATTAGATGCAGAGAGTTGTGACTAGATTCTGTGCTCTATCAAATAGTCTTGGAATCTTAAGTTCACATACTCCTCACCTTGATCTAATCGAAGTGTCTTTATAATTTTATCTAATTGATTCTCAATTTAGTCGTATATTCTCTGAACTTTTCAAGAGAATCAGACTTGTGATGTATTAGGTAAACTTGACCAAATCTTGAATAAGCATCAAGTAAACTGATGAAATATTCATGTCCTCCCCGCGCTTTGACATTCATTGGTCCACATAGGTCTGAATGTACGAGCTCTAAGGGTACTTGTGTTCTTAGACCTTTTCCTGTAAAAAATCTCTTGGTCATTTTTCCTTTAAGACAAGATTCACATTAAGAGAGTTATCTTCTAACTGATTTAGAAGTCCACTCTTAACTAATCTCCCAATCACATTGAGAATTATGTGACCAAATCTTAATACCATAAATAGGTGTTAGAAGAAACCAATTGTCTTTTATACTAAACAATTAGATATTAAAGACAAATTTTGCTTTAGTTAGTCTTAACTTATATAAGTTGTTCATAAGTAGAACAAAATTGAATATATTATCTAGAAAAGGTGAACACTTCATAATTTCAAAATATATTCAATACTTTTGTTCCAAAATACAAGAGATAGATACTAAATTTCTCAACTGTTTGAGAAACATACATAATATCTTTAAGGTAGTATGATATATCTATCAACAAAAAACAACTTCAAGACTCTCACTGCTTCAGCCGAGACTACCTCTCCCGTTGCAACCTTGAGAGTAATCTCCTGTTCTGCAAGCCTCTTCCAAGAACTAGTTTCCTGAAATGAGAAGCAAATATGATTAGTGGCTCCTGAATCTAGTATCCAGGTTGAAGTATCATATTCGACTAAGCATGTTTCAACAACTAGTAAATCATATTTACCTTGTGCTGCATTCTCTGCTTCCTTCTCAGCAAGGTATTTTGGGCAGTTTCTTAACCAGTGCCCGTTCTGGCCACAATGGTAACACTTACCTTTTTCTACAACTTTCTTTTCCTTGTTCGTCTTGGGAGTCTTCCCCTTTCCCTTCTTCTTCATTTGAGATTTAGGATTAGAAGGTCCACTTGTGCTTTTAGAGGACGATCCTTTTGAAAAGCTCCTTTTTGTGGTAGCAACATTTGCTTCCACTTGTTTTCCCTTACCCAAAGTAAGAGTTTTGAACCTTTGAAGCTTATTCAGAAGGGTTGTCAGGTTAAACTCTATCTTGTTTAAAGACTCATTCGTCTGAAATGGAATGAAGCTCTTCGGAAGAGACTCTAAGATAAAGCTAACTTGATTAACCTCTTCGATGGGACCACCATTTACTTAGGCGATGTTGAAATGCATCATCATGTTAAGAACATGTTCTCTAACAGAGGTTCCTTCCTTCATACGCTTAGTGTAAATGTATTTGACTGCCTCGTGTCTTAAGGACCATTCTGGTTGCCCAAACATTTCCTTTAATGAATCCATAATCTCTTTAGCCGTAGCTAAGGATTCATGTTTCTTTGCCAAAACATCAGACATGCTAGCAAGAATATATAAACGAGCCTTTTCATTTGCTTTTTCCCATCGATCATATGCTTCCCGACCAGTTCGGTTAGCATTAGAGGCAGGGATTTGAGGACATTCCTTAGTTAAGACAAATCTTAAATCGTCAACCACTAGTATTGTGTTAAGATTTGATTTCCATGCTGCATAATTATTGCCATTAAGTTTTTCGGAAGCTAAAAGTTGAACTATGGAGCTATTCATGCTGAAAAATAAACATATTCATTTTAGAAACTATAATCACTAAAGAAGCCAATCGTTTAACAAATACTGATAATGTACCAATCATTATAGTTTTGCAACGATATTCTAAAGGTTTAGAATAACCCCCAACGAAGGGCAGTCGATTATTCCTCCTTTGAACTAAGACAATCTTGACCAGATGCTAACTCCTGAATATCTCATATTCCTATAGCATTTAGTTATTGCTATTTCGGTCGAAAATATACTAACAACTTAGTAATTTTGTAAGTGTAACCCTCCATTTTCGAATCTCAAAGATTAGAATCATTATGCTCTCGAAGGGGAAAGTCAACATGAAAACTAATCAAGGAGACCCTATCCACATTTAGAGTTCACGGTGTTCCGAATCTTATAACACAGCCTTCCGAGGGGAACGTCGCTCTAGGGCAGACAAGCAAGCGTATTATAAGAATCTCACGATGTGACCCAATGGAAGAAACCGTGAGATGTGTTGTCACACATCCCTCACCCACTTACTATGAACTACTTCCCCTATTCACCTTGATATTGATCCATGCAAACACTCTCCGAAAGGAGTTCGCTCCTATGCACGGTGCAAAGCCCTGCATGGACCTCACTGTGTGAACTCTTAGGGACTCTAGAGATTAAAAGTACACTACTTCTCTCTAGCTGAAGTGTTCTATAATGGTTTTAAGGGTATTTAACTACTTTAGGATTTTATTCAGGTTAACTTAAACAAATCCTAAGTCTAGGTGAAACATCCGAGCATAACCATTAAATCGGATTTTAACCTACGATGTCTAGGTGATAAACTAATTTTATTACCTCACATCTTTCACACATGCTCATAAAACTAGGTTAACTAGACTCAAGAACTGATTACGATCTCCAGGTAGAAGGTGTTCCGTAAACTGTCAACTTAAAAACCTTCAAACCTTAGTCATCTTATCTGACTTGTTGACAAGATCTAATCATGTGAGCCTCTTATAACCAGTTTTATAAGATATCGACCTAATTCTACAAATAAGGTAGATATTTTTTAACCTAGGTGAGCATGCAAGTTATCTTTGTTATACATTTTATAACACTTATAAAAGAACTAGGATAAACTATAACAAACAACTAACCAACAAACAATATATAACAATTATATAAAGAAATTAATTAATATAGATTTAAATTTATTTAACTTTTAATTAAATCATATTTAATTAAGTTAATTAATTAATTAATTAATTAGTTTCATTAAATCACATTTAATTAAAAATAATATAATTAATTAAACAATTAATTAATCAAAATTAATTAATTTTTCCATATTAATTAATCAACATGCATAATATACATTATAACAATTATAACATAATTTCAATGCATGAACATGTTAACCTATGGTGGAATTTTAAATCTATATGGCATACTTATGCACATACAAATTAAAAGAATAATTAAAACATACATCACATGCATAGTTAATTAAACACCCTAAAATGGACTGGTTTTGGCTCCTAAATTAAGCAAGGACTAATAAATTATTACAATAATAATTTGGTGAACTACATTAGAGATCCCGAACAACTCGAACCGGCTGGAAAATCTTCAAAAATCCACTGACCCAAAATAACACCAGACAAGCGCGAGGCGAAGGTACCGGGTCAAAACCCGGGTCGGCATAGGCGGGTGCATGCGTGAAGCAGGCCACACGCATGGGCCGTTAGTCAGATGGGCCGCGTTAGGCGTGCTGGGCTGTACGTGGGCTTGGGCTGTGGGCCGCGCGAAGCGGGTCGAACGGACGCGGATGGGCAGGCGGACCGGGTCGGACGCGAGTTGGAATGGGGGCGACATGCGTGGCCGCGCGACGTCTCGCCACCTGGGCACGTGCGAGAAGCGGGTCACGAGCCGGTTTCTGGGTCGGGTCTCGAGTCTATTTCGGGTCCGAAGCCTATATTCGGGCCTGTCCTCTTATTTTCTCTATTTTTTTAGCTTTTCTCTCTCCCGGTTGATGAAATTACATCCTAATTTCAACTCGAATGACTCCATAAAAATTACAGACTCTTTGAAATAATAAATTAAGCCACAAAATGACTAATTACAATAATTATTACAAACAACAAGCTTAATTTAATTTGCCAAAACCATAATATATCCATTTTAGTTCAACACATAATTTATCTAATAAATTGACAAAATCCCACCATATGCAATTGAATAAAATTAAGCATGCTCTGATACCACATGATGGAAACGGTAGACATGCGCAGCGGAATTAGGATCAAATTTTACTCTAATTACAACTAAACACTTTAGTGGTAAACATGCATCACAACCCTAAAAGGTAACATAATAGGGTTAATAGAAAAACTCACATTTGATGCTTTTCTATTATCGCAATCTTCTCACGTGCTCTTCACGATCTCCTCACGAAATAAAAAACGGGACTACCACTAGTGTTGACCCGCTAATCTCCGGACTTAGAACCGAGTTGTGGGACTCGAACGGTAGAGAAAATAGAGAGAGAGATGGATTTAGGAGGAAGAATTTGTGGAGAGAACTTTTGGAGAGTAAAAGGAAAATTGGTTTGATTTTGCAATTCCAAATTACAAAATCAATTTTTTAACAAAAAAAACAACCAACACTTTTTATTTCCAATCCATTCCTTTTATAAGCAAACTACATGCAAAATTTGCATGTAGTGAGCTTCCAGTCTCCACACTTGGCATATTACCAAGTAGGTGTCTCACATGCATGAAGCCATTTGTTATTTACATGCAATATTCTTCCAAGGGTAAAATGGTAATTTGATATTTAAAAAGTCAAAAGTCAACATTTTGACTTTTTACCATTTTATCCGTCTTGACTAATTTCAATCTCCCGAGTATGAATCCGCATTCATTGTTTCAAAATTCAAATCATATTTGAATATAAAGTCGGTCAAAGTTTGATTTTTCAAAGTCAAAAGTCAACATTTTGACTTTTTACATCTTTCACCTTTTTCATCAATTCCGAGCTTCCAAATATGATTCCATATTGATATTTAAATCATATTTAAACATGAAGCTCTACTTAAGTTATAACCGATGACTATATCAAATATATTTATTGGTTTCTCTCTCTTTACCTATTTTGAACAATTCAAATAATTTCATCATAATGTTCTAAGTTGATTCCTTATGAGCTAGCGGGGGAACCTAATGGACCTATAGATCATGGGCTCCAAGGATCCTAGATTAATTGGTTAAACTCTTTAGACCGAGTTAATCAACCTTCATTAACTAACGGGTCATTCCACTAGAGTCCCGTAGTTGCACTCCCCTCATTATAGATATATTTGTCCATGTGATATGACCATGATAAGTAATTCAATCCTTCACAAGTTGTTCATAATCTCGGCTGGGTCAAAGTACCGTTTTACCCCCGAGATTATATCTTTTCTCCTTAAGTCCCACTGATCCACTATTGAACAATTGGTTTAAGGTCCAACCTTTAAACCGAATCTCTCTCGGGCCAATGAGAGGGTGGGGCCCCTTGTTCAAGACCTGGATTCAGTCCTTAAGGGAACAACCTATCTACTAACCGTAGAGTGGGTAGGAGTGAATTCCGTCTTGCACCATATGTCCTTAGCTATCCACCCGATCTTACCCCTGAAATGGAAGGCTTATTGGGCCAGCGCCATTGAGATGCCCTCACCTATACAGATCTAAGGATAATTTCGTGTGAACAGAAGTTCATAGTTAGCTCAGGATTAAGATTAAGTTACATTGGATATCTATAAACGAAATAGTCAATTTTACAATGTTAACGGTGTTATAACTTAAAAGCGACTATCTCATGGTTCCAGAGTTATGTAAACTCTTTACATAGGATGCCCCCACTTCCATGTCTCTACATGAACGATTTAGGATCACATCGTTTGTACAAACTACAAAGTAGGCCGCATCAATAGTATCTCCCGAATAAGGCATCCAACCTTATCCATATACTAGACCATTTAGGCTATGACTCAAACTTGATCCACTTTTATGTCTGTTCATAAAGTTCTAGTCTACATAATAGCCTCGGAACATTAGTTTATTGGCTTTCAGATTATAGTATCAATAAGACGATTTTATTGAACAGAATTTTGAATACAAACTACGAGTTTTAGGACATAAATTCTAACAATTATACCTCTCGAAATCGTCAAGAACGACAGTGTCAAGAACGATCTGACTGAAGCTAGAAACAACGTCTAACTCATATGTCAAACTTGAAAACAAGAACATGGGGAGGTAAAAAAAACAGTGCGTTGTTGAGCTGAAAATAACAGGAAAGGGTAAAGAGAGAAAAAAAACCAGTGTCGAGGGAAGAGGAGAAGCTGGAGGAAGCAGGAGTTAAAGGAAGAGATGTAGGGGAATGGGAAATTAGAATGGAGGGTGTGAATAATCCAGCTGAGAAGCCCAATTTCTTCTGAAGAGGAAAGATTTGAAGGATTGAATCAGTTAGCTCACCCATATCATAATGAAGGATTATGGTAAATGTAAAAAAAGAAAAGATGAGGGAAATTGACCTGAAGGAAGGAAGAGGAGGAGGGCGACGGCGAGAGAGATGGGAGGATGGTTATGTCGACTGAGACTGCAAAGAGAATAACATTTTGGAAATAATCGAATTGGGAGTTAGTGAGAAAAGCCTAATCCAACTACTCTGAGTTCAACAAAGAGTTAAATACAAAATTTAGTTGCTAAAACAACCCCTTAAGCAAAAACCCCCAAATTTTCAAATCTCACAATGTTCATCTAAAAACTCTAAGTTCTCAATCCAAAAAAGAGAAGATTTTATGGAATATTGTTTTGCACTTCAAACAAGAAATTGAAAAATGGGAAAAAGAGAAAGAAAAGAACAAACACAAATTACTTAAGAAATGCATTAGAGTAAAAGCATAGAAAACCAAATTTTTAGGTATTTACCACAACGTAGAAGTAGGCATGGAGAATCATTTCACCATTTCTGCAAGTTTTCCAATTTCTTCATCAATCCCACAACTAAAGTTTACCAGTTTCTTCATCATTTACATTTTTGGAAGTTGACCTGTTTATAACAAAGACAGGGAAACAAGAAAAACGTCTGTAGATTACAAATATCATAAGAAAATAATCGAACCACAAAACCCCCAAATCAAAGCCCTAGGTTTCATTAACCCAAACCTCCGAAGTCGTATAGAGTACGTCCTTGCCTATTGAGCGTGTACACAACATCCATGGCGGTGACAGTCTTCCGGAGAGTGTGCTCAATGTAAGTGACGATGTCGCGAATGACATTTTTGAGGAAGATCTTGAGAACGTTCGAGTTCTTTCTCCCTTTTCAAGACCTTTTCCTCCTTTCCCTCTGTCAGACATTGTTGATTGGATTGGTGGATATTTTTTGTGCAGAAGAAAAATCGTGCAAGGGAAAAAGGGTTTGGTATAATGCATGTGAAGAAGAGGAGGAATCATGGGAAAATGAATTTGTTAAGAAATTTGAGGGGAAAGGAAATTTGGGGATATGGAGAAAATAAATAAGAGGAAAATTTTGGGAATATATTTTTTTCGAGAGAAGGGAAAATTTTATTTAAAATTAGTTAATTTTTTACATTTAAAAAATGTCAAGTAAATAAAATTGTACTTGACGCTTCTAACCTGTCAAGTGCGTCAAGTATTGGAGAAAAAATTAAAAAATTGATGCATTTTTCTAGTTTTTCGTTATTCTTGACATTTTTTCATTTTACTTGACAGTTTTAATAAAAACTGTCAAGTATTTCTAAATTGCAGGCGTCAAGTAATCCTGTTTTTGTAGTAGTGCCTGTTACTCTATTTTTTTGTTCTTCTTCTGCTTGATTTTCTGTCCATATTTTCTTGTCTTACATAATATGTTCTATCACTTTGGTTTAGTTTGAAGGAGTCTTCTTAAGTGATAGAAATGTCTTAACAACTAGGATATTTTTACTTATAAGCCTGATTAGATTGGTCAAATATTGTTAGCATTTTTATGCTTTTTTGCTCTATTTTTTTTCTGAGTGTGATGAATTTTTTGTAGGAAATATTAAGGATGGAAAAAATGGAGATGTTGTTGTTGATCAGTATCATCATCAAGTTAGTGTTTGAAATCATTTTCTTTAAGCTTCACTCTTGATTTTGTTTAAGATTTATGAGGAAATAAAACAGGAGGATCTTGATCTTATGGGTTAAAGATTGAATGAAGCTTGATCCCATAGTTGCAACCATAACTTAAAGTACTCTAAAATATGAACTTAGGATCTTGATCTTATGGGTTAAAGATTGAATTCATAGCTTGATCCCATAGTTGCAACCATAACTTAAAGTACTCTAAAATATGAACTTAGGATCTTGATCTTATGGATTAAAGATTGAACTCATAGATTAGAGTGTGAGAATGACTTTCTTTTTTGCATAAAAGGGAAAACAATGGTAATGGTGAACAACATTTTGTCTTCAATGCTTTGTTTTTCATTTCCATCTTCTTTGTACATTCTTAGAAGAAATTGTTATTTATGATTATTGTACAAGTGTGAGTATGTTTATAGATGTTTTTTATGGGTATTAAAAATATGCTACTTAGGTATCATTTAGGTCTTCTTAAGATTACTCATTGCCTCTTAAGAGTATGGAACTTGTCAATTTTGCTAGGTTTCATCTTGCTACAACAATGGAGGATTTCTAGAGGGTCAAAGGTGAATATCGAAGCACCCTATGTTTTTTTAATACTGAAATTTTTAGTCAAATATATATATATATATTTTTTGCTAAGTTGGACAAAGGTTTTAACAAGATAAAAGGGAGTCTTATGGCATTCTATAAGGTATGTCTCAATCATGTTATGGTTGAATAGGTAAATGATTTTATTTTTACCCATAAGTTGCTTCATTTCATGTTTTGGTTTTTAGGCATAGTAAAAAAGATACTTCATTTTGGTTTGAATTTGTTGTTATCCTGTAGTTATGGTAGCAATTGAGTTATCTTTTGTAGATTTATTTTCTTGGAAGTGGGATGAAATATAGGTTGAGACTTATGTGTATATTTTCTAAAATGTAAAATGTAGGTTTTGGTTGTCATTGTTTTGGTTATTGTAGAGAAAAGTTCGTGAGTATAAGTTTTGTTTTTATAAGTTGGATTAAGGAGTTTTGTTTGTAAGTTGCTTTGTTTTGGATGTAAAGAAAGATTCATGAACATAAGTTTAGAATTTAAGTTTAGATTGTTTTCTTGGACATGGGGTGAAACATAATTTTGTTTTTGTAAGTTATTATTCTTTTTGTTATTGTTTTGGTTAGATAAAGTTGGATTAAAGAGTTTTGTTTGTAAGTTGTTATGTTTTGGTTGTAGAGAAAGGTTCATGAACATGGGTTTAGATTTTAAGTTTAGATTTGTTTTCTTGGATGTGGGATGAAATAGTTTGAGACTTTATGTGGAAATATAGTTTTGTTTTTGTAAGTTATTATTGTTTTGGTTATGTAAAGTTGGATTATTTAGTATGCAAGTTGTTATTCTTTTGGTTATAGAGAAAAGTAGGTAGGTTGTCGAAGTTTACTTTTCAAGAAATTAAAATGTAAAATATTAGTCTTTTGGTTATGTAAGTTGTTTGTAAGTTCTTTTGGTTATATATATATGTAAAGTGTAAAATATACTCGTTTATTGAATATGTTTCTATTGTTTTCTTTTTTATTTATTTTTGAGGTTCAACTTTCAATGAAAGATCACTTCATGACAAGCAAATTAGATGTTTATGTACTATTTATGTATTGTTTATTGTAATTTTTGTTATATTGGATGAATTTACTGTTTTGGTTATGTTACTTTTTGTAAGAAACAATTGTAACTTTTATTGGAACATTAAATGAATTTTAGTATTTTTTATTTCTATAATTTGAATTGTGTTTAGGTACAAACCAAAAGGATTGTGAAAAAACAATACAAATATAAAAAAATATATTCTAAAAACAGGCTTCTGCCCACGACACAATTGTAATGTGTCGGTATTTCATGGATTTACCGACAAAAATTATACATGTTGGCGTAATAGATCTACACCGTCGGTAATAAATATCGTCGGCAATACGAGGATATGCCGATGACATTATTAAATCGTCGGCATAATAAATGCCAACGAAATATTTTTCACTATCGGTGAATATCCCTTTCGCCGACGGTTAATTTCTATTGTCGGCATAGTTTCGTTTGTTTAATTTCATCGATAGTTTCAGTATTTGCCGATGGTCTTTTTTTCGTCGTCGGTGAAGGCTCTTTCAACAGACCTATGCTAATGGTAAAATTTCGTTGGCAAAAGAAAAATCGATGCTGTTTTGAAGATATACCGACGATTTTTGTCATCAACAAAAAGTAAATTTCTTGTAGTGGAGACATTCTAGGCCATTTAAAATCTTTGTTGGATTTTGATGATTGAATCATAATAAGGTTGAGGCACTTCATTAGGGTTGGGTGCCTACTTGTGAGCACATAAAGGGGATGTTGAGGGATTCCAAAATCACCATTGGGTTTTGTTCACTAGAATCATGATCGAAATAAGGCGCCTTCATCAAGTTGGATAGGTACTCGAGAGCATGACGAGTTTGTGCTTTCTGAAAAGTCAGCATGACATAAGCAAAATGGCATAATTCTCATTTGCACGTGGAGAGTTATGAAACTGAAACACTCCTACGATGACTCTACGAATGAGTCATCCATACAAAACCTGAAAATTACTTATGGTAATTGTTATTCATAGCAAAACCATATCAAAGCAGAAAAACACATATAGCACATATGTTAAAGATTTAGATCCCAACGAATTCATGTTGTCTCCTTAAGACAATTTTACTCATCCTAGAGTTAGAGTTTCAAGAGTAATTGTCTCCCAAGATACAACAAATCACCTTTATTTTAGAAGTAGCATCACATCTTGAAGATCAACAAACGAAATTTTGGATTTATGCCAACATGAGCTTAGCTCAACTGGCACCTATAAAATATTTTCATAAATTTCAGATTTGCCCTTGATATTTTGGACAATTTGTCACTTCTCTTTCTTTTTTTTCTTTGTGATTTATTCATCTTCTCTTTCAAATTTCTTCACCCTCCTCTTACAGATTTATTCATCTTCTTTTCCAGATTTCTTCAGCTACTCTTCCAAATTTTCTTTCTTCTACTAAATTCATATTCTTTTTCTTTATTTCTTCATCCTCTCTTTCTTTCTCCCACCACCTCTTTCAGAATATCAAGATTGCTTAAATATCACTTTGATATGATCTAAACGATCACTTACCTAGTCAACACGATCACAAGATCATTTAGCATTGTCAACGCAATCATTTAGATTTGAAATTCTTTTTCCATTGTTAAAAAAAAACTACACGATCGTGTAGATATGATCTAAACAATCACCTACCATAGTTAACATGATCAATAAAATCGTTTAGATTTGAAGCCATTTTTCCAAATAACTACACAATTATGTGGATATGATCTAAACGATCGCTTACCATAGTCAATACGATCGCAGCAATCATTTAGATTTGAAGCATTTTTTTCATCATTAGAAAAACTACATGATCGTGTTGATACTACCTACATGATCGTGTTGATACTACCTACATGATTGTGTATCATTTTCTACACTATCACGTATCATGATCGTTGATCGTGTAACATTTTCTACACGATCAGATATCAAGATTGTTTAGAAAAAGAATTACACGTATAGGTGTGATCGATTAATCGCATGTTGGCTGAAACATTTTTTATATTTTTTATTGCGAACTTATCGATTTTTTTTCTTTACAAAATAGTCGTAGAAGGTAAATATTTTAGAGGTTTGTTATATTATAAAAACCCATCAAAAATTAAATTTCGGAAAAAAAATTCATATCAATGCCGACAGAAAACGGCTACTAAAAACCGGAGAAAAGCTATAATGATAATAAAGCCACACTAATTTATTAACGTTTTCTCCTAAGAAAACAAATATGCTAACGTCGTTTTCCTTACGGTTGGAAGTTAGAACCCCGTCAAGCGTAACGGAGCTCCGGGAACTAGAAACGGGATACTTGCAGCTACCGACACTCATATCCAAGCCTCTACCTTCGTATCCCGAGCCTGAGCTCCGAATTTACACTCGCAGCTTTCTCCACTGAACCCGAATCCCCCTCCCTGGCCCTTTCTCAGTGGTGACTGATGGCTCATCACTGCGTCTTTACTCCCACTATCCCCATTCACATTTCTTCTTCCCTTCTCTTTCTCATTCCCACAGAAGGTAAAGTTCTTCTTCACAATCTCTCTGGTTTTTCTCCTCCAATTCCCAATTTTAAGTAATTCAGTTTGTATTTTTCATTGTTTCTTAGCGAAACCCATCTGGGGTTTTCATCTCTTTAGCTTCTGAATTTCTTGTTGAACCCTCGAATTTCCATTGCGACCCACCCATCTTCCATTACTCCTTTTGAAAGATGATGCACGCCAAATCCGATTCGGATGTGACGAGTTTAGCTCCATCCTCGCCTAGGTCACCGAAGCGTCCGCTCTACTATGTGCAAAGCCCTTCCAGAGATTCTCACGATGGCGACAAATCTTCCACCCATGCCACTCCTGCCTTCAACAGCCCCATGGAAAGCCCTTCTCATCCCTCTTATACTCGCCACTCTCGCTCCTCGTCGGCGAGTCGGTTTTCCGGTACGTTTCGATCCTCTCTTGGCCGGAAAGGTAGCCGGAAACGCAACGATAAAGGGTGGCCAGAGTGTAATGTGATTGAAGAAGAGGGGGACTATGATGATCTAAATGGAGATAAAAGGTTAACTAGAAGATGCCAGATTCTGATGGTTTTGCTTGCTTTTGTTTTTATCTTCTTGTTGTTCTGTTTGATCATTTGGGGTGCTAGCCGACCTTTCAAAGCAGAGATCAAACTCAAGGTTGTGTTGCTAACTCTATATATACTCTGAAACTATATAAAATTATTAGAATATTGATTTGTTTTGTTGTAGTTGATTAAAATAATATTTGCCTATAGGTGTGAATATTTTAAGATTTCTCTGGCGTTTAGGATCTTTGTGAAGAATTGATATTTTCTTTAACCCGTGTCTGAAACTTCATATATATTTCTATTTTCATTCTTCTTTTGTCTAACTATGGTTTTGGCTGCTGCACCATAACTTCTCAGTTAAGGATTTGATGATTGAAGTTATTTGGTTGTCAATGTAAGAGAAGTGATTTTTGTTTCATTGTTTTTATCCTTTTTCTCTTACAGAGCATGAGCGTTCATAATGTATATTTTGGAGAAGGATCAGACACAACAGGAGTTCCAACCAAATTACTGACTATCAATTGTTCATTAAGGATCATTGTTCACAATCCTGCAACTTTCTTTGGCATTCATGTCAGTTCCTCCCCCATCAATCTTATGTACTCCCAGATTGCTGTTGCCTCAGGTCAGGTAAAATTCCTAACGACAAACTTCCATAAAATAAGGCATTAAGAAACCGAAATGGAGACTGATCCACAGGAAAGGGAAAATATATGAGATCTTTTCTTACTTTGCAGTTGAAGAAATACTATCAACCGAGACAGAGCAATCGAATCAAATTAGTGAATCTTCAAGGGAACAAGGTGCCACTATATGGGGCTGGAGCCACCCTTGAAGCCTTGGATAAAAATGGAAACATTCCTATGATGTTGGTGTTTGAAGTACATTCAAGAGGGAATGTGGTAGGGAAACTAGTAAGATCAAAGAATAGAAAGCGTGTATCGTGTTCTTTGGAGATTGACTCTCGCAACTCGAAGCCTATGAAGATTAAAGCTGATTCATGTACATATGATTGAGACATTAGAATCTCCATATTGCATCTTTCTTTTCATTGGAAGGGAAAGATTCTACCTGTAGGAGATCAAACTATGGTTGTAAAAATAGGGTGTTGACTTAGTTCTTTCTTCTTGACAGCAATGGAATAATTAAGGAAAAAAAAAAGATCAGTGAATCAGTTTATGGACATACTATTTTTATTACAACTACTTTCCATAAAACAATAGAGCATGCGCAATTATGGTACAATTATTTGACAAAATGAAATTATATGTTCTTTATGCTTCTGACAAGACAACCTTGTTTTATAAATTAAAGCACTTTTACTGCCTATTGAAAAGGAAAATGGAGCTAGCAGTTTAACGACTGTTTTCCTAAATATACTTTTGTGGATAAGATAGTTAAATCATAAATAAAAATTGGAAAAAAAATGAATATGTTTTTACTTTTTATTATCATAAAAGAGAATACTAATAAAGTTTTTTTTTTCATAAAGTTTTTTTTTTCTTTCTTTTCTTACACAAACAAAATAGTATTTTTAACTTTTTTTTTCACCCAATATCACTCTATGTTCGAATTAACTTACTTGAACCCACACTATAATGGCATTTCATTTGTCCTCCCAGTAAAAAATGGTAATTCATTTAAGATTTAAATTCTACTTTGGTCTACCTAAGTTAAGAAGTAAATTGTTGACTAAGTGTTTAAAAGAAGGCATTTTGATTAGTCTTCACGGTAAGAGGTTGGCGATTTGAAGTAGTATGAGAGAAAACAAGGTTATGTGGTAAGGACTTCTCGGCGTTTAAGTAATTCTATGCGATTGAGGTACTATGCGAAATGAAAGACTTGGTGAGAAGAAGTAAGGAAACTTCTGAGAAATTTTCTAAGTTTGCTTAATAGGCCACGTGTAGAGTTTAAGTTAAACATGATTAAGTTAAACCTTAAGCTTGCACATGCACCAATAAAGGTAGGAGCTGGTGAGCTGACAAGAGTTTAAAGATGACTAAGCTTGTTTAAGGAGTAGTATAAATAGAGGTTGAAGATAGATTATTAGTGTTACTATGCAAATTTCAAGAGAAAAGGCTATGTGTTGAAGTCTTGCTGTCAGACCACGCGAGAAGAGGAAGAATAGAGGCATTTCAGTTTTAGTTCTTAAAGAGTTGTGAGTGTTTTCTTCAAAGTACTTAAATGATTTTTCAGCTTTCGTATACATTCGTTGATGGTTTGAAATGCTGAATTTCAACAAGAAAGATTCTAAAAGAGGTTTATGTGAAAAACTTATATGTTTTTAAAGAATGTTTTATGTGTTTCGAAGCATGGCTTATTTATGAATATTCAAACCATTAGTTACTTCCTATTGATGGAAACGGTAGACATGCGCAGCGGAATAAAGATCAGATTTTACTCTAATTACAACTATACACTTTAGTGATCAACATGTATAATAACCCTATTTGAAACAAAGATAGGGTCAAAAGAAAAAACTCACATTTGATGCTTTTCTTTTCTGGTAATTTTTCACGAACTCTTTACAATCTCCTCATGAAATCGAAGTCGGGACTACCACTAGTGTTGACCCGCTATTCTCTGGACTTAGAACCGAGTTATGAGACTCGAACGGTGGAGAGAATAGAGAGAGATGGATTTAGGAGGATGAACTTGGCTTTGAGAACTTTTGGAGAGAAAAGGAATTTTGGTTTGATTTTGCAATTTCGAATTACAAAATCAATTTCAACCAAAAACAACACGAAAATCCATGTGCTAATCCACTCCTTTTATAAGCAAACTACATGCAAAAATTGCATGTAGTGAGCTTCCATTCTCCACACTTGGCATATGACCAAGTAGGTGTCTCACATGCATGTAGTCATTTGTTAATTACATGCAATGTGCTTTCAAGGGTAATATGGTAATTTGACATTTAAAAAGTCAAAAGTCAACATTTTCACTTTTTACAATTTTATCCCTCTTGACTAATTTCAATCTCTCGAGTATGAATCCGCATTCATTTTTTCAAAATTCAAATCATATTTGAATATAAAGTCGGTCAAAGTTTGATTTTTCAAAGTCAAAAGTCAACATTTTGACTTTTTACATCTTTGACATTTTCCTTCAATTTCGAGCTTCCAAATATGAATCCATATTCTTATTTTAATATTTAAATCACATTTAAACATGAAGCTCTTTCTTAAACTTATAACCGACAGTTATATCAAATATATTCATCGGTCTCTCTCTCTTTACCTAATTCGAACCATTCGAATTATTCCATCATAATGTTCTAAGTTGATTCCTTATGAGCTAGAAGGGGAGCCTAATAGACCTATAGATCATGGGCTGCAATGATCTGAGATTAACTATCTAAACTCTTTAGTCCAAGTTAATCAACCTTCATTAGCTAACGGATCATTCCACTAAAGTCCCGTAGTTGCACTCCCCTAACTATAGATATATTTGTGTCCATGTGATATGACCATGATAAGTCAGTTAATCCTTCACATGTTGTTCATAATTTTAGCTGGGTCAAAGTACCATTTACCCCTAAGACTATATTTTGCTCTTTATGTCTCACTGATCCACTATTGAATAATTGGTTTAAGGTCTAACCACTAAATCAAATTTCTCTCGGGCCAATGAGAGGGTGGGGCCCCTTGTTCAATACTTGAATTTAGTCCTTAAAGAAAAAACTTATCTACTAACCTTAGATGGGTAGGAGTGAATTTTGTCTTGCACCCTATGTTCCTGTTTATCCACCCGGTCTTACCCTTGAAATGGGAGGTTCATTGGGCCAACGCCATTGAGCTGCCCTCACCTATGTAGATCTAAGGATAATTCCATGTGAACAAAAGTTCATAGTTAGCTCAGGATTAAGATTAAGTTAGATTGGATATCTATAAACGAAAATAGTCGGTTTTATTAAAGTCAACGACGTTATTGAAGGGATACAAGCCTTATGGCAGAGGAAGATTTTAAAGAACCGTTTCTCAAATTAATTTGAAAATCTTAAAATACCAATGCATTGGCAAAAATTTAGAATCAAAATTCTAAATAAACTCTAAGCATGAAATTAAAAGATACAGAGAACTTACTTTCGATGACGTCTCTGAATCTACAAATCACCGAACTGGGGACACCACCCGTCGGAGACTTTCCTATCCTCTAGGATGAGATTGGTTTGTAGGAACCAATTGGGATGAGAAAATGTTTAGAGATATTTGAGAGAAAACCTTTTTTTCTTTTTGCATAGAGAAAAAGCCTTTGCTTTTTTCTTAATGAATTTCGTTAAGAAAAACTGTTTTCTTCTAGATATTTATAACTCTCTTTTCTTCTTGGAATAGGACTAGTAGGAGAGAATCATGAGATTCTATTATCAAATCTACTAATTAATTAACAATTAATCAATTAGTTAATAATTAATTAAATCATATTTAATTAATATTCCATTCAAATCTTATACATTTATATTAATATAATTAATATTTCATTCAAATCTTATTTGAATGAATATCTCTGCAATATTATTTTATAAATTTAATTAAATCAAATTTAATTAAATAAAACTAAATTATTAATTAATTCTCCAATTAATTAATAGCTAAGTTAAATATCTTATATTTAACTTAAATTAAATTTGAATCATATTAAAATATAAGCTTCTCTCATAATCAATAATTTTAATATGAATCCAATTCACATTAAATTAATATTTGAACTCATTCAAATATTTTATCTCTCAGAAATTAATTTTAAATCATATCCAAAATTAAATTTATATAATAAAGTTTCACAAACTTTATATTATATTGTATCACTATACATTAAACTAATTTTCAAAGTAAATTTGAACATTTTAAATTACAACCAATAAAGATAAATCTCATTACCCTTTACGAGCTAGAAAGGGGACCTAATTGACCTACAGATCAGAAACTATAACCATTTGAGATTAATTGGCTAAACTCATTAACCACATTAATCAATATTCGTTAACTGTGTGTACACTCTACTCAAGACTCACAGTTGAACTCTTCTCACTGTAGATATATTTCTGTGTCCACGGATATAGACCAATAACAGAAAGTTAGTCCTTCATGAGTGTTTGTAACACCAGTTGGGTCAATTTACCGTTTTACCCCTTGGTTACCTCTAATCCTTAAATACTAGTGCTCCTCCAATGAACAACTTGTTTATGGTCCTACCAATAAACAGAAACCCCTCTCGTGCCATAAAGAGGGTAGGGCCATTTGGTCAAGACCTGGAGACACCATTTAAGGGAACACTCATCTACTTATCCTATAGGGAAGGAGTGAATTCCATCTTGTGTAATTATGTTTCCAGCTCCCCACTCGGTCTTGTCCCCAAAATGATAAGCTTATTAAGTCGGCGATCTGACCACTCTCAGCCGTACAAATCAAAGGACAATCCCTCGCGAACAAGAGTTCATAACACACTCAAGATTAAGACTAAGTTACCTAGGTCATCCTAGTGAAATAGAAACCTAACTAGTTAATGGAGTTACATCTAGTGGTTACTATTTCACGGTTCGGTCTTACCTCACTCGCATGTCAACTACACAAACGCGTTGGATCATTGCTTTTGTATCAAATACAAAGTGAGCCGTATCAATAGTGTTACCAGGATAAGGTACCCAACCTTATCCCTATACTATAGACCCTTTAAGCTGATCTTGAACATTGATCCTTGTATGTCTCTACATACTGTTCAAGACTCATTAAACAACTTAAGATGTTAGTTTATTTAGGTTATTAAGACAAAACTAATAATTTAATCAATAACAATTATTACAATAATAACACTTTATTAATAACGGTCAATGGATTATATTTACAATCTACAAGTTTTAGGACATAAATCCCAACAGTTATAACCTAAAAGTGACTATTTCATGGTTCCAATCTAATGCAAACTGTTTACATAGGATGCCCCCACTTTCATGTCTCTACATGAACGATTCAAGATCACACCGTTTTGTATTAACTATAAAGCGAACCACATCCATAGTGTCTCTAGAATAAGGTGTCTAACCGTATTCGTATATTATAGACTATTTAGACTATATACTCGAGGTTGATCCACATTTATGTCTCTACATAAAGTTCAAGTTTACTCAATAATAGCCTCGGATCTTTAGTTTATTGGCTTTAAGATTATAGTTTCAATAACGACTTATTGAATAGAATATGATTACAAATCATGAGTTTTAGGACATAAATTCCAACAAACTCCCACTTGGACTAAAACTCATAGTGGGATAAAACAATGTTGAATTTATTCATAAGAGAATTACTCATATGAATACAATAAACTAGGGCATACACCCAAATATTCTCCCACTTGTCCTAATGTAAAAAGTTCATAGACCTAAACTCTTTTAGGTGACCTTCATTCACTTTAGTCATGAAGGAATTTGTAAACCAAAACAACCATAATTTGGTCAACAAGGATCGGGGTTACTACAACGTCATTACGATGCACAATTACCCAGATAAGGTAGTATAATTTTACTTTAAGCTTCTTCACACTATTGCTTTTTCACTTAGAGTGAATACTGATTTCGATGTAGACTTTCTAGCACTTTTAGAAATCAGAATCAATATAATAAGGATCAGATCCTTAATACTATACATAACACATAGTCTTTTGTTTTCTAAACTATTTTAGAATATTCTTAACAACACTGTCCAGTGATCACATCCAGGATTGGATTGATACCTACTGACCATCCCTATTGAGTAGCAAATGTCAGGTCTAGTACATAACATTGCATCCATCAAACTTCCAACAAAGGAAGCATAGGGAATATTTATCATATCCAGGTGTCTTAGGACATTCTTCCTTTGACAAATGAATTCCATATCTGTACGACAACAGACCCTTTTTGGAATTCTGCATCTTATATCTAGACAACATTTTGTCTATATAAGATACTTGAGACATGGTTAGTGTTCTATTCTTGTGGTTTTGAACAATTTGAATTTTTTTTTTTTTTTTTTTTTTGTAGAACACATTGCGCATTTCTAAATCTCTTATTTGAAATTGCATAGTTAGCCATTTCTTGACGTCAGATAAATAATCTACATCATTCATTGCTCCCTTTTACAAGTCAATGGATCCTCTTAACCATCATCAAGCATGATGATTTGGCTTTCAATCAAACCAGGTAATGTTCAAGTTAATGAACAACCCTCCTACTACTTTGAGGTACTCTCAACTCTTGAGAAGGATGTGAGTAACCATATTCCATAGTTTTATCAACTACTTTAGTTGACGAACTATGTTTATCTGCAACGTCTTTGAAAATTCTATTCAATACTAATTTACTGCACAGTTGATGATTCTTGATATGGTCTTTCTCCAAGAATGTGGTATTTGTTGATACAAATACTTTATTATCTTGGGGATCGTAAAAGAGATCACCTCTTGATTCCTTTGGATAACCTACGAATAGGCATGATTTTAAACGATGTTCCAATTTATTAGGATTTTTCACCCACGCGTGTGTTGGACATCCCCAAATTCTAAAATGATGTAAACTTCTTTTACGCCCTTTCCAAAGCTCATAAGGTGTTTCTAAAACACTTTTAGAGGGAACATTATGCAAAATATAGATAGTTGTCTCTAAAGCATATCCCCAAAAGGAATTCTGGTAATTGAGCAAGCTCTTCATAGAGCGAACCATGTCCAACAAGCTTCAGTTTCTTCTTTCTGATTCACCGTTGTACTTAAGTGTACTAGATGCAGAGAGTTGTGATCGGATTTCATGTTCTATCAAATAGTCTTGGAATCATAAGTCCATGTACTCTCCACCTCGATCTAATCGAAGTATCTTTATTGTTTTACATAATTCATTCTCAACTTCAACCTTATATTCTTTGAACTTTTCAAGAGAATCGGACTTATGATGCATTAGGTAAACATGACCATACCTTGAATAATCATCAATGAAACTGATAAAATATTCGTAAATGGTCCACAAATGTTTGAATGTACAAACTCTAAAGGTACTTTGGCTTTAAGACCTTTTGTCACACCCCGATCTAGGTTTTCCTCTCTAACCTAAATCGTGGCATGATAAGACACTTTTGAAAACGACATTTTCCAACTTAAATTTTATAGAAATTACATTAAGAAATTCTACAAAAATTTCGGCAGCATCTCCCCTAAAATTTGGGGTAGCCAAACTTGAAAAGGGAGATATCTTCACTTCTAAACGTATATAACTAGATTTTAGATACTACAACACAAGTGTGTCTCACCACACACCTCTAGACAATCTCAGAGTGCAAGTAGAGTTTAAGAATCAAGCTAGATATTACTTACAAAACGATTACGATCTAAGGAATCTTTCAAAACACAAGTGCTTAGCGTCACTCTTGTTACATCTAACCACCCAATGATGCAAACACAAAACTAACTTTATTCATACAAAATGAAGATTTATAATCGATGATGGGGATTCAACCGACGCTTAGTCCTTGGCCGCTACCTGGGGGGGAGAAAAACATTAAAAACGTAAGCTGAAAGTTCAGTAAGTGACAAGTAATTAGATATGAAAACTCATAAAACATGCTCAAAATAATGTGTAAGTATGCATTGATAATGAAAGAATAAATTAAACGTCATCATTACATAATACTATACAACACGGGTCAAGCCGACAAACCTGTACTCAATCCACCATGACAAGGCACCTAAATATACAGCCAAGAATAGCTCGCACATGATCAAAGAATCATGCGGCCACAATTAGCTCACGCATATTTAGTACCCGCCACGATAGTAACCTCCATCCAATCCGACCATGATAGCATACTAAATACACTGTCCAAAATAGCTCACACGTGATCCATATCCACAAGGAAACACGCGGCCAAACGGAGCTCAGGCATACTTAGCACCTACTGGTAACAACGTCCATCCGCTCCTATGTGCGCATAGAGCCACCCACAATGGGTTAAACTAAGCCTGAAGCCATATCTCAATCCTCCATCCATATCCTTACCTAGGCTCATGTTCTCGAATCTTCGGTCATGACCTCTTTCAGCCCCGGAATTCCCTGACAACCGTAGGTAGCACTACGGAAACACATTCGCGTAGCTTATGGATAAATCACCATCATTAATAAAATCACCTATTTCACACTTAAAAGCCAAACATGGTCCTTAGTCATCAACACATACTTTTTGAATAACATTTTTATAAAAATTCTAAACATACACATTCTTAAAATCATTGTGAGTAAATATGTAGTTTAAGCATAAATGGAAACGTATTTATAACAAGTTTAAATCACGGTAGTTTCCAAGCTATATCATAAATAACATGTACAAGTACAAACAAAGCTTGAAAATGAGCCACTCACAGTCAACGACTCGATCCCCTAGGATTGTATGCTCTTTCCTCTTCAATTTGGCCTAAAATAAGGATCAAGGTTATATCAATATCTTTATATGATGAGGCTACAATTAATTGCAAAAATATTTCGTAAGGTCGCTAAAATCTAATTGATGCTTCTAATGTCCTTGAATCTACAAAGCGCCTAAGATTAGACTAAACATTTCACATGCAAACCCTTAAACTCGAAATCTCTATATTTAACCAAATGAGCATCTAACTTAGTTCAAGCTCAATGAGTCCTTTATTCCATATTTTTCCAGAAATTTTCCAGCTTTAATGGGCTAACTTCAACTACTCATAACTTCTTCAATACTTAATAAAAAATTATGTACTTTATATCAAAATTTTCATTTTGGAACCCTCTAAAATGTACTTGAAGGAATGGAAATGAGATTCTCCATGCATTAACATAAAATTCGCCCGAAACACAGGTAAGGCAAACTCGCATCTTCTGCTTACTTCTAATTTTGATCCTGAATTTAACCTACTTTCCTTCATTTTTAGTTCATGATTTCTTCGTGGAAGTTGTAGGAAATTTAACAAGCTTTCTAACCATACCAAAAAGAGCTCCTAACTCAAAGAGTACAATTCAGAATACTAAAAAACCAGAGACTTTATGAATTTGTTTTAAAATTCTGTGACCCAACTTCTTCCACAAAAATCATCAACTAAACTTCAGTATTTGCTTAAACTTTCTTCAAAACTTTTGTTGGAAAATGAGCTAACTTCAAAATAAAACTAACCTTACATTTTAATTCTTCTTGTGTAGCTCAAACCAAAATAAAAACCAGCCATGGTCTGTGAAAACCATTCCAAACCTTACCAAGAACTTAATAAATACCATTAACTTCAACGAACAACACCCTGACTACCTTCTAAATTCGAAAATTATGCATCCAACATCATGGTTTATTCGATATTATCACTAAAATTATATGGGTATCAAGACTTACTCCATAATGCTTAGAAGCTTACCCAAGTTGTGCGAAAAGATCCAATTTTGAGCTTCCTAAAGGCTAGACAGCAGCTAAAATCTCCAAAGACTCCAAATCTGAAACTCCAAAATCCAACTATCAACAGCAAGATCGAGTGAGAGGAAACTCTGTAAATGAGATTTATTCAAAACCCAAGCAATAGTGATGTGAGTTGTTACTGGAGCAACCAAGGGACAACGCGGCTCGGACAAAACTGAACCAAGGCGGCGTTGCGTTTCCAGATCTGGCGTGGATGACGTGTGTTGTGGAGGCATTGTCATCCAACGAATCAAATAGGGGTTCTCGTCGGCGTGTGGGTGTGCAACGTATCGGTTGTGGCGTGTAAACAACAAAAGAGAGAGAGGAGCAGAAGAGAGTGACGAAAAGAATAGGGAGAGATGACAACAAGAGGAGGGAGTCGGCGTAGAGAAATTTCCAGAAGGGGGGGTTGCCGACTTTTCACGAAGAAGAAGACTCCCGATCCTCCCTTTTTTCATTTTTTTGAAACTAATAATAATATTAAAAATGACCAAACTGCCCCTCACTTCAAATTTAACTTACATTTAGCCCTTATCTTCATTCTTTTCAAATCTTATTCTAAGCTAATTTTTTTTTTCCAATTTCCTTATTATAACAATTCAACCTTAAAGAATCGAAAATTGTATTTAATTTTTTTTTCAAACTTAAAATATTAATAATTAAAAGGAGAATGAAATTAGGGCTTACACCTTTTCCATTAAAAGATCTTTTGGTGATTTTTCCTTCAAGACAAGATTCACGTGGAGGTAAAGGGTTATCTTCTAACTGATTTAAAAGTCCACTCTTAAATAATCTCCCAATTCTATTGAGATTTATGTGACTAAGTCTTAAGTGCCATAAATATTCTGAGTTTCAGCTGTTCTAAACATTTCAGTATTGAAGACAAAGTTTTCTCTAGTTCGTCTTAACTTATATAAGTTGTTTTCAAGTATAGCAGAACATATTTGAATACTTTTACTGAAAATGAACGCCTCATTAATTTCAAAAGATACTTCATACATATGTTCTAAAATGCAAGAGATAGATATCAAGTTCCTCTTCATTTGAAGTACATACAAAATATTTTTAAGTAGTAGATATTTGTCTCCAAAAAATAACTTCAAGTCTCCCACTGCTTCAGCTGAGAGTACCTCTCCCATTCCAACCTTAAGAGTAATCTCGTCTTCTGCAAGCCTCTTCCAAGAACTAGTTTCCTGAAATGAAAAACAAATATGATTAGTGGCTCTTAAATTTAGTATCTAGGTTGAAGTATCATATTCGACTAAGCATGTTTCAACAACTAGTAAATCATATTTACCTTGTATTGCTTTCTCTACTTTCTTCGCAGCAAGGTATTTCGGGCAATTCCTTTTCCAATGCTCATCCTGGTTGCAGTGGAAACATTTCCCTTTATCTGCACCCTTCTTTCCCTTGCCAGTCTTGGAAGTCTTCCCCTTTTCCTTCTTCTTCATTTGAAAAGGTCCAACTCTAGTCTTAGAGGACGATCCTCCCACTAACTTTTTCTCTGTGGTAGCAAAATTTACTTCCACCTCTTTTCCTTTACCCATGGTAAGGTTTTGGAATCGTTGGAGCTCATTCATTTAGAAGAGTGGTCAGAGTGAACTCTATTTTATTTAGAGACTCGGTCGTCTGAAATGGTACAAAACTCTTTGGAAGAGATTGTAAAATAAAGCTCACCTGATTTGCCTCATCACTGGGACCGCCATTTACTTCAGCGATATTGAAGTGCATCATCATGTCCAAGACATGTTCTCTAACAGAAGTCCCTTCCTTCATTTGCTTAGTATAAATATGCTTAATTGTTGCATGTCTTAGGGAGTATGACGGTTGCCCAAACATCTCCCTCAATGAATCCATAATTTCTTTAGTAGTGGCTAAGGATTCATGTTTCTCTCCAAAAACATTAGACATGTTGGCACGAATGTAGACATGGGCCTTTTCATTGGCCTTAACCCAACGATTATATGCTTCCTGAACATTTTGGTTAGCATTTGAGGTTGGGGCTTGACCTCAGTTAAGACAAATCTTAAATCATCAATTACAAGTATTGTATTTAATATAGATTTCCATGTTGTATAATTGTACCTATTAAGTTTCTCGAAAGTTAAAAGTTGAACTATAGAGCTATTCATCCTGAAAAGATAAACATATTCATTTAGAAACTACAATCACTAAAAAAGCCAATCTAGTTTAGCAAATACAAATAATGTACCTATCATTATAAAATTTTGCAACGATATTTCAAAGGTTTAGAATAACCCCCACCGAAGGGTAATCAATTATTCCTCCTTTGAACCAAGACTGTAACACCCCAAAACTATTAAGTTAATTTTAATTTTTATTATGTTGAATTTTGGGCGTTATTTGTGAAATTGTTTTAAATTGTGGAAATCAAGTGTTTTGGAAGGATATGTAATTAATTTTTGAAATTGAATTCTATTGTTAAAGTTTTGTTTTTTGGATTGATTGGTTGGTGAATTAAATTTGTAAAGCTGGAAGTATTATGGGTAATTATTTATGTGTATATATAAAGTTACGGAGGAATATGAATAATTATATTATGGGATAATATAATTATTAAGGAAAATATATTATATTTTTGGAAAAAGAGAAAGTTTAAAGGTGATGGAATGTGATATTAATGAAGAGAGAGAAAATTAATTGGAATAGGAAGAGAAAAAGGAAAAGATGAGTTATTTGAGGAAATTAAATAATAATAAGAATATTATTAATATTATTATTGTATATATTTAATACCCACTAGTGATGCGTGCCATTGCTACTGTTCACCTTCTCCTTCACCATTCAACCCTAGAGTAGCCGCTGCCTCACTCCTCCAGCCATCGTCGGGTGCAGCACTCTGGTGAGAGCGTCTTCGTTCGTCCCAAAGCTGAAGCGTCATGGTCACATAACCCAGCCGTTCGATTCCCTCAAGCCGCGTAGACTTGTTGTTTACGTTCAGACTGCCGAATGACCTCTATCTTCCTTTGCGCGCTTCTCCTTCGTTCGTCGACCGTCTCTCTTTGTACGGAAGTCCACGACGTCGATCGTTCCCCATCTCTACAGCCGCACGTAACCCACGTAGCCGAGTCATTCCCTCTATTGGTGAGTCACGCATCCCAGTCGAAGCTGCCCCATTCGAGTCGTCCCTTGTCCAAGCCGCACGCGTGATTCCTCCTCCACGAGCTGTGCGCCCGAGCCGACTACCCCTGTCGAGCCGTTCCCTGTTTTGAGCCACTTCTTGGTGAGTTTTGCTTAGTTTTTGTTGGGTTTGGTACACCCAAATAAATAATTGTTTTGGATCTTAAATGAGTTGCATTTGGAATAAGTTGAATTACGTGGCTTGAAGGTTCAAGTGTTAAATTGAGGAATTGAGGCTTAGATTTTCCCATTCAAGGTTGTGTTGGATTCAACCTTAGTCTTGGAGTATGTTTGGGTAAGTTTGGATGCTTAATTAAACAGTTGGGTGTTAGTTGACAAAATTATTAATTTTAATTTTGTTCATGTTTAGGACTGTGTATTGGGAGGATTTGATTGTCAACCAACCAGTGAAATATTATTTTTAGCAGATCTCCAGGTAAGAGGATTTTCCATTAGACCCCCATATTGAAAGTTGCATGTATGTCCTTTATTATGAAGTAAAGTATTAACATGTGTAATATGATTGTTAGAGGTGACCATATGTATGACAAAGATATGTATGACTAGACATGTTTTAACCAAGCTACTTATTGAATGAGACATGATATGATTAGATGTGTCGTAATTGAATTATGTGTGACTGAGCTATGATATTCATGATATGGTATATGTATATAGGCTATGATGTTCTGTTAAGATTTACTATTAGAGTCGTACCTTATGGGTGTTCCTCGACATCACCACCTATATATGCCTGAGTGGCCAGTTTATATGTGATTCGACGGAATCACTTACAGCCCGACTCTTCTTGAGGGTGTTTCCTTCGGGGTCACCGAGAGCCCAGATGTGTCACTAGAGGATCACTGGATAGCGTGCATTCGGGAGCATAATAGTTAGAAGGTACTTCTGACAAGGCTCTAATGGAAACTTAACAGACATGTAGCGGGATTAATGGTGAGTCCCTTACTGAGTATAAATTTATACTCATTCTTTTACATGTTTTATTTTTACAGATAAAGGTAATAGGAAAAGGCAAGTTGGCGAATGACAAGAAGTGACCATGGTTCGTCATAGGGGATAGTTCCAGTTTTCTTCCACACTTATACTCCAATAATTTATATTTAGAAACTCATGTTTATTATTAAGTTTTTTTTTTTTGTTTTTTTTTGTTTTTTTTTTTAACATTTTTGAGCCCCAAACTAGTATTTTAATTATTTATTTAATTATTTCATTCTCTCTTTATATATATTTTACTATTTATTTTAACTAAGTATTTAAAATGTTTCATTAAATTTGATAAGCATCCAATATGCTTTAAGTTTACAAAGCTAGAGGTCCTTCTAGGATCCTTGTAAACGGACACAAACAAGACTAACTTACCGAATGATTCCAACCAAGAGTTTAGTTAGAAGATGAATTACTCTTAGATCAAACTTCGAATCTATGATGGTCACTCCTAGATCCTAAGACGACTCACTCCAGAATTAGATTGATAAAAAACTAATCCAATGAATTGATTGAACATCAAACCTAAGACAAGATTTGAAAGAAAAGACAACACCAGAGGGGTTGAATAAGCAAAAGCTTTTTAGTATTCATCATATTCCTTCTTATGAGCATTACAAGCCATTTTAAAGGCCAAATGGTCGTGGATTGACCAAGGAACTCAAAAGTCATTCAAATACACTTAATTGCAAATTGTAGAAAATAAGACATAGGAACTTAAAACTTGATTGCACATCAAACGAGCAGCCATTTCTCAAAAACTAAAAGATAGAATTCCTTTAAATTGTCTTAAATATGTGTTATGTAATCTCCTCATAATGGCGTTTGACAACCTTTGACATCACTAAATCCCAAGAGATACAAGTTGGATAGCCACCTCTTCACAAATTCTGCAAACTTTTTTCGTCCCCCGTGCCATCTTCCAAACTACACAACTTTTCCCGTGCCATCTTGACTCCATTCTCTTCTTGACTTGCTGAACTAACATTATACAAAAATATGGGTTCAAAATTCTATGCCTCTCGTTGTGCATTTGCAAGCTTTTGAACATGCAGTGTGAAAGCCTCTTGTATCTTTTTTGCCTTGGTCCTTGTGATTGGTCCTTCAGGTACATGCAATGGATTATTGATTGAATCCACATCATCCCCCCTTTCTTTAAAAGGATTTGTCCTCAAATCAAGGTCTTCATTGCCTACATCAAAAGGAGTCAAGTCAGCCACATTAAAAGTAGAACTTACATTATACTTACCTCGTAGATCTAACTTGTATGCATTGTTATTGATCCGTTCAAGCACTTGAAAAGGACCATCTCCCCTTTGTTGAAGTTTTGACTTCCGTTGATCCGGAAGCCTTTCCTTTCTTAGATGAACCCAAACCCAATCACCCGGTTTAAAAATCAATTCCTTTCTTCCTTTGTTCTTGCTAGTGACTAGCTTCTGATTCTTCTTTTCAATCCTTTCTTTGATTTCTTGGTGCAAAGTTATGATGTATTCAGCCCTAGAAGAAGATGCATCACTAGTAAACATATTAGGCGGCAAAGGTGATAAATGTAAAGGAGTCAAAAGATTAAAGCCGTACACAACCTTAAAAGGTGAACAATGAGTTGTGTTATGAATTGCCCTATTGTATGCAAACTCCATAAAAGGCAGAGTCTCTTCCCAAGACTTAAGATTTTTAGAAATTAGTGACCTAAGCAAGGCCCCCAAAGTTCTATTAACCACCTCAGTTTGCCCATTCATTTGTGGTGTCAGGTTGTAGAAAATTGAAGCTTAGTTCCCAATTTTCCCCACAAAACTTTCCAAAAATGACTTAAATATTTAACATCCCTATCACTAACAATAGTTTTGGGAATGCCATGCAATCTAACCACTTCTCTAAAGAAAAGATTAGCTATGTTGGTAGCATCATCGGTTTTGTTACATGGAATGAAATGAGCCATCTTACTCAACCTATCAACCACCACAAAAATACTATCGTGATGTCTTCTAGTCCTTGGTAATCCTAGAACAAAATCCATGTTAATGTCTACCCATGGTTCATTAGGAACATCTAACGGTGTGTAAAGGCCATGTGGTTGTGTCTTAGACTTAGCGTCCTTACACTTGAAACATTGCTTGCACACTTTGTTCACATCTTTCCTCATTTTAAGCCAATAAAAGTGTTCACACAACATGCTGTATGTTTTAAATTCTCCAAAATGTCCCATAAGTCCTCCCCCATGAGCTTCCTTCACAAGTAACTCTCTAATGGAACACTTAGGAATACAAAGCTTTCCTTTCCTAAAATGCATCTCATCAAACACAATATAATCTTGAACATTTTTTCCTTCTAAACATTGTGCATACACATCATAAAATTCAGATTTCTCAACTTTGTACAGCTCAATCATGTGTTTAAAATCAAGAACTTTTGCACTAAGGGATGAGAATAAAGCATACCTTCTTGATAATGCATCGGCTACCACACTGTTCTTACCTTTTTTGTAATGGATGACATAAGGAAATGGCTCAATGAATTCCACCCATTTCGCATGCCTCTTGTTAAGCTTAGTTTGGCCTTTGAGATGCTTCAAGCTTTCATGATCCGTGTGGATAACAAACTCTTTTGGCCATAAGTAATATTGCCAAACTTTCAAAGCCCTCACAAGTGCATGTAGCTCCTTGTCATAAGTCGGGTAGTTGAGTTGAGCTCCATTTAGCTTTTCACTAAAGAACATGATTGGTTGCTTTTCTTGCATCAAAACAGCCCCTATACCTATCCCACTTGCATCATATTCTACCTCAAAAGATTTAACAAAGTTAGGTAAAGCAAGACAAGGTGCATTGATCAATTTTTCTTTCAGCTCATTGAATGCATTTTCTTTTTTTTCTTTCCATTCAAATTTCATTGCTTTTTCACAAGTTCAGTTAATGATGAGGCTATGCTATTAAAATCTTTAATAAATCTCCGATGGAAACTAGCCAAACCATGAAAGGATCTTACCTCGAACGCATTGGTAGGAGTTGGCCATTCTTGGATAGCCTTTACCTTTTCTTCATCAACTTTCACTCCATCCTTTCCAACAATGAACCCTAGGAAATTTACTTGTTCTAGACAAAAACTACACTTTTTGAAGTTGGCATAAAGCTTCTCTTCTTTAAGTTTAAGTAAAATTGTCTTAACATGCGAAATATGATCATTCAAGCCTTTTGAGTAAACAAGGATATCATCAAAGTATACAACCACAAATTTTCCTATGTATTCCCTCAAAACATGATTCATTAACCTCATAAAAGTACTTGGTGCATTAGTAAGGCCAAATGGCATAACAAGCCACTCATAAAGCCCAAACTTTGTTTTGAAAGTCATTTTCCATTCATCTCCTACATGCATACGAATTTGATGATAACCACTTTTAAGGTCTATTTTTGAAAACAGATTAGCACCATGCAATTCATCTAACATGTCATCTAATTGAGGAATAGAATTTCGATACTTTACCGTTATTTTATTGATAGCTCGACAATCAACACACATCCTCCATGTACCATCTTTCTTGGGTAACAAAATCACCGGAATCGAGCAGGACTCATGCTTTCTCTAATATACCCTTTATCCATGAGTTCTTCAACTTGTTTTTGGATCTTCTTAGTCTCGGTTGGATTGGTCCTATAAGCAGCCATGTTTGGAAGAGTTGCACCCGGAATGAAGTCAATTTGATGTTCAATCCCTCTTAGAGGAGGTAAACCCTTAGGTGAATCTTCATGTGGAAACATGTCATTAAATTCCTGCAAAAGAGACTTAAAAGCACTAGGCAAACCATCATTAGAGTTAGGTTCATTTTCTAAACACTTTCTTTTGCACATAAGTACAAAGTTTGGTGCTTCAAATGAAAACATATTTCTCATTTCCCCCTCTCTCATAACCAAACTTACATTCTTTCTTTTTTCCTCAAAATCACTTTTTTCTCTCTTGATTTTCACTTACCTTTTGCCCCCCACTTTCCTCTCTTTTTTCACTATTCTCTCTTTCTTTTAACTTACTTTCTTCTCTCCTCTCTTTTTCTTCAAATTCTTTTCTTTTCTTTTCTAATTTCAAATGATCACAATGTACTTCACATGGAGATAATGGCAGCAAAGTAAACTTCTTCCCATCCAATGTAAAGGTATACTTGTTGAACAATCAATCGTATGTAACTTCTCTATCATATTACCAAGGTCGGCCTAACAAAATATCTCCCGCATGCATAGGTACAACATCACAAAGAACTTCATCCTTATATCTTGCTAAAGTAAAAGAAATAATAACTTGAGAGTTTACCTTCAATTCTCCTTTGTTGGTCAACCATTGAAGTTTATATGGTTTTGGATGTGGACAAGTAGTAAGTTGAAGCCTTTTTACAAGAAAACTACTTACCACATTCGTGCAACTTTCACTATCTATCACCAAGCTACATGGGCTTCCTTTAATCAAACATTTTGTGTATGAAACAAGTTTTCCCTTTGATCTTCAACTTTCTCTTACTTGATTTTCTATTGGATCCTCCTCTTTCCTCCTTCTCTCAAACTTGAGATAATGATACCATTCAGATGCATAATTGGTGAATTCGGCAATGGCAAGTTTCATCTTCTTATTCTCACTAAATGTGTTGCAATCAAACACATGTTCTATCTTCCTTTCCCATTGCAAATATGTCTCTGAATCCGCCGTTCCAGTAAAAGGTGGGATCTTGAGTTTAACTCCTCCATCTCTATCTTCATGCACTCTTTCTACCCTTCTAGGTTGCATCATATTGGCGAGGTTATTTCTTCCTCTCCCTCTCACATTTCCTCTACATCCAAGCTGTCTTTCATGTGCATCTAAGTCAATCATACCTTCATCTTCTTGGAATGGTTGTACTTCCCTTTGTTGTTGTGCCCTCCTTTCTTGTCTTTCTTTGCTCATCAATTCCAACATACCTTGAATTGCTTGAAGAATAGCAACATTTGGATCTATCACTTCCAGAACTTCTTCTCCATCATGCGACATTTTGTATTTAGTAACAAGGACCTTTCCACACTTCTCAGAAAGATTTCACTCAAGGACACTCGTGTTTATCACTCAAGGGTAGGCTTTTGGTACTAGGTCAAAGATGTAAGGGTTGGAGTCAATTCTGGCGCAATCTTGCTATAAGCTTGATATAACCGATTCAAATGATCAACTTTTCACAACCTAAACTAGAGCAACTCAACCTTAAGACCATCAACTACAAACTTGAACAAACACACAATATAATGACACTAACTTTTGGTGTGCCTCGGATCTTTGAAGAAAATCTTTTTCCTTCTGATTTTCTTTTTTCTTTTTTTTTTCTTTTTTTTTATAATCCGAGAGCAAGACACAATATTACAAACTCGTATTGAAAAAAAAAATGACAGAAAGTAAAGATATTTCACCTCTAGCGTCGGCCAAAGGATGTTGACCAAGTCTCTGATACCAAATGATAAGTGTCCAATATGCTTTAAGTTTACAAAGCTAGAGGTCCTTCTAGGATCCTTATAAACGGACACAAACGAGACTAACTTACTGAATGATTCCAACCAAGAGTTTAGTTAGAAGATGAATTACTCTTGGATCAAACTTCGAATATATGATGGTCACTCCTAGATCCTAAGACGACTCACTCCAGAATTAGATTGATAAAAAACTAATCCAATGAATTGATTGAACATCAAACCTAAGACAAGATTTGAAAGAAAAGACAACACCAGAGGGGTTGAATAAGCAAAAGCTTTCTAGTATTCATCATATTCCTTCTTATGAGCATTACAAGTCATTTTAAAGTCCAAATGGTCGTGGATTGACCAAAGAACTCAAAAGTCATTCAAATACACTTAATTGCAAATTGTAGAAAATAAGACCTAGAAACTTAAAACTTGATTGCACATCAAACGAGTAGCCATTTCTCAAAAACTAAAAAATAGAATTGCTTTAAATTGTCTTAAATATGTGTTATGTAATCCCCTCCTCATAATGGCAACGTTTGACAACCTTTGACATCACTAAATCCCAAGAGATGCAAGTTGGACAGCCACCTCTTCACAAATTATGCACACTTTTTTCGTCCGCTGTGCCATCTTCCAAATTACACAACTTTTCCCGTGCCATCTTGACTCCATTCTCTTCTTGACTTGCTGAACTAACATTATACAAAAATTTGGGTTCAAAATTCTCGGCCTCTTGTTGTGCATTTGCAAGCTTTTGAACATGCAGTGTGAAAGCCTCTTGTATCTTTTTTGCCTTGCTCCTTGTGATTGTTCCTTCAAGTACATGCAATGGATTATTGATTGAATCCACATCAAAATTTTAGTATTTTTTTGTATTTAAAAATAAAAAAGTCTATATTTATTTAAATGGTAATGACTTCAGCTTAGTAGGAGAGTTGGGTCGTTACAAAGACAATCTTGACTAGATGCTAACTCCTTATCTCATATTCCTATAGCATTTAGTTATCGCTATTTCAGTCGAAAATATACTAACAACTTAGTAATTTTGTAAGTGTAACCCTCCATTTTCAAATCTCAGAGATTAGAATCATTATGCTCACAAAAATGGAAAGTCAACATGAAAACTAATAAAGGAGACCCTATCCACATTTAGAGTTCACGGTGTTCCGAATCCTATAACACAGCCCTCCGAAGGGAACGTCGCTCCAAGGCAGACAAGCAGGCGCATTATAGAAAAAACTCACATTTGATGCTTTTATTTTCTTGTAATCTTCTCACGAACTCTTCACAATCTCCTCACGAAATCGAAGCTGGGACTACCACTAGTGTTGACCCATTATTCTCCAGACTAATAACTGAGTTGTGGAATTTGAACGGTGGAGAGAATAGAGAGAGATGGATTTAGGAGGATGAACTTGGCTTTGAGAACTTGTGGAGAGAAAAAGAATTTTGGTTTGATTTTGTAATTCCAAATTACAAAATCAATTTCAACCAAAAACAACACTAAAATTCATTTGCTAATCCACTCATTTTTAAAGCAAACCACATGCAAAAAGTGCATGCAGTGAGCTTCCATTCTCCACACTTGGCATGTGACCAAGTAAGTGTCTCACATGCACGAAGCCATTTGTTAATTACATGCAATGTGCTTCCAAGGGTAATATGGTAATTTGACATTTAAAAAGTCAAAAGTCAACATTTTAATTTTTTACCATTTTATTCGTCTTGCCTAATTTCGACCTCTCGAGTATGAATGTGCATTCATTTTTCCAAAATTCAAATCACATTTGAATATAAAGTCGGTCAAAGTTTGAACTTTCAAAGTCAAAAGTCAACATTTTGACTTTTTACAACTTTGACCTTTTCCATCAATTTTGAGCTTTCAAATATGAATCCATGTTCATATTTTTAATATTTAAATCACATTTAAACATGAAGCTCTTTCTTAAACTTATAACCGACGGCTATATTAAATATATTCGTTGGTATCTCTCTCTCTACCTAATTCGAATTATTCCATCATAATGTTCTAAGTTTATTCCTTATGAGCTAGCGGGGGAACCTAATGGACCTATAGATCATGGGTTCCAACAATCTGAGATTAACTGTCTAAATTCTTTATTCTGAGTTAATCAACCTTCGTTAAATAACGGGTCATTCCATTAAAGTTCCGTAGTTGCACTCTCCTTACTATAGATATATTTGTGTCCATGTGATATGACCATGATAAGTAAGTTAATCCTTCACAGGTTGTTCATAATCTCGACTGGGTACAAGTATCATTTTACCCCCGAGACTATATCTTGCTCCTTAAGTCTCACTGATCCACTATTGAACAATTGGTTTATGGTTTAACTACTAAACTGAATCCCTCTCGAGCCAATGAGAGGTTGGGGCCCCTCGTTCAAGACCTGGATTCAGTCCTTAAAGGAACAAGTTATCTACTAAGCCTAGAGTGAGTAGAAGTGATTTCTGTCTTGCACCCTATGTTCCTAGCTATCCACCTGGTCTTACTCTTGAAATGGGAGGCTTATTGGGCTAGCGCCATTGAGCTGCCTTCACCTATGCATATCTAAGGATAATTCCATGTGAACATAAGTTTATAGTTAGCTCAGGATTAAGATTAAGTTTAAGTTACATTGGATAGATATAAACAAAATAGTCGATTTTATTAAAGTTAATGGCGTTATAACCTAAAAGCGACTATTTCATGGTTTCAATCTTATGCAAACTCTTGACATAGAATGCCCCCACTTCCATGTCTCTACATGAACGATTCAGGATCACATCGTTTGTACTAACTATAAAGCGGACCGCATCCATAGTGTCCCAAGAATAATTAAGATGTCCAACCGTATTCGTATACTATAGACTATTTAGTCTATATACTCGAACTTGATCCACATTTATGTCTCTACATAAAGTTCAAGTTTACTCAATAATAGCCTCGAATCCTTAGTTTATTGGTTTTAAGATTATAGTTTCAATAACGACTTATTGAATAGAATATGATTACAAATCATGAGTTTTAGGACATAAATTCCAACACCTATAAATAAACTAACTATTATGTGCACATAATGAGTCAAGACAATCGTGGGGTGAAAGGGGCCATATGGTGATGAGAGGATATTTAATACGTTGAAAGAATCTATATATTCTCGGATGTTGTTGTTACAGTAGTCTAAACACGAAGTAATGAGGCCTAGCATAGGGAATGATTCGAGATTCTTGGTGAAAGAAATGATTGAGGATTAATGTGTGTTATTTGTAATAAATGTTTATGTGAAATGAAGCATTTACACAAATTGATGTGATGTTGTGAAGGGATATGATTATGTTTAAAATGATTTGATATGTTTGGCGAAAAAGTGTTTATAAAAGGTACTCCGCGAAAAGGATTTCAAAAACCTCACTAAGTCTTTTAGACTTATGTTTTTAAATTTCATCTTCCAGGGTTTAAGTGTTAAGGCCAAATAAAAAATAAGTGAAGAGTTTACTAGGCAAGAAAACTACCAAGGTGTTTACTTTCTAAGTTTGAGAGTTGTATTATTGTTTTATCCTTACTATATAAAAGGTGGCTTAAGGGGAGAATCATTTTTGGATGATTCTACCCTTGCCAACTTCTAAAAGAACGATTCTATCCCTTGCTCTATTTCTAAAATTACCAATATGCCTTATGCATGGAATAATTGTTTGTAATTAACATTTGATGTTTGGTTTTTATATTCCATAAATTTTTGTTATAATTGTTTGTAATTAACATTGGATTGTTTGGTTTTCATATTCCATAACTTCAAAAAATATAACTTCAAAAATGATTAATGATTTTTGTTAATTATAATTGTTTGTAATTAACATTGGATGTTTGGTTTTCCATATTCTATAACTTAAAAAAATATAGCTTCAAAAATGATTCATGGTTTTAGTATAAATATAGAAGCATCAAGTGTGATTTGCTGTCCAAAGTTTTTGTTGTTTTCAACTTTGATCTACTCATTCTTTGTGCCAACTCAAAGAAAAAATTAATCTATAAGGTAATGCTAATATGTACATTTTTTCATTCTATTGTTTTGTAATTTTATTAATATTTTTTCACTTTAAAACTGCAGCCTTGATGGAGCATATGCTCATACGAAATTTGGAACCTTTTCAAAATACTAGAGCCTCAAAGGGAGTATCATTCGTAAAACCACAATTGAAAAATATAAAACTAAAAAGGGAGAAGTGTTAGAGGTATTGAAACTTCATGGATGAAGAGGTAATCATAAGCTATTTGTTAGATTAAATTGTTTATCAATTTCTTCGTAATTCTAATATAATTGTTAATAATATTTTTTTTGGAGATTTAAATATAAAATGTAATATTTTTCCTTTTCAGGGAACAAAAATTCAAATTAATTTGATCAAAATGTTCAATGATGTTATAGAGAAAGGAAACAATTATATCATTCGTAATGTAAAAATTAGTACGGTGAATCGTAGATATCTAAATGTTCATGATGAGATTGAAATTGCATTAACAAGTAGTAGTAGTGAAATTGAAGAGACAGATGACATGCATTTTTGTAATAAAGAGGTTAATCATATTGATTTTTCATCCATCAAATAACAATTTTGGAAATCAAGTTTTTGGTAAGTTTTTCTCTATATTATAAAGATTTAGTTTCATTATTTCATTTGTCTAACTTTTTATTATTTAAATAGATATTGTAGGAGTTGTAATATGTGTAAAATCCATCACTCTTATCAAATCTCGAAATTCGAATGAACAATTTATTAAGAAACGTGATATATTTATTCTTGATAAAAGATAAAATTATTCCTTTAATTTTATTTTTATTATATCCTATAAAATCTTTTGTATTATATGAATAGTTCAAACACAATGAAGCTGACGATGTGGGCAGATTTAGCTGAACATGAAGGAGGAAGTTTAGAAAAAAACAACAAACAATGTCAAATAGTTGTTCTCTAATGTTAAGGTCACCTATTATGAAGGTATTAATAATTTTATCAAAGCTTTATTGCTTTTATTTTTTAATATATGAATGTAATTACAAACCGTTTAAGTTTAGTTTCATATTTGATATTAATTTATCTAATTAAATTTTCAAACATGATAACAAAATATACTAACAATATAGAATCTGTCCTCTCTAATATATAATATTTAAAATTATTTTATTAATGAATCTATGTTTAATTTAAATTTTATTTTAAACATGATAAAAAATGTGTTAACATAAAAACTATTTTCAATAATGATATTTGAAATTGTTTACAAGTGATGGTAGCCTAACAACTACTAATATTAGTGACATTGCAATTAATCCTCCCATAAAAGAGATTTAGAGTTTGCAGAAAAAGTAAGTTATAATGATATTAATAGTTATTATAGTACTTTTTACAAATACATATTTTAATTTTATCTATATTTGAATTGTGTCAATACATTTACTTGTATATATTTGAAGGTTTGAGCAACTTTTTGTTGAGAAGACTGTTGGCCAAGTACTAATTCCTTCTAAAAGGCTAATTGAAACTTCATAAGTGTCTTTTGAAGAAATTATTTTGGGGAAAGTGAAGGGCGAATTGTGTAGTTCCATAGGAAGGATTGTTAAGATTCAAAATAAGGATTCAATGTGGTTTGAAAAGTGTGCTTCTTGCAATGGTAGAGTATATCCAATAGGTGTTGCTATGACAAGTGCATGTCCCACGTGCACCAATGAATCTACTTCATTCCTAAGAAGATTCATGTAAAAAATGATGGTTTCAGATGGAGATTCAGAAAGTTATGTTACTATGTTTGATGCTACCAAACATTTAATAGGTTGTAATGTGGTTGAATATTTCAATTGTCTTTCCAAAGTATCACATTTTAAATTAATTTATTCCAATTTATTATACCATTGAAGTTTTCAATTTTTGATTTATTCAACATATATATTTGTGTAGGTTGAAAAAGTGGAAAAATATGAATATTACAAAACCTTGAGTTCGACCGAAAACAAGAAATATTATTTTTTAGTTAGATTGGACAAGGATGGAGAAAGAGATAGAGCACGTCGTCGGACTGTTGTTCAAGAAATATGGACAGTTAGTTCAATGGTAGAGAAGAATGTTTCCTAACAAAGGATAAAGGGAAAAGAATATTGGAAGATGTTGAGAGCCAAAGTAAGAAGTCTAAATTTGAAGTTTAAAGGAGAGTGAAGAGGCCTACATTGTATCAAATGATCAGTTTATAATGATTTCTTTAGTATATGTATTTTAATCAATCCTTTAATGTTATACGAATGTAGTTGTGATTCCTCAATTTTAAATCAAAATCTCAAATGGGTCATGTGCATTGTTATGAACATTGAATGGGTATCTCTTGTGTTGTAAAGTGTGTTGTAAAACACTTAGTTAAAGGTTAATAAAGTTTGTTTTAACTACATTCTAAGTTAATTGGTTTATATCACCAAAGATTATTTGTAAGTTGTTAAGTTAAGAGAAAGGTATAAAACCCTTGTCCAGCAGCTCCTGCAACTGGACCTTCAGCTCTTTCAGTTCCGCTGGTGCCATTCTGTATGGGGCTCTCGAGATGGGACCGGTTCCCGGTTCGAGCTCTATGGCAAAATCAACCTCTCGGTGGGGCGGAAGTCCTGGAAGCTCCTCTGGAAAAACATCGGGATATTCCCTTACCACTGGCTCGGATACCAACTGAAACACCCCATCCTTCTTTGAAGGTTGAGATCATTACTATTTAAATAAAATGTAGTTTTTTTTTTTTTAAAAGGCAAATTAGTTTTATAAGTTTTGAGAAATATTTAAATAAATAACTAGTGAGAATAATAAAATAAAATACTGATTTGGGCCCATAAAAATAAAAGAAATACTTTTAAAATAATTAAAGTTCTAAAGTTCTAAAAAGAATAATTCTTGAATCATAAATGCGGAAAAACTGAACTATTCCCTATGGCGAACCACGGTCACTTCTTGTCATTTGCCAACTTGCCCTTGCCTTTATCTTTACCTGAAAATTTAAACATTTGAGAGAATGAGTATATAAAATTATACTCAGTAAGAGACCCGTACTTAGTCTCCCTGTGTGTTGTTAGTCTCTTGCTAGAGTCCTGCAATAAGGTACCACGCTCTATGGTGCTCCCGAACGCACGCTATCCAGTAGTCCCACCGGGACTGAACTAATTAGATGTTAAGCAAAGCTTAAGGTCCTTAAAACTAGGTGTCTTTGGCGATTAAACAAGTCTGAAATACTCAAGTCACACCGCGTCTTGCAAGACTAGCAAGGAGGTCTGCGAGGGGAAGTGTGACACTAAACTTTGTATCATATTCTACTTTGGACCTAGACGTTTAATAGTATATGTTTTAGTCCTTCAACTTTAAAATGAACATTTTTTTTTATCTTGCGTTTGAATTTCATTAACTGTTTAATGGAATGATGAAGCAACTTTTATATTTACTTCAAGATTTCAATTTTATTTAAAAAAATAAAGGATGGAGGACTCGGGAGAGAATATGAGAGATTTGAGTTTTGGAGAAGTGAGAGATTTGAGTTTGGGAGAAAAAAAGAACAACAATATATTTTAATTTGAGTATTATTTGATTCTAGTGTGTTAATTATATTTATGTGTTCATAAAAGATTTATAGAATAAATTAGCAAGATTTATTGATTATTTTTCAATTTAATTAATATAATTAATCTATAGTCTAGTCATCCAAATATAGAAATCACATCGCGATTTTTGGAATCACAATGACAACCACCAAAATAAGTTTGGGATTGATTCATACAGATGGCAGACGAAAGGGAAGATATAGCTTTAAGATATCTCAATTGGGGTCTACAACTGTTATAGTGAAAGAAAAATTAACTCGAGCAAACATACAAATCCTTCCATTTAAATATGATAAATGCCTACCATGAGTTTTAAAATGTGTTTGGGCACCTTCATTTGTCAGTGAGAGAGCAAGAAATTCAGAAGAGGATACGTTTTACAGATTCTCTTCCATGGCTGGTATTGATCACATGTACTCCAACTTATGCAACAGTCGTTTCAAGAGAACATATTTGTATACCATCAAATAACTTGTATTGATCAATTGGTTTCACTAAGAATCACAATGCCACTCAGAATTTCCAGATCTCTCAACTGTGTTTGACGCCGGGACTGAAGTTCAAATTACAGATATTGATGGTGTAGAGTCAACTGCTAACTTGCAAAAACTAAGACCAATAATATCTAAGGCCTCACACAAAATGGCCAGTTCCTCAGTTACAAATAAAAGCAGCTAGCAAATAACAGGGTAACAAACGGCGAACATAAAGGCATTTGCAGAGGGACGAACTGAACTTACAGGAACATGACCGAAACCATTATGGTTGAGAATTTGTGGTCTGTAGGCTGGAAATTTCCGGTGTTGAAGGAATGCTCTCTTCCTTATCAATAGCACAGCTCGGCTCAGAAACTGTTCCACTGATTCTGTTAGGAGGCCAATAGCGGAATAATGATCTCCCTATTATATTCTTGGCAGGAAGCGGACCCCTGAAAAATTGGTATAGTCAGCTATCAGCACAGGGAAGAAAAGAATTTCTAAGAGGTGCCTGAGTTAGCTTGAGTTTGACATAAACTTTTGGTTATATGAACAAAAGTGTTACACTTTTCAAATGTATCAAACTATTGGGAAATCAGAAGTGTTCTACTTAAATACACTTCTTTTAAAAGACATCTTACACCCAGTAATAGTGAAGAGATGAGTGGAGACTTTACCAAACATGAGAATCATAGCTGTTATTGCGATTATCACCCATCACGAAGACTGAGTTTTCTGGCACTTGCTGCATCAAGGAATGAAAGAGGTGTAATGTATAACCATGCTTGATATAGGTTTCATACAAGTGAAGAAAAAATACTCTCTTTTCATCCAACCGAAATAAAAAATCATCACTGCCTGTACTCAATTGTTGTGCAATTTTGGTTGTCATATAAAACTCTGCTACGAAGTTCCTTAAAAAGAAAAAAAAGCGAAACCAATGCCGAAAAAAGAAAGTAACACTTACAACTGGAGTCATATCATATGATGGTGGTTCAAGGATAAATTTTTCGTCTCTCTCAACCCCATTAACGATAAGTTTTCCCTTCCGAACCTGCAATCAGATAATGTTCCAAGTCAAGAGTGAACCTAAAACACATATATATTTGATGCTTAAAAAACACATAATCGAAAGCAGGAGATTACAACCATAAATATTTTTTGTTCCACAATAGTTGTAGACTTAATACTTATTTGCCAAAGTAAGCTTGACCTAGTGGTATTGTTATGAACTCCATCCATAGAGGTTAGAGGTTCAGTCCCCACCCAAGAGTTGTTGGTACTCAAAGAAAAAAAGAACTAATGTTATTTATATTTTTCAAACGTACAGTATTACTAGAGTATCGTTAAATAAACATTGTAGAAGTATCTGTTTTCGAGTGATCTAAATCAGTAGCCCCAAGACACATGAAATTTACAGCAACATCAGATAATGATCCAAACAAAAAAATAAAGAATCCTGTAAAAATTCTCACCTCCACAGTATCACCTTCTTTAGCAACAACTCTTTTAATGAAAACATCTTCATCTGTATATCCTACCTCCTGAAGCACTGGTGGGCTTTTAAATATCACTATATCATTAGCGCAAGGCTTCCTAAAATAGTATGTGACCTGTAAAAGAAAATATAAGGATTTACTTTCCATGAAACTATGATCCAATCCCCAAAATTTGATAGACAATTGAAATCATAGATCTTCTCCCCTTATCTCAAAGTCAAACACTACAATGGAAGAACTTGGAACAAAGAAAATATGCGAAGCAATTTTTTACTTTGTTATTCATTAACAGATAGGAGCAAAACAACAGGCAGTTTAACTCTGAAACACAAACTTGTTGCCATATGAATATGATATCCCAATCTATTTAAAGTTTCCATTAACCGTGAAACACAGTTACAAAGTCGGATTAACAATAGTGAACAAGACTTTCACCTTCTCTGCTACAAGTCGATCCCCAACATCAAACGTAGGGTACATTGATAGCGAGGGAATGTACCTCGGTTCTGCAATAAATGTTCTAAAGGCAAGAGATATAGCTATGGCTGCAAAGACTGTTTTAGCGTCATCCGAAGTCAAATTCAACCATTCTGGAAGAAACCCAGAAGAATCCTTTTGATTTTCCACCTTCCCATTATCATCACTTCCATCGCCACCGCCACCTCCATCACCACCACCGCCGGTGTCTAAAACCGAACTAGTTTTTTCGTCAGAGTCATTAGCAGCACTGCAGCGACCCCTCTTCAAGTGGGTTCCATCGTTCGGAGGCTTAAAGGCTAGAAATCTATAGGTTACGGATTGAATAGAGCGATTGGCGAAGTGGGTGTGTGCCAATTTCGGGGAATTGGGGATTGAGTGGAGATTGAGAATTGGGAGATACGAAGGATTATTGGGTTTCGGAAGGCGCGTACGTTGTAAAGAAGTGTCTTGAAAAGATGGAGCTGAAGATAAGAGATGAAGAGAGAGCATTCTCTGTGGCAGAGCTGTGGTGGCTCGGTGAAGGATTTCGAGCTGCTAGATTTGTAATTGGGGATTCTACAGAGGATGAGAGTAGACGACAACAAAGCAGGAAGTCCATGGGAATTTGGATTAGATGTGAATATATTTGCTCTTTCTAAACATGGTCAAACCATGGTCTTTCTATAAGTTTATTGATATAAATAACATGGTCGTTACAATATCTTCTGAAAAATATAGGATGACAAAAGTTCAGAAAGTTTGTAGAGATAATTCATTTTCTCACGGGACCTGTTCCTGACAGAGCGAGGATGGGGACGAGGATTCGAAACCTCTTCTTAACGGAGAGAGGACGAACATGGGAATGAAGAAGCCAAGTGAAAACGAAGATGAAGAAGCCATTTCGCCTGTCAACAACTCTTGAAGTTTGGTACTTTGACGGGAAAAAATAATTTTCTCTGATACTGCTCAATAGTAATTGTAATTTCTTGACATGTTAAAAAAGTTTACGTCATCTAACAACCCAAATGAAGTGGGTTTTGGAACTTCTCAGTTAGAGTTTCAAATTTTCCTGTGGTGCTGGTAGTTTAAATGAACCATCAAGTGGTAGTATAAATATTATCAGAATAGCAATATACATGATCATGTAGTTTAGATTTTGCTCCTCAAATTGAATTTACATCGTCTACATGAATTGGCTACACTTGAATTACACAAAGTGATCCAAAACAAGGGTAAAGTATTTGTAATGCTTAACCATTTATAATTTCAGATAGCAAGCATGATCATATTTATCAACATTTTAAGATCATAGATTCAGGGAACAGCTGGTTGTCTCCATGTCGTCACTACTGGATGAACATCATTCTGCAAGTTGTAGTAGCATGCTGCCTCCATATCCAAAACTGGGTTTGGTTCTGGATATGGCATAGGATCAATGGACGAGATGGGCGGGTCTGACGAAGGAGCATCAAGGTAGACATGCTCCGTGGACGTCCAGATGGTACTTCAACTCCTTTTGGGAGTGTCCTGCTCCTTGTTTGGGAATAAGAAGATCTATTACCATTGGATTCGATCACTATTTCTGATTTGAGAAGATCAGAATAAGATGCATGTTGGCCTTCTTCCTTGTGAATTCTCTCTGAATTTCTCCATGAAATTTCATTCTCCTCTGTTCTTTCAGCCATGGCATCATTTACCATACCGATTGAGCGCCAAGCTTCAGATACGAGCTTGAGAGTGCTGTTTTCGAGAACAACATTCTTTTCCTCCATCATTTGAAGAATCTCTTCTGCTCTCCATGGCTGTTTGGCTTCTCCATAGCCCCATATTAAGGTCTCAAAGGTTTTCAAATTGGGGGACACATCCATGTCACACATATGCTCAAAAACCCTCCATGCCTTCTCCATTTTACCTGCAGTGCACCAACCGCTAATTATAGTCGTGAAAATCACGACATTTGGTCTCACTCCATATTTGCTCATGAAATTTAGCAGGGACTCAGCCTTCACAGGCTCACCAGCACGGACAAACCCTTTTGCTAGAATGCTGTAAACATGGATATCAGGCTCAATGCCAGATTTCAACATGTCATCAAAGATTTCTTGACATTTATCCATACGTCCAGCTGAGCTCCAACCATTCATAATGGTGCTAAATGTTATCACATCTGGTTTTACACCAGATTCTTCCATCATTGTCAATGCCTGCTCAAGTTTATAATCATTACCCATCAACAACCACTTGAGAAGGAAGGAAAGTTCACCAACAAGGGGGAATTCAACGATCACACAAAAATGATGTAGAAAATGAATGGAAAAAATATGAAAAATAATGTACCTCATCAACTCCATCCGAGTCCCCAATATCTAGGAAGCCCTTGATAAGAGAGTTGAAAATAACAAGGTTTGGATGTATTCCGAGATCCCTCATTTGATAGACAACCCTTAGAGCCTCAGCCAAGTTCCCCTGTTCACAATAACCACCTACGATTATTCCACATGTTCTCTCGTTGGGATTTACCTTCTTGTTTAGCATATCCACTATTATACTTTCTGCCTTGTTAGTCTCCCCATCCTGAGCATATGCTCTTGCCAATGTATTGTATGTGACAACATCAGGTTGAACTCCAGATGCAAGCATCTGATGCACCACATTCCATGCCTCCTTTATACTTTTCTTTTTACACAAAGCTCCAACAAGGATATTGTAAGTCCTGTTATTGGGTTTGAGATTTGTAGTCCTCGTCATTAATTCTAATAACTTCATAGATTCTTCAGGTTTACGAATGATTCCATAGCCTTTGATGAGGGTATTAAAAGTGCTAGTTGTTGGCTTACATCCACTCTCCTCCATCTTCTGAAAAATTTTCATGGCCTCTTTTACATTGCCAGATTCAGAAAAGGCATTGATTATGGCATTTAAGAGTATGGAATCGGGTTTAGTGCCAGTTTCTTCCATTTCTGAGAGAAGTCCTGAAATGGCCTTGAAACGCTTCTGCCGAGTCAGAGCAGCTACAAGAGCTGTGTATGTCACAGTAGTTGGCCTGTGTCCTTGTTCTACTAAACTATTGAAAATGAATTGAGCTTCTTGAGGCTTCCCTTTTTCAACCAAGATGTTCATTAGCTTTGTTCTTGAACGAACTGTTAGGCAGCTATTGTTACCCAAACAGAGAAGACAACGGGATTGAATTTGTGAATCGACTGGAGTTGAAACTAACTTCACTTGATTCTTCTGGAGACATGATTCCTGCAAAGTTCAAGAGTAAATATTTCGACAAACAGTAGGATCCCGTGAAACATGTGCATAATATAGTGAAAGAAAAAGGCTACGATTATAAGGATGACAGCAGAAGACTTTGGAGTGTTTGAATTATATGAGGAAAACATCCATTTAATATATTTCCAAACGTCAGTACGAATTTTTTCAAGTGTTAATCAGTTTTCCTCAAAGAAACAAAAATCTTCATATACAGTGAAACATAATAAAAAAATGGAAAAGTGTTTTAGTAGGTCTCAAATTCCCAGACGCAATATAAGAAAACCTAGCAAATTGTTGAGTAAAATCAAACGGAAGGACCGAAATTCACCAAACAGTTAGTGAACAGGCTTAATAAAAGAAGAAACATCTGATTTTAAAGCATAGCCAACCAAGCAGATGATTTACCAAGATATGGAAGTGAATTAGATGATTATACTGGTCATATCATTGAAAAACAGGACACTTTGTTCTATCATTGACAATGAAAACATAATAATAATGCGAGTGCTTCCCAAAGTACCATTTCTGATGATCCTTGAGACAGATTTTTACTTGCAATCGTTCCCTCTTTATGAACACCCATGAAAACTCAGGTTTTTGCTATCCGGACTCTCTCAGTTCTGCTTGACCTACTCGTCAAACTTTCGCCTCACCATCAGCAAATCCCAATATATTACAGCAACGTATTTCACTGCCACTGAATAAGTGAAGAAGAATGGAGATAAAGCTCCTCCAATATGAATTCTACAAAGAAAAACACAAGAGAATAAAAAATCAAGTGAAGAGCAAGGAAATCCCAAATGGGATTTCTTGTAATCCAAAAAGACAAATCAAATCAAAACCCCTATTCTGTTCAAATTCTTCCATCTCCAGCCAAATTCTTCCGAAACCCAAATTTCTAAAAATGAAATACAAAACCCACAACAGAAAAGCTGATCCAGTTCAATCAAATTGATGATCACGAACACACCCATCTAGGTTTTGGAAAGTAGGTCAGGATTGAAATTGCATTCAAGTAAGGAGCCAAAGGGAATATGGAGGTACCTTTTCAGCTGGGCAGGTCCAGGAGGAGGAGGAGGAGCGGTTGACGGCGGTGCATTTGCATGGAAGACGAGCAGTAGAAGCAGCCTCTCCATGTAAACGAGCCAATATCGTTTTCTAGTGGCCAAAGTTTGTGTTGTGAAATCAATTGGAGATTCTTATCCACAAATTTTTATCATTTCCGGATTTCTTGATGCCTTTATGAGGCTGCCAAAAATTTAAATAAAATTAGAGCCCAATGGCTGATAGGGAGCAAGAGTGGCCACGATAGCATTTACACTCCACATCCATACGTGTGTATATAATTATAATTGTATATTGGTTATTTAATTTAAAAAACAATATATATATGGGATGACCAATTTAATCCTTTTTTTTTTCAGCTATCCCTTTCAAAAGTTCATAATGAAATCCAGGAAAAAGAACAACTTTGATATTTTGCATGAACTTTTGGAACATACAATTTCCATTTCTTTTTTTCTTAATTGTGTTGGCACACGTTCTTTGTTGTTACAAGTTTTATTTTGTGAAGGTTTGTCGACTCTTTTCTCATGATCTTATCTTTAATCAATGTGATGTGAGCCTACCATATTGATAAGATACCCGTAAGCATTGGATCTAAGAACCATTCAACAACAAGACTTAAAAAACACAACCCCAACAACCGAAAAACCAATTTGATTTCAACCCTTGAGATATGCTAGATACAGATTGCTTAGATGATCTAACAAACCGAGGATCGGACAAAATTAGAAATTCCTATCAACCCTCGATCTTCAAAGCACTCTACAAGTAAGGTAGATCAATTCTCACTTGAATGCTCCAAATATTCATGCATTCTATCATAAGAACACACAAGAACAAAAATTCTACATTCTAGAATTTTCAGATTTCATTCATCCCAAATTCTTATTTTTAAATGTTGAAATTACAACCCTATTTATACTAATTAAACTATGAAATGAAAGAATGATATGGATCACATACTAGTTCAATTTAACACACACTAAGTGGAGCCAAGACTCTTATTTGGATATTACTTACTCTTTCTTTTTAAGTCATTGAAACTTTTAATGGGTAGTATCTATCTTAACTAATCAATGTCTAACTATTTTCATATCGACATCTTTTGTTAATAGATGCAAAATATAAAATGAGATGGAAGATAGTGACGGTTTTCTTTTTTAACAAACGAATGAGCTATCTAACCATTTTGTTTTTTGTTTATGAAAAGTACACTTATTTCCTTCCAATTCGTACAATGGTGTAAATATTACTCGAGTACAAGAACTGTATTCTAAACCAAATTCTATAAACTATTTTTTTTTCAAGTTTCAAATATTGACTTAGTTGTTTTAAAACTTTTTGGACTATGTAATGCTCCTGCAACATTTCAAAGATGAATGTTAAGCATATTCACTGATTTCATAGGAAAATGCATAGAAATGTTCATGGATGATTTTACAGTTTATGGAAACGATTTTGATTCTTGTTTGAATAGTTTAGAGTTTATTTTAAAGAGATGTATTGATACTAACTTAGTGCTTAACTTTGAAAATTGTCATTTCATGGCTTCTCATGGTATAGTACTAGATCACTTAGTATCATCTGGGGGAATAGAATTTGACAAAGCTAAAATATATTTCATTCAAAACTTACCTTACCCCACTTGTTTAAAGGATGTTAGATCATTTTTGGGTAGTGCCGGATTTTATAGAAGGTTCATTAAAGACTTTTCTAAGATAGCTTTTCCCTTGACAAATTTGCTTTAAAAAGACGTCTCTTTTGTAATTGATGATAGATTTATGCATGCTTTTGATACTTTAAAAGTTGACGTCTTCTCCTATCTTGCAAACACCTAACTGGAACTTGCTATTTGAGATCATGTGTGATGCAAGTGATTTTGCATTAGGTGCAGTGCTAGCACAAAGAGTAGATAACAAATCGCATGTTATATATTTTGCATCTCGAACACTAAATTTTGCTCAAGCTAATTACTCCACAACTAAAAAAGAGTTTTTTTCAACGCTGTGGAGCTGAACGTATGGAGGAGTTCAGACCTATCTCTTGTTGTAATGTTATTTACAAATGTATTTTAAAGATTTTGGCTGATAGGCTTCGTGAGTGGCTTTCTTCATTTGTCAGTGGTAATCAGTCTGCCTTTATTCCAGGGAGGAGTATTATTGATAATGTTCTTCTTTTTTAGGAGCTGGTTGGGGGTTATCATACTAACTCTGATAAACCTCGGTGTACTATGAAAGTTGATCTTTAAAAAACTTATGATTCTGTTAACTAGGACTTTCTTTTCGGATTTTTGACGGCTATTGGTACCCCCTTGAGGTTTGTGAGTTGGCTTAGAGCTTGTGTTACCTCCCCAATGTTCTCAGTTATGATTGATGGCTCTTTGGAGGGGTTTTTTCATGGGAGGAAAGGTTTGCGACAAGGTGATCCTTTATCGCCTTTCCTATTTGTGACGGTTATGGAGGTTCTCTCTCGTATGTTGAATCGGCCTCCTCAAAGTTTTCAGTTTCACCAGAATTGTGAGAAAGTTAGTTTAACTCATGTTACCTTTGCAGATGGTCTTATGATTTTTGTGCTGCAGATGTGTCTTCTCTGAGTTTTATCAACGAGTCTCTTCAGAAGTTTGGTGAGTTCTCAAGGTTGTTTGCAAATCTGAGGAAAAGTTATATCTTTGTTGCAAGGGTTAATAATGAGGATGCTTCTCGTTTAGCTGCTAGTTTGGGATTTTTCCTTGGTAATCTCCCTGTTTGTTATATTGGGCTTCCTTTACTTTCTGGGAGGTTAAGGCCTACTGCTTGTGCTCCTCTTATTCATAAGGTTACTAGTTAGATTCGTTCTTGGTCTGCCAGAGTATTATCATTTGCTGGTAGGCTTTAGCTTGTTCGTTTAGTTCACCACAGTCTTCACGTTTACTAGGCTAGTATGTTTGTGTTGCTTGCAAGTGTTCATTATGAGATTGATAAAATCTTGAGGTCTTTTTCTGTGGAGAGGTAAGAAGGATAGTAGAGAAGGTGCTAAGGTGGCGTGGATTGAGGTGTGTCTCCTTTTTGAAGAGGGTGGGCTTGCTATCCGTGATGGGCCTTCTTGGAATATTGCTAGTACAATGAAGATTCTTTGGTTACTATTGGCAAATTCTAGTTCTCTGTGGGTTGCTTGGGTGAAGGCTTATATTCTTAGTTCGCTGTGGACAGTCGATTCTGGTGCTGATCGATCGTGGTGTCTTAGGGCTATCTTGCATTAGCGGGATAATCTTAGAGAGCATGTGAGGATGGAGGTGGAGGATGGTAGGCATTGCAGAGTGTGGCTGGATCCGTGGTTGCAAGGCGATCCTATCCTTCAGTAGGTTGGCGTGAGGGTGATTTATGATGCGGCGAGTTAGCGGGAGGCTAGGCTTATTGAGTTCATTGGTACAGAAGGGGAGTGGAGTTGGCCGAAGGTTTCTAGAGAGTTGATTGATTTATGGGATAGGGTTCAGGGGGTTAGTCTGTGTCATAGTGATGAGGATAGGTGAGTTTAGATTCTTAGTCGCAATGGTGGTTTTTCGATAGCCAGTGCATGGGATACTATTCATCCTCGTATTGTTAGGGTTTGTTGGTCGGGTTTACTGTGGGGTGGGGGGAATGTTCCCAAACATTCCTTTTGCACTTGGTAGGCCATCAGAGATAGATTGGGTACTAGAGATAGGTTAAGTCGGTGGGATAGGTCAGTTCCTTTGTCTTGCATTCTTTGTGGGGGGGAGGGGAGGTTGTGAGTCTCGTGATCATTTGTTTTTTTTTCGTGTCCTTTTGGGTGTGAAATTTGGTATAGGGTCCTTTAGGTTATGGCTTCCTCTCACAGGATTGGGTATGGGTGTTGAGTTGTCTTGGATTTGTCATTAGAATATTGGGAAGGGTGTGAGAAGGAAGTTGTGGCGTCACTACAACAAAAATGGTCTATGACGACAATTATTTTTTGTTGCGAACAAAATCCGTGACAGTTATTTACAGTCATAGTATCGCCTGTTGTGGAAAGTCCTTCCACGACAGTTTCCGAAAACTGTTGCAATAAGTTTTTTCATGACAGAAAATAAATGTCATTAATTACTATTTTATGACAACAAATAACAGTCATATTTTATAATATGACAACAAATGACTGTCATCATTTGCATATTAACAACAGTTAAACAAATGTCGCAAATTCGTTTATTATGACATTTTTTAAATGTCAAAGATATGTCAATTGTGACAGTTTTTATAAAAATAAATGTAATCTTTTCGAAATTGACGACAGTTAAAAAATGTCACGAATTCGTATTTTATGACAATTTTTTCTTGTCAAATATATGCCAATCGTGACAGTTTTTTTATAAAATCAAATGTCATTGTTTCGCTATTGACGACATTTTTTTTCTGTCAAAGATAAGCCAATCGTGACAGTTTTTTTTATCAAAAAATTGTCATTGTTTTAATATTGACGACAATTAAGGAATGTCACGAATTCATATATTATGACATTTTTTTTCCTGTTGTAAATTCCTCAATTACTACAATTTTTTCATGTTCTTCTTGTTGCTCCACCACTACACGAACCATTTGAAGACAATAATGTTATATTACATCACACCCATATAGAAACAAATAGTCGACACTTTAATATATATACGCTATAATACACTTTGTAATATTCGTACATTTCCAATCAAGTTTGAACAATTTACAAGTATGAAATTTCAGCCCTTAATCAAAACCAGTGTAAATACCATCAGGATACATATAACATGATTTTCTGCACAAGCATAAACAACCAACCGGTAAGCGTTCATCTCTGAAAATATTCTTTGTTGCTTGAACCATGCTAGCCAATGTATTTTGATGGTCCAGATAAACTTCTTTGAAAAAAAACTCATGAAGTTGTCGGCTCCAGTTGAACCTACAAAGACAACATGAATATAAGCATACATCACAGTGCAAGAGAGTACAACTTGCTTAAAGAGAGTACAACATGAATATAACAGACAGTCACAGAATTTACTCTATAGCAAGCACAAAATAATGTAAAAAAGAAAAAGAATAAGATGCTGTCAATCAATGGGATCTACATTTAAGTACTATTAGTGATAAACCACAGTTACATTAGCTGCAAAACCAACTATCATGAAATAAATAAAGAAACGTATCGTTCTACCCTTAATTTATTATACCAGACCGTTAATTCTATACGAAGGTTGATGTTAATATGCTGCTCATTCTATACTAAGGATTCATTATTGGATATCTCATCAACATCAACAACCACGGGATGGGATGAGATATCAAACAATGCACCTTTTATGTCTCTCAAATACAAATATAAAAGACTAGAGATCCCGGCACCACCCCCATTTGACAGGGCAGTTCCGAAAATGAAGATATCTTGTCTATAAAAGAAGAGGAAATTAAACAACAAAACAGAGCCATATATGTGAAGTTTGTATAATATTGACAACTGACCTTAGAGCATGATTAAACCTACAAAACAGAGCAACATTGAAGAATAGAACGCCAATAATCTCATGACAAATAAACAATTAAAAAACTGAAGTGAAATTAGTTTTGAAGATCAATATGCAAATCCTTTATTCTAGCTAGATTGACAACTACAGTGGGTAAAAATAGCTCGACAATCTCAGCTTTTAGCAACACAATATCTAGACATAATCTGAAAGCAGAGAATTAACCCCATCAACAAAAACTCATTGATTGATTAGAAAGCTAAAAAAGAAAGAAAATGAAAAAGAGAGAAAGAAAAACCTTCGAACTATACCTTTAAATCTCCTCTCGACAAGTACGTAAATTGTTTACCACATGAGTGACACCATCAACAGAGTCGATGACTAACCCAACCAGCACAAAAAGAAAAAATTAGATGAAAACTATAAGAACAAAATTGAGAAAGAAAAATAGTGGGGAAAGATGAAAAGTTCAGAAAAATAACTAAGCACAATTTTGACTTTCAATTAATCTTTATAAGCACCTTGAGCATATAAAGTTAAAACTGCTTGGATTTGAATGAAGACCCCATAAAAGTTGTACGTCTCAAACATGGTCTCAGCCTATAATGTTAAATTGACCCAACTCATTAAATTGAGCAAATGAAATTGAAATAACATTGAAAGAAAATCAAATATCACAAACCATTTTTTCACGGTTCTTTGAAGGATTGAAAGGTGGGTCTATGAGCAAAATTTTACAATCTTTTGGATCTATCTATTGACAGAAAACACAAAGACAATTTAGCGCAACATTATGATTTGTCCATGGGAAAAATGTATAAAGCTCAAAGTGGGTGGTAAATGGGAATTTAAGTATAGTGGGGTATACATTTTTTAGCACAACAAAAAAGGGAAAAATGCATAAACTAACCAGTCTAAATGATGACTAATGAGATCACACTAGAAGTATGAGCACCAACAATAATAGTTGAGAGTAATACAAGTTTCGAAAACCATACTCAGTAGCAAGCGTCCACATGATATAAAGATAACCATAACCAATGGTCATTAGAAACAAGAAAATGTGAAAATGAAGATGCAATATTCAATCTACAATACACATTTCCAGTCATTAGTGCAAATGGTTACTTGTAACAGAGAAACAAAATTGCTTTGGTCTTATAACCATCTCAATACTTGGCTAGGAGCAAATAATATAACATTCTGGAAGGAAAAACTTTTGCAAAAGACAACTTGAAATAAGTAAGAACTGAGGAACTTTAATCATTTCCAACTTTTCTTCTCATATATCAATACTTAATTTATAAGATATAACTCAACAAATAAGCTATAACCACTATTTGGTGCATTCAAGTAGAATATTCTTAAAACTTCATATACCTTCGCTACCCCTCTTGCTGTGGTGTAATATTCTTAGAAAACAAATCTTCAGTAAAAGGTGCATCATTGACATTGCTGCAATATTCATGAAATAAACAATCATCAACTGATAACATTTAGAAAACATTTGCACCAAATATTAACTAAAGGAAACAGTTAGTCTAACTCTCTCCATCTTTTAAATTAGATTACCTAATATAAGAGGAAAGAGGCTACAATATAAAAAGTGCCCAATTGTCGTTCATTGCAAAACAAAAGGCTGAAGGTCTATAATTTCAAAATGGCAAAACAAAGTTAAATTATAAACTTAAAAGCAATAAAATACCAACTCATTACATACACAACGACACAAATTTTCCTATCTTGCAAGAAGCCCCCACATGAAACATTATATTCTCTTTAATAAGAATTCTATTACCTAGCCTTTTCCACATAAATGCCTAGTCATAATAATAATACAGTTGAGTAATATGCAGAAGACAGCTTACATGCTGGCCAAACACTTCAGTTTGGTAATTGATAGAGAAAGCGATCTTGAAAAGCCTACTAAGCCCAAGCTCCTGCAATCAAGATAAATTAAAAAACTAAATCCATTATGGAAAAAGAAAATCAAATTGGAAGGGGAAAACTCAAAGGCAAAGTCACTGAAAAAGGAAAAGGAAAAAAAAAACGCCAAAACTGATTCAAATTTATCTCAAAGCAAAAATTTCTCATCCTAGCCCTGATAAAAAATCCTTTCAATAGAACTTACACCTGTTTCATTTTCATCAAGAGGTTTGCTACCGTCCACCAGAGTCGAATTCCCACCACCTCACTATCACCATCAACCCCAAACTCCACTACAATCAACAATCAAAGCATTTTTCAGAAAATGTCATAACCAAAATGAAAATAAAAGAACAGATGAAGACTGATCTTGCAGGAAACAAAAAAGTTAAAAAAAAAAAACATGTATACATGCATATATGTTGTTCACTTGAGGGTGAGAAGCCAAACATGACACAAGCTAATAAGGTAATTAATTGAGTACATGCCTATCTAAATGGTTGAGCCAAAAAAATATCTCTAATAAATGCCAACAATAAATCCTACAGAAGTCTAATGCTATTTTCATAACCAAAAGTAACTGAAAAAGGGAAAGCAACAGGACCCAAGTCACAAAACCCAAAAACAATTGATATAATTAAAAACAAATTCTCGAACGTCCATGAAACAAATATTTGTTTCATTCAATTCTCATGCACGTTTTGCAGCAGAAAGACAACAATTAATTTCAAGAAACAAACTACAGACACATATTCCTTCCATTTAAACAACATCCCTAAATTTCTTTTCCCCCAATCTTCCAAACAAAGAAAGAACACAACAATTTAACTATTACTCAAAAAAAATATATATCTGCAATATAAGAAAAATTCACACAAAATAGTTCTAAAGATGCTAAGAAAATAAATTTTATATCTAAAATATTCATAACAAACCCAAAAATTTATTCGTTAGTGATTAATCAGGATTCATTAGTTAGCTCAATAGCTAAGCCTAAGCCAAAAAGTGGACTTCAAGTTAGTCGATAAAAATAACTCAAAATCAATTTTCATTTGGATGGTAACATTAGAATGTAAAGATAATGACGAAAACCACACCTACATCATTTTGGTTTTCATTGCATAATCAATTGTAAAATTTTAGCTTCTTAGTATCCAATGCCAAATTCAAATCCGTAACAAGTTATAAACTTCATTCACGTCTGAAAACACAACCAAAACCTACTTTAAGTAATCAGAATTGCAATTAAGGAGGAATTATTTTCAACAAGTACAAGCATTTAAGATCTATATTAACTCAAGTATAAAACTTATGCTCTTAATCCATAGAAAACTACAGCAATGATGATTAAGCGAGAAACTTTGTGCATTTCCCAGCATGTACACGAAAAACTAACAAAATCTATACACTTGAATGTAGAGTAAAGAATTCATGTAGTTGATTGACCAATTTTGTTACATTCAAAACCTGAGCAACAATTTATATTACGTAGAAGAATGAGAGTTTGAGTATGACCTCGAGTAGAACACCTACCGTCGTTCGTCGTGGGTCACCAACAGTCATTTTGGTGTGCAATTCAGGTTGGTATGGGTTCGCATTTGCATGCGTCACTAAAGAACTTCTGTGTGGTCGGCCCTCAACTTTCGTGGGTCACCGCCAGCCAATGAGAAAACAGAGGGATCTTTATGTGGTCGGTCGAAACGAGTTGGAGAGGAAATAAGAGTCTAGGGATTTCTTTTTTCGTGGAGATAGAGAGGAGGGGAAGAGAAAATTAGAAATATATTATATTTTATTTTAATAAATTTTATTAAAATAAAATTATTTAATATTTTTACCTTTTATGACATCAAATAACTGTCACGGAAAGATACAATTCGAAAACATCATTTTTTCCCGCCAAAAATGCGTATTTTGACATTCCGTGACAGTTTTTCTTCCCTCCTTTTAATTTGGATTGTATTGAACTGTCATAGAATGCCATTTTTGTTTTAGTGCGTGTTCTCGGTGTGCTACATTTTACTATATCTGGAAAGAGCATAATCATCATCTTCATGGTGGTCAGGCTCGTGAGCCCATTGTTCTATTTCAGATCATTTGTTCTTGTATCCGTGCTCATGCTGCTTCTTAGAGTGAGAATGCTCAGAATCTTATTTAGTTTGTTTTCTTTTCGTCTTTTCTTTCTTTGCTTGTCCTTGGGCTCTGGGGTTGCACTACAAGAAATCAAAAATTTTCTGACGCACGACAAATCGTTGGGAAACCAAACGTCAGTAGAAGCTGGTGTTCCCCGACACATCTCAATGCACGTCGGGGGACGTAATTTTCCCTGACGCATACCCATGAACGTCGAGACCACCCGTAATAATTAAATATACCATCATATTTCCTCTGACATGGTGCCAGACATGTCGGTAAAAATGGTATCTATTTCTGACGCATCTCTTATGACGTCGGGCATAGACGCGTTCTCCAGACGTCCAAAGTGTCGCGTCGGAGGAGAAGCAAATCATTAATTGTACCGTTTTACCTTCCTCCAACGTGATGTCAGACACGTCGGGAACAAGTTACCTATTTTCGGTGTCCACAATGTCGCATCGGAGGAAGGGCAAATAATTAATTGTACCGTTTTGCTTTCCTCCGATGTGATGTTAGACACGTCGGGAAAAATGTTTACTTATTCCTGATGATTCATTAATCGCGTCAGGAATAGAGTACTATTCTCCACGTTTTTGGGATGTGTCGGGAATTCTCTTCTCTTTAAACCTATTTCTTTACAAAATCGAAAGAGAAAAGAGAAAGAAAAACAAGAGAGAGGGAGACCGAGAAGAAGAAGAGGAGATTCATCACCGTCATGTTCGTCGCTCGGCACCATTTCGTTGTCGTCGCATGTCGGTATATATTAGTTTGATGTGATTTTTGTTTTATTTAGATTATAAATTATGATTTAAATTAGAATTTGGGTTTTGAATTAGTTTTTGTTTTTGGAATAGGATTTTGAATTATGTTTTTGTCGGGATTTACGAATTGGGTGTTTGATTAATGAGTCGATCTTGCACATTTCTGTTTTATAAATTTTTCATATATGTTTGTTAGGTGATTTCTTTTACTAATGGATACTTAGAAGAAATCCAAATGTAAGAATAATTTATTGATGTAATTGTAATGAAATGTGAAAATTTAGTAGGTTAAGAAAATTAAAGAGTTTAAGTTAAATTGAGAGAAATAATATAAAATGATATATTTAAGAAAATGGAGAAATTAATATTGTGTAGGAAAAAAAGGATAAAAAGGGAAGGGAAGAGGAAGGGGGGACCCTTCGAATCTATGTTTATTTAGTTGATGAAATTGTATTGTTCAAATACAAAAGTATTGAATATTATTGTATTTATACGATGAGGGGGTACAACAATGACTATCCTGCTAGTAGGGTGTTTGATTAGTTTGTTCTGGCTATCCTACAGTTATGGTAGCATTTTGTAGTTTGAACTTAGCTTTAGTTAAAAGAGAGGGAAGATTTGGCATAAGCTTATTCATGGAGTAATTAAGTTTAGGGTTTGATAGGAGGAATATAGGACTAATGATCAAACATATTTATGTTTTAGGTCTTTAACAATGGGCAAGAGTTGGATGAAAGTTAGGAATAAGTTATCGGTTGAGTATAGAGAGGGTGTGTCCCAATTTTTAGAGATTGCCAAGTTCCACGTTGATTCTTACGGACGAATAAGGTGTCCATATAAGAGATGTATGAACTCAAATTGGTACTCATTAGAGGGTGTGGAACGACATCTATTGACCATCGAAATATCCCCCTCCTATACAAAATGACTGCATCATGGAGATTCAGTGAACTTCCATAGAGGTATTGAAAAGTTTGATGAAGGAACCAGTAGTAACCCTTTTAATGAACGAACTAGTAGTAACCCTTTTGATGAATAAGATGAAATGTTTGATATGCTTAACGATTTACATGCTTCGATTGAACATGAACGGAAAATAGAAGCTCCGATTGGGGTAGATATAGAAGAAGAAACATCAAGCATATTTCATGACTTATTGAATGAAGCTCCTAGTGAGTTATACCTTGGTTGTTCTAAATACTCTTCCCTGAAGTTTTTGGTTAAGATAATGCACATAAAGGTTTTAAACGATTGGAGTAACAAGTCATTTGACATGATGTTAGACTTAATAAAAAGTGTGTTTCCAATGTGTGGTACCAATGTTCTTAGTTCATTCTATGAAGCCAAACGAAAATTACGTGACTTGGGGCTGAGATATGAAACAATTCATGCTTGTAAGTACGATCGTGTTCTGTATTGGAAGGAGTTTGAGGATTTTCAGTTTGGTCCAACATACGGTGAGTCTATCGGTACAAGGTTAGTCCTAATAACAGAGGAAAAAAAGTTATGCATAAGGTATTGCGCCACTTTCCTTTGATATCAAGATTACAACGCTTATTTGTTTTCGCAAGAAGGATCCTCTAACATGAGATGGCACCATGACAAACGTGTTCAAACAGATGATGTGTTGAGACATCTAGTTGATGCGGATGAATGAAAACATTTTGATTCTGAATTCCCTGATTTCGCTGCAGATGCATGGAACATTCGTCTGGGGTTAGCTTCAGATGGTTTTACTTCGTTCGGTCATATGAGTACCTCGTATAGTATGTGGCTTGTGGTGTTAATTCCTCACAATTCACCCTGGAAATGCATGAAAGAGTCAACTTTTTTCATGTCATTACTCATTCCCGATCCAAAATCTCATGGTAGGGAATTTCAGTCCCAGCCTACCCCAAAGGGTTCTCAGCCACTTTCTGAGGATGATATTTACGAGTTCGTTTTAGGTAAGCGTCCAGGCTACTCAAAAGGCCTTGGTTGGGGACCCAGACTCAAGTCCCGCAAAAGTCCTGCTAGCAATTCTTCAACCACTTGTTCACATTCTACAACGATCGAACAAGCAAATACAATCCTCATTGAGCAACAAAGACTCGAGATTCAAGAAACTAACGCATGATTGAAGATCAGAGAAGGCTTTCCGAGATGCAACCTAAACAAATGGAAGAAATAATGAAGAAGATTGAAGAAATGAGTTGGACATAGGGAGAATCGTGAGGCGTCCGCGACTTTCTTATTTTAATTTTCTTTTTCATGTCACTTCTTTTAACAAATTTGAAACTATGTTCTTGTGACGTTTATCTAATTATAATACAATTTCGATTTGGATATATTATTTACTATTTTGGTTGTTCAGTTCTTATTTAAATCAAATCGAAATCAAAATAGAATCAAATAGAAACTACAATTAAAACAAAAAATAAAAAAAATTAAACAAAATAAAAAATTAATAATAATAATAATAATGTAAAAAAAAAAACTTTAAATACCTGCGTTGGGAAATAGAGCCTTATCCCTAACATATGAAAGATGGCATCGGAGACAAGTTTCACGACGCAACATCGGGAAACACCTTCTCTCGAAGTGACGAGAACGTTGGTAGAGTTCTAGAGGTTACTCGATACATGATCGACGTCAGTGGAAGGAACATCGAGAGAAATGAAGTACTGACACAGTTCCGTGGTACGTCGAAGATCTCCCGACACAATTTTACCAACGTTTGTCCCGACGTTGAAGAATACTTCAGGAAAGCTTTTTTCAACGTTTTTCTTAATCTTTCCCGACGTTGTAACACGTCGGGAATATACCATGTTCTTGTAGTGTTGTTTTTTCTTCTGTTTGGTACCTTTCCCTATTTTGTAGGGTTGTTTTTGCTTTTGTTGCTTTGTCGTTGCTTTTTTCTTTTGTTATGTGGTTTCTTCCTATGTGTGTGAGCATTCTACGCTCTTATGCCCTGGCCTCAGGCTGTGAGGTTCTCCTTGTTGTTGTATAATAATATTACCTTTTCAAAAAAAAAAAAAATGTTTTTGTCTATAAACTTTGCTCTTGATAAATTTTGTAGCTATATAATTGGATAAAAAATAATTGTGCTTACTGATCATATAGCTATAAAATATCTTGCAAACAAAAGAAGAGCAAGGCAAGGATTATCAGATGGGTACTCGTACTTCAAGAGTTCAATTTGACGATCAAGGAAAATCTGGTAAGAGAGCATTTCTTTGATGAATATCTCTTCAAGTTAGATTGGCACACTTCATGGTACACCGACATTGTTAATTACCTTGTAATTGGTAAACTTCTTTCTCATTTCTCTTAAAATCAAAAATGCAAATTAAAAAGTGAGTCAAAGCATTATGTTTGGGAGTCTTCTTACCTTTGGAAAATAGAAATAGACCAAGTTGTTAGAAGATGTGTTAAAAATGAGCATGAATCTATTTTATCATTTTGCCATGAAAGAGAATGTGGAAGACATCTTGGTCCCAAACGTACTGCTAGAAAGATTTTAGATTCTCGATTGTATTGGAAAACATTATTATTTGCTGACTCTTATGCATATTGCAAATCATGTGAAAAATGTCAAAAGTTTGGCTCTATTTCGAAAAGGAATGAAATGCCATTGAAACCAATTCTCCATAATGAAGTTTTTGACATTTGGAGAATTGATTTCATGGGACCATTTCCTTCCTCTTTTGGAAATCTTTACATACTTCTAGCAGTCGCTTATGTGTCCAAGTGGGTTGAGGCAATCCTCACTAGAACTAACTCTTCCTTTGTTGTTTCTTCTTTCTTAGTTGCAAACATTTTCTATATGTTCGGTACTCCCAAAGCCATAATAAGCGACCAAGGAACCCACTTTTGCAACCAAACCATCGAGTCATTGATGAAGAAATATAGAGTGCAACACCGAGTTTCAACTTCGCATCATCCTCAAATAAATGGCCAAGCAGAAATTTCCAATCGAGAGGTAAAGTCCATTCTTCAAAAAATTGCTAATCCCAATAGAAAAGATTGGAGGATTAGATTGAATGATGCACTTTGGGCTTATAGGACAGCTTACAAAACACCCATAAGCACAACACCTTTTAAATTAGTGTTTGGTAAAGCATGTCATCTTCTTGTAGAATTAGAACACAAGACTTTTTGGGCTATTAAAAAGTGCAACTTATCACTCGAAGAAGCCGACAAGAATAAATTGTTAGAACTTAGTGAGTTAGAAGAACATAAACTTGAGTCTTATGAGAACTCTAAGACCTATAAAGAGAAACCAAAACTTTACCATGATAGAAAGATTCTTAAAAAAGAGTTAAAGGACAAAATGCTTCTTTATAACTCATCTCTATCTTTTATGCCAGACAAACTAAAATCCAAGTGGATTGGCCCATTTGTTGTTTCTAGTATCTTTGATTATGGTGCAGTTAAGATTATAAGTGAGAAAACAGGAAAAGTTCTCAAAGTAAATGGGCATAGACTCAAAATCTTCATTGAAGGAGAATCCACATCATCTCAAGTGTGCAAGATCTCACTTCTCCATCCCACGTACCTTGAGATCACAAGAATAAATGGTCGAGCATCTAACCATAAAATTTGCGCTTCCTGGAGGCAGCAAAACATCAAATTTTAATGCTTTCTTTAATTTTTTTTTTTTTTTTTGAAAAGGTAATATTATTATATAAGAACAAGGAGAACCTCACAGCCTGACCACTATGGAGACGATGATTACGTTCCTTCTTGATAAAGTAAATCGTAGCACACCAGAGTACACACCACAACTTCCTGCTCACTCCCTTCCCAATACCCTAATGAAAAATCCAAGACAACTCAACCCCTCAATACCCAATCCTGTGAGAGGAAGTCATAACCTGAAGGACCCGAGACCAAATTTCACACCCATAAGGACACGAAAAAAACAAATGATCACGAGACTCACAACCCCCTACAAAGAATGCAAGACAATGGAACAGAACTATCCCACTGATGTAACCTATCTCAAGTACCCAATCTGTCTCTGATGGCCAACCAAACGCAAAAGGAATGCTTGGGAACATTCCCCCCACCCTACAGTAAACACTACGAGGACGAATAATATCCCATGCACCAGCGACCGAAAAACCTCCATGGCGATAGGAACCTAAACTCACCTATCCCCAGCAATAGGACACAGACGCACAACATAAACCCTATTCCATAAATCAATCAACTCTATAGAAACCTGCGAACACCTCCACTCCCCTTTCGAACCAATAAACTCAGCAAGTCTAGCCTCACACCAACTCGCCATATCATAAATCTCCCTCTCACCAACCGCTGAAGGATCGAACCACCCTGCAACCAGGGATCCAGCCACACTCTACAACACCTACCATCCCCTACCTCCATCCAAACATGCTCTTTTAGATTATCCTACTTACGCAAGATAGCCCGAAGACACCAAGATTGATCAACCCCAGAATCAATCGTCCACAACGACCTCCACTTAAGAATATAAGCCTCCACCCAAGCAACCCACAGAGAACCCGAATTCGCCAGCAGCAACCAAAGAATCTTCATCGTCCTCGTAATATTCCAAGAAGGCCCATCACAGATAGCAAGCCCACCTTCCTTAAGAGGAAGACACACCTCCGACCATCCCACCTTAATACCTCCTCTACCTCCCTCCTTACCTCTCCAAAGATAGGATCTCGGGATTTTATCAACCTCATAATGCACACTTACAAGCAGCACAAACACACTAGCCTAGTAAACCTGAAGACTACGAAGCATAGAACGAACTAGCTGAAGTCTACCAACAAACGATAGTACTTTAGCAGACCAAGAACGAATCTGACTAGTAATTCATTGAATAAAAGGAGCACAATTAGTAGGTCGTAACCATCCAGAAAGTATAGGAAGCCCAAGATAATGAATAGGGAGATGCCCAAGGACAAAATCCAAACTAGCAGCTAAACGAGAAGCTTCCTCACTATTAACCCCCACAACAAATATAGAACTTTTCCAAGATTAGCAACATCTCCGAGAGCTCACCAAACTTCGAAAGAGTCTTGTTGATAAAAATCAGAGATGACTTATTAGCTGCACAAAATATCATAAGATCATCAACAAAGGTTAGATGAGTTAAGCTAACCTTTTCACAATGCTGGTGAAACTGGAAACTCTGAGGAGGTTGATTCAACATACGAGAGAGAACCTCCATCACCATAACAAAAAGGAAAGGAGATAAAGGATCACCCTGCCACAAACCTTTCCTCCCATGAAAAAATCCCTCCATAGAGCCATTAACCATAATGGAGAACATCGGAGAGGTAACACAAGCTCTAAGCCAACTCACAAACCTCAAAGGAGTGCCAATAGCCATCAACAAGCAGAAAAGAAAATCCCAATTAACAGAATCATAAGCCTTTTGAAGGTCAACATTCATTTTTCTTTTGCTTTCTAATTTCTAGCTCTTTCTCTTTTTGATAAAACTAATAAAGTTTTTTTTACAGGAATAAACTTTGCTCAATGTGAACATTTGCATGCAAATAAAGAATTCAATGCTTGCTCCATGCAAGCTTCTACCAAGCAAATATCAAGAAATCAACATCTAGGGGAGTACACTATTCCCCCTTTCCTTTCTCCTTTCCACTTTACTTTGCTTTTCAAAAGCTTTGAGGATAAATCAATTTTTTAAGTGGGGGTGGGTAGCATGTTTCTTGATACTTAGATTGCATGTGTATGCATATGGAGTCCTTTGATTAAAAAGAGAAAAAAAATTGATGCCTATTTGAGCTCGGGTTTGTGAATTGTTATATTTTAGATATATTTGTGATTTCAAATACTCTGAATATGTTGAGAATAAGTTGCTATCTTCTTTTTATTTTAAGCCCCTTTTTAGTCATACCATATTGAGATATGAATGCTTGAATGTCAAATGGTATGTGTGTTGTAATTGAATGATTGCATGTATAATATAATAAATGCATGGATACATTTCTAGCCTTGTCTTCTTTGTTGTGTTATTAGAATATGCCTTCATATACACTTAGTCCAAATTTAGCCTAGATACAGTTCAAAAAGGATAGGAGTTACACTTTAGAAGTTGATAAGGTTTTAACACTTTTGTCTTGTCAACATGAGTTTGAAACCTTTTGTCTAGCCACAACGAACTAAATCCCTTTAGAAAAGATTAGGTATTGATAAAACTTGTTGTCAACTCGAAAGGAGAAGTCAAACTTAGAAACTAAGTTTAGAACCATAGAGAGGTTAGCCCACTGTTCTAGCAAGGCCTAGTTACCACATTGCCTACCAAAGAAAGAAAAGAGAGGCTTGCAAAAAAAAAAAAAAAAACAAATGCAAAAAAAAAAAGTGAGGCAATCAAGAGCTACAAAAATATACAAAAAAAATGCAATATGCATTAGAAAAAGCTCGTAAAAAAATGAAAGGTCGGGTAGGTCATGTAAAATATGTTGAGTTCCCTAACTATCAGAACTTTTGAGGAAAACTTCACTTTTGACCTAAGTAAAACCGGACAAACTTCTCTTAGCATTCTAAATATAGCATCTAGTTTGACGAGGGCTTTGAAAAGAGGAGAAATCTTTCCCAATCCATAGTAGGGGGAAATCAAGTCTAAGGTGTCTTTCATCTTTATTCAAAGCATGTCTAGCATCCGAGTAGCAAAACTTGAACGTCTTTCTAAACGTGCTTGTTTCAAATGAACTTAGTTAAACCTCAACCTCAATCGATAAATTCTCATCTCTTTGATAATTTGAACTAAGTTTAAGCATAGGTTTGGATAGACTATGTTAGCATTCAGTAACGTCGCTAGGTTAACTCGTTAGAAATTCATCACCTATATACTTGCTGATCGTTTGTTTTTTTCTTAACTTGATGTTTTCTTTTCGTGCCTACTACTTGACTGTTTGATATTTGAATTATTTTGTTCGGGATGAAAAAAAGCTTAAGTGGGGGATATTTTGTTAGGACAATTATTGACCCATTTATTTTTACCATACTCTCAATCCATAGCATGCATATATTCATTATTTTGATATTTCATGTAGAATATGAAAGAAGACTCCCCTATAAATCCAATGCAACAAAAATCACCTAAAACGGAGTTCAAACAAAGAAGAACGTACAATTTGAAGATCAAGGGCATTTTAGTAAATAAACCTTGACACCCGTCATCCTTCCACACGCGCGAACAACCCAAAGGTCACCTGTTCAAACCCCAAGCTTAGCATATTCTTTTCTTTCAGATTTCAAAATGCTAAAAATGGCATCATTTTGGCCATTCTTCACGTGCATCCCCCGTGTCAAGGGTTCGAACCTCACATAACATGAATTAAATCTTAAAATTTCATCAGTGCCTATTTCACCCTTTCGACCACTCACCATGTGCCACGTGTTTCTGGTTGAGGTTTGACATGCGGCTCAGTATGGGAAGTGTGTTGAGTTTATATTTTAGTCTAGACGATACATCATTGAGCATGTTTACTATATGCAATATGCTCACTATGTCTTTCTATATCGTGAACATACCTATGTCTTTCTTTTTTATTTTAAGCCCACGCGGGTCCCAGAGGTTGCAAGTTTGAGCCTTGGTGACGGTTAATTTCCATCTTTTCCATATAAACCCTAAATTTCCCCTAATTTCATCATCAATTCACAAAATAAACCCCAAATTCTCTCAAAACTCTCTCAATTTTTCATTTTCTAGAATACTTCCTCTCCATTCTGCCTTTTCTTCTTCCCTCAATTAATTTCCAGAAATCTTCTTCCAATTAAGGGCTAATCATCAAGAGGTAAGTGGCAATGGGCTTTTTAAATTCCTGGAGAATTTTCTTTGTATTTTTCTTTATTTTAATTAGACATGTTGAATCTTTGAATTTCTTGTTGTTTTTCGTTGAATTTTTAATTTTCTTGTATCAAGAACATTTCCTTCTTTCAATTACAAGTGTTTTTTGCAATTTAATTCTTCATGAATTTGTTCTTGATTCATCAATTTGTATGCAAGATACTCCATCTTTAGATAATTAATGCAAGATTGATTTGATTATCCTGGTCTAAACAAAAATTCAATTTATTTCTTGCTTGAAATCAAACATGTTAAATCTTGAAATAGACTTGAAGCTTAAGGAAATCACCTTGTTCTTGGGAATTTATGATTTAATTGCATCAGTTTTATGTGCACAATTAAAATCAATTAAATCATTATTGCAAATTGTTTCTAAAAAGTATGAAAGATACTTTGATTTTCTTTGAGAGCAAGAATTAATCATTAGTTGTTGTTGCAAGAGTATCCAATAAATGCTTGTGGTGATTATCTCTTTTCTTGAATCTTAATCAAGGATTTTACAAGAATCAAGCAAGTTGATATTGCAAGAACCATAATCAAGAATCTCCAGCGAGGAACCACATCATCACGCGAAGAAGATTCACTAGAAAACAAGAATGGTAGTTGGAGTGGATGTGACTTTGTAAGGCTACAATCGGCGCTGACATGCTTAGAAGAATAGAAGTTTCCTGCCGAAAGTTCCCTATAAAAGGGGCTTCATCACCACCAAGGAGCACACGCTTGAGTGAGCCATTGACATTCTTGACGCTTGAATGAGTCATTGCATTGTTCGGGCTTGAATGGACCAAAACCTAAAGAGTGACGGAGGTGATTAGTCTTTTTGCCTTCTGTAAAGAGTAGTTTTCTTCTTCTTCTCTAGCCAGATTGTAATGCGGGAGCTTAGAGTTTGAATAGAGAGAAGTTTATCTTCCATTCCCCCTAACTTGTAATACTTTTCCATTCTCTTTTCTTCCTATTTTTGTATTCTTTGTAATATATACTCTTCATATTGTACAATGGCTGAAGGCCTAAATTCTTTAATATATATTCCATGTTTATACCTCTTTCAATCCACCATGTCTTTACTTTCCATCAGTTAATGTGTTATTGCTATTTAGGTTGGTGATAAGTTCTTGATAAGAAGTTTTGCTTATAAGTTTTATTGTGTTAGTTGAGTTATTCTCATCGCGTGGCCAGTGTAAGTCACCAACTACCTGAGAAGGTAATTAGTAGCAAGGACATGGCTAATGCGCTCAAGGAAGAGTTCTCTTCCTTTGCGAGATAACTTCTATCACTTGTATCCCAAAAGGTGAACAAGTGTGGACATTAGGCACCGAGAGGTTGCTATCCTTAATTAGGGGTGAAATTGGGTTGGGTTGGGAGACATTCTCAACTCAACCCATATTTTCGGGTTATTTGGGTTGGCAACCCGAATAGTTCGAATTTAGTTTCTAACCCAACCCGTAAAATATGGGTTGAGTTGTCGGGTTGTATAGTTTTTTTTTTTCGTTTATAGTTTCTAATGGTTATAAAAGTTCAAAATTGTTACATTTAAATTTCATACAATAAATTCAAAGTTTATATACCTAATTTGTTTTTTTATTAAATAATTTACATATATATATATATATATTATATTTATTCGGGTTGGGTTGGGTTGAACCGAATTTTTCAACCCTCCAACCCAACCCAAAAAAATCAAATTTTTTAACCTAACCCAACCCTTATAATATGGGTTGGGTAGTTTGGGTTATTAGGGTTCAACCCATATTCTTACACCCTATCCTTAATTGCAAAGTTCTATACGTCTTATAAGTGAACTCTTCTAGATATACCTTACCCACTTAGTCATGTAGATCTTAAAAGGTGACCATGTGTGGCGTTTAATGACTCAAAGAGGAGCAAACTTTAATCATAAGCTGGTTAAGTAAATTATATCACATCGAGGGTATCACATTTTCTTAATCGCGTTATACTACATAGACATTCCTTCACTCTTTTTTTCATACAAGTTAGTTCACACATTTATCTCGCATCCATTTCCACCCCTTTATATATTCTCTAGGTATATTTAAGTATTGTTATTTCCAGTTATTATTCTTTTATATGTTAATTGTTTATTCTTTTATACTGCCTAATTGAGAAGTAGATCCTAGAACTAAGATTTGATATCAATTCTCTGTGTTCGACCCTGGTTTACCCAGGAAAACTTGTTGTTTCACTTATATACTTGGATAAGCAGTAGGAAAACTTGTACGCTATACGGACTTACTAATCATGCATGCGAGAAAGAGGTACATAGTGAGTGCTTCACATACAATGATCATGGCCAACAACTTAATGCATAGAACCAATCATGCTCATATACATAGAAACCTAAGTTTTAACGTAACGCCTAGTTCTCATATCGCACAAACAAAAATCCAAGCAGAAGAAAATCCACAAAATTAAGCTATGATTTGTATCTGATCATCTTAAATGTTTTATTAGCAATTTATCCTTAATTAAGGCGAGCAACCTTTCAGCACATTTGCCACACACAATATCTTCTCAGTTTTGTATGTAAAGGATGAGTTTGGCGATAAGATTGCATGACTACAATCTTCTCGCTTCTCGCTTAGCTAAATGTGGTTCTCACTTGTCAAGTGATTACAATCTGTATCTTTGCTCTTCTCTCGAATACACAATGTTAAGATGTTTGCGTTTAACTTAGAAAAACTCATAAGACATTCATTTTGACTCTTTAAGTACAAAAACACATTTTATCACTACCTAGCTAATCAAACAGATTTAACATGGAAAAGACAAGATATATAAAAGAATGAAAGAAAAAATGCATCACTTCAATAAAAGTAACTTTAGGCTTCTCGGCCATGATGTTTATCTTACAAAACAATACAATACAAATTACAAACTGGAATACTATAAAAGTGTTATGCTGCAGAGTTTGATTTCTCATACTCTTTGGTTCAGATTTTTACCTATAGATGAGGGAGAAGATGGAGATGATCATCTTTATATAGCACTCCACTCTTTACATAAGACTGGAACCATGAAATAATCACTTGTATGTTATAACATCGTTGATTGTTTAAAACTGACTATTTCGATTATTGATAACTTAGGTAACTTAATCTTAATCCTGAGCTAACTATGAACTTCTATTCAAACAAAATTATCCTTAGATATGCATAGGTGAGGGTAGCTCATCAGTGCTCACCCAATAAGCCTTCTATTTCAAGGGTAAGATCAAGTGGGTAGCTAATGACATAGGGTGCAAGACGACATTCACTCCTACCCACTATAGGGTTAGTAGATAGGTTGTTTCCTTAAGGACTGAATCCAAGTCTTGAATAAGGGGCCCCACCCTCTCATTGGCCCAAGGGCGATTCAATTTATATGTTTGACCTTAAACCAATTTTTCAATAGTGGATCAGTGGGACTTAAGCAGCAAGACGTAATATCGGGAGTAAAATGATACTTTGACCCAGTCGAGGTTACGAACAACCTATAAAGGATTAACTTACTGATCATGGTTATATCATATGGACACAAATATATCTATAGTGAGAGGAGTTCAACTACAAGACTTTAGTGGAATTACCCGTTAGTTAACGAATGTTGATTAGATCAATCTAAAAGAGTTTAGCCAGTTAATCTCTAATCGTTGGAGCCTATGATCTATAGTTCCATTAGGTTCCGCTGCTTGCTCATATGAAATTCACTTAGAACAATATGAATTGTTTGAATTACGTAAAGAGAGAGAAATCGACAAATATATGTGATATGGTCGTTGATTATCAGTTTGATATAGAGCTTTATGTTTCAATGTGATTTAAATATTAAAAATATAATGCAGATTCATATTCAAAAGCTCGAAATTGATGGAAATTCTCAAAGTTATAAAAAGTCAAAATGTTGACTTTTACTTTGAAAAGCAAACTTTAAGGGCCCGTTTGGTAACGTTTTTGTTTCCTGTTTTCTGTTTATTGTTCCTTGTTTCCTGTTTTTTTTTTAGAATAAGAAACATTAATGTGTTTGATAGCTGTTCTTCTTCTTGTTTCTTTAAAAAAAAAAAAGAGAAAGAGAAACAAAAAGTGTGATAACTATTTCTTGTTTTCTGATTTTCTTTGAGATTTATTTTTTATTTTATTCACATCTAATTCAATTAAAATTACACCACCACTTTATCAAACCTAGATAGAAAGGTCTTCTAGTAATCTTATGGAGATCAAGATGAAGATTAAGATCTGAAGGACAGAGCCAATGGTTATTTGGAAAGACGATAGAGATAAGAGGAAGAAATAGCAAACCACGCGGAGAGTGCTTATTTGGGAAAAAAGATGGAAATAAGAGGAAGAAAAAGAAAATCTCGTGGAAAAATGAAAAAGAAAAGGAAATAGAAAAATAATTGAGAAAAAGGGAAATAAAACCAATAAAAATAATTGAGAAATGGAACGGGAGAAACTAATTTTTTTTTGTTTCCAATAATTCATTATAAAATAAGAAACGTTTCTACTTTTTTTTAGAACAAAAAACAGAGAACGTTACCAAACACCTCCGTTTCTTAAAAAATGAAAACAATAAATAGAAAAGTTATCAAACCGACTTTGTATTCAAATGTGATTTGAATTTCGAAAAAAAGAATGTGGTTCTTACTTGGGAGGTCAGAATTAGTCAAGACAGACAAGATGGTAAAAAGTCAAAATGTTGACTTTTGACTTGAATGGTCAAATGGCCATAGTGCCATTTGACTAGAGTTAATGGAAAAATATAACATTTTGTTGGATAATCCCACTAACACTTAGTGGGATTGAAAAATCTTTTTTCAAAAACATTTGATAATTTTTTAAGTTATTCAATTTATTTTCACAAAAATATTTCACCTCTTTCACAACCAAAGGTTGGGTCTTTCACCTCCAATTTTCATCTCTCTCTCTCAATTTCCTTCACCTATCAGGTCTAACAACACAGTTCTAAGTTCGAAGAATAGCAGGCCAACACTAGTGATGGTCTCCGGTTTGAGTTCAAGAGAACTCACGAGGAATGGGAAGCTACGAAGGTGTGAAAAAGTAAGGCGAGTTATGCATTAAGGCGAACAAGCTAGATGTTTTAGAGTGGAAAGCTATGCAAGACGTTTTTAAGTTTAATGTAGAATTCATGTATTTACACTACTACAAAACTAGCTATACACGACGCTTGTAGTTTTGAAATACTTGATACTTCTAATAAAAACTGTCAAGTAACATAAAAAACTTCAAGAATAACAAATAGTAGAAAAAGACATAATTTTTATTTCTTATTTTAAATACTTGACTTGTTTAAAAGCGTCAAGCTTAAAAGTAATTACTTGACATTTTTTAAATCTCAACTAATATGTATTTTCACCATTTTCTAAAAAAAAAAAAAATCTTCTTTTGATTTTCACAAATTTCCCTTTTTCCCCTAATCCTAAGTTTTCCCCCCAATTTATTCCCTCTTCCATCACCCAATGATAGGTTCGTGCGTACATTCGTCTTTCTCGTTCTTCGGCGTCCGTTTGTGCCACTGCCTCTCCGTTCGTCAACTTCAAATCGTCAGTTCGACCTAAACTAAGTTCGTCAGTTTGTCAGTGTCCAATCGGTTTACTTATCGTCCAATCGTCGGTTCAACTTCCATTCGTTAGAGTTCGTTCGTCTGTTCATGCACCCGATCTTCCCCGATTCCAGACGTACGATAGCCATTGTTAGCCACTACCAGACATGGTTAGTTGAAAGCTTCTCCAATATGCATGGGTTTGAATGTGATAATACTTTTCATCTGCTTGAAATTCTGAAATAACATTAAACTAGAGTTGAAAATGGTGTAATTTATTATGGTTTGTATCTGAAAACATTTGTGGGTTTTTGTTTTACTAAATGAATTTTCTGTTGACTTATTGACTGGAGTATTAGTTTGGTAGATTGATGTTGCTGCATTTCAATTGGTTTACATACGACAAATATCAAAGGTACAAGGAGGGAAAATTTGTTCTTGAGAGGTACACAAACATTTTCCTCATCTTTTCAAACACCACAAAGTTTTCTGTAAATATATAATTAGTCCTCAGTTTGTTTATACCTCCAACAGATGGAGAATAGTTGAGGAGATGATGGAAGACTTAATCGGAGATGCTCATCCTGGTTCAAGCGATATGGAAAATCCTTAGTGAGTTTCTGCCATATTCTCTCAGAATAAGGAAACTGAAGTGTACATGTCAAAGTGTTGTTTTATGTAGAACCAATTATAGAGGTTGTAGAACTACTATTGAAATGCATGACCATAATCTATAATATTATAAGCTTATTCTAGAATGGTGTCCTTAATGCTCTATTCTCTCTGCCCTCCTACAATCCTTCTTCATACGGTACTAAGAACATCTTAGTAGATAGCTCATGGAGCCAACATAGACAATTTTGTTTCTAGTTTATTAAAAATGTATGTTTCACAATCCCATTTTTAAAAAACATTATATGAACTCATTCTTATATACCAAACAACAAATTTATCTCTACCTTTTCTCATGCTTTGTGTTATGTAAAGTAGATAAACAGTACAAGAAAAAGGAGAAAAAGGAATTAGAAGGAAGTGTTATGGTTTAATTATAATATTTGTATTGATTGATATTGTTAGAAAATGAGTGGGAAACCAAAAGGGGCAGCCATTGGAAAAGGAAAAGGCTCCTACCATGAGTTGGTTTTGCTGCAGAAGCTGGCACAAACCAATCTAGAGCCGAAAACCTACGGGAAAAACTCATAACCCATCGACCAGAACTATTGAGATCAATATAAGTCAAACAAACCAGGAAAAGGATAGTCTGCCACTCACAAAGCATTGTACAAAGCTCAACTATCATACTCTTGCCTCACTAAAAAAGAAGAAATTTGCCAAAGTTAATTGCTAATTTTTCTCTTCTTCATCAATGAATAATGACAATCTTCATTTTCCATTTCTATGTCTTCTAACTGAACTTCATTTCCCAATGCTAAATTTTTTTTACAGATACTCATACTGAGAGGGGTTGAGGAAGGGGTGGAGTTTGGCTAGGTTTGATTCTTTTTTGCTTGCATTGGTTTAGGTTGAATTGCCTTAGAAACATTTCTTTCTAACTTTCCTTAACAGTTGACAATCTTTTCTTGTCATTTGTTTTTCTTGAAAAAAATGGGGTTTTTGGTCCACTCTCTGTCTTTCTTCTCATTCGGGACTTAAGATGGAAAAAAAAAGAAAATAAAGAAATACCCTTAACTAAGCCTCTCTTGAAAAGGAAACGACAAGAGACTTGCAAAGGTTCTTCTAATAGAAACAGAAACCTAAAAGGATTGGGTGCCCATTGATTGGAAATGTGTATAGCTAGGTGTCATGCCTCTCGTTGAGTCTGTGACAGTATCAAAAAGATCTCTAATTACCTTTTTGTCTCCTTTTCTCAAGAGTTCAAGCTTTTTTTTAAAAATCATGTCGTAATATTTACTTTTTCAATGGTGTGATGCCTTTGTACAAGTCCTTTTGTTGTGATTTTTTTTCTTGTGTTATCCGTTTGTATTCTTTTATTCATATTTCTCTATCTTTATGTGTTGGTTTCATAATATTGAATTTGAATGATATTATGTTTTACGTTCATTTTAGTCTTATAATTATAAGTCATAGCTTATCTCCTTACAGTTTGGGAACTGAATGGTTAATCACTCTTTCATAATATAAATAGAATTGAGTTAATCACTCTTTCATAATATAATTAGAATTGAGTTAATCACTCTTTCATAATATAATTA
>CM046884.1:20256386-20270719 GCA_025688845.1 Cucumis hystrix
TAGAATTGAGTTAATCACTCTTTCATAATATAATTAGAATTGAGTTAATCACTCTTTCATAATATAATTATAATTTATATGGGTAGTTTATTTTGTGAGCTAAATGTGCAGCAAGAGAGCAAAAGACTGGCCAAGGAGGATCGATAAGGATCGTCATTTGATATGTATAGAGGATCCATTTGAGACATCTCACGACCTAGGTCGAGTTGTCCATAAGTATAGTATCGAAGTTTTGAGAGAGGACTTTGAGCATGCTGCTACTATTCCTAGATCCATTTCTACTATTTTTATGTCAGATATAACTGAACACTACGGTGGCTTACTCTTTTACTTTTTATTCCATTCTCAGAAAAAACTAGACACGGTAGAAATTTACGAAGATATATGGTCACTAAGAGTGAACGCGAGATATAACTCATGCAGAGTTTAAATATAAAGAAGCTATTTCTTTGCATTCTTTATTATTATAATTATTTGAGATAAATCTTACCATTTTTCTCTAACGAAAGGGGTTCCAACAAAGTGCTTACAAGCATCGAGATGTCTGTGGCTGTTACACCTATACTCAAGCAACTTATATTTCATTGTTAAACATCCATATGTTTTGTCACATATATTAAATGAACCTCTTGCTTTTTATTCAATTTCCACATACACCAATATTATATTCAATTTTGATTTTAGGACCTAACACTTCAAGAAGCTGAAACCCACTTTCCATTCTAAAGCAAGTTATGGAAGATAAGGTAAATAAATAGGCCTTTTGATTCAAACCTATTGGCGTTAAACGTAGAAATGGGATATCAATAAACATGTATAGAACTTATTTGATGATAGTGCCACTTATTTGATGATAGTGTCTTTGGAACGCCATTTAGCTATCCCAAATCTCACACCAAGAAGCAGCACGAGCACAGATACAAGATCGAATGAGCTAAAACAGTACAATGGACTCACGAGCCAAACCATTGTGAAGACGATGATTACGTTCCTTCCAGATAAAGTAAATCGTAGCACACCAGAGAACACGTCACAACTTCCTCCTCACACACTTTCCAATACCCTGATGACAAATCCAAGACAACTCAACCCCCCAATACCCAATCCTGTGAGAGCAAGCCATAACCTGAAGGACCCTAGACCAAATTTCACACCCAAAAAGACACGAAAAAAACAAATGATCACGAGACTCACAACTCCCCTCACAAAGAATGCAAGACAAAGGAACCGACCTGTTCCACCGACATAACCTATCTATAGTATCTAATTTGTTCTGATGGCCAACCAAGCGTAAAAGGAATGCTTGGGAACATTCCCCCCACCCTACAAAGAACAAACGATTTGTAAGCTTCAAAAATCCATTTATGGATTAAAAAGAGCATCTAGCTCCTGAAATATAAGATCTGATACTGTGATCAAATCTTATGGCTTTGAGCAAAATGTTGAGGAGCCATGTGTTTACAAAAAGGTCGTCAATTCCATTATAGCATTCTTATTTTTCTATGTAGATGATATTCTACTCATTGGGAATGACGTAGGTTATCTTACTATTATCAAGAAATGGCTAGCTACGTAATTTCAAATGAAAGATTGGGAAGACGCACAATACGTTCTCGGGATGCAAATTGTTTAGAACCGTAAGAATAAAATACTAGCCATGTTTCAAGCATCTTATATAGACAAAATGTTTTCTAGGTATAAAATACAGAATTCAAAAAAGGGTATGCTGCCATACAAATATGGAATTCATTAGTCAAAGGAACCATGTCCTAAGAAGTTGAGGATATAAGAAATATTCTCTATGCTTTTGTTATTGGAAGTTTGATGCATGCAATGTTATGTACTAGACCTGACATTTGCTACTCAGTAAGGGTGGTCAGTAGGTATCAGTCCAATCCCGAACGTAATCACTAGACAACCATTAAGAATATTTTAAAATACTTTAGAAGAACAAAAGACTACATACTCGTGTATCTAAGGATCTGATCCTTACTGGATACGATGATTCTGATTTCCAAACTAATAAAGATGCTAAAAAGACTACATCGGGATCAATATTCACTTTAAATGGAGGAGCAGTAGTGTGGAGAAGCGTAAAGCAAACTTGTATAGCCGACTCCACAATGGAAGCTAAATACGTAGCAGCTTGCAAAGCAGCAAATGAAGCAGTATGACTAAGGAAATTCTTCACAGATTTGGAAGTTGTTCCAAATATGTATCTGTCAATCACTTTATACTGTGACAACAGTGGTGCAGTTGCAAATTCAAGAGAACCTAGAAGCCATAAACAGGGAAAGCACATCGAACGCAAGTACCATCTTATCAGGAAAATTGTACATCATGGTGACGTTGTGGTGACCCAGATATCTTCTGAGCAAACCATTGCTGATCCTTTTACAAAAGCTCTCACGGCTAAAGTGTTTGAGGGTCACCTACAAAGTTTAGGTCTACGATGTTTGTAAACTAGGACAAGTGGGAGACTTTTAGGGCATGTGCCCTAGTTTTTTTTTTTTATATATTCATATGTTTATTATACTCATGTGTATTAATTCTCTCTCATGGTTAAATTCAACATCTTTATCTCACTATGAGTTTTAGTCCAAGTGAGAGTTTGTTGGAATTTATGTCCTAAAACTCGTAATTTGTAATCATATTTTATTTAATAAAAGTCGTTATTTAGAAATTGAATACTATAATCTTAGATCCAATAAACTAAGTCTAGAGGCTATTTTTTAGTAAACTTGAATTTTATGTAAAGACATAAACATGGATCAAGTTCGAGTATATATCCTAAATAATCTAATAGTATATGAATAAAGGTTGGGCGCCTTATTCAGAGAAACTATGATTGTGGCTTGCTTTGTAGTTAGTACAAATGAGGTGAACCTAAATCGTTCATGTAGAGACATGAAAGTGAGGGCATCCTATGAAAAGCGTTTACATAAGACTGAACCATGAAATAGTCACTTTTACGTTATAACGCCATTTACTGTTTAAAACTGACTATCACGATTATTGATGACCTAGGTAACTTAATCTTAATCCTGGCCTAACTATGAACTCCTATTCACACAAGATTACCCTTAGATTTGCATAGGTGAGAGTGGCTCATTAGTGTTGGTCCAATAAGCCTCCCATTTCAGGGATAAGTTGGGTGGATAGCTGGGGACATAGGATGCATGATCAATTCACTCCTACCAGCTTTAGGGTTAGTAGATAGGTTGTTTCCTTAAGGACTGAATGCAAGTCTTGAACAAGGGGCTCCACCCTCTCATTGGCTCAAGAGGGATTCGGTTTGTAGGTTAGACCTTAAATCAATTGTTCAATAGTGGATCAATGGGACTTAAGGAGCAAGATGTAGTCTCAACGGTAAAATGGTAATTTGATCCAGTCGAGGTTACGAATAACTTGTGAAGGATTCACTTGCTGATCATGGTTGTATCAAATGGATACGAATATATTTATAGTGTGGGAAGTGCAACTACAAGACTTTAGTTGAATGATCCATTAGTTAATGAATGTTTATTAGCTCGGTCTAAAAGAGTTTAGCCAGTTAATCTCGAATTGTTGGAGCCCATGATCTATAGGTTCATTAGGTTCCCTTGTTAGCTCATATAGAATAAACTTAGAACAATATGATGGAATGAGTCGAATTGTTCAATTTAGGTAAGGAGAGAGAAACCTATAAGTATATGTGATATAGTCGTCGGTTATCAAATTAGAAATAGAGCTTTATGTTTAAATATGATTTAAATATTAAAGATATGGTTCATACTTGAAAGCTAAAAAATTATGAAAATTGTCAAAGTTCTAAAAAGTCAAAATATTGACTTTTGACTTTGAAAAGTCAAACTTTGACCTACCATATATTGAAATATGATTTCAATTTCGAGAAAATGAATGTGGATTCGTGCTCGGGAGATCAAAATTAGTCATGATGGACAAAATAGTAAAAAGTCAAAATGTTGACTTTAAGTTTGAAAAAGTCAAACTTTGACTTTTGACCAAATGACCATTTTGCCCTTGTACCAAAGTTAGTGGGAAAATCCAACATTTTTTTGGATAATCCCACTAACTTTAGTAGACTAGGTGTTGTCATTTGATGAAGACAAAAAATCCACTAAGAGAAAGTGAATTGTGAGATGTTGGGTCATAATGAATTTGTTACATGCAATTTTCCATGAGTTTTCTCTATAAATATGGGTCTTCTTTATTTGTTGATTTTTTTTTTTTTGAAATTTGAATGTTTTTGGGCTGGTGATTTTAAAACTATAAAAAGTACATTTCAAGCCCTAAAATGTCCAATCTCACAAATCCTCTCTTTTTCCTATTTTCAATCTTTTTCTCTCATCCAACTCTTTCATCCAACGGGTCCTACAACCTGGTTATGAGTTTGGAAGATAGTAAGTCAACCTTAGTGGTAGTTCAAAAAAAAAAAATGGAAAGCTTCAGATGTAAGTATTCTAAAAACCCTAATCTTGATTTATTTAAGGTTAAGAGTTTATTTGTTAATTAAGTGCAATTAAGGTAGAATTTCAATAATGTTTTCATCGTGCATGGCTATTTTCTCTCACATCTTACATTAGAAGCAAACAATTTCAAATTCAGATATTTCACTAACAATTGAGAGGTTTTCAAGATCATGCATACTTCTAGACAGACAAGGAACAAACATATATTTCTTTAAAGGAAACTGATAAGCGAAACTACCTCAATCACGTTGAAGAACTCTCTTTATTCTAGGTGAACTCCCACAACAGTAATAAGAATAGCCCTGATTAAACAAATAGCTAACAACCCCAAGAAAGCTAAACAAATTTTGGCTTGGAAAAGATTGATCAAAGATCGAGAAGAAAGGAGAACTTGTTCCTAACTTCAAGATTTCGAACTCTCCACAATCTAATTGATCAAACTAGATTGAAAGTCCTAAACATGCATTCTAACACAAGAATACAAAGAAAAGCTTAAAGCTTGAGAGATAACACTCTATAGAAATTTCATTCAAATTCAAGTTGTCTTTAAAATGTCGAAATTACAACCCTATTTATATTAATTAAAAATGTTATATGAAAGAACACAACAACTAATTTTATGCCTTTTCAACTACCTTAATAAATGAATAACACTAAATAAGTACATATTAAAAATGTGAATGATTCTAGAAATGCATTAAAGATGTGAATGAATCTGAATTTCTAGATTCATTATGACCCTTGGGTGTCCAAATAACTTTTGAAGTTCCAAGTGTTGCAACTTTTCAAGTTTATTGGAAAGCTTAGCTTGAAAGTTGCCAGTTCTATGTTTCAGCTAATCAATGTCAAATATTTTCTTATCATTCTCTCCTTCTTCAAGAAGATTCGTCCTCGAATCTTAAGTTTGCCTTGTAAAGTCATTTTATAGTCTGTCTCAAGATCACTCTGATAGTTGAATTGTATCCACTTATTTTGTAAAGAGTATTAACTTCATGAGTGTTGCGTTCAACTCATTTTTTAAGGTCTCCTTTAAACCATCAAGATCAAAAGAATAATAATAGCACAAAATGTTAGAGTGCAAAGTATGCTGGCTCTCATGATTTTTATATTTTCTTTCACTTCCCCTCTTAATAAAACTGGCTTTCTTTTCGTTTATCATCAATGTTTCACATTTCTTTACGTATTGAGTCTCTTCTTTCTCATCACATTTTTCGATAGTCTTTGTCATGACTCCAATCTCAAATATCTTGTCGCTCTCCATAAGTAATTCACATTTTAATTCTTCTCTCAAACTTTGATGATCACCCTAATTTATCGCAAATACCCCTTCATTGAAACCTTCCTTTTCGACTGATGGATCATTACTCTCATCTTGATTTGGTTGGTCATCTTCAAAAATTGAAAAATCTACTTGACTTGTAATAGACTGTGTGATTTTATTCTTCCTTGCTTGCTCTTGCAACTTCAATTTTTCATTCAATTGAGTTATGTAATCCATAGATTTACGTAACTCAACAAAATTTTCTCAAATGTCCTTCCAAAAATTATCATCGTTATTGTTGGTAGCACAATGATTCCTTCTTTTGTGATACATAGCATAAGACTTCTAAATCTCCAACTTGTGCAAATTTTGCAGTATTTTACGAATATCGTGAAAAAAGATTTCAATTTAGCTTGCTTAGAATATGAAAAGTCACAAAATTTTCTTTTTTTAAAAAAATGAAAAAGAAAGGATTTTTTTTTTATATATTTTCCAACTAGGATACTAAGTATGAAAACAAAGAGAAGATGATTAATCATTCTTTTTAAAACAAAAAATTAACAAATAATGTGAATGATGAAGTACATAAAGAAGATGAAAGGTCACAAGAAAAGATGGATAGATTGATATTTGGTCAGAAAACTAAGATGAGTAAAAAAAACAAGGAAAAGATATAATTTGTTTAGAGTCAAAGCTCTGATACCAAATGATAAACGAAACTACCTCAATCACTTTGAAGAACTCTCTTTATCCTAGGTGAATTCCCACAACAGTAATAAGAATAGCCCTGGTTAAACAAATAGCTAACAACCCCAAGAAAGCTAAACAAATTTTGGCTTGGAAAAGATTGATCAAAGATCGATAAGAAAAGAGAACTTGTTCCTAACTTCAAGATTTCGAACTCTCCACAATCTAATTGATCAAACTAGATTGAAAGTCCTAAACATGCATTCTAACACAAGAATACAAAGAAAAGCATAAAGCTTGAGAGATAACACTCCATAGAAATTTCATTCAAATTCAAGTTGTCTTTAAAATGTCGAAATTACAACCCTATTTATACTAACTAAAAATGTTATATGAAAGGACACAACAACTAATTTTATGCCTTTTCAACTACCTTAATAAATGAATAACACTAAATAAGTACATATTAAAAATGTGAATGATTCTAGAAATGCATTAAAAATGTGAATGAATCTGAATTTCTAGATTCATTATGACCCTTGGGTTTCCAAATGACTTTTGAAGTTCCAAGTGTTGCAACTCTTCAAGTTTGTTGGAAAGCTTAACTTGAAAGTTACTCATTCTATGTTTCAGCTAATCAATGTCAAATATTTTCTTATCAGAAACACATGCTCAAAGAATTCTGCATCCCTAGATTCATTTATGGTTTTATCATTTAAACACATAAACCTATATGCAACACTATTTTGAGCATAACCGATAAATATATAGTAAAAAATTTTAGACCTGACCATAGATTTCTTCAATGCATGCAGGAAATGGTACCTTAGCCAAGCATCCCCATATTGTTGGGATTTATATCCTAAAACTCGTTGATTGTAAATATAATCCATTGACCGTTATTATAAAGTGTTATTATTATTATAATAAGAGTTATTGATTATATTATTAGCTTTGTCTCAATAACCCAAATCCAACAAACTAACATCCTAAGTTGTTTGATGAGTCTTGAACAGTATGTAGAGACATACAAGGATCAATGTTCAAAATCAGCTTAAAGGGTCTATAAGCTGATTAGCAACATTACGTCGTTCTGAAAGTTCAACTGATACTTAAACATGTTTTGGACACCTTTTGGGTTTGTTGTTGCACTTACACACGTGGTTGCCAATTTGGGTCATGAAGCACCCTTTTCCTACTTTTCTGACTTTTTGGTAGGTTATGAGTTGCGAACGTACACTCGAGCTTTGCCAGGTCGTTCTGAAAGTTCAAGTGATGCCCAAACATGTTTCGAACACCTCTTGGGTTCGGTTGAGACTAAGTTCGTTGAAATTACACAATTGGTTGCCACTTTGGGTCACTGATTACTTTTTTAATTCTTTGTTGAAACTTTTGGTAGGTTATGGGTTACGAACTCACACCTAAGCATTGTTAGGTCATTTCAAACACTTTCTAGGTTCGTTTGAAACTAAGTTTGTTGCGCTTACACACTTGGTTGACATGTTGAGTCATGAAGTGCAATTTTTACAGCCTTTAAAATTTTGGTCGGTTGTGAGCATGACCCACACTTTTAACCATTGTTTGGTCGTTTTTGGGAACATAGACGCGCTTCGAACGGTTTCTTGGTTTTGTTTTGAAACGACGCTTGCGTACGCACTTGGCTGGCAATATAGGACTTGTAGTGCCTTTTTCGCACTTCTTGGACTCTTTGGAAGCCCATAAGTTACAAACTTAAGCATTGTTAGGAGGTTTTGAAAGCTCAAGTGATTCTAGGACACGTTTTCAAAACGTTTTGGGTTGGTTTGAAAATAAGTTTGTTGCACTTACACACTTGGTTGCCATCTTGGGTCTTGAGGTGCTTTTATAACTCTTGTTGAAATTTTTGGTAGGCTACGAGTCACGAACTTACACTTGAACATACTTAGGTCGTTTTGGAAGTTAGAACAATACTTACACATGTTTTGCAATCTTCTTACTTGCTCTTCACGATCTCCTCACGAAATCAAAACCAGGACTACTACTAGTGTTGACCCGCTATTCTCCGGACTTAGAACCGAGTTGTGGGACTCGAACGGTAGAGAAAATAGAGAGAGAGATGGATTTAGGAGGAAGAATTTGTGGAGAGAACTTTTGGAGAGAAAAGGGAAAATTGGTTTGATTTTGCAATTCCAAATTAAAAATCAATTTTTTAACAAAACACAACCACACTTTTTATTTCCAATCCATTCCTTTTATAAGCAAACTACATGCAAAATTTGCATGTAGTGAGCTTCCACTCTCCACACTTGGCATATTACCAAGTAGGTGTCTCACATGCATGAAGCCATTTGTTATTTACATGCAATATTCTTCCAAGGGTAAAATGGTAATTTGACATTTAAAAAGTCAAAAGTCAACATGTTGACTCTTTACCATTTTATCCGTCTTGACTACTTTCAATCTCCCAAGTATGAATCCGCATTCATTTTTTTAAAATTCCAATCATATTTGAATATAAAGTCAGTCAAAGTTTGATTTTTCAAAGTCAAAAGTCAACATTTTGATTTTTTACATCTTTGACCTTTTTCATCAATTCCGAGCTTCCAAATATGATTTCATATTGATAGTTAAATCATATTTAAACACGAAGCTCTACTTAAGTTATAACTGACGACTATATCAAATATATTTATCAGTTTCTCTCTCTTTACCTATTTTGAACAATTAAAATTATTTCATCATCGCTCAAAATCGAACCCACCCAGATTCAGTTTTTTGCTTCCATCCCTAAACGCAAAAGAAAGGGCGAATGGCCTAGAAAGGAACGACCCAACTTAGAACGGTGTCGGAGTCCTCCAAAGTTCACATCTAACTACTGGGTGGGTCCAATTTTGAGCGATATCGATGTTTCTTGCCCACAAAAGCCGAACGTGGATGCCCCAGACTCATTTTTTTGGTTCCGTCCCAAAACGCCGAAGAAAGGGCCAATGGCCTAGAAAGCAACGACTCAACTTAGAACGGTGTCGAAACTTCACATCTAACTACTTGGAGGGTTCGATTTTGAGCGATATCGAAGTTTCTAGCCCACAAAAGCCGAACGGTGATGCCCTAGACTCAGTTTTTTGGTTTCATCCCAAAACTCCGAAGAAAGGTCCAATGGCCTCGAAAGGAACCACCCAATTTAGAACGGTGTCGGAGGCCTCGAAAGTTCACATCTAACTACTGGGTGGGACTGATTTTGAGCTATATCGAAGTTTCCTGCCCACAAAAGCCGAACGGTGATGTTTATAATAAATATTTATTTCTTTTTAATCTACCCCTTTCCCTCTACCTCTCACGATAACCCTCTTCCAAAACCCATCCCCAATCTTCACCACTCCACTCCAGTTCGGCGGGTTTCTTTCGGTCGGCGACGACACACTCCCATTTCGACCGACAACGACCCAAAAAGCATTTTGCTGGTGACCCAAGCTCTTCTATTTCGGCCTGCGATGACGCACGAAAGCTTTCGACTGCAACCCAAGTTGAAACATTTCTCATTTTCTGCCGACAACCCACGATTGGAACGTATCCCTATCATTTCTGTCGGCGACCAATATTTTGACGCGTCCCGCTGTTTTCGCCAGCAACCCACGAGTTCACTTACAGTGATTTATCTGGTTGGAGGACAAAAGGTTATAAAGCATGCCCGATTTGCAATGTTGATACAAGCTCAATAGGACTAAAAAGCAAAATTTGTTATATGGGACATCGTCGATATCTAACATTAACACATGCATGGCGTAAAAGTAGGCAACATGATGGAAAACAAGAATTGCGAGCAGCTCCGAAAAAGCTATCTAGACAAGATATTATAAATCAATTGAATTCTATAAATTTTACAATGTTGAGGAAACATCCTACAAAATGTGATATCAAACGAAAAAGGACAAATGGGAGCTCAATTGGACTAAAAGAAGCATTTTTTTTTTCAATCTTCCTTATTGGCAAAACCATGAACTACGTCATAAGCTTGACGTGATGCATTATGAGAAAAATATTTGTGATAACTTGGTGGGTTACGATATTGAACATCGATGGAAAGACTAAAGACACTATTAAAGCTCGTGAGGATCTAGCTAACTTGAAAATAAGAAAGGAGCTTCACATACAAGAGATTGGAAATAGATGTGTAAAGCCTCATGCTTCCTACATGTTAACTGCAGCTGAAAAAGTGGACTTTTGTACGTTCTTGAAGTCTGTGAAGTTTCCAGATGGTTTTGCATCCAACATATCTCGTTGTGTTAATTTGAAGGAAGGCAAAATATATGGTTTAAAAAGCCACAATTGTCATGTTTTATTACAAAGACTTCTCCTAATCGACATTCGACCTTATCTACGTAAGGACATTTCAACAACTATATCGGAGTTGTCAAATTTCTTCCATGCTCTATGTAAAAAAACTTTGAGCATATCAGAACTAGACAAAATGCAAGATGATATAGTACTCATCTTATGTAAGTTAGAAAAGATCTTCCCACCAGTTTTTTTTTTTTGACGTGATGGTCCATTTAGCTGTCCATTTGTCGTGGAAAGCAAGAATTGTTGGATCTGTTGGATATAGTTGGATGTATCCAATCGAAAGGTATGTGAATTCTTTGTTGCTATTAATTTTATTGTGTAGGATTCCAACACATGTAATTTCATTCATGTTGTCTCAGGAGTTTGCAGTATTTGAAACAATATGTTAGAAACAAAGCTCGACCTGAGGGTTCAATTGCAGAAGCTTATGTCATAAATGAATCCTTGAACTTTTGTTCTATGTATTTACGTGGCATTGAAACAAGGTTTAATAGAGGAGATCGAAATAATGATAACATTGATGATGAGGAGATCAACAATTGTGGTCTATCAAATTTCTCCCAACACATAAGGTGGTTAGGTGGTGCCCTATTTCGACAACTAACTCTTGATGAGTTAGAGAAATCACATTGGTATATTATAAACAACTGTGATGAAGTGGAACCTTATCTCCAGTATATATCGTTTTGCTTATATTCATTTTTAATATTTTAAATATGACAACTAAAAAGTTACACGAACTTGCAACAAACATAGGGAGCATATGAGAATCCTTGAGTCAAGTAATGGACATGGTGATTTACATAAGAGACAATAATTAGAATTTCCTAATTGGTTCAAAGAAAAGGTATGTCATTTTTTATGGTCATACCTTGCGTTATATAATTTTTTATTACATTTAAGCATTGCCTTTGTGATTAGGCCCAAAGGTTGCATTGTGATAAATCCATCTCCGATGATTTGTATGCCCTTGCTTGTGGTCCAAATGATTGTGCTCGCTCTTATAGCAAGTTTATAGCAAATGGAGTTCGATTTCACACTAAAGATCTTGATAGTCGTCAGACTACTCAGAATAGTGGAGTAATGGTGCGAGGTGATGATGAAATAGGACAATCTTTTTCTATGGTGAACTACATGAAATTATAAGGCTACAATACATTTGCATGAAGGCAATTGCGCTTTTTAGGTGTGAATGGTATGATACTAGTTCGAGGAAGAATAGAATTAACATAGTTGATGGCTTTACATCAATAAATACTCGTAACCGATGGTACAAAAATGAGCCTTTCATCCTTGTAAATCAAGCAGCACAAGTGTTTTACTTAGATGATTACAAACTTGGTCAAGATTGGAAAATAGTTCAACAAATTCAACCAAGACATGTGTGGAATATTCCAGAAATAGAAACTAATGAAGTAGAAGTAACATCAGATGAAACCATATCCATATGTTATCCTCGAGTTGAACATAACCTCGATTCACAAACTTTTAATAGAGAAGATGTTGAACCTTCAATAATTGGAAACCAAGAAGACTTTACTACACAAAGTAATGAAGAAGCATCAACCGATGAAGCATTAGTTGATGAAGAAGACTTTGATTCGGCTACTTCTAGCGATGAGTCAATGAGTGACAAAGATTATGATATCTAGTGACTTATAAGCATACTACCAAGGTTATATACATAACTAACTATATGCTTTTATTTAAGCATATATTTGAATTGTACCTTTTGATTGTTCATTTATTTTTATGTTTATAGTTATATTTATGCATCAAAATATTTTGTAGGACGTCGTCAAGAAATCTTGGACCAAGAAATCGTAGTAGGTCATCTTCAAATGTGAACCAATCAAACAATTCTAATCAAAATAGTATTGGTGAGCAAGAAGTGGTGTTCGTAGATTCAGACATTCAAAGTATGTATCCATTTCTATGTTAAATCTTCTAGTTTTCATATAACATTAGATGTATTAGTATTAACATTTCTTATGTAGGTTCTAGTACAAAAACAAAAGGCCGAGGATTGACTTGAGGGGTTGCACTTGAGAAATATGTCCAAGCAAATGGTCTCATACCAATTAAAATTGAGCTTGAAGATAGAAAACCGATTTGTAAGGACTCTTCCAAGTCAAACTCTCAGATTGGAAAAGAGGTACGAGCGATAGTACCACTTGAATGTGAACATTGGTCAGATGTATCCAAAGAGGTGAAAAGGGAGATAGTAGGTAGACTTTCAGTAAGTTATTTAAGTTTAGTTTTAAGGAAATACTATGTTTGTTTTTTACCAAGTATAAACTAACTTGTTTTTTTTCTTAATGCAATAATTACTTCATTCTAGACTTAGATGACCCTTTGGTACAAGATTACCTTGATCATGAGATGAGTGTATTGTATAGAGATTTTCGTTGTTCACTACACAAAAATTACAAAAAGTATGATTCTCCAGCTGAAGCTCGAAAACACCATGACAAACGAGTGGCACAGGATTCAGATTGGGCTCGTTTATGTGATCGATGGAAACGAGAAGACTTTAGGAGTAGATCTGAAGCAAATACTAAGGCACGATCTAAATTTCCATTCACTCATCAAGGTGGAACTGTAACATTTTTATGCCATAAGCAAAAAATGGTATGATACTTATCTTTGTATTGTATTTATAAATACTTTATCATACTTATAATTTTGGTTGTAATGTGTAGAAAGAAGAGGGTAAGGAAGTAAGTGACATTGAATTATTCCAACTCACGCATTCCAATGAGAAGAAGGGGTGGGTGGATGAAGCTAAAGCGAAATATGTACGTAATGACACTCATTGTTGAAAATTTTATTAACCTATATATAACACATTTATACTATTATGTAATTATGGTGTAGGATAAAATGATGGAATTAAAAACCACTTTATCACAAGAAGGGAGTGAACCACTTCTAGAAAAGAAAATATGTGAACGGGTATTGGGTAAGCGGTCGGGGCATGTGAAAGGACAAGGTTGGGGACCAAGACCCAAGAATGCTAGAAATGAAACAATTCAACAAAGCACCAAAGAAGCAAATGCACAGATTGCACACTTGCAAAGTATAGTTGAATCGCAACAAGCAACAATTGAAGCGATTTTAAAAAGGCTAACATGTCAAGAAGCTAGTTCCAACATGGAACGAAGTTCAGAACAATCAAATGAGAGTCAACAGGTACATTTTTCAACTTAATTAGTTTGATATAAAATGTTAGATTAGAGTAGTATATACAAATATGGTATACTGTGAATTGATATGACTATCCTGTAGTTATGGTAGTCATAAATTCGTTCTTATGATGATTTTGATAATTAGAAAGTTGTAGAGTGTCATTATGATGATTTCGTGCTTGTGATTTTGGTTCTTGATGTGGATATGTCCCATTTCCTCATTATGGAGTGACATTGTGATTTTTGTTCTTGATGTGATATGTCCCCCCTCCCCTCCCCTCATTTTGGTGCTTGATATGGACATGCCCCCCTCCCCTCACTCATTGTTTTAGAAGGTTTAAGTTTCAACCATTTGAGAGTAGTGTCATTATGCTTCAACCATTTGAATTCGTTGCTTTTCATGTA
>CM046884.1:20270729-20341106 GCA_025688845.1 Cucumis hystrix
TTTAGACATGCCCCCCACCCTCTCACTCATTGTTTTAGAATGTTTAAGTTTCAACCATTTGAGAGTAGTGCCATTATGCTTCAACCATTTGAATTCGTTGCTTTTCATGTAGACATGTCCCCTTTCCTCATTATGGAGTTTGTTGATTTCACTTTAGACATGCCCCCCTCCCCTCCCCTCATTTTCGTGCTTGTGATTAGAATGTTATAGAGTGTCATTGTAATTTTTGTTCTTGATGTAGATATGTCTCCCATCCCCTCTCCTCATTTTGGTGCTTGATGTGGACATGCCCCCCACTCCGTCCTCATTGTTTCAACCATTTGAGAGTAGTGTCATTATGCTTTAAAAGTGCTAAGTTTCGTTTATTGAGTTTAACGATATATTGAATTTGTTGCTTTCCATGTAGACATGTCCCCTTTCCTCATTATAGAGTGTCATTGTGATTTTGGTTCTTGATGTGGACATGTCCCCTCCCCTCCCTCGTTGTTTTATAATGTTTGAGTTTCATCCATTTGAGAGTAGTGTGATTATGCTTTGAAGTGCTGAAGTGCTAAGTTTCGTTTATTTAGTTAAATCATATTGAATTCATTGCTTTTCATGTACACATTTCAGATTTGACGCACAAATGGTCTTCTATACAAGATTTTGAAGTTGACTTTGGATGAATATGAAAAGAGTTTTTAGTTCGTATCTTATAAATTTGTTAGGAAAGATCTTTTCATGATTCCAAGACTTGTAGGAATTCTTTGTTATAACTTTTTGTTAGACTTGTTGGAATGCCGAGACATGGAACTTCTTGATGTAACTACATGGTTGTAACTTTGGAACTAACTTTGGACATCCATTTTTTTTATGTAACTTTTCACAGTTCTTAAAATTATTACCCAACGGTTTCGTAGCATAATGGTTAAGAGTTTCATTTATTGAGGTTATGGGTTTGAAACCTAGTAGGTGAAGACGAAGAAGAAGATGATGAAAAGATAGTTCTTAAAATTATTATATGGACATTGTATACCAGGTTTATATAATAAATTGGATTATATTTTTTTATATAATAAAATATACTTTTACTGACGTTTACAATAACGTCGCAAAAACATTGATTTAAAAAATATATATATTGGAATTTTTAGTGGCACACTTCAACACGTCGCAAAATATATTTATAACGGTCCCAAATTAATCCTTAGTAACAACATTATTTGTAACATCACTTTTAGTGGCAATCATAATACGTCACTAAAACAATAAATAGTGACATAATATATGTTACTAAAAGTAACCTTTTAGTAACGCGGAAACATCACTAAAAGTATCTCTTTTGCGGCGCGTAATGTTGCGTCGCTAAAACTTTTAGCTACGAGGATACAACGATAGTCCTAGCGACGAATGACATTTCGTCGCTAATACTTTTAGCGACGCGTTTTTGGGCTTTAGTGACGTTTTTCGTGTGCCACTAAACATTAAATTTCTTGTAGTATCTTCATCTTCATCTATCTGTTCTTTATTTTTTATTTTTTATTTTTAGTTTTAAATTCATTCTTCTTCCTCTTCATCCTTCTCTCTATTTTTTCTTGTTTCTTTTTTTTTTTAGTTTTAAATTCATTCTTCTTCCTCTTCATCTTCCTCTTTGTTCTTTCTTTTTCCTTTTTTCAATTTTTAAATTCGTTCTTCTTCGTCTCTGTTTTTTCTTTTTTCTTTTTCAGTTTTAAAATTTTTAATTGAAAACTCTAAAAATCAAACAAAGTCAATACCAGAAAAGGAAGAAGAAGACCTAGAATTAAATAGGTTATTTTTGTGTGTTTTGAAATGAAATTGAGAGGAAAGGGAATAGAGAAACTCTTCACTTACAAAAATAATAAATAAAAATTTGAAAAAGCCTTTAATTTATCCACTTTTTCTTTTTTCAATTAAATAAATTTATAATAAGAGAGTTTTTTTTTTTTTTTTTGCAAAAAGAATAAATTAAAATTACATATTATTTTAATATATTATTCTTTTCGTTCAACTTCAACAATTGCGGGATTTGAAAGAAACCGTTCAAGAAATTTCAATATTGAATTATGTTTAATTAAGTAGGATTTTTTTATTAAATTATTTGATTGAATTTAAAACGGCAATTTGACCCAATTGGTGTTACGAACACTCATAAAAGACTAACTTACTGTTATTGGTCTATATCCGTGGACACAGAAATACATCTATAGTGAAAAGAGTTCAAATGTGAGTCTTTAGTGAAGTGTACACACAGTTAACGAATATTGATTAATGTGGTTAATGAGTTTAGGCAATTAATCTCACATCGTTGTAGCTTCTGATTTGTAGGTCCATTAGGTCCTCTTCCTAGCTTGTAAAGGGTAATGAGATTTATTTATATTGGTTATAATTTGAAATGTTTAAATTTACTTTGGGAATTAGTATAATATATAGTGATACATTATAAAGTTTATCAAATTTTATTGTATAAATTTAATTTTGGATATGATTCAAAATTAATTTATGAGAGATAAAATATTTGAATGAGTTCAAATGTTAATTTAATGTGAATTGGATTCATATTACAATTAGGGGTATTTTTAAAAATAGCAAAATAAATTAAAATATTTACAAGTTATAACAAAATTTTAGATTCTATCACTGATAGTCTTCTATCACTGATAGTCTTCTATCACTATAACATATCTATCAGTGAATTTGCTATAGGTTGTAATATTTTATAAAATCTACTATTTTTAAAAATTCCCCTTACAATTATTGGTTATGAGAGAATTTTATATTTGAATATGATTTAAATTTGACTTAAGTTAAATATAAGATATTTCTGGTTATTAATTAATTGAAGAATTAATTAATATTATTTAATTAAATTTGATTTGATTAAATTAATCTATAAGATATTGGAGAGATACTCATTAAATAAGATTTAAATGAAATATTAATTAAATATGATTTAATTAATTATTAACTAATTGATTAATGGTTAGTAGTTTTAAAATTTTTATTAATTTAATATTTTTTTAAATAAATAGAATCTCATTATTCTCTCCTACTCCACTTTCCTACTTTAAGAAGGAAGAGTTATAAATATCTAGAAGAAAACAGTTTTCTTTAATCAATGAATTAATAATAATAATAAAAGCCAATGTTTTTGCTCTGTGCAAAAAAATAATAATTTCTCTCTACCTTTTTTCCATCCCAATTGATTCCCACAAACTAATCTCATCTAATATGATAGGAAGGTCTCCAACGAGTAGTGTCCCAATTTGAAGATTTACTTTGTAGATTAAGAGACATAAACAAGTAAATGTTTCTTTCTCTAATCTATAGTTAGAAAACATGATTAGTCTTTAAGTCTTAATAAGCAAACTAGTTTCTTAATTATTTTTGTCAATGTATTGGTATTTTGGGAATTCAAAATAAATTTGAGGAATACTTCTGTAAAATATTCTGCTACCATAAGGTTTTTTATCTCTTCAATATAGCTACTTGACATATGGATGAATTAAGCAAGACCAGTTGCATAAGTTTTTTTTTTTAAATATGAATATAAAAGTTCCAAAAGGAAAGAATATGAATATGGTATGATCGCTTGAATCGACATATTTGCCATTATAATTGTATGTGTTTTTGGAAAGGTATTGTAATTAAATGCAGGGTGAGAAGATTTGAACCCCCGGGACCTCTTGTCCACAAATACATACCGGTGCCAATTGAGCTAAGCTCATGTTGGCCTCCTAAAGAGTTATAAAAAATAAGGAGAATATCTCAAGAAAGAATTCAGTATGAAATATCTTGAAAAAACAATATTTTATCTTCGCTTGCAAATTGAGCATTTGACATATGAGATATTTGTTCACCAGTCAGCTTGTTTAAGAAATTTTTTGAAAATATTTTATGTGGATAACACACCTCGATGGAACATTCCAATGCAAATTCATTCACTATATGTGAAGAAAGATATATTTTGACCTCAAGATGACAATGAATAACTTTTAGGTCCAGAAGTATCATATCTTAGTGCAATTAGTGCACTTACGTATCTTTCTAATAATACAATACCTGATATTGCATTTTCAGTAAATTTATTAGCTAGACACAATTCATCGGAATAAAATTAAACTATACATGATTATCTTCGAGGAACAATAGTAATGAGTTTGTTATATTCAAATAAATTAAAATTTGACTTGGTTTTGTCGACTATGAATATTTATTTGATCCACACAAAGCTATATCTAAAATAAGTTATAACTATTCACGTGTGAAGGAACTGATATATCATGGTGATTTGTGAAATAGACAATAGCAACCACTTAATCAAATCACGCTGAAATTCTTACAATGCACGAGACAAGTCGAGAATGTGTATGACTGAGATCGACGACTCAGCACATTCGTGGAACATGTGGCTTGTCTTCTAGTAAAAATCTTCTAACAATATTATATAAAGATAACATGACATGTATAACTCAATTCAAATGAGGTTACATCAAAGATGATAAAACCAAGCATATTTCCTTGAAGCTTTTCTACACTCATTATCTTGAAGAGAATGACGACACAAAGATCTCAAGTGATGTTTCCACGAGGGGATGGTAAATTGTATTTTTGTAAGTGTATAAATTATATAAAATATGTACTACTTTTCCAAATTTTTTTCCATCCGTTTTTTTTAGTAAGTTTAACGAGACATATTTCATATATATATTAAACATCTAAAAGAGAAATAATAAATATTACAATAAATGTCCATTATGCTTATTGTCTATTGCCACGTGTCATTATGCTTAATGTATGTGTCATTTTCCTCCGCATCGAACTCCTCTCACATGTGTATTGAAGATACTTGTAATTTGGTGGGTATGTAATCTACCCTATACTTGCCAAATTCCTATAAATAGTGGCATTTTGTGGGTTTTGTAAGATACATATGGGTGAAATTTCCATACAAATGGGAGAGAATGGATTATATAGAGAATTTTCTAATTTCTTATTTATTTGATCTATATATTATATTATAATTATTTTAATAATATATTTTTATGGATTTTAGTGTTTCCGCTAGTCGTTACTTTCACAACAAAAATCTCACCTTTTATCTAATAATTTTTAAAAAACACCTTAATTTTCCAATCAAGGGGAAGTTTTTCTTGGTAAATTCCAAAACTGAGATAAAAAGGGGAAAAGGGGAAAGGAGATTTGGATTGACTTTTAGTCTATAGAACTTTAAGGGGCCGTTTGGCCCAAGGGTTATCCCTATTGGGTTAGAGTTATGATAACCCAACCCTTGTTTGGGGGAATAGTTACATAATTCTTGTTTTAGGTTTATCATAATCCCTCTTCCCCCTCTCTCTTATTTCTCAATCCATTTTCAATTCTCCATAAACCTACATTTTCAATTCCTCATAATCCTACATTTTCAACTCCCCATATTTTAATTATTTCATTTTTTTAAAAAAAATCTACTCTTTTATTTATCAAATGCCATTTGTTTTTAATTAATTTAATAATCTTAAAATAATATTATTTTTAATTTATTTTATTTACGAAATTAATTTTAATTAAATATTAATTATGATTAGTTTATGTATTTAGCCCTAGTATTGAACTTTTTTTTTTAATTTTATTATTTCATGTCTTTTATTTATTTTTCTTCTTTTATTCGTTTTTCATCTTTTAAATATTTTATCTAAACTATTTTTGATAAATTTAAGTTAAATAAATTTCTAAAAAATAAGTTTTACTAAATTTATAAAAAAATCAAAACAAAATCAAATCAGATGATTTAATATTAAATTAAATAACTTTTGAATCCTTGAATAACCGAAAAAATGTATAACAAATATATTTTTTTTGAAAGTATTTAAACTTTAAATATATAAGAATTTTCTTTTAAAAAAATCAATTTAATGGCAAGATTTGATTTAAGAATTTTTTGAATTAAATTTTGAATCTAAATTTTTTACCAAATTATGTTCATGCTTTCCAAAGTGTACTTTTTTTTTTCTCTGCTTATTTTTATATCTTTCATTGATTCATTATAATTTTTTTTTTATCATTTTTGTTACTTCATGGAACAACAATCCTCTAATTTAAAAAGAGGAAAAAAACATAATTGTTAGGTAAGAAGAAAACTGAGGTTGTTTTATCTTTAATAGGAAAAACCAATAATTTATTAAACCGTAACGATTACTTAAATTTTTTTTTGAAAATTTCATGTCGTATTTAAAAAAATTAAGACAAATTGTTTTGAAAAAACTATGAAGATTTGATAAATTAACTATACAAAATTTATGTATTGAAGTTAGAATATGATTTTTTTAAAAAAAATAATAATTTATTTGCATGTAATAATTACTTCAAAAAGTTAAAAATTCACATCATATTTAAAAAAATGACTGAAAAATGTTTTACGAAAATAGGACATTTCGAGAAATTAATTATACGAAATCTGTGTATTGGATTTAGAATACAAATTTCTTTAAAAAATCAATAAATTGTTCGCACGTAATGTAAAAAAAATGTTGAAAATAAACGTCACACTTAAAGAAATTAGTAAAAATTATTTTACGAAAATAGTATAATTTGGTAAATTAATATACGAAATTTGTCGGATTTAGAATACGAATTTTTTAAAAAATGTACAAAAAAATAAATTTCATAACACACCTACATAACTCTTACTCCAAACACATCTTATCATAACCACCCCATAAACCTTCTCCCAAACACTTTTATTATAATCACCTCATAACTCTTCCTACCTAATATTTCCCTTAAACACATATTATCATAACACTAGTTTATCATAATACTAATCCTCCATAACCCAACCTTTTCCCCAAACACGCCCTAAAAGTTTGAAAGGACTATTTTACCCTTCTCCCACAGCTCACGTCGACTGCCCATTTCCAAAGGAACCTTTCTCCTACCGCCTTCTCTCCTTTCATCTCCGAACTTTAGAGCGCGATTTTTGTATTTGAAAGTTTTATTCATCCTTTAAATTCTTCCATTCCTCCATGAAACTAAGTTCGAGTGGGTGCCAAAGTGTAGGTTTGAAAAAAAGTTGAAAATCAGCACAACATTTTCAACCCTCCATAAACTGAAACCCCACAAGGTGAAAATCTGCCATGGATGGGTTCTACTCATTGGTTTGCCTTCATTCTCAAGAAGCAATTCTGAGGCGTTTCTGAAACTGTTGAACATCGAGTCGGAAGGAGAAGAATTCTTCTGCCGATGTTAAAATTTTAGCATCGAAGTATAAACTATGGCGGTAGATACCAATTTGAATTTCCAATCTCTGTTTGAGGGTTTGAAGATGGAAGGTCCATGGCTTCCTCCTAAAACTTGGGAGTCCTTCCCTTTACAAAGCCAACAAACTCAGCTCCCTTCCCGCTATAGTGCTGCCATCTCCTCATCTTCAGTCTCTGTAACTTTTCTCGTCCCTTTTCTCTACCTTCATCCCTCTTTTCTTTTTGGAATTACAACCTGCTTGATCTTCTCACTTTTTTCTATTATACTTGTTTCATTTTTAAGTTTTGGCATTGTCATTTTGTTAGTTTTGTTACCTATTGTAACTTTTGATTATCAAATTGCTTATGCACTGATTTTTGAAGAATGAAACTACGATCGTTATGTTTCAGGAGGCGAGCTTGGTTAGATTGGCCATGAACGCACGACAACGGCTGGAATCAGCACTTATCAGCGTGGAAAATGTATCTGCTGCCTTTTGTTCTGATCCTTCGGACAGGACATTCCATCAAATTCCATCTTTATGGAATCATTCTTCAAGTACGCGTGTTTTGGGAAAGATACTCAGGTCCATTGTTTGTGTTGGATTTTTAGTTTTCCTGCTTCATAAATTTGTAGGCCACTTTACTGAAATGGGTATAGACGAAACATTTAATCAGATGAGTTATCAATCTAAGCTCGAACAATGCAAAAGTAACGATGACAGTAAAAGTGATAGAGAGACAATGCTCCTAAAAGATTTTAGAAGGATACACGTGTGCACTAGATTCGTTGCATGCTTCTATAGGCTTGAGAAGAACGTCAAAAGTGCCCCTTTTCTTGAATCATCAGTGGAAGGATGTCTTATGAGCGTGGTGCATTCTGAAGTAACATTGTTGGAGATGTACCTTCATACAAGGGAATTGAGAAATGAGATTGAAGTATTTGGAAATATATGCAACTTGCACAATATAGCCAATTGTTTCTCATTGTTACCATTTCAAGACCTAATTTATAAAGCAACGTCTGAATTTTGTAATTTTCATAGGGGTGGAGACTTGCTTACATATTTATACACTCAACTACAGGTGAGCTAAACTAGAAAATATCCTTCTTCTGGTTTGTAATTTACTTTTCTCATTGAATCCTAAAAATTTATTATACAAGAATATTTCTTCTGGTGCCTATTAAGTCACTTGAAGGTTTAGAATAACTTTTGTATTAGGAGATACCTGAAAAAAGAGTAAAAATCAAAAGGTTATCCTGGCTTCTTGTTTGTCCTGTCCTGTCAGCAATCCCTTCCAAACAAGTGAGTTGGTGCTGGAGGTGCGAGAAAAAAATGAATCCTTTAACAGTATTTGTGTGTACTATGATGAGAAAAACTGGGGTTGCAGTGGGGGAGGCTGGTTTTGTTGTCTGAAATTGATAGAAGCCAACCAAGATTAGATTTATCATGTGGTAGTTGTTTCTAATAGGTTAATATGAATGACTGCAAAAGGGAGTCATTTGCCTTCTTATATTTGTTTGTGCTTTGCAGAATATTGGTTGATGACCTTTAGCAGTTATTGACATATTACCTTTCACATGCTTTGGTTTAAGCAAGTCTGTATTTTGAACCTTGGGCTTCTTGGCTTGGTATTTAGGCAATGTAGATGAGCTGTTGATTGGTATCTGACTTTAATGAAATGGTGAAGATGCTTGAATTTATGCCTTGAATACTTGGAATTGGATTTTAATCTCTCTTTATCTTGAGGAATCCATTGTATAAGTCATCATATTTACAGGATACTCCGCCTTGTTTCTATTGATACCAACTTGGGGCATTCATAAAATTTGAGGCCGCTTTAGCTTCTTCATATGCATGTTTATGTAGTTTCAAAAAAGAAAAAAAAATGCATATTTATCCTTATGCTTATTTAGTAAATGCATTTGCGTGCAACTGAATTTCTTATCCTTTCCCTTACAACTTTGCTCTTTTATACCATAAAATATTTTTTTATGGCTCATATAATGAACATATTTTTGACCCATATTCTCTAGGTTGCTGATCCTGCACACTGTGCCGTACTCAAATTTCTGTTCCTCCGCTCATGTGAACCATATTGTGCTTTTATTAGATCATGGATATACAAAGCTGAAGTTGTTGACCCTTATGCAGAGTTCGTAGTTGAATATGTTGACGTTAAAACACCTAATCTCAATACTGCTGGAATCTCCAGTTTCCCACTAGCATGTACAAGGGTAGTCTTATTACTATTGTTTTTTGTAAATTTAAAAGCAGTTAGCAGTTTTATTTCGTCCTCTTGTGTGGTTTCCTTGGTTTGAGTTTGACATTCATTGTTCTGGACCATTCCCTGTAGGAGAGAGAAGGAGTTTCTATTCCTTGTTTTATGAAGGAATTATTGCTTCCTCTCCTCAGAGCTGGCCAGCAGCTTCAAGTATTAGTGAAACTACTTGAATTGGGTACTTCTGTTGCCACTGCAGAATGTACTTATGATGATTTTCTTCCTTGTTGGACTGGTTTTTCTAGCTATCATGGGAGCTATGAATCTGTTATCTCTTTCAGCAAAGAAGATGTGGAGTCCAGGGTTTCTGCAAGGAATATTTACTATGAAATGATGCAGAAAAAGCTCGATAATTTTTTGACTAAAATAGAGTTCAGATATGAGCAGGTAATCTGAATGCTACAATATGCATCCCGAATAAGAAATATGCAGATGCAAATAGCTCTCTGTTTTTCGTAATACAACATTGTGCACAAATATTCTGGTTTTTATAACTTTGGATTAATGGGGTCCTTCCTCCATAATGTCGAGGAGGTGTTTCGAATGAGAGTTTGGGCTTTGGCGAGTTTGGCACAAGATGCCAAACCTACGTTAATCCCATGGGTCAGTCAAGCCTGGTGTTTATTGGACAAACTCATCGGTTTCAATAGTACCCCAAATCTACTTCCTCAAAACTCACAACTCACAAAGCGCTTTAGTTTTCCTAAATGTGGGCTTTTTAAACGTGTACTCCAACTATTGGTTTCTTAAATCTGGGCTTCCTACCTAATTTTAAAATTTTGAATTCATGCTTTAAGTACCCTTTAAAGAACAGGTCGTGCCTCATGGAAAAGCTTATCATAGGTCAAAACCAGAGCCACAATTGTGAGTATCAACATAGTTTATGTTAAAGCCAGAGCCACAATTGGCAATAGTCCTGCATCCCGTTTCTAGGTTCCGCTGTCTTAAGTAGTTGCTGGTGCTGCAATAAGGGTTCTTGGTCATGTTCTGCATTTTGTTATGAGAAATGCAAACAAAGTTTACCCTGGTAGCTTGATGGCAAGGGCTTGGGATGTTTGGAATTAACTTCATTCAAATTCTCATATTGAGAAATATTAAATCACTGATCAATCCAAAAATTTAAGTTGATGGAGTTGTGGCAAATTTAATCTTTTTTATCTTGTAGAAGGTTCATGAAGTGAATATTAAAGTTGAATGGAGAGGAAATGATGTTGGAGTTTGAACACAAGATCTAGACTTTGATACCTTGTTAAATCATCCATCAACCCTAAAAAGCGTGAACTAATTGGTTATGGTTAATTTAATATTTTACAAATACTTCAACAAGTACTCAATAACTTAAAATTCTTTGCTGTCTTAGACTCTTGGGAAGGGTGAAACATCTTGGAGGATTAATGAGGGGTGGGTAATGAGCATACTGATGCAAGAATTGAACTTCTGATGCCCTAATTATTGAAAACAATTGTCTAAATTTATAAATTTTGAATTGAGGGAAAATGGTTTTTGTTGGATCAGCTATAGCTGGTAGGTAGTGCATGGTATTGTTTTTATAAGGGCGTGTGTATTTATGTTTGTCTTTACCCTGCCTTGTTACCCTGAGAATTATTCATAGAGCTTTTAACAACATAGATTGTGGAACATGATGATAGAAGTAAGCTCGAAAATGGCTAACCTATGATCAATTTCTTCATTGCTCTTCCTATCAATAATGTCATATATTTTGCAGTTCTACAACTTTGCTGCTGGTGTGTTATTAATATCAGTCTTGTGAATATTGTCCTTTAGCAAGTGACTCCAGATGATGCAGTATCTATGATCCTTGCTCATGTTGGAGGAAGCATAAGTGCACCTTTGTCAATTGAGTCAGGGAGTAGCATAGTTGTTCCAGAACCAGATAAAAGGAGCTCCATTATGTAATGTCTTTATTGATAGGAGAGACAAAGCGCACACCAATTTACGTGGAAATCCGAGTACCGGGAGAAAAACCACAATTTTTTGTTGTTATTATTTTCTAATGAATAATACAATAGGTACAAGAGAGAATAAATAGAGTATACAAGGGAATAAAAAAGGAAAAAATTTAGGAAATAAGGAAAATATTCCCATAATCTTTCCATACATATTCTAAGATTCTAACAAGGAAAATAATTAGAAAATAAGGAAAGAATTCTAACAATCTTATATTGTTGGTTACTTCTGTAAGAGTGCATGTGTCCATTGTATGGTAAAAGTACACAAGGCCTTGTGTGTAGACGCATTTGCTCTGCCGTTCACACATGAAGTATATTTTGGCACAAAATTTTAGGGCTTTGTGAGGCTGTTGCATAATCATCTCTGCTCATTGTTTCTCTCATTTTATAAATCTTATTCAAGCTTTTGTTGGCTAATTCCTTGACAGTTTTCATTCATTGAGTTTTATTGATCTGATCCAGGTTAAAAGACAAGACAAATCATGACGACTCTAGTAGTTCATTGGATGCAACTGACGTTGAAGTGGACATGTATGATTCGGCTGTTGACATGTATGACTCCCCTGGATGCCAATCCTCAATTAATGGTGAAGATCAAATTGAGTTTCATCAAAGGATTGAGCCTCATGATAATACGGGTGTGCTAAAAGATCATTTTTCTTCTTTAAGCTTCTCTAAGAAGACTTCAAATACTAATTCTTTGAGAACGCCTTCTCAAAGTGAAGGAGAAGGATTATTTCATGTAGGAAGTGTTTTGGATGGGACATTTACAAAAATAGATGATGCAAACTGTGTTGTGCAATCTCAAAACAATGCCTTAAATTCAAGTTGTGCAATCTCAAAACAATGTCTTAAATTCAAGTGATACATCTTTGTTCTTTGACTTAGCTAATTGGTCGTGGAATTCTGATTCCACTTGCACTGGTTATTCAGATATCCATTCCTTGGAGTTTGATATCAGGAAAGATGGAAAAAATTATGGAGCCCATTTTGGAGAATTATCTCTTTCTAGGAAGTGAATTGAAAATACCAGTGCTACAAAGGATGTCTCAATGGACAATCAACTTGATAATATTCCACGTGCTTCTAATTTATTCATGTTACAACCGCAGAATCTCAACTACTCTAGCAACTTTTTAAGTTTGAACCCAATGGTTACCAGAAATGCTTTCCTTCCCGTGACGATGAAGTCTGATCAGAGACACGCCAGTGCTTTAGGTCAATCCTTTCCTTTCTTTGATTTTTCTGTTGTAGAGGATCCGTGTAGGGTACGTGCAGAAAAAATACTCTCTAGTTCTGGAGCCGAATCATTAAGTGGTGGGAACTCTCAAAGTCCTGCTACTAATAGTAAAAGCAGTGACTCTAGTGAACGAGGATCTGGAGAGGATATTTTTGTAGACAATACCAAATCTTACAATGACAAAGAAAATCTTTCCACAAATGTTTTTGGTGGAAGGAGCTGGGAAACTACACTTTGTACTGCAAGCAAAAGAACTGTTAATAAGAGTGCTGAAGGGCAGAGGCTCTCTCGTTCAGGATTGTTTGAGTTGCCACTTGATTTTATTATTCACAAATGCTTAGTGCAAGAAATAATGCTTCAGTATCCTTTTGCAAATATGTAGGACGTATGCCTGGTTATATCTGGTTGTTTATTGTGTCTTTTACCCTATCTCTTTAAATTGTTATATATATATATTTTCAGAATGCATTTGCAGTTTGTCATTATATTTTGCCAGTTTTTTCCAGTAAGCTGGAGGTTCAGGCATTAATATTATTGTAGTTCCATTGCACATGGACTTGGCCTTTACAAGTAATTTTCTGTTCATAGTTACTGTATGGTACTGATTATCCTGTTGTTTGCTTCTATGGAAGTTTCCTTTTCCATTTACAATTAAGGGTTTGTTTGGTTGGGAATTAGGATTCTATTTGAGTCCAGAAAATATGTGTTTGGGAGATCCTGTTTCATAAAACAAATTTCGGATTCCATGATCTATACAGTTCAAATTTTGGAAACAATTCGTCTATGCTTTCAGTGTATTCAGATTTTGAACTTTAAAATGGGGAATCATATTAAATAAAGATAAAAATTATTAGAAATAGGGAAATTATTGCACATAAAGCAAAATTTTATAATCTATCGTTGCTAGATATTGATATTGATAGATTCTAAAATTTTGTTATTTTCTGTAAATATTTTGGTTCATTTTACTATGTTTGAAAACAACCCTTAGAAATTCAATATTCCATGTTCTAAACTCAACTTTTTAAAAAAAATTTAGAATATGTATTAGGTGATGTGTATTATAAATAAATATTACAAAATAATAACTGTACCTTTTTAATATAACACATGTCCATAAATCGATTGATAATAGTTTATTGTCAGCCTAATATTTAGTGGATTAGCTATAGTTTAATGGTTTGTAGATACAGTATCAAACTCATTTAAAACGATTGTTTCAATTAGAAACCAAAATTTGAATCTGGTACCACCCAGTACCAAGTACACATTTGAAAACATTTAATACAACTTTGTTGTTATTGAATCCCTTGTTTTTTAAGTTTTTGTTTTCAGACTCCCTACCAAATAAGATTTATGTGAGTAGTAAAGTGTCTCTTAAACAATCTTTTCTCTAGTGCTGGCATCTCCTTTGTTGGTGGTGTTATGTTATATGCTTATTTCGAAGATCAATAATATTAAACAATCTTCCTAGCTAATTCTTTGTCCAACTTAAGGCCAGAGTTATCTTTTCACTTGAAGGAAGCTTTCCATCTTGAGCAATTATTTTGAGAGAAAACTGTGATTGTCCAAGATCTCCAACCTTTAAGGTCAATTAGTGCAGGCTGCTTTCTACTTGTCCCGATATTGAGTCTTTCTACCTTTTCACCATTGAGTTGGATTTCTGGAAGGCATAATGGGAAATAGTTATTCCTTTACCACTGCCAGATATACCTATGTCAGCAAGTTAACTGTAAAATTACTAGATGAAGGATTTGATTTGAAAGGGCATCTTCTTGCATTGCGGCGGTACCACTTTATGGAAATAGAGGATTGGGCAGATTCATTTATCACATCTCTGTGGAATCACGTATTATAATGCATACCGAGTTACTTTTTCAATTTGTTCTCTTTTCTGAGCTGAAATTGCTGATGAAATTCCTTTGTGATTTCCTTCATTGCCACTCCTTGAAAGCACAGAAGTGGTGTGTCATAGAGGCAGATAGTAAGCTTCAAGATATTCAATCTTGAATTGTCTGTTCAAAAGTCATCGTATGAACATGACCACAACAAGGATAGATTATTTGTCTACATCAAAGAACAGTGCACTCTACCGCTTTCCAAAGCAACCATCGGTATGCTATTTACTCACTCCAATTATACCACCTTTTTATTTCTGTTTCACAGCCCTCATTTGGTCGAACTTTATATTTTGGGACCTGTTGGTTTAAACTAATCTGTATTTGCTTTTGATCTTTTCTAGTTCTAATTTGAACCTTGGGATCCTTTGTAAACTGCAGGGATCGATTCATTTGAGTTTCTAGATTTGGGATACCAAGTAGAGTGGCCCATCAATATCATTTTGACGCCTGCTGCACTGAAAATATATACTGAGATTTTCAGTGTTCATGTTAAAGTGAAGCTTGCTGGTTTCTGTCTGACCAAAGTTTGGTCCTTATTGAAGGTTGTGATATGTCCTTTAATTTGATAAGCCAAAGGGTTTGGTTCATTGAAGCAACATAATTCGTTTCGATATAATTTTTTGAAATAGTGAACAATCAATAATCCATAAAGCATGGTCAATACAAATATGCAACAGAATCGTGAGAAGTTTGGTGGTAACTCAAGAGACATTAGACAACAGAAATTGAACTGTTGACTATAATGCATACAATGGGGCTTTTGGATGAGTGGAAATCAGATAAGGTTTAGAGCAGCAATACAAAAATAATATTTTGAATACGTTATAATTTTTATGAAAAAAATAAGGTTTGTACTTTTAAATGGATCTTTGTTCAATTTAATTCTGAATCAAATTATTCTTCCTTGAGCTATTTCTTTTCTCAACCTTTTAGATCGAGTTTTTAGGTGTGTGCTGTATTATGTCTTCTCTTCTTATTCCCCTTCTTTTTCATTACCTAGGAATTAGGATTGACTCCGACAAAGTTACATGGATGACAACCTTTTCCCTCCTCTAGAACTAGATGGATATTTCAACTGAAAGTTTTGTTTTGTCACACTTGAGGTGTCAATGTTTGGTTTTCTCTCAAGTTTCAAAGCCGGTTTGGTTTGGTTTGGTTTCTTTCTTCTCTATTTTTTGTTTGGATTTTTTTTCGGGGGGGGGGGTGAGTGTCAGCCTTCTTAGATGACTGTGATCTTCCGTTTTTGTGAAGTCCTCATTTGGCTCTGATAGAAGGTCCATCTTTGTTCATTTTTGCAAAGTTTTGTTTTGGCTTCTTTGAGATATTTGGTTTGACTTGTAAAGGAGATTCCAAAGCTTTTTTGATTGGGTTATTTGTTCTTGCTAAGTTGCAGAGTTTTTTGAGGTGTTATGTGCAGAAATGGCTTGAAGTTTGAGAGTTTGATAGAATCATTCTTTTTGGTATTGTGTAACTTTCTGTTTTTGTTGCATCCAATTGCTTTTTGGTTTTAAAAGCTTTCGTGATTGTGTAGCTTTCTGTTTTTTGTTTTAGAAGTTTTTGTGATTGGTTGCTTTTTGGTATTTGGTTTTATTTGGGAGTTCTGAAGCAGCTATTGGGTTTTTCAGTGTTTGGGGGCCTCATCTATAGTTCTTCATTTTTTTGTAATCGCTCCAAGTTTTCAGTCGAAGATTTTGGATTTGGCTTTTTATTTATTTAGTTTTCTTGGATAATTAGAACCTCTTTACAAGCGCTTGATACTTATAATTTTTCTTCTTCCTTTTCTTTTTCACTCCCTTTAAGAGTTTGTATCTCTTGAACATATTCATTTTTATTATATCGTTGAGAGGTTGTTTCTGGTTAAAAAAAATCAGGTTTTAATTTCATTAGTAGTTGTGGAGATACGAGAATGTTCAATGGAATAATATTTGTTTAGCAGGCATGAATAATTAGTTGAAGTTGAATTGGTCTTAAAATTCGTAGAAATATGAATGGAACTTATGCCTTTTGCTTCAAATTTTGATTGTCAGGACATGGTTCTCTCGGTCCGTCGGAATCGCCATTCCAAACTTATTAATCAGGAAATCCAACATTTCAATATTTTGGTGAAGACTAGGTGCTCCTGATTTATTGCAATTTCTCTTTCTTTGTTTTGCTCATAATGCTGCCATTTTTTTACTCTTAACATGGACCCAGACCTAAATTTTAATTTCTTTTTGTGGTTATCATGTGTACTTCTTGTCCTTTCATTCTTTCATTATCAGGCATGAAGTCAACCATTTTGTGTGTGTATTACAGCATTATGTGGAGTCTCAATTATCTCATCTATCATGGTGTAGATTTCTTCAATCTCTTCAACTTAAGGTGAGTGTCAATGTTTTATCTCGTATATATAAAATATTATTTTATGGCACTTTAACTTATTATTCTTCAGGATTGGTTATTGAGTTCTTTGAAGGACATCTCCTATATTTTTTTTGTAGGACCAAAAGAGTACCCCCTCTCTTCTCATCTTATTTCCAAGACTTGACATTTTCTTTATCCATCTTCTGTCCAAAATTTTAACTTTCTCATATTTATTGTTTACTTAAACATCATCGAATCTATACAGAAATAGAACTAAAGTGATGAGGAGGTATTTGAACTTTTTTGGGTGCATGTTTGGGATTATTGTGAAAAATGACTCTTTGCTTTTGTTTCTAAAACCATGTTTAAAATTAAAAGTAGTTATTAGATTTATGATTTGAGGAGTGCTATTTTATAATTATGATAATTTTTTTTCAGTAGTTAGTGGTTGTTATAGTACACGGTAAGTTTTCTATACACGCAAACAACAAAAAATATTGTTTCCAGTTTACCATTTTTTGTTCTCAATATCATTTTTTTAACAAGTCCTATAAAAACTAAATAACGTAGGTTTGAAATAGGGCTTAGCTTGCTTAATTACTACATTGATTCTAATAATTGCTATCCTCATTTATTGGTTTAAAAAAAAAAAGATTTATTGGATTAAACTTCTCAAATTTCAATCAAACTTCTCAAATTTCAACACTTACATTGTGACCTGATATTGTTTTATAGAATCGTGCTTTGACATTGATTAAATTTTTTTCATCTTAATTTCTCCGTGTTTTAAGACATCTTGTTACTTGACTATCCAATGTATCTCATCCTAGAATCTAGATATCATTGTTCCTTATATTAAGAAATCTGGGAACACATTTTACGAAGAAGTCTCCATCTTAAAAATTAATTAATATGGGAGAAATGTATTGATCCATCCTTTCATTTATCTTCATGACCAAAGAGTGCGTATTATTTATTTGCATCTTCGTTTATGCATTTAAATGCTTTGGTTTTTTCCTTATCTGACATGCTTCTGTTTTATGTAGGCAAAAGATATGATGGACCTGGAGTCAATGCATATGGCATATCTAACTGACGCACTACACACGTAAGATTCTATCTTAAAGTTCAAAGTATCTTTGGGAACTGGATAGTTAGTACGGGGTTTGAGGATCTTGAACGAGAAAGAAGAAAAGAAAGTTGCTTGGGGAATAGGTTTCTCTTTCTATAGACTGTAGTTGGGAAATCAATCTCATAAATCGTGATTAAAGAAGCCAAAGGGGAAAGAGGACAGTTTGAAAGGTTGAGTTGGATCTGTTAGCATTTACTTAACACAACTATATCGTACATTGACCCTCTTTTACAGAGCTCATACTCTCTCTTATAAAAGTTCCTTCGCATGCTTAACTTTCTGTTCTTTTAGAATTAACTGCACTTTTTTTCTTCGTAAGAAGAAACAAGTTTTGTTGGATAATTCTGGGATTCAAAAGAGGGGACTTAGGTGAGGATAAGGTTGTACAAGCTCAAATTAAGTTTGGATTTGTAAGAAAAAAGAAAAAAAGTTTTATTGAACCTTAAAAAGTAAAGATGAAAGAGAATCAAACAACCACGCAGACACACCAATCAAGAAAAACTCTATTAATGGCCTTGAACTTTCTGTGATGCCTTTCAACCAACAAGTTACATTAGAGTACCCTCAACGATGTTTAGCCACAATGCTTCTGCCATCCTTCAAAAGGTCACCCATAGGCTGACGAAGCAATGTAAATTCTTTTGCAAGATCATGGGGAATTCATGAAACTTTTTGTCAAATTAGTGAGAGGGGTGTCTTTTGGAAGAAATGCCCAGTGATGCAAGATATCAATAAGGAGCGCAATAAATGGGGCTTTAATTTCAGAGGAGGGAGAGATGGTAAGCATCCTTTCTCCCCTTTAATTTTGTGGGCATGGAACACCAACTGGGACTGAAGGAACATTTTAGGAATTTTTCTCTACAATCAGTTCCCTGTTTTGATGCTTCAAGAGCCAAAGCCCTAGAAAAGTGGCCTTTTTAGGTACCCCTCTTTCCAGATGTGGGTTCGTTTTTTTCTATTCTTGGGAACTTTTGTTTGCTTAATTTGGGTTTTTCTTTAATGTGTTTAATTATGAATTTCTGTTAACTAAATTCAGTGAACTTATATTTCTTTTTTGAAGAGTAAACAAGTCTCAATATTATTAATGTTCTATTTTAAATAGAGAGAATAAAGTTCATAGTACAAGAGGGTTATAGAACGAGAAAAGAAAGAGAGAGTCGAATCAATAGGTGCACCTGTGCATATCAACTAGGTTAACACCCCCTTAGTGCCCTCATCATATCCATAGTGTGGAAAAAGGAGTTGTACTTTCTCTATGCTAATTAGCCTTTGCAAAGCCAAGATAAAGTAGTCGCCCATACAAAACATAAAATAAAATAAGATCAGAGATACATTAGAAAAGCAGTCCTCATTTATGCTAGGTTCTGATGGAAGCAGAAGGCTATTAAAAAATCATGCTGTCCAAGACTTCAAAGTGGTGGGGCTATGAAGGCTGGCCATTTTAGCAAAATCTTCAACAAAGAGTAATCCTGAAAAACGTTGGATAAGGAACACCTCGATGTTGCATTCATAGGCGAGCAAATTCAACACGGTCCCTCCACGTCGAAGGCTTGCCATGAAAAACCCTATGATTTCTTTCAAACCAAACTTCAACTAATAGGTGAAGATGTAGAGAGGTGATTAACCAATGACTTTATCGAGAAGGAGCCATTTGTTTCAAGGGAACCTTCTATTCGGATAGGTGGCTAGCTTAATAAGGACTGGAAGTCTAAGATTTCTTCATCATTAGGTCGTCTTCAGAAAATAGTGGACCAAGAGCTGATGGAATAGGCCCAATGATTTGAAATTGAGCCATTGGATTGAGTGCAACCCTAAACAGTCTTGGAAATTTACACTCCAGGGAAATTCTTTCCATCCAAAGTGTGTTGCCAACAAGATTCTGTTGCCATCATCTAAATTGAAGAGTGCCAGTGCATCTATTTTGCGCCATTGTCTGGAAATGCTAATCCAAGGCTTCCAAGGCTCAAAGTTTCTTTTCCACTTGTATGCCAATTAAAGGTGCCACTTCAATGGATGCTTCTAATCACACTTGACACCATAGTGAATTTTGTTCAACCAAAAAGTGCCAGCCCCATATAGACAAAAATGCCGAATTCTAGTGGTTCAGCTTGCCCAAACCGTGGCTTCCATCCTTATGAGATTTAGTTGCTAAGTGATCCGACTTTTCTCCCTTGTTTCCTTTCCAAAAGAATTTTCTCATAATTCTTTCCAAATAGCTTAGAACTCTTTCTTCTCCATTTTTCCAGCTTCCCTTGGACTTTATAAATAATAGGCTGTCAGAACAGAGCTCTTTGGGTATCCACCCAAAGGAAGACCAAGATAAATTAAGGGAAGGCTTTTCACTTTACAATTAAGATTATTAGCTGTTGAAAGAATCTTGCCGTCCTCCATATTGATACCACAAATGGATGGTTTCTCCCAATTAATCTTTTGTCGAGAACACCATTAAAAAACTAATAATGTTTTCCTTAAATGTTCCAACATCACCTCATCAAATTTACAAAACATTATCCCTCTAGTGTTCCATGATAGAATCTTCAGCTTAGAGCAATGTCAAAGGTCCTGAAAGTCTACATCTGACTGTTGGGTGGTTTCGTCCCGAGTAATATTGAAGTTCTCTGCCCACGAAAGCTGAACAGTGATGCCCCGGACTCGACTTTTTTTAGTCCTGTTCCGAAACGCTGGAAAGGGGGTAAATGCTATGGCCCAGAAAGAAACTACCCAGCTTAGAACAATGTCAAAGGTCCTGAAAGTCCACATCTGACTGCTGGGTGCTCTCGTCCCGAGTAATATTGAAGTTCTCTGCCCACGAAAGTCAAACATTAATGCCCCGGACTCGGCTTTTTTTAGTCCCGTCTCGAAACGCTGGAAAGGGGCCAATGCTATGGCCTAGGAAGAAACTACCCAGCTTAGAACAATGTCAAAGGTCCCAAAAGTCCACATCTGACTGCTGGGTGCTCTCGTCTCGAGTAATATTGAAGTTCTCTGCCCACGAAAGTCGAGAAGTGATGCCCCGAACTCGACTATTTTTAGTCCCGTCCCGAAACGCTGGAAAGGGGACCAATGTTATGGCCCAGAAAGAAACTACCAAGCTTAGAACAATGTCAAAGTTCCCGAAAGTTCACATCTAACTGCTGGGTGGTCTTGTCCCGAGTAATATTGAAGTTCTCTACCCACGAAAGTCAAACGGTGATGCCCTGAACTCGACTTTTTTAGTCCCGTCCCGAAACGCTGGAAAGGCGGCCAATGCTATGGCCCAAAAATAAACTACCCAGCTTAGAACAATGTCAAAGGTCTCGAAAGTCCACATCTAACTGGTGGGTTGCCTCGTACCGAGTGATATTAAAGTTCTCTGGCCACGAAAGTCGAACAATGATGACCCGGACTCAGCTTTTTTTAGTCCCGTCCCGAAACGCTGAAAAGGGGGCCAATGCTATGGCCCAGGAAGAAACTACCCAGCTTAGAATAATGTCAAAGGTCCCGAAAGTCCACATCTAACAGCTGGGTGGTCTCGTCCCGAGTGATATTGAAGTTCTCTGGCCACGAAAGCCGAACAGTGATGCCCCAGACTCGTCTTTTTTTAGTCCCGTCCCGAAACGATGGACAGGGGGCCAATGCTATGGCCCAGGAAGAAACTACCCAGCTTAGAATAATGTCAAAGGTCCCGAAAGTCCACATCTAACAACTGGGTGGTCTCGTCCCGAGTAATATTGAAGTTCTCTACCCACGAAAGCCGAACAGTGATGCCCCAGACTCGACTTTTTTTAGTTCCGTCTCGAAACGCTGAAAAGGGGGCCAATGCTATGGTCCAGGAAGAAACTACCCAGCTTAGAATAATGTCAAAGGTCCCGAAAGTCCACATCTAACTGCTGGGTGGTCTCGTCCCGAGTAATATTGAAGTTCTCTGTTCACGAAAGCCGAACAGTGATGCCCCGGACTTGGCTTTTTTTAGCCTCGTCCCGAAACGCTGAAAAGGGGTCCAATGCTATGGCCCATGAAGAAACTACCAAGCTTAGAACAAAGTCAAAAGTCTCGAAAGTCCACATCTAACTGCTGGGTGGTCTCGTCTCGAGTAATATTGAAGTTCTCTGACCACGAAAGTCGAACAGTGATGCCCCGAACACGACTTTTTTTAGTCCCGTCCCGAAACGCTGGAAAGGGGCCAATGTTATGGCCCAAAAAAAAACTACCCAGCTTAGAACAATGTCAAAGGTCCCGAAAGTCCACATCTAACTGCTGGGTGGTCTCGTCCCGAGTAATATTGAAGTTCTCTTGCCACGAAAGCCGAACAGTGATGCCTCAGACTAGACTTTTTTTAGTTCCGTCCCAAAACGCTGGAAAGAGGGCCAATGCTATGGTCAGGAAGAAACTACCCAGCTTAGACCAATGTCAAAGGTCCCGAAAGTCTACATCTAACGTCTGGGTGGTCTCGTCCAGAGTAATATTGAAGTTCTCTTGCCACGAAAGTCGAACAGTGATGCCCCAGACTAGACTTTTTTTAGTCCCGTCCCGAAACGCTGGAAAGGGGGCCAATGTTATGGCCCAGGAAGAAACTACCCAGCTTAGAACAATATCAAAGGTCCCCAAAGTCCACATCTAATTGCTGGGTGGTCTCGTCCCGAGTAATATTGAAGTTCTCTTGCCACGAAAGTCGAATAGTGATGCCCCGGACTCGGCTTTTTTTAGTCCCGTCCCGAAACGCTGGAAAGGGGGCCAATGCTATGGCCAAGGAAGAAACTACCCAGCTTAGAACAATGTCAAAGGTACAGAAAGTCCACATCTAACTGCTGGGTGGTCTCGTCCCGAGTAATATTGAAGTTCTCTTGCCACGAAAGTCGAACAGTGATATCCCGGACTCGGCTTTTTTTTGGTTCCGTCCCAAAACGTCGAAGAAAGGGCCAAGGCCTAGAAAGAAACGACCCAACTTAGAACGGTGTCGGAGGCCACGAAAGTTTACATCTAACTACTGGGTGGGTCTGATTTTGGGCGATATCGAAGTTTCTTGCCCACAAAAGTCGAACGGTGATGCCCCAGACGCAGTTTTGTGGTTTCGTCCCAAAACGCCGAAAAAAGGGCCAATGGCCTAGGAAGGAACGACCCAAGTTAGAACGGTGTCGATAGTTCACATCTAACTACTGGGTGGGTCTGATTTTGAGCGATATCGGAGTTTCTTGCCCACAAAAGCCGAACGGTGATGTCCTAGACTCAGTTTTTTGGTTCCGTCCCAAAACGCTGAAGAAAGGGCTAATGGCCTAGAAAGGAACGACCCAACTTAGAACGGTGTCGGAGGCCTCGAAAGTTCACATTCAACTAAAGGGCCGTTCGATTTTGAGCGATATCGAAGTTTCTTGCCCACAAAAGCCTAACGGTGATGCCCCAGACTCAGTTTTTTGATTCCGTCTCAAAACGCTGAAGAAAGGGCCAATGACCTAGAAAGAAACGACCCAAATTAAAACGATGTGGGAGGCCTTGAAAGTTTGCATCCAACTACTGGGCTGTTCGATTTTGAGCGATATCGAAGTTTCTTGCCCACAAAAGCCGAACGGTAATGCCTAGACTCAGTTTTTTGGTTCCGTCCCAAAACGCTGAAGAAAGGGCCAATGGCCTAGAAAGAAACGACCCAACTTAGAACGATGTCGGAGGCCTCGCAAGTTCATATCTAACTACTGGGTGGGTCCGATTTTGAGCGATATCGAAGTTTCTTGCCCACAAAAGTCGAACGGTGATGCCCCAGACTCAGTTTTTTGGTTCCGTCCTTGTGCTTGTGCTTGTTTAATCTACCGATACCCTGGTTTAATTGGAAGATGATGGACTGCTACTTTTGGATCAAGTCCTGGCATCTCTTTGTAAGACCAAGCAAAGATGTCCATGTATTCGGTGAGCAAACTCATGTATTTATCCTCCTCCTCGTTAGAGAGTGAAGCACTAATGAAAGTCGAGCATGGTTCCTCTATTGTACTAAGGTTCACCACTTTTAGCTCATCTACAGTAGATTGGCCACCATCGTCTAAACTCTATGGGGCATTTTCTGCGTCTTCTTCATGAGTTTCAATCTCTGATTCCTCAATAATGGTGATGTGATGACATGAAGTTTCACCTTCCCCTTGTTCTGACTCTTCTTTTTCAGGATTCGTTAGTATTGTTGAAATTTATGTCCTCAAACTCGTAGTTTGTATTCAAAATTTTGTTCAATAAAATCGTCTTATTGATACTATAATCTGAAAGTCAATAAACTAATGTTCCGAGGCTATTATGTAGACTTGAACTTTATGTACAGACATAAAAGTGGATCAAGTTTGAGTCATAGCCTAAATGGTCTATTGTATATGGATAAGGTTGAGCGCCTTATTCGGGAGATACTATTGATGCGGCCTACTTTGTAGTTAGTACAAACGATGTGATCCTAAATCGTTCATGTAGAGACATGGAAGTGGGGGCATCCTATGTAAAGAGTTTACATAAGACTGGAACCATGAGATAGTCGCTTTTAAGTTATAACACTGTTAACTTTGTAAAACTGACTATTTCGTTTATAGATATCCAATGTAACTTAATCTTACTCTGAGCTAACTATGAACTTCTGTTCACACGAAATTATCCTTAGATCTGTATAGGTGAGGGCAGTTCAATGGCGCTGGCCCAATAAGCCTTCCATTTCAGGGGTAAGATTGGGTGGATAGCTAGGGACATAGGGTGCGAGACGGAATTCACTCCTACCCACTCTAGGGTTAGTAGATAGGTTGTTCCCTTAAGGACTGAATCCAGGTCTTGAATAAGGGGCCCCACCCTCTCATTGGCCTGAGAGAGATTCGGTTTAAAGGTTAGACCTTAAACCAATTGTTCAATAGTGGATCAGTGGGACTTAAGGAGAAAAGATATAATCTCGGGGGTAAAATGGTACTTTGACCCAGCCGAGATGATGAACAACCTGTGAAGGATTAACTTACTTATCATGGTCATATCACATGGACACAAATATATCTATAGTGAGAGGAGTGCAACTACGGAACTCTAGTGGAATGACCCGTTAGTTAACGAAGGTTGATTAACTCGGTATAAAAAGTTTAGCCAGTTAATCTCGGATCGTTGGAGCCCATGATCTATAGGTCCATTAGGTTCCCCCGCTAACTAATAAGGAATCAACTTAGAACATTATGATGAAATAATTTGAATTGTTCAAAATAGGTAAACAGAGAGAAACCGATAAATATATTTGATATAGTCATCGGTTATAGCTTAAGTAGAGCTTCATGTTTAAATATGATTTAAATATCAATATGGAATCATATTTGGAAGCTCGGAATTGATGAAAAAGGTCAAAGATGTAAAAAGTCAAAATGTTGACTTTTGACTTTGAAAAATCAAACTTTGACCGACTTTATATTAAAATATGATTTGAATTTTGAAAAAATGAATGCGAATTCATACTCGGGAGATTGAAATTAGTCAAGACGGATAAAATGGTAAAAAGTCAAAATGTTGACTTTTGACTTTTTAAATGTCAAATTACCATTTTACCCTTGGAAGAATATTGCATGTAAATAACAAATGGCTTCATGCATGTGAGTCACCTACTTGGTAATATGCCAAGTGTGGAGAGTGGAAGCTCACTACATGCAAATTTTGCATGTAGTTTGCTTATAAAAGGAATGGATTGGAAATAAAAAGTGTTGGTTGTTTTTTTGTTGAAAAATTGATTTTGTAATTTGGAATTGCAAAATCAAACCAATTTTCCTTTTACTCTCCAAAAGTTCTCTCCACAAATTCTTCCTCCTAAATCCATCTCTCTCTCTATTTTTCTCTACCGTTTGAGTCCCACAACTCGGTTCTAAGTCCGGAGATTAGCGGGTCAACACTAGTGGTAGTCCCGATTTTGATTTCGTGAGGAGATCGTGAAGAGCACGTGAGAAGATTGCGATAATAGAAAAGCAACAAGGGTGAGTTTTTCGATTAACCCTATTTTGTTTCTTTTTAGGGTTGTGATGCATGTTTACCACTAAAGTGTTTAGTTGTAATTAGAGTAAATTTTGATCCTAATTCCGCTGCGCATGTCTACCCTTTCCATCAAGTATAACATTATGTCTTTTTACCTTCAACGAACCTTGACTTGTATTGAGACTAACAAAGGTTTTTCTTTTCATTCGAGAAGGAACATTGCTATGAATTTCTCCCTCTCCTTTTGTCTCGCAAGGAAACTCTTTACTACGACAATTCTCGATGTCTGTATGCTTAATTCGATGCCAAACTGACGCACAAGACGTTGGTTCCTTCTTCTTTGTATCTATGTTGGAACCAACGTTGACATGTGAGCCTCCATCCTCGAGACGATTAAAAATTGGAGCACGGGGTGCTTGTACATTTTTCTTTTTAGGCACACCTAGCCTTTCAAAGGCTAATGGACTTGTAGTTGTCGAGGCCTGGCATGTACTTTTCTCCTTTATGGGAGTCATAGTTAGCCTTCAAAAGGCCGAACGTCGCTCAAGGCTCGGTGCTGATTGGAGACTTTCTCTTTCTGCTTCTGTCATGCTTAGTCTTTCAAATACTAGGGGGTGTGCAACATGTGGTCTAATTCGATCAAATGTTGAGTTTCTCTGATTATCGCCTTCTTTTTCGTTAGTATTGTCAACCTCCTCTATAGTTATATGATTGTTGTCAACCACTCTTTCCTTTCCCTTTCTAGTTATAAGGATCGAATCTGGCGACTTGTATCCGAGTCCTTTTCTCGACACGGGTATAGCATGTCCTTCCTGTAAAAGCTTCTTTTGAGTTGAGGAGAGCTCAGGTCAGTCATGAATTTTCAAGCTTTTCAACTCGGTGTGAGCTGTGAAGTCATAACTTGCTTTCGCCATCAATTTGTAAGCCTTGGGGTCGAATTCGTCGAATTCGTCTTTCGTTCACCTTTGAGGCAAGTTTTCTTCCATTAGATTTATCTTTACCTCCTGCTCCGTTATCTTAGTTAGTGGTGTAGTGAAGCTTTCTTTTAAGACTTCGATGTCACCAACCTTCAAACCTTTTGGAGACTCCACGAATGGTGATTCGCCTTTCTTGCGCCTTGACAAAGGAACATAGCACAAAACTGGTGGGTTTGCAACCTTTTCATCCTTCAAAATCATACTCTTTGTGCTGCTAGTGTATGCTTCACCCTTTCCAGAGTTAAAGGTTCCCCGACTTTCATGTGGTTCTATGGTTGCAAGTGATTTCAGCTGTGAATTATCTTCTCCTTTTATAAGAGGGGTTTCTGCAGGCAAAGCTTCTAAGATATTATCATTCTTCGAATAAAACTTTGCATCTGCGAAGTGAGACTCAGCCTCTGAGAATGGATTAGATTGGGCTTCAACCTTCTTTACACCGTCTTGATAAAATTTGAAGCACTGATGCAGTGTTGAAGTTACTACTCTGTTTCCATAAATCCAAGGATGACCTAGTAACAACTTGTAAGTGGTCCTTGAGTCTATGACATGAAACAATGCACTGGCCTTTAGATCGCCAATTGTGAGTTCTAACCGTATCATGCCTATTGCTCTTTGGCTGCCCTGGTTAAAACTTTGTATTACCAGCTTGCTATTTGAGAGCTCATCCATCAAGATGCCTAATTACCACATAGTCGACTTCCGCATTAGCTTGACAGCAGATCCATTATCGATGAGAATTCGATCGACTCTCTGTTCTCGAACGTATCCAGAAACATACAAGGGTATATTATGAAGTTTAGATTCCAACAACAAATCCTCATCTGAGAAGTCTATAGACATACAATAAGAAGCACTCTCATATGTCGTAGTCAGAGTACTCGAACTTGATGCTCTTGAATTTAGCAATGCATCAATAACGATGGTTTTGGTCTCTTGAGGAAGTGATCATAGATCCTCTACATTGAACCTTGAAAGGTCTTTTGACACTCCCTCCTCTTCTAGTGATCTTGGAGGGATTATTTCTTCCTCCATTGTGCTAATAGCATGACACGCAACGAATTCTGAATCTTCATCCTGATGATCACAAAGGAAGCTTTTTTGGAAGAAAGTTTGCCAAGGTTACTAAGCGCCCTTTTTTTTTTTTTTTTTTTAAATTCTTTTGAGCCTTATATTCTCTTCTATAGTTTTGGTAGGAGCGAGACTCTCTTTGGGTCAGAGTCGACTGTTTTTTCTTTCGATGGGTCACAACTATGGCTTCATTGTCTTCTTCGATCGGTCTTTTTCCTCCTTGAGGATCCTCATATGAGACTTCCTGATAGAATTGGACAACTACAGGCTCAAAGGTCCCGAACTGGACCAAACTTTTCCTAAAAATCAGTCTCGACGAAGGAGCTTCTGACATTATCATTACTGTAGCATGGTTTGTTTGAGCTACTTCCTCCAAATCTAGCTCGATCTTTTTCTCACGAGCCAATCTTAGAATTAGCCTCTTCAGGACGAAACATTTCTCTACTGGATAACTGATGACCCGATGATACTTGCAGTAATTGGGATCATCTACCTTTTTTGCTTGCTCAGGTCACTTACATTCTGGCAGTTGGATCAACTACTTCTCCAGTAGTTGCTCTAGCATGTCAGTGATATCTGAATCAGGAAATGGATAAACTTTTTCCTGCCTTTCTTTTAAAGTCAGACGTCGGCTGTCACTTCCATCATCCTTCTTCTCAGCTCTCGCTTCCTTTCCTTTGCAGAACTTCAGCGGGGTCGTGTTTAGAACCATAGATTCTTTCATAGTGCTCTTCACTATCTTTTCAGCACCCTTCATCTCTTTCTTGTCTTTCTTTACTTCAGAAACAAGAAAATATTTAGTTCCTCTACTGGCGATGCTCAACTCCATATCATATGTCCGAGTTGCCAGTTCTTCAAATGTGCGGCGCTTTATTCCCTAAAAATGTAGAGGAGTCCCCAGTGCATGTCTTGGATGCACATTTCTACAACCGACAATTCGGTGAGTCGATCTTTACAATCAAGACTTAGAGCTCTCCATCGATTGATGTAGTCGATGACTGGTTCTCCCTTTCTTTGTTTCGTGTTTGTAAGCTTCATCATGTTTACAGTGCTCCTGGTGCTGTAGAAGCGGTTGAGGAACTCCTTTTCCAGTTGTTCCCAACTGTCAATGCTTTCTGGCTCCAGATCAGTATATCATTCAAAAGCATTTCCTTTCAAGCTTCAAACAAACTGTCTGACTAGTTGATCTTCTCTTGATCTTGCATTCTCGCATGTTTCGACGAAGTGAGCAACGTGTTGTTTTGGATTGCCCTTTCCATCAAACTGCTGGAATTTTGGAGGCTGGTATCCAAGCGGCATTCTCAAGTTGTCAATTCTTTTGGTGAACGGCTTAGAGTACATGAAAGAAGTCTAAGAGGGGCCTCATACTGAGCTCTGATGGAGTTTATGATCATATCTTGTAATTGTTGAACTGATAGAGAAGCCACAGAAGTTAATTGTTGTTGTGGTTGATTTTCTTGCACCACATTCTTTCCTTTGTCACCAGCTTAGTAGGAGTTTGACTCGATTCAGCAGTTTCATGAGTCTACATCTGCTCTTTTCAAGCTGCGATTTCGTGGTCTCGTTCATCAACAACCTTCATCAGGAGATTAATTTTTCTCCCCATCTCCGCCATGGCAGCCTCGACCGTTACATCACATCATGACAGACATCACATCAGGGTGTGCTTCTTTCTTTGACCTACTAGAGGCAAAATCAGAATCATTATATAGAGGATTTTCCTTGCTAACAATTCCAACTTTAGGAACTTCCATCAATTGCTTAAGGATGCTCTACCCAATGGCGGAACCTTGATCTTGCTCTTGGACGATCCCCTTAGAACGACTACGGGTGACAGGTCCCATGTAGGTGTCGCTTGCAACTGAAGATTTGGATGCAGCTTTGTTTGTTGCCATTGAAATGCTTGTAGATCTAGATGACAAGAGAGAGATGAGAGGTAGAGATGGTCCCACTAGGCGTGCCAATTTGTTCGCACGAGATTTTAGGATAAATTTGATTCGTGGTGTTGAACTTGAGTTGATGTTGTATTTTTGTTGATTTGATGCGATGTGGTTCAATCTCTAGAATTTGATCCTCTGATTCTCTCTCGATTGGATGCTTACGCTTGATTTGAGGAAGCGGAGCACGTGATATTCTTGAAGTTGGAGTCTTAGAGGAAAGTTTGTATCTTCAAAGAAGCTTCAATCTTCGGAGGGAAGTTGGAGTCTTGGAAGAAAGCTTTGTATCTTCGAAGAAGCTTCAATCTTCGAGGATGGTCGACTTCAGGAGTTAAGGAGTCTTCTAGCTTTTGAGAGAATTCTCTCTAGATCTTCTGGAGTCAAAAATTTCCAACCCCATACAAATGAGGAGAACTTCTCTATTTATATAGTTATCTGGTGGACTTTATAGGCTTGAGCCTGATTAATCCATGGACCAAATCCATTGGCTCAACCACATGGATTTGGGTTATATTTAGTCTTTGGGCTTAATTAAGCTTATTTTTGGGCTTAATTGAACTTAGTCCAAGTAAATAATATTTAATTGAACCAAAATAATTAACTTGATCCAACGGTTAAGATTAAAACATGTGGCATTATTAGAATTGACCAATTTATGTTTTCAATTTTTAATTTGGGGCGCATGTCAATTTTAATTAGTCCCAAATTCAATTATTTGCACTTTTCATCATTAATTTAATAAATGATGTGGCAATTTGTGATTGGTATCAAAATTTCTTATTCAACAGTAACTACAAAATGTACTCTTTAAAAAATTTGTAAAATCACCCGTAAATTACCTAAAAAATGAGTATATAATTGGTTTGGAGTTGGGTATGTCAACATTTGAAGTTGCTAGATATTTGCAAGATAAAAAACAACTACAAAACTTCATAATAAACATGTGTAAAATCACCCTAAATCACCTTAAATCACCTAAAATAAGTATAAAATTGATTTGAAGTTTGGTATTTCGTGTTTTAAAATCGTGAGATATTTGCACGAGATGTAAAACAATACCTAAAAACTCCATAAAAAAGGTGTATAATCAACCTGAATCACCTAAAACAAGTATATAATTGATTTAGAGTTGAGTATTTCAAGTTTTTTGTGAGATGCTTCGAGATAGAAAATGCCAATTACAAAACTCCATAAAACATGTGAAAAATAATCCTAAATGATCACCTAAAACAATTATATATAGAATGAAATTGGTCTTGGGTATTTCAAGTTTGGAAGTTGCAAGATGTCTGCGATATGAAAAAAATGCCTACAAATTTAAGCCTAAACATGATAGAACCACCCAAGATCACCTAAAACAATATAAAATTGATTTAGGGTTAGAAATTATTTTATATTTGGAAGTTGTGAGCTGGGTGTGAGATACAACACACTAAAGTAACAAACACCTTAAAACAAGTGTAAAACCACCGAAAGATCACCAAAAACATGTGTAAAGTTAATTTGAAATTAGACATTTCAAGTTTGTGAAAACATTATTTTAAAAACACCCTAAGTTCTACTCACCTTATCTTATATATCCATCTTAAAACATGTATATGAATGTCATAATGAACTATAAGGGTTTGTTGACAATGTTTTTGTGGTGGTTGCAAGTTTTCTTTTTTTTTTTTTTTTGAAAGATTGGTGCAAACTAAACAGAAAAAAAAATTGTCCATGTCGAAGGAAATATTTAGAGCAAGGCAAGATTAACAAATAAAATTAAATCAGTAGTGAAAAAAAATCCAAATAAACATAATTTGCTTCAACAATAACCTACGTTCAAACATTGGCTTTCATCGGCTTTAAAATCCCAGAAATGGTTAGCGGTTATAGAATAACTCAGCCTTTTAGTAAAAGAATTATCATTCGTTTCAACAGTTTCTTTGTAAAAATCACAATGAGCTTAGTCTTATGTCCTTCAAACACTATAAATATATCAACCAGTGTGCAACGTGAATATATCAAACACAATAACTTAAAGAACACCAACAATGCCAAAAGCAACTTACCATATTGCTTCTCTATCACTCCACATGATTTGGCTGCTATTTCTTAGCAAACCATGCACTGCTTTAGAGCCAAAAATTACTCGATCTTTTCTTTCCATTCTCATATTTGGTGATTCCATAGTAGATACTGGAAATAATAACTTCATTTCAATAATTTTTAAGGCCAATTACTCTCCATATGGCACAAATTTTCCTGGCCATGTTGCTACTGGAAGGTCCAGCGATGGAAAACTCATTCCTGATATGGTGGCCTCTAAGTTAGGGATAAAGGAGCTTGTTCCTCCATTTTTAGGTCCTAAATTGTTGGACAACGATGTGAAAACCGGAGTCAGTTTTGCATCTGTCGGCTCGAGATTTGACGAACTCACTGCTTCTGTATCCAATGTAATTCCTGTGATGAAGCAAATTGATATGTTCAAGAATTACACTCGAAGGGTTTAAGGGATAGTAGGCATGGATGAAAGTAGGAAGATCCTTAATAGTGCTTTGGTTGTTATTGGTGTAGGAACCAATGACGTAAACATCAATTTCTATGACCTTCCCATAAGGCAGCTATAGTATCATATTAGTGGTTACCAAGATTTTCTACAGAACAGACTACGTAAGTTATATAATACGCACTCTCCATAGTTCTAAATCAATATTTGACATAATAATGAAGAGCGGCTAAGATGCACAAACATGGACACGACTCTTTTTATTGTTACTTTTTTAGCGTGTATATAAATTTAGCATATAAAATACTAAATGCATTCCACTTAAGAAATCATAAAATGCTAAGTTAATCAATAATTATAGGAGATGAAATGTTTAGGTTTCAAACTTACTTTTCTTTTTTTGGTTAAAAGAAATGGGATTACCTTAAATTTAACATATTATTGATTTGAGCTTTAAACTTGAGTCTAACATGAAAAGTTGGCCTATTCTAAATATGTCCCACGCGTATGAAATTAATAAATAAATAATAGGACACAGAAATTTGCTTGTCAGACACGTACCCGAAGCATGTCCGGACATGTATGTGTTTGACATGAACACTTTGCCCAAGATGAAGTGTTTGTGCTTCATAGACGAAGAAAAATGTTAGATTTTTAGTTTAAACATGGTTCTTTATAATTGTACCACCAAACCCATTAATGTAGAACACTTTTTAACTCATTTTTTGTTCAAAAATTGGACAAGAAATTTACCAACTTGGATGTTGCACTATAGTGGTAGTTGGGCATCCTCCAGTTGGTTGCCTTCCCATTCAAGAGAGCATAGCATTTCAAAAGCCCCAAGATAAAAAATGTTTGGAAGAACAAAACTCATATTCCAAAGCCTACAATCAGAAGCTTGCACATCTGCTTAGCAATTTACAGCCACAGCTTCCTGGAAGCACAATTCTATATGCTGACATTTACACTCCCCTCATCGACATGGTCAATAATCCTCACAATTGTGGTAAGCCAATAAATCATTTAAGGACAACCAAGTATCGAATCGCATCCTTACCTGAATTTTCTCATTGGGACATTTTGTTGAACAAGTTTTGAGCACATTAACGTAGGCTGCTGTGGTATTGGGATGGCAGAAGAAGGACCTCTATGTAACAGTAAAACAAGTACAATATGTGAAAACCCATCAAAATTTATGTTTTGAGATAGCGTTCATCCCACTGAAGCAACTTACAATTTCATCACGGAATCACTTCTCAAGCAATTTGCCAATCGTCTTAATTAGAATCGCTGGAGTTTATTTTTGATTTAGAAAACTATGAATCACTTCTCAAGCAATTTGCCGATTGTCTTAATTAGAATCGTTGGAGTTTATTTTTGATTTAGAAAACTATAATTTGTTATTTCCTTGTATATATGCAGGATCTCTTCTTTTCTTCAATATATTTATAAATTATAGAGCTAACCACAATTGGTGCAATTTTTGTTTCAAGTTCTAATTGACTGGACAGGTCAATGTTGCATGACATGATGAAATGGATTGATGAATAAAGTTATCTCACATTCTTAGGGCTTTGTTGCTTTTGTTTGTTTGTTTTTTTTATTTGTATTTCTTTTTTCTTTTTTAGATAATCATGATTTTGAATAAATTGCAAAAACCACTAAGTGGTAATTGCAATTACAAAATTGGTTCATTGAACTTTCTAAAATGTTAAAAATTATATTTAAAAATACGTTAGTTATACCTCAAAATAACAGGATTTTTACAATACTTTTAAAAAGGGTAAAATTTAAAACACATGGTTGGAAAGAATAAGAAAAGTATACATAAGAGAGAGAACATTTAGCTAAAATGGAATTGTGTTGACGAAGATACGACTACTGTTGCATAAGTGTTGATGAAATTGTGTTGACGAAGATACAACTACTGTTGCATAAGTGGATGTTATTTTTTTTTATCAAATCTATGTTGATACCACTTTGTTTTAACCAACTTACCATTCCATCTTGTGTTTTCTCCAATCATATTTATAAATAGAGCAAAATAAAAATATTACATTTTATATTTTACATTTTACCTTTTTGCTCTTTAAAATTTAATATTTAATTATTTGTTACCCATAGGTAGGATTTAAGATTTTCGTTTTATTTATTTTATTTTATCTAAACCCTATTTTAGTATCTCTACGCCCTACACCAATTTCGAAGATTTCGCTAAGAACAATAATATTCACTTTCTACTTGCCGTATTTGTCTAACACCATCATCACAACAGGATCTCTTTGATAAGAAATAACAAAAAACTTCCATATGGTCCAATACTGTTTTATGATGTTTTAGATTTCATTTTCTCTTCGATGGATTGATTTATTATTTATTTATGTATATCATGTATATGCTCAATTAGATTGGATGATTAGATATATGTTTTCAAAATGTTGAAACAAAAAAAATGTTTGTGAAAAATCAGATTTAAGGTTACAAACATGGATAGAAGAGAAGTAATTCATTAACAAAATGAAGGACCATTTGAATTGAAGGAAGAAAAAAATGTTTTTTAAAAAATTCATTTTTTTAAAAATTATTTAAAATACACATTTTAAATAACTTTCAAACACTAGTTCTTTTCAAAATAATTTCTCTTTTAAATTAAACATCTGAAATAGAAATAGAAAGGTGAATATTTTACGTATGGAAAGGAAAGTATAGATGGGTCAAGGTTTGGCGGGTCGGGTATGGTCAAGGGTGACCCAACAAACCTGATTGGAGTGCCCAATGGATAGCGAGAGGTATATCGTCTTGTTGGAAGAGTTTTATTCTATCGGTGCGGCGCCACTCTTGAAACTCTACTTCCAAACGCTCAAAATTGGTTTACCATTAACCAACCCCTCCTCGATTCTTCTCCAACTTAAGTTTCAACTCAATTCTGCTGCAACAACAAACAAGATTCCCTTTCTCCACTCAATTTCCGCTGTAGATCATCACATTCCCCTTTCTCCACGCCTTTCAATGGCCTCCACGCTCGGTTTGGCCGGCGGGTTGCCGAAGCGGCGTGTCCGTCCCATATGGGACGCTATAGATTCAAGGCAGTTCAAGAACGCTCTCAAAGCTGTAACAACTCTTCTTTCTAAGCATCCGAATGCGCCTTACGCTCTGGTAACGAAATACAACCCTTCTTTTTCTGTACCTGATTCTGAATCCCTCTGATTTCAACTTCTTTGTATCTTAATGGTTATTTCTTGCTTTCTTGTTTCACATTTCTCGATAGCTTTAAGCGTATTCAGCGGTTTTATCCTTTCTTTTTTGTTTCCATTTCTGTCTGTAACTAGCATTGTTTCAATACGTAGATTACGTCTACAGCTTAGGAAGCCACTTATTTCTACTATGTCCACTGCCACAATACGAGAAATGAAAAGAAAATCACTCTGATAAGATTTTAGGCTGCTTCTTTAAGTATTCTTGATAAGGTTTTCTTTAAGTATGTAGGAGATTGTAGGTTTCCTTGATTGGACTCCTTACTGCACTAGAAATATAGAATGTGAGGCCATGAATGAATCTTTTGTTATCTAGTAGGTTCGTTGGTAATGGAGCTACTTGAATTTATTTTTTCAGGCACTTAAAGCTATGGTTTTGGAAAGAATGGGAAAGGCTGAGGAAGCTTTATCTGTCTGTTTAAGTGCCAAAGAGCTATTGTATACTAATGATTCTATCTTGATGGATGATCTTACTCTGAGCACGTTACAAATTGTTTTCCAGCGACTTGACCACAGTTAGTAGAATTCACCTAATTCAGTTGATGTATATCCATGGTTTCATGTTCTTCACTGTGAGTTATCTCATTGTTCTACGTGCAATCAGTGGACTTGGCAACTAGCTGTTATGAATATGCATGTGGAAAATTTCCAAATCACCTTGACCTGATGACGGGGCTTTTCAACTGCTATCTTCGCGAGTATTCGTTTGTTAAACAGCAGCAGGTTCTTGTCCCACACTTGCAACCTTTTCCAAACCCCAAAGTTTATTTGTACGTTGGTTTATTTGTTGACGTCATTTCTTTATTGATGCTTGAACAACCAGAGTGCTCCTTTCTCTTGTATTAAGTTTGTTGTTCTTTTTTTAAAATTGATTTTACCCTTTTTTTCTCTACTTCCGCAGACAGCCATCAAGATGTATAAACTTGGAGGTGAAGAAAGATTCTTGCTTTGGGCAGTTTGTAGCATCCAATTGCAGGTTCTACTGGCTGTTTGTTACTTCTTGCATTTACTTCTATTCAATAAAATTGAAAAAGCCTAATCCTTATTTCTTATAAGGGCAGAAAACTAGAAAGTGCAAATGAATTCTGGACAGATTCACGAACAAATTGTAGAGATATGTTGTAGGGGGGTACATTTGGAAGATTTAGGATATTTTACAAGTACATGGCTGTGGAATACATGATCAGACTATTGCATACTATGATTCTTACAAAGGAAATAGAAAGGACGTCAGAAATTCATCCGCTCCACATTAGAAAGTACATTTGGAAGATTTAGGATATTTTACAAGTACATGGCTGTGGAATACATGATCAGATTATTGCATATTATTATTCTTACAGAGGAAATAGAAAGGGCATTAGAAATTCATCACTCCACATTAGGTGGGGTCATATACTTAAACCCACATGCCTTATCACCGATTGTTTTTCCTGGTATCTGGCTTAAAACTTTAGTTTCTTGGACGCTGGAGCTTTCAGGTTAATTCACGGATCAGTACTCTACTGATTCCTATGTCAAAGCCCCGATGAATATTGAGTGTGCTGACTTCTTGAAGCATTGCAATTTTGTGACATTAAAAATTTGTTAGTTGTTATAGTTAAAACATATGAGGTATACTATTGACTGCTGTATCAAAATGTTCACACTTTGTTTCAGTCAATATAATCTTTTATGATAGGGTGTTTTGGGGTAGAGAGAGGGGCATAGTGAGATTTGGTCTCTGTGGGCTTCGATTTCAAAGAATTTTTGTAATTATTCCATAGACAATATTTTAGTTAGTTGGTCTCCCTTTTTCTAATGGGGTGATTTTGTTGGGCTGACTTTTTTTTGTATGCCATTGTATTCTTTCATTTTTACTCAATGAAAGTTGTTTTCATAAACACTACAATAATTACGGTCTTCCCCAACGCAGTGCAACATCGCCGAAAACCCTAAACTGCGTCGCGGAAGGCTACCGCGACGTTGTGCACGACGTCGGCAACCACGTCGCGGAAAGCACGTCGGGGATACTTTCCGCGACGCAGCTCGTTTCGACGTCGAGGAAAGTTTCCCTCGCGCACGGCCCAGTACGTCGCGGTAGCCTTCCGCGACACAGCATTTTGCGACGCAGACGTCACGGAAGGATATTGCGACGCCGGCGTCACATAAACCTTCCGCGACGTCTGCATCGCTATAGCATTTTGCGACGTCTGTGTCACTATAGCATTTTGCGACGTCCGCGTCGCGGAAGCAGTATTTATTGTAGTATTTATTGAATTTGATAAAGACCCCTTAGTGATTTGCGACGTCATAAGCCATATTTATTGAATTCGATATCAAATTTACTAAACCCTAAAAAAATATACATATGCACTAAACTATACATACATATACATTGCACATTACACATTAAATATACATATAACACACCCTAAACATATACACATAACACATACACAATAAACATATACATACATATAATTATACTAACACATATACAATAAACATATACATTAAATACACATATGCATATACATTAAATATACACATACACATAAAATTATATTTTTAAAAAAATATACTTACATATACACATAAATGAAAAAAAACACTTACATGAAAAAAAAAACGACCTTTTCTCTCGAACTTTCTCCCTTTCTCTCTCAAATTTGAGTTTGTGAATGAATTCTGAGGTTGCGAATGAATCCGGAGTTGAAATAGGCAAGACTTTCGGCGACGACTTCGAAAACGTCGCGGAAAGCCTGTATTCGCGATGCTGGAGGTAGTTACGTAGCGGATAATGTTCCTTTCCGCGACGTCTGCTTGGCCACGTAGCGGAATGTCGAATCGTTTTGTTGACGTTTCGACTTTCGACGACGTGGGAGGACACTGCGTCGCGGAAAGTTGGACAACGAATTTATTACGTTTGACTTTCCGTGACGTGTGTCAGCGTTGCGTCGTGAAATGGTTCTCATTTGAATTTATCACGTGACTTTCCACGACGTCTTTCAGACGTGCATCGCGGAAAGTGCAAAAAACAAATTAAATGTCCAACTTTCCGCGACGTGCGTCGCGGAAAGTTTATCATTTGAAATTAGGGTTAGACTTTCAGCGACGTCTCTCGGAGACACGTCGCGGAAAGTATAAAAACAAATTAAATATTCAACTTTCCGCGACGTGGTGGAGACGTCCGTCGTGGAAAGTCTAGAACGAAACGAAATGTTTCGACATTCCGCGACGTGTTCGAGAATTACGTCGCGGAAAAGTAAAATAATAAATTAATTAGTAAACCTTCCGTGACGTTGTATTTCTAGACGTCGAGAAAGGTGCATATGGCGACGTCGCAAAAAGTCTACTAACGCTGACGTTGCGGTAACTCCGTGTTCTTGTAGTGAAAAAAAAATTGTTTTACCGTTACTAAACATGGAGATTAACATGATCATTTGCTCAAGTAAGCAAATTTGATTCTTAGATCTTGATTATGGCATCCACAATCAATTTGCTTATGATGGAGTTACTGACATTCATGCACGTGTTTTGTGGTAATGGTGGGGAAAAGCTGTTGTTATTAGCTGAGGGTTTACTCAAAAAGCATATTGCCTCCCATAGCTTACACAAACCTGAAGGTGCAATGTATTTTTTTTTCTTTTTTATTACTTTTCCCATTCTTGTTGTAATACTAATAACTTGTACAGAAGTTCCTTCTTTACAATCAAAAGTGATTTAATATTCTCACCCATCCTTGTAGCTATTATGGTCTACATTTCAATATTGGAACAACAAGCCAAGTATGGAGATGCCTTGGAAGTTCTCACTGGGAAGTTGGGTTCATTATTAACGGTTGAAGTTGATAGACTGCGCATACAGGTATTTTCTAAAGCTTTTCTCCATCAACCTCCTTAAGCTACAAAGTAATATGAGAACAACACGATGCAATAAAAAATAATAGTGGACTTTCTCCATCCCACTTACTCAGTTCAAACATTTCCAATTTTCATGATTTCGGAAGTTTGTAGCAGATTACCAGTTAACTAAATCAGTTGTAGTCTCCCCCTCCCCCCATCCAAAAAAAAAAATAAACCGAATCAGTTGTAGACAAGGGTCTCAAGCAGTAAGTATTTATTATGATTATAAGTTCTATTCAGTCTTAGTCAGTAATATGGCAACTTTTTGTTTCATTTGATAACTCACTTCAAAAAAATTGACCGTGTGATTATAATCTAGTATTGCAGAATATATATTCGCTACACTAGAGGGGAGTCTGGTATTTTTTTCTCTTAGTTACCCTTATATTCATTGCAAGAAGATGATGAAGAAATACTGGAATTCATTTTGATTTGTCCCCCTTTTCCCCATTATTCAATCAAGGAAACCTCTTATTATCTTAAGATTAGCAATCTATGCTAGTAGGCATTCATAAAGTAATGAGCTCATTTGTATTAGTGCACTTTGGCTTCAAGTTGACAGGGGAGGCTTCTTGCTCGGGCAGGTGATTTTGCAGATGCTGCCAATATATTTCAAACAATCTTAGAGTTACGGTATGCTTCCAAATCAACATGTTTTGATCAAACCTAATAATGGAAATACTGTGGTGATGGTAGTTCATAGATCCCAAAAATGAGAAATGAAGATTTTTGTGTTTTCGCTTCTTTTGTTGTTGTTTGAACTTAAAGCTTTGCGTGTTGGATAAAATCTGATTATGGAAATATTTGGTGATAAAGATGATAGTTTGTAGATACCAAAATTGGGCTATTCACGTGTTTCTCCCTTCTCTTGGTCTTACTTATTGTGTGGTTTAGTTTTGTCATATCCCGACTGTAGAACACTTATGTTATCTGATTTTATTAATCCTCATCTTAATATACTACTAAATCTCATCCAAGTATGGCAATCGTTAGAAATAGTGGGCTTGGGTCATGTTGAAAGTCTAAGGGTAGTTTTGATTTACTTTACTCTATTTTTTTATTATTTTAATTAGGCTCATGTTGCTTATAAATATTTTCCTTTTTTACCTTTATTATCATCAGAAAATAATAAGAAACATTAATATCGTGGTTTTTCTCCCGGTACTAGGGTTTCCACGTAAACCTTGTGTTCTTAATTATTTTTCTTTTCATTAGTCATCCAATTATTGTCATAATCATTTTAAGTATATTTGATGTCAATTATTGTCAGACCATCTAGCATTCTAAAGTGATGCTAAATTCTCAGTTAACATATCCCAACCCTAACCAGGATCATTCTTTTGTATGTACCTGTCTGCATATACGAATGCTAGTGTTGGTTTACCTCCATATTGTTGTACTTCATTTTTTTTATAGAAATATTGCTGTTATTTACATTTACCACCCATAACAATTATTTGTTTGTTTGACAGCCCTGATGATTGGGAGTGCTTCCTACAATATCTAGGTTGTTTGCTGGAGGATGATAGTAACTGGTGCACTAAGCAGAGTGTTGATTCAATTCATCCACCAAGAAAGGTGCTTTGCAAGATTTCACCTTTGGCGGACGAATTGGTAGATTATCAACTCTTTGAAGTTCTCTGCTTATTGTATTGATGTTCCTTTAAGAATAGGCAGCTCTACCTCCTTTCTGATTCGATTGATCAAATTTGGTGATGCAGTTTGACTTTCGTATATCAATTGCATCGGCTTTTATACAAAGATTACAAGAAGATAGTAACAATAAATTATTAAGAGGTCCATTCTTGGCCAATCTTGAAATTGAACGGAGAAAGCACATGCATGGCAAGGGTGATGATGAAAAGTTCTTGGGGGCTCTTACTGATTATTATGTCAGGTACATTTTACATTTGACTTTCAGAGTTCAAATTTCAAATTCTATTGTTATTTTTTAATTTTATTTCTTTTCTTTTTTTGTGTGTTATTTATTAGGTTTTTGTTCAACTTGATTGCATCTCTCTTGACGGGGGGTGCTTTTTGTTACAACTCATTCTAGATCTTTTTTAGATATAAAGAATCTAACATGATCTTCAATCTTATATACTGCAAATTTGCAACTGATATTAAAATTCTAAATTTGACGCTCTCTATTCAGTTTAGGCTAGTATGTGAGTTTGACTCCTTGACCTTGAGGCTGTTCTTTTGTCTGTTTTCTTAATGAAGTTATTGTTTCAGGAAAAAGAAAGAAAGAATAAAGAACTACTTTTGTGGGAACGATAACAATAACTTGAATGGCAAAATATTGCTTTTTATGTGTCATGACTCGTGAGGGAAAAGGTTAACCAACCTAGGGATAGTGAAATTCCAACCATTTGGTCAAAGTTATATGGTTGGTTATCATGCTTAGGAGGTTATAAGATTTTTTTTTTTGGAGGGGGGAGGGGAGGGTAAGAAACGACACGTTTATTGAGAGACCAAGCTTATAATTATTACCCAGTGGTGGGGCTCACACTCACAGAGAGTAAAAGGAGGTTATAGGATTTCCAATTATTTTTTAATTTCATCCATGAACGATGTCATTGTTTTTATTCATGTACAAATGATGTTTTGTATCTGATCTCAGATTTGGTCACCTAGCCTGCTTCCCTTCTGATGTTGGAATGTTCCTTGAGGTGTTAGCTCCTGATAAGAAGACTGAATTACTTGAGAAGTTAAAGGACATCACTCCCTCCACGTCTACCATCTCAACTAAGGCTCTCGGGCTGTCAATAACACTTTTTAAACTTCAAGTTCTGAGTGGAAATATGTTCCATCTTCCGGTCTCTGGTGCGTCCTTTGATTTCAATCCATTGATTCTTGTGATCTCTGTGTTATGTATTTATATGATAAGGCCTACAGGCAATGCACTAGGAGCTACAGTGCTGCACTAACAATGTAGAATTATGAAAAGATAATTCTGTTAGGATTCTAACTCAAATATCACAATCAGTCCTAACAAAAAGGGCTAAAACAGAGGCAGCACTCTGTTATTTACATTACTTTCAGCCAAATAGAAGGTCACAAGAGTTCAACAACAAAATATAAAAGGAAATAACAAAGCTTTCCCAGCACCTTTACAAGGAGGCTGGGTTATTCTTCTCCTAAAGCTCTCTGCAGCTTTTCAATAAAAGAAACCCTACCTACACAATTCCCCTAAAGACATTTATAGCACTCTCTCTTTCCTACCCATGGGCCCCATCAATCACAATATTTTTCTCCTATGGCCTAGAAAGAAACTACCCAACTCAGAACAATGTCAAAGGTCTCGAAAGTTCGCATCTAACTACTGGGTGGTCTCATTTCGAGTAATATTAAAGTTTTTTGTCCACGAAAGCCGAACAGTGATGCCCTAAACTTAGTTTGTTCGTTCCATCCCAAAACGTTGAAAAAATGGTCAATGTTATGGCCTCAAAAGAAACTACCCAACTTAGAATAATGTCAAAGGTCTCGAAAGTTCACATCTAACTGTTGAGTGGTCTCATTTCGAGTAATATTAAAGCTTTTTGCCCACGAAAGTCGAATAGTGATGCCCCAGACTCAGTTTTTTAATTTCGTCCCAAAGCGTTGAAAAAATGGGCCAACGTTATGGCCTGGAAAGAAAGTACCTAACTCAGAACAATGCCAAAGGTCTCGAAAGTTCACATCTAATTTATGGGTGGTCTCATTTCGAGTAATATTAAAGTTTTTTGCCCACAAAAGTTGAACAGTGATGCCCCAGACTCAGTTTTTTAGTTCCATTTTAAAGCCTTGAAAAAAGGGTCAATGCTATGGCCTGGAAAGAAACTACACAACTTAGAACAATGCCAAAGGTCTCGAAAGTTCACATCTAACTGCTGGGTGGTCTCATTTCAAGTAATATTAAAGATTTTTGCTCACGAAAGCCAAACAGTGATGCCCCAGACTCAGTTTTTTAGTTCCGTCCCAAAGCGTTGAAAAAAGGGTCAATGCTATGGCCTAGAAAGAAACTACCCAACTTAGAACAATGCAAAAGGTCTCGAAAGTTCACATCTAACTGCTGAGTGGTATCATTTCGAGTAATATTAAAGTTTTTTATCCACAAAAGTCGAACAGTGATGCCCTAGACTCAGTTTTTTAGTTCCGTCCCAAAACATTGAAAAAATGGCCAATGTTATGGTCTGGAAAGAAATTACCCAACTTAGAATAATGTCAAAGGTCTCGAAAGTTCACATCTAACTTCTGGGTGGTCTCATTTCCAGTAATATTAAAGTTTTTTGTCCACGAAAGCCGAACAGTGATGCCCCAGACTCAGTTTTTTAGTTCTGTCCCAAAGCGTTGATAAAAGAGCCAATGCTATGGCCTGGAAAAACTATCCAACTCAGAACAATGACAAAGGTCTCAGAAGTTCACATCTAACTGCTGTGTGGTCTCATTTCGAGTAATATTAAAGTTTTTTGCCCACGAAAGCCGAACGGTGATGCTCCAGACTCAGTTTTTTAGTTTCGTCCCAAAGCGTTGAAAAAATGACTAATGATATAGCCTGAAAAGAAACTACCCAACTTAGAACAATGTCAAAGGTCTCGGAAGTTCACATCTAACTGCTGTGTGGTTTCCATTTGGAGTAATATTAAAGTTTTTTGTCCACGAAGGTCGAACAGTGATACCGTAAACTTAGTTTTTTAGTTGCGTCCCAAAACGTTGAAAAAATGGTCAATGCTATGGCCTAGAAAGAAACTACCCAATTTAGAACAATGTCAAAGGTCTCGAAAGTTCACATCTAACTGCTGGGAATGCATAGACATTCCTTTGCTCTTTCTCGCATACAAGTTTGTTCGCATTTCCATCTCGTCATCCAATCTCTAGGTGTACATAAATATGTAGAATTCACTTTTGAATTCTTTATACTATTTAATTAATTGTTTTATACCACCTAATTGACAAGTAAACTCCAGAACTAATATCTTGAATCAATTTCCTTTGTTCAATACTGGATCACCTAGGTAAACCTACTGTTTCGCTTGCACTTGAGCAAGCAGTAGGAAAATTTGTACTCAATGAGGACTTAGTTGTCACGGCATATGGAGAGACATAGTGAGCAATTCGCATGCAGTGAACGTGTTCAGTGATATATCGCCTAGACTTGATATAATTTCCATTCACCATTTACTAACACTAAGTTCTGGTTGTTGAAGAGAAACAATGATTCAATAAACACCACCCACAGCTGGGCTGGTCTAAGCATGCATTTATACATTCTAATAGGTGTTTTGCACACCAACATAAAGTGAGTTGAGTCGGTATATATGATGGACTAATATCCATATTTGATCCCAACATATCCTAGTAACTCCGTGTAAAAATATCTGAGTACTCACGTAGCAAATTAATAAATTTTTTTTTAGCTTCACCGGTCAATATGGTGTGCAAACTTTTACCTCTTTTGATTCATCTTGATACCCCAAATTGATTAGTTCAACTATTTCTTGGTGAGGATTCAAGACCTTATCTTCTTCTTCTACCATTCTTAACAATTTTAAAGATATTTTTTGCACTCCGCCCCACACGTGTCCTTAACCCTGCTATACAAAATAGAACGCGACTAGAAACTTTGAACTTTAAACGAATAAGTAATTCAAAACTTAACAGAAACAACATAATCACAATAACTTAGGTAACATAAACCACATCTCTTATTAACTTAAAACCATGCGCTCTACAATAGTACAAGATATAAGTTCTTAATACAAAAGCTTAACAAATAAATGCCTTCACAACCTTCAACCTTCAACAGCCTAGCTTTCACCTTCTTTGAACCAAACTTGGCCTCAACGCTTGAATCCTGGGGAAGGAGAAACTTGAAATTGTAAATCAATGACTTGGTGAGTGATATATTTTGAAAACCTTTTCGAGAATACAATTCATAAAACATTTTCATTTCACAAACACAAACTCAACACCTCAATTCAATAAATAATCAAATCGTATAAACATAAACGTTAGTCTCATATATTCCTTTCTATTAAGTACATGAACAAATCCCTATGCCAAGACTCGACATCTTGTGTTTAGACTACTGCGATGTCTTTTTTATCAACAACATCCAATAATTTCCTAGTTTGTTTCTTGTTGCTTAGGTCGCTAAGCTCAATACACTCCTTTTATGCATTGGCCGGCTTCATTCCACCATGCAATCCTTTTCTACATGGCTGTCTTTACTCTTTATGTGCACATAATTAGCTAACTCATTGATAGGAATATGACTAATGGTTTACTCTCAAGCAAAACATACAACACAATCAAACATACAAAATTCATATTTAGAAATCATTCAAGCTTTTTTTAAAAAAATCAATAAAAAATAAAATTTATTTGAAACATAGCAATAAACTTTCTTCATAAATCATACTTTTCATAAACAAAAACGTGAATCACATCATCACAACATCAGAAACTGTAGAAGAAAGCTTAAAATCAATTTTACTTTAGAAAATAACTTACAAACTTAAGGTTCCTTTCTTTAGAATGCTTTGAAACTCGAAAGACTTCTTCTCGCTTGAAAGCTTCTCGGGAGCAAAACTCTTAAGCAATTTCTTTTCACAAAATCTCATAATAGCCTTCTTCTTTCTTGACCTTTTCTCCTTATTTAAACTAACCTCTGAAACTCGCTAGCCCCTGCTTAGCCACAAAATGCATAAAATCTGCTTAAAACATCTGGATTCGAACTCCATCAAACACTTAACTCTTAATGATCCCAGCAGGAATTGGTTCGGGATCACCAATTAAACCCTTTCCTCTCTCCAGTCTTGGTAGTCTTGCACCGAAATGCCCCTGCCATAGCACTAGGATTTGCTCTCTACTGTCCATTTTGCCCGAGGTTACTCAAGGCTACCTTGGGATTCCCTTTCTTTTTTAGGCTCGAGTCCCACAATATTCCCACGGTATTTTCATCACCACTTTCCTTGTTCTACCATAGTATATATTAAGGTGTTAAGGGTAGAATTGGAATTACAAATATCTTCATTCTTATGAATATTGTCATTGAAGTTGTTTAGACTTTTGTAAATTTGCAAATGCAAGAAAGAAAGAAAAACAGAGAGAAGAAGAAATTAGAACAAATGAAATGAAAATGCAGAGATTTTATTAATAAACAAGAAAACAATACACCAATAATACAAAGCAAAACAAAATAGCATGGCCTTAGGTAGAGCCACTAGAAAATTAAAAACTTGATAAATAAAAGCTTAAACATTACTCTTGAAATTCTATTGAAAATATAGGTAGACATACAACATCCCAATTGTTAAGCTCGAAATTAGGTGGAAATGCATAAATTTTGCTCTCAAATGATGTTTCTTATACCACTGCAATAGTCGATAAACTATTCATCTTCGTTAACAGACAATCCTTCAAATCAAAGTCATGTGATGAGTAAGTTATGCCAACACTTTTGAAAGTATCATATAACGTTGGTATAAATTTTAGGCTTGAATCAAACTCCCTTTTCTCTAGCTATACTAAACGTTTTTACTTTTTTTCTTCTCGAAGCCTAATCTTATCATATTTGGATGGCTTATAGAACAAACCAAACCTCCCATCATTATTTGATGTTTTTAAAAGTCTCTTTAAGTTTTGATTCAAAGAATATTCTTCATATCGCATTCTCTCATTACCTTAGTAGCCATGACTTCAACTTTAGACATATGTGGCATTACCACTTCATCTACAATTGTTTCCAGAATAGTTGTATGAGCAATTTCAATAGAGCATAAAGAACACTCTAATGCTTCCTCTACTACCTCAACATATGGGGTTGAGACATGTTTTGTAATCCAATAAATCTTCCTCTCCCAACAAACAAATCATCTTATTCCCAACAAATTTAAATTTTTGATGTATTGTGGATGACACCACTCCTATAGAGTAAATCCAAGGACACCCTAACAAAAAACTGTACGCATATGCTATTTTCATGACTTGAAAAACTATGTTGAAAGTACACAGGATAATTTTGATTGTTAATTCAATGTCACCCGTAACGTGATCCATCAAAAGCTTTTACCATCATAGTGCTTGATTTTATGTATGTCATGTCCACTGGAAGCTTCATAGTGTAGATTGAGGCATTATATTAAGAGTTGATCCATTATTCCCTTAAATCCTTGCTATGATGTAGTCTATATGTCACACTCCATCTCGGACCAACCTTCTCTCGATCCGAGAGACGACGTGAAGTCAACCGATATTGTTCTCTTCTCAACGATACCTACTGACTCTAACCTTTAACCCCTTTACTTGAAATTCACGCGGAAGCAAATAACACAACTCTAGAGAAATATGTAATGAAAGAACTCAAGTGCAAACCATTTTATAACGATTTTTCAAGATAGGTCTTACAAAAGCTCTAACAAGAATTTTCAATACAAATAAGTTCTCTATACTCACAACACAACTGACTATGTTTTACTACACTACCTCAAACATGATCACTTTACAAACTCTCCTATCAGCCTAGTTGGCATGGCAACAATAATCTCAACTCAAGGAAACAATTATCATTACCTAGAAAGTGAGAAAACATTTTGAAAGAATGAGTTAATAATGCCCTGTGAGTGTTAATTTTCTAAAACATGCTTTTTTAATCATTTATGCTAAATGCTCACTTTGAACGTATAAAACATTGTAAACATAACATAATAAGGTTTTAAAAACATTTCATAAAACCTTAATCATTTAGGGGATACATTAAGCTATCACATACTAGTTCTTAACTATACATTTGTAATTTAACCTATGCCAGTTTAGACTGAACCTTCCCCCATAGGCAATAGTGCCTTCATTGATGTAATCGTACTAGGCCCCTCTATAAAACTTTCACATCAGTATTGGGAATCATATGTGCACATTCAGAGGTAATTTTGTAAAGTTTTGAAAAACTTTTAAGCTTTCAAACTTCATATGTTGGTAAAAACAACTTATAAAACATGTATGCATGACCTCATTTTTAAACTTATATTTTTCTCATAAATCATTTAATAGCTCAAACATGTTTATAGAAACAAGTTAAAACATGTTCTGCAAATAGCTTTGGTAAATTAAGCTTGAAAATAAATTTTATAAACCATTAAGTGTATAAATCACTCATAAGCTATCACCTATGTAATTTGAAATCCAACTTAGATATTAAGCATTTAAGTAAAACATTTAAATGCAAGTCACTCACAAGCTATTGCTTGTAAAGCTTCAAATCATGCTTTATAAATAGCTTTTAAAACAAAGTGTTATTGACAACTTATGGCTCAATAAATATCGTTCAATAAGTCCTTTTAATTGATAAAACATCCAAACTCCAAGCAAAAATTGCTAAAACACTAAAAAGATGCATAAACATGAAATGTGGGCTAGGCTGTGAGCAGGCATAGGTGGTAAGTTTGGTGTGCTCGCACAGAGCCCTGGGCCATATTCTAACCTCATGCGCATGGCTGGTCGTGTGCTTGGGGTGTTGTGCACCTTATGGACGCGCACTTCACGCACGTATGGCATTTCATGTGTGTTACTTGTCGTGTACATGGCATGCCCCTCGACCCCTCAGCCCCGAATCTAACTTTCTTACTTTCCTTTGTGCGCAACATCATCCTTGTGCTTGGCCCACCTTGTTCAATGTTTAGAAATCGGGTTTTCGTCTAAAATCTTACTTTCCACTTTGGAGGTCAATAATTAAAAATCTACAATTCAAAGGAGAAAATTTCCTTATAAAAAATTGCTCACAATTGTCTTAAATATCTAACCTCCAAATTTCAGCTTCATATTTCAAGTAATGCGTTTTGTAGCCCTCAAGAACTCAATACTACTCAAATTTCCTAAGAAATGACCTTTGATGCTTTTGTTCAGAAGTTGAACTCCTTCCTCGACTCTTTTTAGTCCAATAGCCCTAAACTAAAAAATAAACTTATTTTGAGAGATTTTTCAATTGGAATTGATTACTCAAACGACACTAGTGGTTTGAAAGAACTTCTCCAAAAGTTCTGTGTATATAAAGATTCTTGCATGATTTTCAATTGACACCTCCTACTTGCCACTTTACATCACCTACTAACTTCTTTTGACTTTTGACTTTGTTTTTGCCGCCAACATTAATACCTAGTCACCCTTCTTCTCATTTCTTTGCTCAAGGCTACCATGACACCTTAATTATGTTATCTCAATCATGACGCACTTACCATGTCACTTATGTTTCAAAAAATTCCTTTCTTTAACCTTTCCTCTTCAACTTTTCCTTAACCTAAATTCCCAAAGTCTTGCCCTCTTTTCCTTCTTTAGCCTTGGAGCTAAGTTTGGGTTTAAGAGGAGTTTCATCATCCGTAAAGATTATGGAATTTACAGATATAATGTTTCAATAATTCCACTAAACTTTTCCACTGAAATGTCATGCCGAACATGTGCCTTGTTCAAGATACCCAATAGCACTTTACGATGAGGCTTTGAATTCAAAAATAAAGATAATAAAGAAATTCAAGATATCCAATAACACTTTACAATAGCATTTGCTCTATGATCTTATATTCATTTGGTTTTACTATTTTAAAAAAATTGTCTCCTTTCTCATCAATGACATGCTTTTTATATTCTACATTTTTAGTTATGATAGAGATTTTCACATCCATCTCTTTGCAATGTTCATTCACATTTATTTTTTAACTTTCTCTCCCTTGCCCCAATATCAAACCCCAATATCAAACCACCTGAAGGTGTTGTCAAATTATATGGCATATAACATCTTTCACTTTGAGTTATCTCCTTGATTCTTGTAATATTATCAACTGAAGGATTTATTATGACTTAACAATCATACCTCCATGGCACAGCTTTCAAATCCTTAAATTTAAAGGGACTAGGCACTTGTATTGAGAGTTTTCTAGAATCGTATAGAGTCGACTCATTACTACTTTCTTGGTAGAAGACTGTCAAATGCCTCAGTAAAAAGGAATCTTCCTTTTTTGAAACTTCATCCATTAATGCAAAGATTTTATTGTTTTTCACCTCCAATTTTCCTTGTCCCTTGTATACTGTGAGGATTTTTGCATCCATGAATTGTTGTACTTTGTATCTTAACTTGTAGCATTGTTCAACAATGTGACCTGCAACTCCTTGATGGAATATACAATATCTGTTTTTATCATACCATTTATATCTTATGTTGGGGTTTAAATATGCTTGACTAACATGTCTTGGTACAAAAAGCTCTAAAAAACATACTTCCATAGGCATCATTATCTCAAAAACCTCATTTTTATATTCTTGAACAAAATAATCCATATCATGCACCTTTGAATTTTTAAGATTAGGGAATGGATTATTGTTGACATCTGGCTTCTTATCAATTTTTTTAAATTTTAGCAATCCAACAGTAATTAAAGATTGCACCTTCCTTTTCAAAGCTAAACAATTTTCAGTTAAGTGTTATGCTCTTCCAGCATGATAATCACATCGAGCATTTGAATCATACCTTTTTTGATAAAGGAGGTTGTACAGGGATCATTGGAATAGGAGCTAACTATTGATTTTGAATTAGTTGGGGTAAAGACTTTGAATAACTTATTGAAATTGGATCAAATTGCCATGTATCTAAGTTGGTCTTGCTACCTTGACCCTGTGCAAATGGTTGAGAATAAGAATTTGAATTTACAAGTTTTGAAGTTCAAGTGAAGGTGTGAGCTGGTATACAAGAATGTTGTAGTCTATAAACGTTTTCCAAACATTGTAGGCTTCTAGTTTTAGTATAGTATAGATATAAATATATAGTTTATCTTAAAATTAGATTTGTTTTTTTCTTTTTGTTTTTTCTGTTCTGCAATATACCATATTACAAGATTGATCTAAATTTCCAAGTTTTTTAGAAATGTCCTAAATGAGCTAATATTTTACACAAATATAGGGTCCAAATGACTAAATTATCCATCTTTATTGTTAGTAATGTATTAAAAAAATAGAAAAATGAAAAATGAAAAAATGAAAATGAACCATGATTAAGATTTGCATTTATTAGAATATGTAAATATGGTAAGTGATTAATTCTATTATGGTAATATTATAATTAAAATTACTCCTTAATTATTTTTCTTTTGTTGATTTTGTTTAAAAAAATTTCTCTCATGATCTCTCTCTTACTTTCCAATCTCTCTCTCATTCCATTCTTTCTTTCGTTTTGTATTATTTTTAATATATTCCACTTAATTATAGCATATATTGAATAATACGATGTATATTTTATGAATAAAAGATTATGATATCAATTTTTATGTATTTTATTTAAAATATTCATATCTTACTTAGTAAACAATACGTTATGTTTGAAACAATTGTGATTATGTAAGAAAGTTATTTATGTTTACAGAAACATGGATGAGAAAAAAATATGATGAGTATATGTAATATATGTCATTAAAACATTAGTTGTTATCTGGTATATGTAATGTTAAGGAAAACTAAATATGTTTGCGATGTAGGGACTTTTATGAAAAAATTGAAGATCTAGAGAATTGTATGAAAAAGTGGTTGAATGGGGAGGATATGTTAAATTAGTTTATAAATAGTATATATGAAATAATATGAATGAAAGGTTATGTTATCATTTGTTAAATTGGTTTATGTATTTTATTTGAAATATTCATATTATATGTAATAAATAATAAGTTATGTTTAAAACAATAGTGATTTATATGTGAAGGGTGGTATATTAAATATAATAAATTGAGAAACTTTGATTAGTATAGTAGATGGAAATTTATGGGAAAATATGGAAATAAAATAATTGAATTAAAAACTGGAATATGAATATTTCAAATAAAAGTCTAAAACAACATACAAAAAGTCTAATAATAAGAAGGAAAAACTAGTTCAATAAGGAAAGCTTGAATTTATTTCGATTATGGTCAACACGTCCACATTTAACTCGTCTCTTGAACTTCATTTTAGAAAAAATTCTAGTCTTCTTTGGTCTATCAATTGAACGTTTTACATTCGGTGGGAGAATGAGAACTTCCATTTCTGTATTATTGAATATATGCAGTAGTATATTTGTAACAAATCGCATAACATAAATGTATTATGCAATAGTATATGTGTAAGAAATCAAATGAAATATTGATCGGATAGAGAAAAAAGTAAAGAAAACGATGAAACATGAAGGAAAAAAATTGAACTATATGTGTTATTGTATATATACAAATGTAATACTGATAACATCATATGTGTATGTAGGGATATATAATGAAATTCAACTACAATTTACGTATTATTAAATATATGCAGTGGCATATATGTAACAAATCACAGAACATAAATATGAATAAGATGTATATATATGATAAATCACATAATAGAAGTACAGATTAGGGTATATAAATGTATATATTGTTCATGAAAACTTTACTAAACAAAAATATGAATAAGATGACCGGAACATGCCGTAATTAAACAAAATATTAAGAACATGAAAAAAAATTATGTATTTATTATTGAATATATGCAGTAGTATATATGTAACAAATCACAAAACATAAATGTATTATTCAGAGGTATACCATAGTATATATGAATGACGAGACATTTAATAAAAAAATATATGCTGAACATAACGAGGATGAATTGAACAATAAAATTAAACAAAATATAATGAACATGACTGGAATATGTCATAAATAAAGAAAATATGCAAGACATGAAAGGAATATATGATAAACATTACCGGAAGGCGTCGTAATTAAACAGAAAAATATAGAACATCCCCAAAATATATTAAGAACAACAAAAAATATATCAATGACTATCAGTGATAGAATTTGCTATAGGTTGTAGATATTTTGTAAAATTTGCTATTATTGAAAATTCTCCTTTAAGAAATTAATTTAAAGACAAAACGGAAGGAAAAAAGCTACGAAAAAGATACGAAAAATGATGAAAAAAAAAGACTAACCGAATATTCTAAAGCAAATCGGAAAGGAAGAAGAAAGAACAATTTTTTTTTAAAAAAAAATAGAAATTGGAGAAGAACAACGCATGAGAATAATACTTTTGGTTTGAAATTTGATTATAAAATTGAAAATATTTAATTCGTAAAATAATTAAAAATATTATTACCATATTAGATAATAATTTATACCATATTTAAAATATATCCAAATTAAATTATATTTGAGTAATAAATATAAATATATATATGTATTAATAAGGGACATTTTTAAAAATAGCAAAATAAATTAAAATAATTACAAGCTATAGTAAAAGTTTGAATATAGTATGATAGAATTTGCTATAGGTTGTAGATATTTTATAAATTTTGCTATTTTTTAAAATTTCCCTATTAATAATTATGGAAGTTACAATTTATATAATTAATATAGTATTTGATAATTAAGAAAATTATTTTTTATGATTTTTGAACATCAGTATTATTAAATAATGATATGAAGGTTAAAATTGTGATAAAAAATGACGATTTTTTACTTAGGATGTTAATTAAGTATCATTGTTAAAGAAGGCAATTTCTCTTAATTTTTCTTATTTGGGTCTTTAACTAAGAGACCTAAAATGGTATACTATATTACAAGATTGACCTAAATTTCTCAAAATTTTTAGAAATTTCCTAAATTAACTAATATTTTACACAAATATAGGGTCAAAATAACCAATTTACCCATCTTTATTATTAATAATATATTAAAAAATAGAAAAATAGAAAAGGAAAGTGGACCATGATTAAAATTTGCATTTATTAGATATCTTATGTAAGTATGATAAGTGATTAATTCTATTATGATAATATTATAATAAAAATTGTCCCTTAATTATTTTCTTTTGGTGATTTTGTTAAAAAATCATTCCCTCCTGATCTCTCTCTCCGTCCATTCTTTCTTTCGATTTGCATTGTTTGAATATATTTCACGTAATTATAGTATATATTGAATAATACAGTATATTTAAGTTGTTCTCTAGTATATGTAATGTTGAGGAAAACTGAATATGTTTGCAATGTAGGAACTTGGATGAAAGAATTGAAGATCTAGGGAATTGTATGAAAGAATTGAAGATCTAGGGAATTGTATGAAAAAAGTGATTGAATGAAAAATTGATTTATGAATAGTATATATGAAATAATACATTGTATATTTTATTAATGAAAGATTATGCTATCAATTTGTTAAACTGATTTATGAATAATATATATAAATATATGTATTATGCACTAGTATATATGTAATAATTAAAAAGAAATATTGATCCGTTACATAATATGTGTATGCAGTGATATATAATTTTAGTAAGAAAAAATTACATAACTAAAAAAAAGTTGTAAATGTATTATTGAATATATGTAGTAGTATATATGAAATAGAACACAAAACATAGATGTATTATTCAGTAGCATATGTGTAAAAGATAAAAAAAAATACATAATGGATATATAATCCGTGTATATAGTGGTATATCGAACATGATAGGAAGATAAACTGAAAAATATAAAATTAAACAAAATAGGAGGAACATGACCGGAATATAAGCAGTTGTTGCCGGTGACTGATCGAAGCACTCAGATTTATTAACATGGTATGGATAATATGAAGTCGTTGCAGTCGGAAGAAAAGACATAAAAAATTGAAGGATGAAGCGTTGCCGACGACGGATGGAAGCCCTGAGATTATTAACGTGGTGATATACAGTTATACTTAATTATTTAATTATTTCATATTAGAAAAGATTTTGTTTTATACTTAATTAAAAAATTATTTTTAATTTATTTCCATAATAAAGTTAGACATTAATTAAATGCATAAATAAGGAAATTATCATTTCATAATAAATTGCATATAATGTGAATAAGAAAATAATTTAAATTTAATTTTAAAAATCATATATAATTAATAATAATGATAGAGTTATAATTATCTAAAAAATATACGAAATCCTAATCAATAAAATAAATTTTAATTTAGGACATTTGTAAAATTTCTTACTCAATTTAGTTCTAAAACTTTCTTCTTATTTTAGACCTGTTGGCCGTGAGTGCGAGTCCATCCCAAATTCCAATATCAGCCATTTAAGTCGGGCCCTAAAGGAGTATGCTACCCAATATCGGGATAGCATATCCAAGTAAACAAACACAAAATGCACAGGTGGACGCAGCCCAGACAGCAATCTTTTTCTAGTACAGGCCATTCGCCTGGCGCTGATAGAGAAAGTGGAAGAAGCTATTCGAATCTCTCGTCATCGCTTTCTTCTTCTTCTTGAGGTTACGAAGGCTCAAAATCTCATCAAATTTCTTAGAGAATCGGTGAAGATAAGAAGATTCGAAATTGAGTTTGGAGAAATCTGTTAGCAACGAGTTCTTCTGTTTCTCATTCTGAATTGAGACCAAACTGACGGAACGGAGTGATGGTGAGGATATTGCCAATGCCTTCCTCATTACGACCTTCCATTTCATCACTTACCTTTGCTGCCGCTTCTCGCTTGCCTCATTCCCTCACTTCCTACACCCCGACTCGGTTGCTGCCTTCATTTCCTTTCGGTTTTGGTGCACCTATTCTTCTCTTTATATTAACTCACCCCTTATTTTGATCGCTTCTATTTTTCTTCCTCCATATATATTACATTCGCAATTACATTTATTACTGCTTTAGCTCGACGGATTTTGTTGCTTCCTGTTTCTGTTCCACTCTCACTATAGCCTAAACTCGAATAGAAAAAGAAGCGGAGTCGTTGATGAACTGAGTCAGAATTTATCATTTATTTAGCAGGATTTAAGCATAATTCCCTGTTTAACAATTTGCGGAGTTTTCAGTTGATATCTCCGTCATGCAGCTTTTCAGAGTTTGTTTTGTGTGTGAGTTGTTTTAATGGTAAAGTCAATTTAAGCCTAAAGTTTGGATATATGTTTTCTATTTCGTTCATTTGCTAACTATGATTCCTGGCGATATGACCACTGTGTTATTTTAGAAACAAATGTCTCGGGAGAATGATTTTAAGGTGTTATATAGCTGTTCCACAGGCACAATTCTTTGGTTTAAAATCTTCGAAGTTGTTGATGAAGTGTAATAACACCATGAGGATGACCGTAAAGGGATATGCAGCACAGGCTTGCACAACACCCAGTCCTGAAAATATTCTTGAGTGGGTAAAAAAGGATAAGAGGAGATTGCTTCATGTTGTCTATCGTGTTGGAGATTTGGAGAGGACAATAAAGTATGTATAATTTTCATTAGACTAAAAGTTTGTTGCTACATCTTTTTCTCTATCTTTCAACTTTTCTTTTCTTCCTAAGACAGTTATTATACAAAATATGTTTATTGCAGATTCTATACTGAGTGCCTGGGGATGAAGCTGTTGCGAAAACGTGACATACCAGAGGAGAGATATACAAATGTTTTTCTTGGATACGGTCCCGAAGAGGCTCACTTTGTTATTGAACTTACTTACAGTAAGTTACACTTACAATATATAATGGGATGTTTTGAAATATAGTAAAATGAGTTAATTTATTTACAAAACGTAGCAAAATTTTACTTTCTATTTGTGATAGAAATAGATAAACATCTATCAATTTATTGATGTCTTTTTGGATCCATCACAGTTTATCACTCAATAGAAAGTAAAATTTTTCTATATTTGTAAACATATTTTCCATTTAAAATACTTCCTTATATATAATTTCAAAATTATAAACCGTGGGCTTGTTTAGATGTCGAAATATTGATTCCCCATCGAATTGCTTACATAAATTGAATTATATTATTTTGGTTGTCTGCTGACCACAGATTATGGAGTTAAGTATGATATTGGAGCTGGGTTTGGGCATTTTGGGGTTGCAGTTGAACATGTAAGTCTATACTTCATGTTTTTTATTTTATGTTATACACTTGAGCACATATTTATACCACATGTTTTCTCAGGTCCATAAATCCCCTTCGAATTTGTTCTTTTGTGTCATAGTCCTCCAAATTATTTTCTGGTTATATCAGGGTTTTTTGTTCCTTCTTTCTACTATTAGGTTTCCAGGACTGTGGAACTTATAAAAGCCAAGGGAGGAAAAGTCACCAGAGAACCTGGTCCTATTAAAGGCGGCAGTACTGTGATTGCATTCATTGAAGACCCAGATGGTTATAAATTTGAACTCTTGGAAAAGGGGCCTACTCCTGAGCCTTTATGTCAAGTAATGCTTCGTGTTGGTGATCTTGATCGGTTCATAAATTTTTACGAGAAGGTCAGATTCGTCTCAATGATATATTAGGCTTCCTAAACATTCAATCCTTTTCTTTTCACATAGTTCTTATGTTTTTTCTTCCTTCTAACATCTGTGTCTCATACTGGTTTCAAATCACGTGCATTCTTTGTTAGGCTTTTGGCATGGAACTTCTAAGGAAACAGGATAGTCCAGAGTACAAGGTAATGTAATACTTCTGTGAGATCTTTCTTCCTACAATTGCCAATATGATTTTCTTAATGCAGAGGACTCTCTGCACTCTCTGTTGTCGTTTAGGTCTTTACACATGTGTATGCTGATGCTTTGATAATGTAGTCTATTTGTGTCTTAAGTAATTTTTTCTTCTATTTGTTGAAACATGTAACTTACAGTAAACGATTGCAATGCTGGGATATGGCCCTGAAGATAAAAATGTTGTACTGGAGTTAACATACAACTATGGAGTTACTGACTATGAAAAAGGGAATGGTTATGCCCAGGTTTAACATTTATATCTATTTTCATTTTGTTTCTAGTACTGAGGATAGGAAAAAGGAAAAGACAACTTATGGGTGCTTTTGATTTTCAATATTTGTAATGTAGTCTAATAAAGACTTCTTTCCTCTTAACAGATTGCAATAAGCACAGATGATGTCTACAGAACTGCAGAAGCAATAAAACTCTTCGGAGGGAAAAAGATCATCCGAGAACCTGGACCATTACCTGGTATCAACACCAACATTACTGCATGCTTGGATCCTGATGGCTGGAAGACGGTATGACTTGTAGAAATTTTATGTTCAATCCTTCCGGGTTTCTATTATATGGATGAAATTAAATCTCTTGAGTTATGTTGAGCTCAATGTTTATAGAGCTTAAGTAGTAATTTAAGCTGCATAAGAAATGCATTTTTAAGTGTTTAATTTAAAAAATAATTCATTTTGGACAAAATTTGAGTGTTTGAGAACCACTCAAAATAGCTCTTGAAGTGTATTTATAACCGTTTTTTTTCAAAAAGTGTTCAAATAAGAATAAGTTTTTTCAAGAACACTTTTCTCGAGTTAATCCAAATAGAACCTTAGTATTCACCCAGAATCCTTGTTATGTTTCCATTGCCTTTCACTGTGCTCATGAGCTTTATGAACTATAAGGTAAAGTTGGACCTGATTTGAATCAATCTATCAAGCCATGCATGTTCAGTTTGCATTTCTGCTGTACTTCATATTTTTCACATTTATTTTTCAGTTGTTACTTATGATGCAAGAAATTCATAACTTCATTCTAATAATAGAAAAATTATATTATACAACACTCATGAATAGCTGCTTATATTCTGTTTTCTAAAAACGAGATCATGAGGTAACCAAATGCTGTGATACAAAAAAAAAAAAAAAAGAAAGAATCAAATCATATTGAAATATAATAGACAAAAACAGTAAGGTCTGTTTAGAGGTACGTGGATCCTCCCCTCTTTGGGACATCTCTCAAGTTCTAATTCACTAGCCAACCACAGATGTCATTCATTAATTACTAATACATTTCTATCATCTAACTTCTAAGGACTCTTATCATGCCGATATCGATCACCATAACCACATTTGAGAAAATGTGAAAACGAAAAGACGGTTGTCTGTTCATCTACTTATACGTTCTTTGTAGGTTTTTGTAGATAACATTGATTTTCTGAAGGAGTTGGAGTAGGTGAGAGAGGTGGGATTACTAATGCCTGCAAGAAGGGATCCAAGGCCCAGCTTGAACGTGAAAATAATTGTTTACGCTTGCGTCTAGTTTTGCCCCGACTGAATATAGAAATCTTTGTCTTGATAGTGTTCATTGTTGTCTTGATAGTTTTCGGTATTAGGCTTTTGGAATAACGATGATGATGGAGTGTATTTTTAGGATTTGAAAGATTTTCCTACATGAGTTGTAATGAAATAACTTGCAGTTCAATGTAATTTTTTGGACAACTAGATCCATGCCACAAAACTTTCACGTCTCTTTAATAGAAATATGTGGGATGGCACTTGTGCAGCTATTGAAATTTGATTGATATTGATAATATAATATTAACTGTAAAAGAAAATTGATTTAGATTAAATTACCATTTGATCTTTAGTTTCTAATTTCTAGAAAGTTTTTAATTTGATTGATTTAATTGGCTTTGTAGCTCTTCGTCCGCACCAATTTCCTTGGGAAATTTTTGAGAAATATCACACTTTTGGGTTTACACTTCAAAAGTAGCACTCTCAAAAAATTCGTAATTTTGCTTTTTTCGGTCAATCTTTGTCGACCTCGACACTGACATTCTTCTCAAATTTTAAAAAACTTGTTCACCATAATTTTTTGGTACATCTCGGTCGTGATTAACATCGAGATTGTGTTTTTTTTAAAAAATTTGAAAATAAAGTGATTTATCAAATTATCAAAATATCCTTGAAAGTCTAAACATTAGATATTCTCATATAACACTAAACTCCAAACACTGTGCTCATTTTGGTCTAGATTCAAACAAATTTCATTAATTTTTCCTCTCCGAAACTTGAAGAACTCATCATCAAACTTAAATCTCTCAAGGTGAAGTACTTTGACTGATTCCACAGTTTTGAATTTAGTTTTTAGTTTATGTTTTTCAGTTTTTAGAAAACTCTGTAGTTTGGTGTTCTGATGTATTTGGATGTAGAATATTATTTTAAGTTAATGAATGTGGTTTCCTTCGATGAATCTTGGCAATTTCATCAATATGAGCTTGTGCAAATGAGGAATCTCAATAGAGATCGATGAAATTGGCCTGAGATTCTTTGAAGGAGTCCCGAGATCATTGCATTTCACATGCATTTTGTGGGGTAATCTTAGAGATCGATGAAATTGGCCCAAGATTAGATCGAGATACATCACAACATGCATGTAAAACCACTATCTCGTGGCATCCTAATGCAATGTTGTTCGAGTTCAATTGGCATTTCATGTTGTTCTTAACTGAGACTGCCTCGAGTTTTAATACAAAATACTTTTTTTTTTCTATTGTGTGTTTTTTCTGTTTTGCAGATGCCTCTTTCACTAAAATTCGCAGTTTCGACTTCTTCCTTGAAAACTTGACTTGTTGTTCGCATCTATCGAAGATCGAGTCAAGTATAAAAATTAAGTTAACATCCAGGCAGTTTCATATGTTTAGGAAAATCATCTCTGGACACATCTTGGATGTAAAGTTGGTATTCAATGGACCTTTGTGCCATTACATTTTGTTGAGAGAGGTCGAGGAGAGACGAGATTACATAATTAGTTTTAAGGTTACTGGTGATAAGGCCTCATTCGGGGAGGGGGGAAGATTTTGACATAATAACAGGGTTGAGGTATAGGCTCAAACATAAGGTTCAATTTGAATAGGACAAGGCCCTTCGATTAAGAAGGTTATATTTAGGAGATAGGACAAACATGAATGGGTTTGGGTTGGACAAGGATTATTCAACCCTTCGTTTTGAGAGTGACAATGAGGATGCAGTGAAGATGTTCGTATTCTACTTCATCGAGCTTGCGATGATGGACAGAGAAAGGAGGCAACATATGGATTGGACAATGTTAGGCCTGATTGATGATTGGGAGGACTACTGCGACTAGGGTGAGTTGATATGGTCCAAGATCATTGCTAGTTTGAAAGGGGCAGTTAATGTAAAAATGGTCTTGCACAAGAAGAAACCTGAGAATAACAAGTCCCTGGAGTCATATAGCCCTCACGACTTTCCCTTCACCTTTCAGATGTGTGATTATATGCTCATTATTTTCATTTTTCCAGTAGTTATATGCTTGTATTAACGATATCATTCTATTTGTAGGTCTGGGCCTATGAGATAGTGTCGTCGATCCATGCTGCCTATAGAGATTCATCATCTGCGATACCACACATCATGCGATGGAGTTGCACACACTCACCTGGGTTGAAGGTGATTGAGTCCCAGGTCTTCGGGTTGCAAATGGTACGTTACAATTCATTTTATTCCTCCACATTCACTATAGTATTTTAGGGTTTTGGGTCTTAATTAGCATGGCCTGATGATGTTCTGATTTCAAGCTCTGATGTGAATTCAATGATAGAACCTTTGCATGTGTTCGAAGGACCAACTAACAGAAGCAAGGCAAAGAGGATTCAAGAGATTTTTACACTACATCTTCAAAAACTAGCAAATTTACATGAAGCGACAAATAATTTTGGGCAAAAATTTATTTACAATGTTAATTCAATGAGTCAATATGAGAATTGATTAAAGATGACATGGAAAATGTTCTAGAAGAGTTATTTAAGGCATTGTGAAGACTTTCTATATTTTGTTAGTTTTTTTTTTTTTTTAATTTGACCTTTAATTTAGTATGCAATCTTGTTTTAAGTTCCTAGGTCTTATTCTATTCAAAAGGCATTTAAGTGTATTTTGATGACTATTAGTCGTCCATCTCATGCATATATTTTTTTAATTAGCAATTTAGTGTATGACTATTGGGCTTTCACCTCATGTAAAAGAAAAAAAAAGTTCTAAATGATTTTTTTTTTAAATAACTTTGTGAAAGATTTTGAAACTTAGAAAAAATTATATTAGAAGGATTTTAAAATATTGAAATTTTTTTAAATAGAAATCAAAATGAGGCTTAATAGAAAAATTAGATAAGTAAAATCAAGAAGAAATATCATAATAAATTAAGCAAATAACATATTGAGATTTTAATAGAAACATATTGGAGATTGATCTCAGACTTCCAAAGAATTGATTTTCTCACCTCAAGAATTCTAAAAAATCGAACACCTAAATTTTCTAGATTCCGTCGTTAGATGTTTTTTAAAAGAAAATTAATTGAAAATATTAAACAACAATTATCAAGAATATCTTAAATTCACCATAAAACAAACACATACATTTAAATAAGCATATGTACAAAGATAAAAATGTAAAACAAACAATAATCTATAAGTAAAAAAAAATATAAAGCAAAATGACTGGGAAAAGAAAAAGAAAAAGAAAAAGAAAGTAAGAACAAATAAATGATTAGAAAAAGAATAAACAAGATATGAAAGAAGGAAAATATAGAAATAAGATAAAAAAACGAAAAAATAGGAACAAGAAAAATAAACAAATATGGAAAAAAAATATAATATTAAAAAGAGATCTTTTAAAAAATACTGTGTCAAACATTTATTCCCCTAAAAGTATATTTTTCTAAGTTTAGTTTAAAGGGGTGTTTGGGGAGGAAAAGGAAAAGGAAAAGGACGGGAAAGGACATCCTTTCCATGTTTGGGGGCAAGGATTAAGAGGAGGAAATACTTAATCCTTCTCTTTCTTCCTCTCAATCCCCTCTTTCCTTTTCTTAATTTTTCTCTTTCTTCAATAAATACAAACACATCAATTTTTTCTCTTTTTTTATATATTTTTTAATAATTATATTTTAACAAATATAATTATCTTTTCATTTTTTTCATAACTATTTTATATATATATCAACATATACATATAATTATCAAATTTCTAACAAAATTCAACTATTTAATTTAATTAAACAAACACCCAAAAATATTTAATTAAATTCAAATTCAACAACACTAAAAATTCAAATTCAATGATTAATTAAATATTCAACTCACAAATATTTAATTAATTTTAATTTCACAAAACCACAAATATTCAATCCAATGATTGTCTGTTAGCTTAAACCGCATGACTCATTTTTATTTTGGTTTCCATTGCTTTTTTATTATTATTATTTTGCATTATCGCGATGTATCACGTAATTGACTTCACCGTATAATTGCATTTCAAATAAAAAAATAATTATATTTCATTTTGTTTCAATGCTATTATGTTCATCTTTATTTATTTAAATCGATTCTTAACGATATGCAATTTTCCAATATTGCACTTACAACATTAATTTTAAAAAATAGATATAATATCTTTCACACCTAACACATCGATTAATTTATTGGCACGAAAAGCTTGCGTATAAAACGTTCAAAATTGGCATTGTATTTACGAAACCTAATGGAACATGTTTTCCAATAAAAAATCTAAATTTCAGTAAATTAAAAATACTATACGAATATTTGTGTATTGGATTTACTATACAATTTTTTATAAAAAAAATACAAGAGTACGAATTAAAATAATAATAATAATAATTTTTTTGTCATAATCCTTTCCACTTATTTCTTCCTCCAAACCTTTGAAAATGCAACGAAAAAGAAAGAAAAAAAAAAGCATATTTTTTAATATATTGGATTTACAGATCAAATTGAACTACAAATGAAAAAATAAATAATACAATTTCTTGGTGAATTGGATTTATGGTACAAATTTTGAAAACATATTTTACACAAAGCAAAAAAAAAAAATTAATACAATTTGTTTGGTGTATTAGATTTAATGTAAAAAAAAAAAAAAACTACTATACAAATGAATAAAAAAACTTCACTTTTGAAGGTGTATTGGGTATAAGTTACAAGTAAAAAAATATTTATAAAAAATCAACAAAAAAAAATCAATACAAATTTTTGGTGTATTTGGATTACGGTACAACTTAACTAAAAAAATGAATTTGAATACAATTTTTGGTTGTAAAAGCTTTATGGTACGAACAAAAGACAAAAGTTTACACAAATGCAAAAAATATTAGCACATTTTTCATTTTATATTAGGTTCACGAAAAAAAAAACAAGAATTTCATACCCATGAAAAAAAATATTTAGTTTTTTTCATACAATTTTTTTATACAAATAAAAAAAGAATACATTTTTTTTAATCATAATTCTTCTCCAGTATAATAAATAATCTCTCATAATCCTTCGACTTATTCATTTTCCCAAACAAGGATTATAAATAATCATTTCCTTTTCATAATCCTCATTTTTCTTATTCTTTTCCCCCCCATTTTCCTTTCCTTCCCCCAAACACCCCCTAAGAGACTAAGGGTGTGTTTGGGGGAAGGGTTGAGTTATGGAAGGGTTAGGGTTATGATAAAACTAGTGTTATGATAAAACTAGTTTTATGATAAAAGGTGTTTGGGGGAAGGATTATGTGAGAAGAGTTATGATAGTATTATGATAAGATGTGTTTGGGGGAAAGGTTATTTAGGTAGTATTATGATAAGATTATGATAAGATGTGTTTAGGAAAAGTGTTATGCTGGTAGTGATGTGATAAATTTATTATTTAATTTATTTATTTTTAACAAATTCATATTTAAAATTCAATATTGAAAGTGAATAACTTTTTTTACCAAATCATCCGACGTCGCCTGAAGTAATTGACTTAATTTGTGGATTGGTAATGTCCATATTGAACATGTTGTCGATTAGTTGTTACGTTCGAATATCTATTGTGACGCAACACGTAAAAGTGAAATAACGAGTGCAAATATACATGTATATATATATATATGTATGTATATATATATATATATGTATGTATATTAAATTAAGTCGCATTCATTTTACTACATGAATAATTTGAACACAAATCACATGACTTGCAATATCATTAGAAAATATAAATAAAAAACAGTTAACAGGTAGAGTCACATGCAAGTAAAATAAACAATCAGCTAGCGCCTCGTACGATAACCGTGCAGTAATCAAGCTTCTCATCATCTGCCAATTCGAGGAAACCCTTCATGTCCGCTAAATTGTTAATCAGTATTCGATTGCATTGCGCCCTTTCCAACCTAGTGAGCTAAGGTATGGCACGCAATGCGCGAACAACCTCTCTACGGACCCTGCTTTCATCCTCGAGTGCCACTCGCGGCCACTCTGCAATGAGCCTCAGCTGTTCGGTTTGGCAAGTCATGGCATCCTTAATGACATCAGCTGTTTCCAAATTCTGCCCTCCCCGCTTTCACTTTGAGCGGCTCGAACACGTCCTACTATCGCTTCCTTGACTAGGTCGTGTGGACATAGAAGGAATTTTCATATCATTGAGATCCACGTGTGTAAAGTCCTCGAACTAGGAGGAACGTTCGATCCGACATCGGCAAATGTCTCCGCAAGGGCTCCCGTTGCCCGATCTTTTTTGAATACATACGATAACTCGTCATAATATGGGAATGGCTTATTCAGCAGGCCCTTGGCTGCATGATGACTCTACATAGGAAAGAAAAATCAAATATTAGACTTGTTTCATATTGAAATAAAAATTATATCTCCATACAATTATACTTTTCACCGACCCTGACCCAGTTGTCAAACAACTCCTTCTCAGCAACAATGCACTTTGCATCATCATTTCAACTGAACCCGCTGCATAATGGGCCGCACATTTCTACGATTGCCTGGTACGAGCGCCTCAAGGTCTTTATGTGGCAGTCAATAACTGTGGTCGCATGGACATTGCATCCTAGCAACTTCGTCGCCATCATTCGTAGAAGCAGTGCCAAATACCCTAGTCTAAATGTGCCATTGTCTAATTTCCATCCACCAGCAAACACTAACTTCACCATACAGTCCATGAGAGTCAACTCATCCTCCTTCGTCCACACATGCTTAGGTGCACATGACAAACTTGCCATACTGACAATCATACAATGACGTATAAAAATCAGTAAATTCAATACACAGAAAGGCAAAATTGTTAAAATGGCAATTAAAACGTCTATTGCATGAAGTGAGACAATTCCATTCGGTCTGGTCATGCATGCATACATTGAACTATACAGGAAGACACACCCAATACTAATTAAAAACAAATACAGGAATACTAAATCGATACGCATAGTCTATTTATTACGCAACTTCCATTGATTGAACATCTCGGCGGCCAAATCATCCCCCACTGTGTCCATTTGTTCGAGTTCTCAATGAATTGAATGTCATTACCTTCGATAGTCGCTTAGGTGGAGTCTCCATCGTCAACGTCGTCAACGAAATTGACATTCGTCATCTCACGGTTGATGAGATTGTGTTAGACAACATGCTAGAATGGTTCGACATTGAATTTGCACAGGATAGTAAGACTTGCAGCGAAGGATTGCCCATCGACCCTTCAACACACCGAACGCTCGTTTAATAACATTTCTAGCGGAGGAATGTTTCATGTTGAAGTACTCTTTTGCGGTGGTAGGGGCATTTCCCGCTCCTCGCCACTCCTGCAAGTGGTATCTTTGTCCTCTATAGGGAGCAAGAAATCCCTCTACATTGGGGTATCCCGCATCGCATAGATAGTAATAACCTGTTACGAATGCGTGAGATCTAACTAATTTGATTGACGTCGTAGGTAGTATATGTTCTAGCATAGAACTTTTGATTACCCTTAGGAACATGCAGGTCGTTTGGTCGTGCAATAGCATCTCGAAGAATGTGCGAATCTGCTGCGGACCCTTCCCAGCCAGCCAATACGAAGACGAAGTCGCCTTTCGTGTCACACACATCGAGGACGTTTGTGGCAACTTCTCCTTTACATGTTCTATACCTAGGCCTATCGTTTTGCGGTACGTTCACCTTGATATACGTGCCATCCAATGCCCCAAGGCAGTTCTGCATAATGAAATATCGCGCAGTCAAGTAGTTGGACTTCGTGATTAATAAGTAATAGAATTGAGGAATATGCGGACCCCGAAGCACCTCCATCGTGAATCGGTGCATGTGTTAGTCACTGGCTGTGGTTTCTTCAACAACTCATCGTGCAGTCGCAACACAGCCAACAGTACGAGGTTAAAGTGACGGGAAACAGTCTCTCCTGATCGCACGAAGTCCTGCTGGATGACTCTATTCTTGACATCGTGCGCCAATATATGCAGAAACATTGCGACCATCTCCTCGACATCAACGATTTCGGTCGACGTCAGACCAACAATTGTCCTCAGTAAGTGACATAGAATGGCAAAAGTTCGTCTGTCCATTCTAGTACTTTGACCACAAACGAGGTCGAAGGAGTAGATCGTATGAAAGTATGCAAGCTGTATAATTTGATGCCTAGTTTCGTACTGTGTATGTGTCACTCGCCTATTGTCGTTCATTAGTGCCTCCAATATCAGTACTAACTGATTATGGGTGGATGTGAAGACAACTAGTATAGTGCGAATGTTTTCGTACGCTATTTGAGGGTAGCGACTACGAACCTCACGATCTATTTTTGTAACTGGAATGCTATTACACCTTCAATGCATGCATTAGAATAAAATACATTTATTTACTTGTAAACTGTAGTTATGTTGTGAAAACTGTAAACCCATAATTTAGGCAAAACGAATGGTAAACTATAATTCTATTTGAAAAAATTAATTGTGACTTTCTATAATTACTTATACAGTTTTTTTATATATATATATAAAATATGATATGCTCATTCAACTATATCTATTTATTGTGTCTTGCGCAAAGAAAGTGTGTGACCTTTATATACTGTTAAACATTTGTATTCTTTTTCTTTTCTTTTTTTTTTTTGTTTATTCATATTTTGTGTTTCTTGTTTTCAAAAAATTAGTTTATTGTTCTTCATTAAAATTCTTTCAATTGCTTAGAAATGTTTATGGAAATTAATTAATGACAACATTTTGTGGTTTTTTCATTCGCATATAAATAAAATTATTCATTTCGTACATTTTCTTTTCGAAATCTTGATGTAAATTATCTTTTTGAAGAAGAAACTGTACAATTTTTTTAAAAAAAAGTTATGATCAAATAGCATATTTCTTAGTTTGGTAGGGAAAAAAAAAGGGAAAATGTTATCAAATGGAGTTCATGTTGACACTGTATTTAATAAATGGTTAAAATTATGTTTTTTTGAACCCAAAATGGTTTTATTTTAAGGTAATTTTTTTAAAAAAATTTAGTGGAAAAATAAGTTTGAAGAAATCCGTTGGCATTTCAAGTTTTCATATTATTCTTCTTTTTGTGTGGATATACACTTTCTTTACGATTGTTTTCAAAATTGAAGACAATATTTCAAAATAGAAACAAACTCTGAAGTACGAAATGGAGATACATTTTAAAACATGAAAAAAACATAATTAATTAATAACCAATACGGTCAATAAAGTTCGAAATACAATAAACTATAATCCGAAAATATTAAACGACAAGATTTGAAAATAAAATACTACAATACAAAGCGCCAATGCCTCGTACCTCTGAAGTAAGGAAATCCTGCAAAAAAAAGTAAGGAAATCAGTGTCTCGGTCTAACACAAGTACGAGTAAAAATACTATAAGGATGAAGTGTATCGCTTACGTACGGTATTATTTGGAGGAATGTCGATGTTGAAATGAAAAAACAAGATTCATTAAAATGAATGAGAAAATGAGCCCATTTTATTTTAAAAAAACGTTGTGCCTCAGAGGAGTTGAATCCGTTCGATGTAACGAACTGAATCTATTAGTAGAAACATCAATACAAATTATGCAGCAATAGGATGTGCAACAAAGTTTATATAAGGTTGTAAATGCAACCAAATAAGCATACAACATCAACACATAAAATATATATCAAACAGTCATACAACATCGACACAAAAAATATATATCAAACAATCATACAACATCAACATCCCTTAAAATGGCCATGGACAGTGAACATGAGATGGCATGAAAGAAATCATGAAAAGTATGAAATGGCAGTGGATAAGGTTATGTATAAGAAGGTATATCCTTCAAACAATGAAGAAATTCATGACCCATAATATGCCTTAAACATAACAGATCTGGATTGAACAGTAAGGATAGACACACACATACTTGTTAACATAGATATGGCAAAAGAAAAAAGGACAAATGGAACTTCAAAGAAAATGAACTTACCTACCAAATGAAGAAAGAACAGAGGAGGAAGCAAGGAAAACAACACACAATAAAATACAACAAATGAAGTACTATATATAGAGGGATAGATGATCAATAAAGTATGCCTTTATTGACCCATACCAAAAAAATAAAAGAAGGGAACCTCTGCAAATGACAGAAGTGTACAGAAAAGAGGAGGACATAGGCAAAACCTACCACATTAAGACAAAGATAAGCTATGAATAAACAAATGCATAACCAAGGAAAAGGATTGAACACAGACAGTGCAGTGTTATGGATGGATGAGATTTGCTTACAAATAAAGAGAATAGAACAGAACAGACAGTTGCTTGCAAATAAAGAGAGCAGACTCACAGCAAACCAAAATCAGAAGGCATCTTAATTGCAAGTAAATTGGAACTGTAAACATAGTTACTCAAATGCCAAAAGAAATAAATATGACAACATATTTTTTAGGGCACCAATTAAAAACATGCCTGAAAATGCAGTGTTCAGATTGCTAGACACCGTAGCATCAAGAAATTCAAACAAACAAAACTAATCAAAAACATGGAAAACAAGGACAACATTGTAGTTTCAAACGGGGATGGCCAAAAATGAAAAAATATGGAAGGAAATTGAAGTAAGAAACAAAACTACTTACGAATAATTTTTCAAACAAGCACATAAATAAAAGTAATTACAAATAATTATGAATTCAAACAAACAAAACTAATCAGAAACATGGAAAACAAAC
>CM046884.1:20341116-20422264 GCA_025688845.1 Cucumis hystrix
AAACATGAAAAAAACATAATTAATTAATAACCAATACGGTCAATAAAGTTCGAAATACAATAAACTATAATCCGAAAATATTAAACGACAAGATTTGAAAATAAAATACTACAATACAAAGCGCCAATGCCTCGTACCTCTGAAGTAAGGAAATCCTGCAAAAAAAAGTAAGGAAATCAGTGTCTCGGTCTAACACAAGTACGAGTAAAAATACTATAAGGATGAAGTGTATCGCTTACGTACGGTATTATTTGGAGGAATGTCGATGTTGAAATGAAAAAACAAGATTCATTAAAATGAATGAGAAAATGAGCCCATTTTATTTTAAAAAAACGTTGTGCCTCAGAGGAGTTGAATCCGTTCGATGTAACGAACTGAATCTATTAGTAGAAACATCAATACAAATTATGCAGCAATAGGATGTGCAACAAAGTTTATATAAGGTTGTAAATGCAACCAAATAAGCATACAACATCAACACATAAAATATATATCAAACAGTCATACAACATCGACACAAAAAATATATATCAAACAATCATACAACATCAACATCCCTTAAAATGGCCATGGACAGTGAACATGAGATGGCATGAAAGAAATCATGAAAAGTATGAAATGGCAGTGGATAAGGTTATGTATAAGAAGGTATATCCTTCAAACAATGAAGAAATTCATGACCCATAATATGCCTTAAACATAACAGATCTGGATTGAACAGTAAGGATAGACACACACATACTTGTTAACATAGATATGGCAAAAGAAAAAAGGACAAATGGAACTTCAAAGAAAATGAACTTACCTACCAAATGAAGAAAGAACAGAGGAGGAAGCAAGGAAAACAACACACAATAAAATACAACAAATGAAGTACTATATATAGAGGGATAGATGATCAATAAAGTATGCCTTTATTGACCCATACCAAAAAAATAAAAGAAGGGAACCTCTGCAAATGACAGAAGTGTACAGAAAAGAGGAGGACATAGGCAAAACCTACCACATTAAGACAAAGATAAGCTATGAATAAACAAATGCATAACCAAGGAAAAGGATTGAACACAGACAGTGCAGTGTTATGGATGGATGAGATTTGCTTACAAATAAAGAGAATAGAACAGAACAGACAGTTGCTTGCAAATAAAGAGAGCAGACTCACAGCAAACCAAAATCAGAAGGCATCTTAATTGCAAGTAAATTGGAACTGTAAACATAGTTACTCAAATGCCAAAAGAAATAAATATGACAACATATTTTTTAGGGCACCAATTAAAAACATGCCTGAAAATGCAGTGTTCAGATTGCTAGACACCGTAGCATCAAGAAATTCAAACAAACAAAACTAATCAAAAACATGGAAAACAAGGACAACATTGTAGTTTCAAACGGGGATGGCCAAAAATGAAAAAATATGGAAGGAAATTGAAGTAAGAAACAAAACTACTTACGAATAATTTTTCAAACAAGCACATAAATAAAAGTAATTACAAATAATTATGAATTCAAACAAACAAAACTAATCAGAAACATGGAAAACAAACAACAGCATTGTAGTTTCAAACGGGGATGACCGAATATGAAAAAATTGGAAGTAAACTGAAGTAAAAAACAAAAACGATTACAAATAATTATTCAGACAAGTACATAAACAGAATTAATCACAAATAATTATTCAGACAATACATATGTGTAATCCTCATCATCGGTTTTGATAGAAACTCGAAATCCAACCACTTACCTCCAACCCTACCTTGCTCAAACATCCCAAATGCAGAAGATGATAGTAACGATAGTGTAGGAAGTGTCCAAATCAGAGAGAAAAAAAATACCCGATTGGCAAATGGGAGTCCAAGCTGCAAGGGGAAGTGGAAGGGGAAAACCGAGTCGAAATTGCATGTTCACCAAGAAGAGTGGTAAACATGCAAGCGATTGAGTTTCAGAGGTAAAGTGTAAAACCCGACCGTTCAACGAAAGCGAAAGGGATACACATTTGTTTCGGAGGCAACGCTGTGAGCGAAGCCTTCAACAAAATTTGGGAGGACGACGAGTAGGAGAGAAACAAAATTAGAGGAAGATAACTTTTTTTACCCAAAAGAAAACGACGGCCAAAGAACAACCTCAGTTGAAGTTGAGTTGAGGAAAAAAGGGAAAGTTTTTTCGGCAATTAAACCCAAATCAATGTGGTTAACAAGGATTGAAGAGACGGGATGATTTCGTTTGGAAATTGGAAGGATTAAATGGATTAAGGAAAGGATGAAGTGGTGTTGAGAGATTGAAGACGAGTGGAGAGGGATGAAGACGAGTTGAGAGGGAGTAAATCAGGAAACGTTGAGAATGGAAGTTGAAGGAGTAAGGGTGAAGATGGATTAATGGAAACCCTAAAACTAGGGTTTCCATTACACGGGCCCCAAACGTGGGTTGGGGTTATTATAACTCAAGCCCACAGTCACGATAACATGGGACCCAAACACACCCTAAGCGTTTAAGCAACGCTTAAGGACCTCAAGACTAAGTGTTTTGATTTTTAATGCATCTAAATACTCAAAGTCATACCGCGTCTTGCATGGAAAGTTAGGACACGTATGAGGTGGGGTGTGACACATCACGTGGAATATAATATACATTATAAAACAAAAAATATAAACTTAAAATGTTAACATAAGCTTAACTCAATTGCACTTGTTCTATGAAGTGGAAATAGTTTGTTAATTTTGTCATTTAGTGGTTTTGTTCTATGGAGTAGAAATAGTTTGTTAATTTTTCTATTTTTGAAAAAAAAACATTGATTAAAAATTTGACTAAATTGATTAATATAATCAAAATTAATTAAAATATATTTAACAATATGACAATTAAATTTAAAATATTAACATTTATTTTAAAAATGTTTCAAATATAACAAGATATGTCAAACTCAATTGAAGAAACTTCTATAATGCATGTTGCTATATATACATATACTTAATTATTTATTCCTTAAATTGATAGACTATCATAATTCCATAAATTAATTTATCCCTTCAAAAGAACGTTGGTAATAAAAAGATAATTTTAATACATCATATAATAATATATAACTAACTAATAATCAAATTAAAAGAAAGTCAAATTGAAACATTCTAATCAATTAACTTTGTCTACTCCTCTTTCTTTCCTCCATTCATTTAGTCTTTTTTTTTTGCTTGGAAGATCAAAGTTTGTGCTAAAAAGATGGTTAGATCCATGAGCTGGAGTCTTTTATCAAACTCCTTTTAAAGGTAAAGTTTTCTGTAAACTCTTTTTGAAAAACTTGTTTTCATTAATTAATGTAATTTCTGTTTCAAACTTAGAATTTTTATGTATATATGATTGTAAATTTAATTTAATTAGATTGATCAAACAAGACTTAAAGACATATAATTTGGATACTTTGAGCTCTTTAAGGGTTATTTGTTCCTCACAAGTGAGTAAATTAATAATTGTTAGTTCCTCTCTATTGTGAAGCTCATTTTATATATTATAAATATAAATTTAGATGCTAAATCATTTGAGTTGATAGTGATCATAATATAATCTATAATTCTAATTAGAGTATTATTGTTGTTTGATTATTATTTTATACATATATGGTGCGATACTTCAAATTCTAATTTATTTTGATCTTGTTAACCTTCTAATTCACAAACTTAGATTAGTATATGTATATATATATATATATATATATATATATATATATATATATATATATGTTATGTTTTAAAAATGTTAAAAACACCAACACTTCTTTTTGCCTAAATTTTAGCTTTTTTTTATAACTAACTATTCATTCATTTTTACCTTAAAAAGACTATTACTTTTTTTTTTTGTTCATTTATTTTTGAAAAAAAATACCTTTCTCGACATTCTTATATTTTGGTTGTAGTTTCTATTTGGTCTATAGATTTCAAAATATTACACTGGTAGACTTTAAGTTTTTTGTTTTATTTTAATTTAGTCCCTCTATTTTAAAATATTACAATTTTACTTTTTAGATTTGAATTTTGTTTCATTTTCGTTCTTAGGTTTCAAGATTTATCATTTTAAGTTCAAATTATTTCTAAATACCCAACTTCCATATTTAGTGATAACATCTATATAATTAATTTTAAAAATTAAGAGAATTATACTTAATTAAGTTTCAAGATTTTTTGTAATTAAAATTTTTTGTTACTATTAAAATTTTGATTCGTAATTATTTTTAACTAATTTATAGACATTAACTTCAATAACTGAAAGTGAATATTTAAATTTAAAAAAAAGATTAAGAGTGTCAATCTTAAAACTTAAAACTTAAGAGACCACTTTGAAATAATACTTAAATCTCAAATGTAAAGTAATATTAAAACATTTTATACTTACATACTACGTTGAAATAAAACTCAAAACTTGAAAACTAAATGGATAGCATTTTTAAACATAAATTAAATGCAAACTAGTTTCAAACTTATGGAAGAAAGAAAAAGTATAAACTTTAGAATTCTGTTAGAGTTTTAATTTTTTGAAAAATGTTTTTAGAAAAAAATGGCTAAAATTATATAAAAAAGATGTCCGTCAACTTTGATGTTTGTAAACTTTTGAAAATGATTCAAAAACCCTTATCATTAGTTTTGGATGAAAACTATTAAAATTTTGTTTCAAAAGTATCCTCCAATTATTGAAAATTTCGTAAACACTCTTAAATTTATAAAAAAATTCAAAAATATTTTCATTTATCCAATTTTTAAACAAAATTTCTTAGCCCTCAAAATAAAAATCAAAATTTTAAATTAAAACTATAGTTTTAAATTTTCATCAATATGTGGGTATTTCTATTGATATTTTCACATTTTCATGTGTTTGATATTGATAGTAGTGAAGCGATATTTCCATTACACCATAGAAAAATGCACAAATCACAAAAAATAAACATAAAAATGACACTAATATAAAATATAAATAATAGACATGTTTACTTATTTGAAAATAATAAAATATTTATTTACTAATTTAAAATTATTTTTTTAATTATTGTTTTTATAATAATTTTCTAGAAATATCCATCGAAATCAAAATTTATGTAATATTAAGACTTCAATATATCAGTCAACATTGATATCTTAAACATTATTTAAACCATACAATTTTACAAAATTTCACGAAGTTTAAAAAAAATTTCTTAAAACAATTACTAGTCATATAAAAAAAATCTCACATTGAGAGATCTATCAGACTATCACTATATGTTAATAGTCAAATACATTTTGTAATAGTCAAATACATTTTGTTATTTGACAATTATACAACAATAACTATTGAGAATATATGTGTTAATAGTCAAATAAATTTAAAACTATTGTTTTAATTTAAAAAATTTATTTTTATTTTATAAATTGGTGCAAAATTTGGAGATTATCTTTTAACTTTTTTTCAAGCATAAGGGTATTATATTTTTTTATACTTTTTAACAGTTGAGGGTTATTTTTTAAACAAAACTTAACGTTTCGATCCAAAACTAATTTATATTATATATTTTATTATTTATTTAATAAAAGTTAAATAATTTGAGTTAGTCGTGCGTCTTCTCTCTTCTCAGTTTCTCGCGCGCCATCTGCTCCCTCCTCAGCAGCCGTACGTCTCCTGTCTCCCTCCGACGGCCATTCTAGCAGGTTGGTACGCTAAAATTATTTACTCTGCAAAAATTAAACTTCAATGTTTGATGTATGTGTAAAGCTTAATAATCTGAATTAAACATGATATTTGAAGCTCTCAAATGAAACTTGACAATTATTGTCTTCTAATAATGCATTGGACATTCTAATAATATAGTGGACATGCCATGATGCCAAATTTTTCGAAATCCCAACCCAATTCTTAGTTTTTAAATTTATTTTTTCTTTAAAATTTTAAGGGCATATCGAAAATTTGAAACATCAAATTTAAAGGTACTTCTTTTTTAAAAAAAATTATAAACGTTAGGAATATTTTAGGTAGTTTAGGCAACAAAATTTCATTCCATTTGACCATGTCCAAATCTACAGGGAGAGGAGAATTTGAAGGGGAACAAAAATGGCGGATGCTGTAGTTGGGGTAGTAGTTGAGTACACAATTAAACCCATTTTACACCAACTTGATTACCTGTTCCACTACAAGCAAAATATTAAGGAAGTTGAAAAGAAAGTTGAAACTCTTGGGACTATTAAGGACAGTGTCCAAATTTTGGTCAGTCAGGATAAAGGCAAAGGGAATGCAATTTTTGATGGAGTTTCTAAATGGTTGGACAATGTAAAGGATGTATTGGAGATAGAACAACAAAATGAAAATCCCTCATGCTTTAATTTTGTTGAACGATATCAATTATCCAGAAAAGCAAAAAAGAGGGTGGAAAATATTATTGAACTCATAAATGAAGGAAATGGATTTAACAAAGATAATGTTGGTTATCCCGTACCTTCTCCCGATACTAATTCTCCTACTCTCCCTACCGATTATAAAATTATCGCGTCAAGAACTTCAATAGTAGAAGAAATAAAAGAGGCACTTGCAAACCCTAATGTCAACACAGTTGGAGTATGTGGTATGGGTGGTGTTGGAAAAACTGCTTTATTGAAGGAAGTTAAGAAGTTAGTGTTGGAAAAGAATTTGTTTGATCGAGTGATTCAAGTTGAAGTTGGTCAATCCAAAAGTGTATTCAATATTCAAGAACAAATTAAAGATAAGTTAAATATGGAATTGAATATAAAATGTGAGGAGGTAAGAGCATGTCGCCTACGAACTCATATTGCCGAGAGGAAAGAGAATATGTTGTTTATGTTGGATGATATATGGAAGGAACGCGATGTTGAAAAAGGGTTTGGAATTCCTTGCCATTCAGAATCAAGAAAAGAAGGATGTAAGATACTTATGACAAGTCGATCTAAACATGTATTAAAGAATGAAATGAACACAGAAAAGATATTTGAGGTGAATTCTCTTACCAACGAAGAGTCTAGGAACTTTTTCGTGACAATAGTTGGTGAGTCTTCGTGTGTTGAAGATGGACATAATATACAACAAATAGCAGAGGATGTGGTAAAAGAATGTGGAGGGTTACCACTTGCACTTAAAATTCTAGGAAAAGCATTGAAGGGAAAAAGAGTACAGATATGGAAGGATGCGTTAAAGTCATTGAAAAATCCTGTTACAGTGAATATTTCAGGAGTGAGTGAGCAATTGCATTCTTGTCTCCAATTCAGTTACGATTCAATAGAAGATGAAGCAAAGCAAGTATTACTTCTATGTAGTGTATTTCCAGATGATTACAAGATTGAAGTGAAGGATTTGCAGATGTATGCAATGGGTATGGGATTGCTAAAGCACATAAATACTTGGGAAGATGCAGGGAATAGAGTAATCAAGTTGGTTGATGATCTTAAATCTTGCTATTTGCTTCAAGATGAGCAGTCCAATAAAGAATCAGATGATTGTGTTCAAATGCATGATGTGGTCCACGATTTTGCGAAATACATTGCATCAAAGAACGATAAGATGACGTCCTTGATGTATAGGAGTGGGCAAAGGCTGGAATACTGCCAAGAAGAAGATGATGATATGCATGAATCTTATAAAGCAATTTATGCAGATTGTGCGGAATATTGTGTATACCTTCCCCCAAAGTTGGAGTTTCCGAACCTTCGATTGTTAATATTAACAAATCGTGGATCATCATCCATCGGGGAGGGTAATAAAATTCGAATTCCTACTGCATTTTTTGAAAGAATGAAAGCGCTTCGAGTTTTGTCTGTGGAATCTATGAGTATAAGTTTTGAACCATCAAGTTGGGCATCAATAAACAACCTTCAAGCATTATGGTTGTCAGATTGTGGAGTTATTGATATTGATTGCATTAGTCAAGTATTAAAGCAATTGAAAATTTTGAAGATGGAAAAATCTGAGATTAGAGAGTTGGGTATATGTATGTGTGAATTGACAAAACTAAAGGTGCTACACGTGTTGAAATGCTACGGCTTTAATCCGTCGGAGTTTCCTCCAAACTTCATTGCAAGTATGACACAACTGGAAGAGTTGAAATTTGATGGCTTCAAAATGAATAAACTTTCCGAATTGAACCGTCTGACACGCCTTTTCAGTTTAGAGTTAACGATTCAGAATGTTGAGATCTTGTTAAACGAATTGAGTGTAGAAAAAGCAGAAAAGTTAGAAGAATTTAGTTTTTGTGTTGGTAATGTTGATGTGTACTTCATAAGGAAGGAGAGATACACAACAAGCTTGGGGCTCGGTATAAACTCATCCATTCATTCAATTGGTGGAGTACTCCAAATACTGTTGCAAAAATGTGAGATTTTAGTTGTAAAAGATTCGGTGAGTTTTACAAACCTTCTTTGCAATAATAACAATACTATTCCATATGGAAATTATAATTGTTATCCCCGTTTGAAGGAACTTCAAATCTACATTGACAATAATCAAAATCAATACTTAGACATGCCACGTGGGATTGAAAATATCATACATCTTGATCTTCAGGTAAAACTAATTACGGATAACATATATATATCATTTCTTTCGTTTTTTAAATTAAAACACCAAATTTATATAATTAATTTCTAAAATGCAATTCGCAGGTTTCATTTCCTCAGTTGATGGATTTAATAATTGGAGGAGAGAACAATTTGAAGACGTTATGGCGTAATAATGGGTTACCTGCAAATTCCTTTTGCAAACTCCAATATATATACATTTCAAGTTGCAACAAATTAACATACGTATTTCCATCACGTATGCTTACGTTACTTGTTTTCTTAAATACATTAGAAGTACATCATTGTAAGTTAGTAGAAAGGATATTTGAAATTGAAGAATGGAGTAGTAGTGGTGGTGCAGGTGATGTAAACCAAGTAGTAGTGCCCTTGACGATCTTACAGTTATCTTTTCTACCAAACTTAAAGCATGTTTGGAATAACGATCCAATCCCACAACTTCAGACCTTCTTCCCCAATGTAAAGAAAGTGGAGATTACAAAGTGTCCGAAGCTTCAAACTCTTTTTCCACCTTCCTTCATCACCCATATGAAGGAAATTGAAAGATTAAACGCATCTGAACAAAACCAAATATTTGCAAACGATGAAGCCTTCCACTTGGTGTCCCATGAGGTAATGCATCTTTTTCAATATTTTAATTTTTATAACATTTTATGTTTTTGTACAGCATAATTGTTTTAAACGGTAAAATTGCTCAAAATATTTTTAAAACACTTATCTACGGGTGTCTGATAGACTATGACATTTTGCTATGTTATATTTCTAAATATTTTGGTTAATCTTTTTTTGCTATAAAATATAAACCACTTAAAATTTCACATTCTAAGATTTTTCTTCTTTGTCACAAGTCAATATATAAATAAATTTTAAGATTTTTCTTTCTTCGTCACAAGTCAATATATAAATCTTATTGAAATTTATGGTGCAATGAAATTTGCATCTACTTAGTTCACTTGAAAGTTCTGAACTTCCATCGCACACCTTAGATAATTTCTCTTGTGTGCAAACATGTGGATCTGCAACTTCACTAGAGTAGATTTCCACCATCTCCAACAATTGAAACGATGTTATAGCGTCTAACAGCCTTTAATGAACCTAATCTATTAGGACAATCTCCTTCACGCGTGTCTATAAAGTCGACACATTCCCATCAAACCTTTCTCTCCGCCAATTCTTTCTTCTTCCATTTGCTAGCTACCAGTTTTGAACCCTCTTGTGAAGATCCTTCTCTCTTCAATATTTCTTTCTTTTGACAAAAATCTAGCTACTAGTAACCTCATCAAAGGCTAATGCTTCTCTCTCGTACTTCAAGATTTTCATATGTCCATAGAAAGAAAGGAAGTGGTCAAATAAGTTGGTGTGCCTTATTTTCATCTTCTACCATCACTTCTATCACCTCCAACTCAGAAAAACTTCCACAACAAGTTGAGATTTTTGTCCCTTCAACCATTCTCAACATATGGAAAATGCTCATTTGGCTGGGTAAAGTTGATTTTATATGTTTTTTTTACCTAATACATTGATACGAAAACCCTAGGAATTTGAAAATTAGACACCTAATCCCGCCAATCAATTTGACAATAATCCAAAGGAAATTGTTGATCAAACTTACATGAATGCTCAAGCATGCAAATCCTAGATAAAAAATTTTAAAGGTCGGTGATAAAATCTCATTCCAAATTCAATATGCCAAAAACTATCTTTGTAACCTAATGGTCTGGCTTAATTAGCCTCCAATATAAAACTCCAATGTAACAAGATAAAATAATTACAAAACTAGCCCTACTTAAATTTTATTAAAAAGGATAAAACTAAAAAAAAATATTAAAATGACATCAAAATTATTAAATAACATAAAACTAGTAATGTGATGTGTCTCGGCTGTTCATATCATACATTACTTCAAGCTTCCCTCAAATTTCTTTTGCTGTCGAAATTCTATGCACGTTTGCAAAAACATTTTTAGCCAAGTTTAGCATGATTGAACTTCCAGCTCTCAAATTTGTTACCTCCGAATCTCCATCGCTCATGCTAGATATCTTAGAAATTTTACTAGAACCATTGGTGGAGCTGATTTCTATTAGTTGATACATTATATTTTTTTTATAAGGCAGTTGGTTGCTTTGTTGTCATGCGTAAATTCTTATCGTCAAAACATCCGAAGATTATTCTACTTATACTTTCCTTATTTTGAATTATATGGATGCATTCCTTTATTCGAAATTTGTCCCAAATTGGGATTGCGGCTGATTTTTTTTTCTTTTGGAAGTTATTTCCTTTAACAAATTAGTTTGTTTGAAGCAAATTATGAAACCCCTTTACTATTGCCAAATTTATTTATTAAAGAAGATGAACATGTTCATTGTGAAAAATGCATTTAAACTACAACTTTATTTTGAGCAACAGTTGTTCATACGACCATCATGTTCATTGCATTTTCTCCACTCACCTTATTTTGTTGCAAAGTTCTTCATACCGTTATCCGCAACATATTGAAGAGTTCATTGGTTTAGGAGAGCCTAAATCGATCTTTACCATCAAGAAGGGATTCTTGGTTTTAGGGGAAGACAATAATTCGACGAGAGAATGGATTCTCTATCTTAGGGGAGCCAAAGATTTTTCAGCATAGAGAGTTTGTTGAATTACAAAGAAAGATATCTAGGTGAGAGAGAGTCTCATATTTACCAAGGGGGGCCAAGAGAGGGGAGGACACCAATATTAGATTGTAGGGAAAGCATAAATTTACTTGAGAGAGTCTCATATCTAGGAAAAGTCTAGTTAGTTAAGCTTTATAGAAGTCATTATAGTTGTTATTATAGATAAGTATTGCATTCTAATTTGCTTAACTTTTGGCTATTGAGAATTATCTTTCCTCGACACACTGTCCAGATGTAAGTGGTATTTCACTAAATTGGGTTACCATCTTCTGTGTTTCCTTTCATTACTTTTATTTGTTGATGATTCATTTATTATTTGAGTTATTTGTATGACATTAGTGAGTATGTATACTAATTATCTATATGCTTTTTCAACCACGATCAACTCTCCTTAACCACACAATCATTGCTTAACTCTTTAGAAGTACTACATTTTGTCTTCCCTTCAAGCCCTTGTATAACCCACAGCTTCTATCAAGGGCTCATATGCCAAAGTTGATTCTTCCATCAAATCTATGCGAATCAAACTCTACTAAATTCATAAATCTTGACATATTGGTTCTCTACCCAGCAAAACAATAAATAGTGGATAATTCACACTACTCACCAACAACTCAACCAGTTTTACAATCAAACAATTCTAAATTTAAGAAACAAAAAATTAATAAAAACTAAATTTAAATGTATCTTGGTTTGTTTTTCAGATTGTATTATTCCCAAGATTAAGATTTTTGGCAACTAGCTCAGGAAGAAGTTGTTCGCTTGGATGGAAATCATTTCCCACACTTGAAGAAGTTCATTTGCGTGGTTTCAAAGATGATGGCATGGTCAGTTTGCCATTGGAGTTGAGTGAATTATTATATAGAATTAAGGTACTCTCGATTATAAATTCCATTGAATTGGTGCGAGTATTCCCAAATAGAGAAGATCAAAGTGGTGCAGAATTGAAGCAGTTAACGTTACGTAATCTTCCTAAGCTTACACAGGTGTGGGAGGAGGATACTGATCAAAGCTTTGATAGTTTGGAATATATTTATGTGGAAGGATGTGATAATTTGAAGTATTTGCTACCATTATCAATCACATTCTCCAACTTAGCATATGTTGGAGTTACAGATTGCAATGGATTGGTGAATTTGTTTAGCTGTTTGGTGGCAAAAAGTCTAGTGAATCTCAAGAGATTGAGCATAAGTAACTGTACAAAAATGCGTTATATAGTTGCAGCGCCTGAAGGAGATGCAGACGAAGAAAATGAGGAAGAAATTATTTTCAATCAACTGAATTATTTGGAGTTGTATAATTTACCAAAATTGATCAACTTTCACTCTGGAAAATGTATACTTAAGTATGTCTGCTTGGAGAGGTTGGACATAGAAGGATGCCCTGAAGTAAAGAAAATTCCAAACGAAACAGTTAGCACACCCAAGTTGCCATTTGTCACCACCTCATCCAATTATCGAAGAAGACGCTTGTGATTACACAGCAGCCACCAGGTATGCATCTTTGTTGCTCTACAACCGTATTAATTATAACCAACTATAAGTATTTCCATCCAAATTAGCATTAAAAAGGATAATTACTTTTTTCTTCTCTTACTCTTATCAAATACTTTTAAGGTTATAAATCACTTTTCGTTTTTCCTTTTTAACTTTTTATAACAATTCACTCCATTTTAAATTAGGGTAACAATTTATTCCTTTAATTTTAACACGTCTCCCTCTTTTCAAATTTTAACCATATTTAATATTTATGTACTTTCAATTTTTTAACAATGAGATGTTTGAAAGAGAAAATTGAATTTAAGTGTGTAGATTAAATTTATTGTTATAAACTTCAAATTTGATTGAAACCATCAAATTAAGGTGATGTTTCCTATACAAATTTAACATGGGTAAATAAGTTATTTGTAGTTTTATCTTTAATTTGAATGAGTTGTGATTGATTTTGGTCAAGTAAAATTTGTAGAATGATTCAAATTTTGTATTTATTTGATTTTATTTTGTATTTTAAAGAGTTATTAAATTGTTAACTTATAAATAACAAACTTGGTTTTTCATTGTAGTATATCATTTAAAATCGAAGATATCTCTCACTTTCTTTTTAACATTGAGTTAAGTGAAAGCGAGTAGCTGAGAGTTTTGACCAATTCGAATAATTCTTGGTTGCAGATTTTACTGGAGTTGTTGTTTCTCGTTGAGACAATTGATGTGGTTAACTTGTAGCCCGTGCAAAAGTGATGAATAATTGACTTTAGAACAACACCTTTCAAAAAAGTGTATCAACTCGGTTCGGGTTCTTCCAAGTCTTTGGTTGTTTTAATATCTAAACCACTTATTTACGTTTGGGTTTGAATATTATGCATTGAATGTACTATTTTTAGTTGAGGGGTAATCAGTGTATTCATTTCTAAGTTTTTAATTACCCCACTGGATACCATACCACATAAATTTGGCAATTCAACCAATTGGTGTTTTTTTAAATTCTTTGATTCTTTTTTTTTAGAAAGGACCAATTGGTTTCTTTTGTGAATGCATGATAATTTCAATTTATCTTCTTACCCATGAGTGTTAAATGTTATCGAAGACTTAAATTGTATGTTCCAGTCGAAATTGTTGGAACTGGCGAAATCTCATAGTTTTTAGTTTTATTAATATAAATTATTTATTTAATAAAATTAGAAGTATTTTATTTGACATTTAGACAACATTAATTCAATCCAAAAAATCTAGGATCAAAGGTTATTATGATGTGTTACTTGAACAATATGTAGTTGACATACAAGTGGTTTATGTTTAAATTATAATATAAAAGGTCTATAGTAAATAGATAGATGTTGGGTGTCTTATCCTATTAACACTGCAGATACTACTCACTTTGTAATTGTTAAAGAAGATGTAATTGTTGTTATAAACAATATGAACCATATTGTTCATGTGAATGGAGGTATTCTCAAAAGAGTTTATATACCTAGACCAGACCCCGAAATAATTGATTTCTCTTTATAATACTGTTACTTGAAGCAACCAATATTTTCTTAGGATGACCATAGGGAACTTGACCTTAATCTTGAGTGAGGATCTTAAGTCTTGTTTATGACAATAGTCCTTTGATCTATATGGGTGAGAGTGACCATGATAGAGATTTGTTTGAGAGTAAAGAGCTAAAAACACAACTACACAAGATAGAGTTCATTCCTTGTCATTCCTTAGGATAATAGATCATTGCTCCTTTAATATCTAATTATAGGTCTTGAATAATGAGTCCCCTATCTCTCACTGGTCTAAGACGTACTAGTTTACAGTTGGACTATAAGCTATTTGTTCATCAAACAGATCAATGGTATTTAAGGAGTTAAATGTAACTATAAGGGTAAAGCGGTAATTTAATTGGGTTGTAGTTATGAGTAATTTGTGAAGGGTCAACTCACTATTGATTGATTATATCCATGAACACAGAAATATATCTACTTTGTGAAGAGTGAAACTATTTGTTTTTATTGGAGTGATCAGTTGTAAATAAATATTGATTAATTGAATTTAAAAAGTTTAATTAATTAATCTCATACCATTGAGGCTTCTAATTTGTAGGTCTATTAGGTTCCCTTCATTACATCAATAAGAATAAGTGTAGGAAATAATTTGAATTGTTTAAATTAATTATGACCATTTGATATTAATGTGATTAATATAAAAGGAAATTGCAATGGTGGCAATTTGAGTTTAGAGATTTCCAAACTTGCCACATGTTTTTCTCATTTTGCGGATATGGCAAAATTCCAAGTCTAACCGAAGTGATACACCTGATACAAATTTGATACACCTGATATACATAATACACATATTTATATACATAAATGTTGAAAATGACAAAATATTAAATATTTTTAATTTAATAACAATTAAGTAAATATGCTTAATGACATTTGGGTAAATAAAACAATGAAATATTTTGTAAATAAGTTGATTTTACCAACTTTAGGGTCGAAAAACGTGAAACACTTTTTTTAGAGACGTTTGGAGTAAGAATGAGTTTAGTATAGTCCTATGTTATTATAGTTGGGTTATAATAGTTTGCTTATAGGTTGTAGATTATTTTAGTTTTGGTTATAATATAGTATGTGTTTGTGGTTTATATTTTTACAAAAAAAAAAAATACATATTTTTCTTTACATAAACCTTTAACAAAAATTCAAAATCTTCTATTATTTTAGGTGTGTATCAAGTGTATACTAAGTGTCTCAAGTATGTATCGAATGTATACCAAGTGTATATCAATGTGTATCAAGTGTATATCATATGTATCAAGTGTGTATCAAGTCAAATGCATATTAAGTGTATCAAACATATTTGAAAGGTATCAAATGTATTCAGTGTATATCACAGGTGTATCAAAGTGGATATGGTATTGTATACAAGTATATATTAGTAACGTACTAAGGGTGTATCAGATATATCAAAATGGATATCAGTAGTGTATCAAGTGTATATATTAGTAATGTACTGAGGGCGTATATATGTGAAGTATTACATGGGTTGAGCTTTTCTCACTATTTTTGCAAAATAAACATGTAAAACAGACAAAAAAAAAAAAACGAATAAAACAATCACCCCTAAAGTATGGTTCTACAGAGAAGAAAGAGAGAAGAGAAAACACTCTCCATTTGTAGAATTTCTATGAACGTATAAATGCTCTCCTCAAAAACCCGAACACTTCATTGCTCAAACTTCTTCCACGAACCCAAGTGAACAAAGAAAACACAGAACACTACCAAAATTATCTTTCTTTCTATTCTCTAGGGAAGACTCAAAGGAGCTGTGGGCTTTTCGACTTTGGTAATTAGGAAAGGAATGAGTGAGAAAGAGTTCAAGAGGATTGAATATATGAAGAGAGATCTATTGAGTATTCAAAAACTATGTATTTTCCAATCATGTAGAAACCCACCCCTTCTATTAAATATTTTACATGGGAGAGGAATAGAGGAGTCATATTTCATATTTAGATTTTTGAGCGCATGTCTTTTATTGATATTAACAAGATTGTGATTAAGCTGTGATAGATTTGGAAAGCTCGAATTAAAGTGGTGCTTCAAAGTCAATAAGTTAATGTTCAGTCTATCTGGTGTGGGGTTTAATTTCGAGGCATGCTTAAAATATTTCTCTTATGGTGCACAAGCTGATTTTAGAGGCAAGAAATCACTTCTTCGTAATTCTATCCTATTAAGAACAGATAAAACCCTCTTGATCCATCTTTACTAAAGTTGAATATTGTTGCGATTTGGAGTCTAATTTTCAGATTATGTGGATTCGGTGCTTCAAGATCACTCGAGTAGTGTGCGTATTGCTAGATTGAAGTTTGTTCATAAATGTCAGTTGGTGAAGCTTCTTAGTTAAAGGGCTGATAATTTGCTTGGGGATTGATTTCTTGTTTTCCATTTTTATACCAAACACTATGGTGGAATCAAATTATTTGGAGGTCATCAAACCTGTTGAATGATGTTGCTGTTGATCTATTTGAAATATATATATAAATATATATATATATTTTTTAATTAAGAAGGCTAAGAATAGAGGCGTGAAACTAAGTGTGGTTTCCTTTTCTCATGCTCGTCATAACCAGAAAGCTTTAGAAAATTAGAAGTATTTTAACCATTTCATATCTTTACTCTGAGACTACGTGATGATTTTGTTATGTGATTAAGTTGTTTAGTGTTAGTTTTGATTGATTTATCATTTATCAAAAAAAAAAAAAGAAAGAAAGAAAGTAAAATGTGGATGTAATCACAAGTTTAATTGGTGGTTGATGGAATATAAAAGGTGGGGTTGCTATGCAAAATTGTAAAAAGGAATTAACTATACTACACCTTTTTTTGGCACTAAAAGAAAAAAGTGGGAAGGGCTAATTTTGTGGAATTGTAAAAGGTGACCTACGTAGCGCCGCTAGGATTTGCCGCGAAGATTAGGAAGAACATCACTGTTGTTAATTACTGGTACCTGCCTAACCCTAGACATATTTCTTCCCTCCATTCACCTTTCATCTTCAGCGTCTCAGGTAATCCCAAGTTTCGATTTAAGGAAATGGCTGAAGCCCATGATAAAACCCAAGCAGAACGCAACCAAAATCCTAAAAAGCACAGGAAGCATGCTTTTCCCTATGGCAATTACCGAAATTACTATGGCTACCGGGTATTTCTCCTCCCTTATTCTTCCCCACTTCCCCTACCCTTTCTGCTTGTTAAGACAAGTATTCTTCATCATTTCCGGCTTCTGGTTGACACTCGAACTCATTTTGGATCTTTGTTTTTTTCAGTTCATCTCTGTTTTTCCAACTTCAATGCTGTTGTGATTTTTAATTCGGCCGGCAGAATGTTCGTAACCTTACCAGTAGTTGGGTTTTCTTTTTTTTCTTTTTTTTTCTTTTCTGTTGCAGGTGGGTCAAAAATTGGTTGAAGATCCTCGTTTAAAGGTTTTCAAGAAAGAATGGTTTGAAGGCAAGGATTGCCTGGATATTGGGTGCAATAATGGGATAGTTACCATCCAGATAGGTACCAATACTTCCATCTCAGTATTTATATGTAAAGAAAAGAAAAATATTGATATATCATTGTCATTTGCCGTATTTCTAATAATAGTATATGCTTGGAAGGCATACGTATGGAGAGCTTAAAACTGTCTTTCCTTCTCATTTCAGTGGCTATTTCTCATTATCATTGAAGATTCTGGAATTTGTTTTCCTCAAATGCTAAAGTTATTTACTTGTGTGGGTAATTTTCTTATTGCAGCTAGAAAGTTTAATTGCCGGAGTATTCTTGGAGTTGATATTGACTCTGGTAAGATTTGCACTTTGAGCTCCTCAGCTCCCATTGTAGATCCTCTTTTTACTTTTACCAAGTATATGGAGGCAGTTTTGTGAATGGCTCTTTTCTTTGGAGGTCTAAGCCTTAATCAATGATGCATTTTACAATAACTATTTTAGGCACTTACAAAGTCATGTAAAATGTAGCTTGAGATGGTTGGATGTTGATTTATTGTTTTGACTCTATTAGTAGGGAGCATCAATGAAGCTGTTTCTCTTTTAACATCTTTAATCCATATCATGCTGGAGAGCCTCTTAGTTACTTAATGGGTGGGAAATGATAAAGCTCATGCACTGAAATATTATTTTATGCATTGAAGGAGGAAAATTCTCAGTCCTAGAAGATTTTAATCATTGTTGCACATAGTGTATACTGACTTTAAACTGCCCAGTATTTGCCTGAAGAAGCTTGTGCGTCTAGAACATATTTCTTGGAAGTTTCAGTGTTTGTTGAGTTCTTGGATCATAGTGACTTCATCATTATGAAGTATATCTTTTACTGGTACCTTTAGCAATCATTACATCACAATTTGGTAGTTATTTTAGGATAAAATTGATCTCAAAGGTGAAATACTTCTAAAAAATCAAGGTGTTTAAGCCCGAGTTAACCTTTCGGTTTTTCTATATAAAAAGTTTCTTTGTTTCCAACCTAATCTTCTCTTTATGCAAGATCGAGTTGATGATGCTTATTGGAATCTTAGAAGGGAAATAAGACTGAGTGATGGGAACCCTGATAATGGTTTGAAGTGCCGTGCTTCCAAAGCTTCAAGGATAGATTTAGAAGCTTCTACAAGTATTTCTTCGTCCAAAGAACATGATCTTCATGCGGTTGTCTCCTTCAAACGGCAGAATTTTATATTCAGTCACCATCCACCTGACCAGCATTATGATACAGTTCTTTGGTAAGTTGATCTTTTAATTTGTATGTTACGCATTAATGCTATTTGTTTCTTTGACTCTTGATACATTTCTCTTTTGTGGTTACAGTATGCATGTTTTTCTTTTCCTGTATTGCAGTTTGAGTGTGGCAAAGTGGATTCATCTTAACTGGGGAGATGATGGCTTAATTACATTGTTTTCCAAGATTTGGAAACTGCTTAACCCGGTACTTAACCGTCGTACATGCATGTCATTTTGCACTTTGTTATATTGGTTTGTATTTACATTTTAAATCTGATTAAGAACCTTCTTAATTATCCATTCATTCTGAAAAGGCAGGGTGGCATTCTTGTTTTGGAGCCTCAACCTTGGAAGTCTTATGAAGCCAACTATAGTGTTTCTGAGGTAAAATATTCCAAGCATCCAGATTGTTTTAATCGACAATCACCTTTAGCCAAAGTTGAAAATTTTCTTAGTGGTCTTCTAGCTTCTCCTATCATATTGCCTTAGATTTCAGCTGATGTTTCGAATGCAGACAACTAAAATGAACTTCAGGACTATAAAGATCCTTCCAGAAGAGTTTCAAGAAATACTCCTAGACAAGGTATTTATATGATTTATTTGGCTGAGTTTTTCAAACAGCATCAGTTTTCACTAATTCTTGGACAACATCCCACCCCAGATTGGATTCAGAACAGTTGAAGCCTTAAACATTGGCTTGGCCGACGGCAATTCAGGAGGATTCAATAGGCCAATTTTAGTTTTCCAGAAGTAAAGTGTAGTAATATGGACATCTGAAGCAAATACAGAGGCCATCAGCTGCTTTTTTTTTTTTTCTTTTTTTTTGACTAGTCGGACGTGTGGGGTTGGGAAGATTGGATCCCAACTTTTGAGTTCTTGAATCAAGGGTATATTTTGTGGCTCCACATTGGATCCGTTGAGTGGGGTTTTGGAAAGAAGGGTGCAGTTAGTAGTGGGATGGGATCTCTCTTTTAACTCATGGATAGGCGTCTTTTGAAGGGTTGTTGTAAGCTTCTTCTGGTTTTTGATGTTTACGTAAATTATACTTAGTTAATGATTTGATCGCTTATGTATATTACTAATTCATGCACTCTTTTTCTATCATCTTCACTCATATCTAAGTTTATGTGATACATCAAAATAGTTCTTGTTTTATAGTATATTTAAGAATTGGGAGGCGCTTGATAAAGTTGATGCTAAATCAGCTCTACCATAATTTATTTTCATCTTCTTTTTTTCTTAAGCTAATTTCTTTTTTAATATTAACATATTGAATGGATATTCAGGAAAATGAAAAAAAAAAAGTTTATTTATTTGTTTTAAATTTAATTATTGATTTGTTAACCGGTTCGGCTATTGTAGCTCGACATAACTTGATTTGCTAAATCCTCCATCATTAGAAAAGAGAAAAAATGAGTATCTGAAAAATGAAATTGGAAAACAAGAGATTTAATAAAAAAGATGCTGTATTTTAGGTTTTTAAATGTGTGTTTTAGGTTTTTTAATGTGTATTTGGTGGCATATTTAAAAAATTGGATTGGATTTGTAGTTTTAGAAAATGTTTAAATGTATTTTATATTATATATTTATAATTTATAAAACTAATTCTATTTATTTACTGAAATTTATTATTAATTTATTGTGAATATAAATTGTGTTTAAAAAATTGGTAAAATATTATATATATATATATATATATATTATGATTTGACAATTTTCATAAATAGTTTCTACGAAAAAGATTAATTTTTATGATTACACCAAAAGGATTAAATTCTAATTATAAATTATATATATTTAACTTCATCCTTTAAAAACCATATTAATCAAATTTATATAATGATTGTTTTGTTTTATTATAATTTATCATACATATTATATTAAAAATGAACTGAATTTATAAAAATTCACATGACAAATTGTATTTCTGAATGCTTCTATATGTATTTAATATGAACATAAAACAGAGTTGTGAATCAAAATTATAAATAAGGGTGTTTAACTAATATGACCTAAATTGCTATATGATATTACATAAAAGATCCAAATTTCTAATAAATTTCACATATGTCCTAAATGAGCATATATATTACATCGACCCAAATTACTTTAATACCCATTTTTATTATTTAATTGATTTAAAACACAAATATAAATGGAAAATTTTGTGGATTACGGTTTTGGAAAAAATTGGATGATTTAAAACAAAAATATAAATGGAAAATTTCGTGGGTTACACTTTTGGAAAGAATTGAAAAATGTTTAATACTTTTCTTCTACGAAAATCGTGATCTACTCCTTCCATTGTACTCGCAGAAGCCAACATGAGCTACAATTTGTACTAAGAAATTTGAGACATTTCAACGGTGAAGAAGAAGACTTTCGACGGTCGAAAAATACAGAACTTTTCCAATCGAACCTGGATCTAAATTTTGAGGTTAGTATTGTATAGATTCAAAACATATGAAACATTAGGTATATTAGGTATATTTTAGATATTTGATTAAATAGGCAAACAAACGAAATGTAGTTTTGAACATGATACATTCTAGGGTTATTGAGTTTCAAAGTCACCAAAATTCTTGCATTATGATATATTTTAGGGTGTAACTAAAATGTACTCTATGTTTATTTACTTACATTGTGATCTAATTTACATATGTAACAAAAACTTACTGTGTTGATTTAAAATGCATTATGGTTTACATATGTTAAATGTTAATTTTGTAAAATTTTTTTTAAATGCAGTGCCGAAAATGGTTAGAAGAAGTGAAAGATGTCTTGGGTTAAGGAGTATGAAGATTAGATAAAACAAACATGATCCAATCATCATTGATGATTCGAAGGTATATTTAATATTAACTGTTGTAAGATGTTATTGTATTGATGTTTTATATGTATATTTAATATTAACTCTTTACATAATCATAATCAGTAAAGAGGAGCTAAAAAAAAACAATACAATTAATGTATGTATAACATAAATGTTTTAAATATATAACATAATATATTTTATATACCATTATAAGATTGACATGAATAATCAGGCAAGATAAAGAGAAATTTTTGCTTACAAGCAAGTTGTGAAGAGGAGCCTGAGGAGAGAAAATCAATCATAAAATATAATGAGGTAATCATTCACAACAAAATTTGGATCTGCAGAGCCAAATGAAGAAAGACTAGAACTCAATAGTCAACCATTTGAAGGACCAAGTTTCAAATTGTTATCACAAGGACTTTAGGAATTTGAAGTTGAATAGAATAGATTTAATGCTGAAGGTTATGTGTTAAAGTAAAAATTAGGTTTTTTGAAAATTTTATGTGTAATTTATGTTATGATGAATTGTTCTGTTTCTAGTATTATGTATACACTGAAACGTTATATGCACATATTTTTAATATGATACAGTATATTACACTATCGTGTTCATTATTCCAGAAATTTTATAAGATATTGGTTTAATGGAGATAAATGTTCACTAGGTATATTATAAGTATATTTGGAATAAGAAGGTGTACATTACATACATAAATGTTTACGATCAATAATGTTGTGTTTCACGAGTATAAGTTTCAGTCATGGTGTGTATTTTAGAACTAAAGGTTTATGATAAGTATATGTAATATATGACGTTAGTAAAATGAATTAAATTTGACGATGTTATATGAATGTTATTTATGTTAACAGAAACACAAATAATATATTATCTGGTATTTGTATGAAAAATTGTATGAATGGAGAGAACATATTAAATAGTAATTTTTTGCAGTATATTTGTTATAATATGGTGTATATTAAAGATGTAAATTTTTTACCGTAACATGAAACACAAACATTAATGATCATAAACAATGTTGGAAATAAGATGTAGTATATATATACTAAATCACATAACAAAACTATAATAGCTTACTGATATATTAAAGTATATATTGATCATTTAAAATATATATAAAGTGATAGTATGTATGTATCATATACTCAATGTATATTAGAGATACATTGAGAATGTGTCATTTACTATTGTTTTGGTGATATTTACTATATAAACATATAATTTAAACCAATATTATATCGGAATTATGTAGTTTATATGATAAACAAAATATAAAAAAAATTAACGAATGGAAAAGTTCGGACATCTTACTGTACATAAATATATTTGTGATATTGTATATATGCAGTGGTATATACATAAACAATATCTAGGTAAAGTACGAAATTTGAAGAAAATGAAAACGAAAACAACAACTTCAAATTTCCATCAATTACTTTCGTTAAAACAACAACTTAATTAACAATTTATTTAATTGTGGTTGTTAAAATTAAAATTGTATCTTACCCATAATTATGATGCACTTAATGTATATATGATTATTTTAATAAAATTTTGATATTTCCCCTGTAATTATTATGATATTTCCCTAAATTTTTCATATTTCTAATAACAATTTATTTAACATAATAATAAATTAAAATTAAAATTGTATCTTACCCCTGTAATTATGATGCATTTAATAATATTATTCAAAAAAAAAATTTGATCTCCCCTGTAATCATGCTACTTTATTGATTTTCCTAAAACGATGTCAAACATAATTTCAAAATTTTAGGATTATCTTGTTAATATCCCTTGTCTATTTTCCATAATTGTTTTTAAATTTTGATTTGAAACCGCAAAAATATTAAAATTGCTTTAAAAATTTAGAAAAATAGGCATTGTTAATAATAATTTGAATTTAAAATTTTATCATCCCTAAAATCGTGCTAAGATTATCCACTTATGTTATTAAAATTTTTATCATCACCTAAAATCGTGTTATTTGCTTCATATCTCCAAAATAATTGCAAACATAAATTTAACATTTTTGAATTATTTATATTCCACAATTTATAAAAAAAAAAATATTTTATTTTTGGAAGGAATTAATTGAGAAGAAAAAATTTGTTTTATTTAAATTGGAAAAGAAAAAAGGAAAAGGAAGATGCTTAAGGGAAAATAATAATATAATAATATTATTATTATTACTATTCATCATCTTCTTCACTCTCACCAAACCCTAGTCGCCGATGACACCTCCATCTCCGTTCGAGTGTTCTCAGTCCAGTCGAGATCTCCACCTTTGTAGCCATCCCCTCCATTCACCTTTGTAGCCATCCCTTCCATTTTGTTGACTGAGAACTAAGCCGTAAGGAAACGTCTCCTCCGCTGCACGTCGCTGGTCGTATATTTTTTTACCTCATCCGAAGACTAGCGCCTTTGCGCCGCTTTGTTCCTCATGCATCCCACGCCCAACCGCGTCGGTCTCTTTCATCACCATTCGTTCACTGGTATGTGGTTGATGTTTGATATTCACAACTATATCTATATATAAATTATAATTAAAAACTAAAAAGATGTTACACTTTACATTTTTTCTTTCTGACCTTGAAAGTTTTGAGGAGAAAATCATTTGATTTGCGCTGAATGTATGAAGATTTTGAAGGTTTTTAGAAGGACAAAGCTTGAAGCTCCAATCTTTTTGCAACTGATCGAAGACTTTGAAGATTTGGTAGAATCTTGGAAAGTGGAAGATAGTGAAGCTGGATTCTTTTCGGCTTTAAATACCTAAACATGCACAATTTCAATAATGATATGTTATTTAATTAAAAGGTATTTGAGTTTTAGGTGAACAATTGTATTTAGAATTGTTTTTGAATTGACTTGAGACATTTGAGACATTGTTTCATTTATTTATTTTTCAGAATTTTCAATTTTACTATTCTAACAATTTAAAAATAAATTTGCTATTTTTCCAAAGTAAATGTCATAATTTGCTATTCTTCTTGACAGTCCCATATATTTCCGGTTTTGTTGGAGGTAAACTCCATCTCTTTCAATCCTTGAAGTCCACCTTAATTCATCCTTCACAATATTACTTATTTCCCACCCCTCTATTTATAATATCCTAATTAACGTATTTGTCGAAGTTCATAAGTGTTAACTTCTGAATTGAAAGATAGTTGAATTTGTGTTGTCTATCTTTTCCTCAGCTACTGGACTCATTAGTTTTCTTTAATTAAAACTCATATATACTTTGACTCAGTTTCAAACTATTCTTATTTTTATTGCACCAAATGTGTTAGACGACTTTCATAGCTATTTTTTTCACTCCAAATTTTGTTGGGGTGTAAAAACAATACATAATAATAGTTTTAATAAAATGTGTGTTTTATCTGTGATCAATTATTGTCATTTATCAGTAGTAATGCATCATATCTGTGTCAGTACTGCAGTCTATAACATTCGGGTGGCATCAGACCATTGGGTCGTTTTCGTGCAGGGTCTCTACAGTAATCATATATCATGTACTTCTTCCTAACTTGACCAAGCTTGGCCAACTGAGGAACAGTAAGTTTAGTATGATCAGGAGAAGTCCACCAGTTTTGTGAAGAGTTGGTGGCACATTGGGTATTGCTCAGCTCTCCAATCCAATGACAAGCTCTTGCCCTAAATTGGCGGATGGTAGCAGTGAATGGTGCATTGGTCCAGTTTGTTTTCACACGACCTCCTTGTGTTGCCCAATCATCTGCATTCCATAAACTTGTATAAAATCTCATTCCTTGCTTGTTTGGGTATGCTTTTCTTCGCTCCAGCTTCTCGTAGTTTCGAAATACTCTTATTGGGATACTGTCGATATACCACCTGAAAATAATCCAAAGTAACATTCAAACATGTTTTATATATCGATGTTGTTTTAACTTAAAGCAAAATTATTGTAAATACAAAATTTTAGATTTTATGAATGAGTTTATATCATTGAAAGATTTTAAAATTTTGCTATATTTTATAAAATTTTGATTCATTTTGTTATATTTAAAAAATGCTCTTAACTTAAATGACAACATAACAACATTTTAGACTTTGTTCATATATTTCAAAATGTTATGTAACTCATTGGTTGTGAAAAAAGTTATATATATATATTTCAAAATTATTCTTCAAATGAAAACTTAGGGGATTAGACTGTAAGTAACTCTATTTGAAGTTTAAGGTAAGGTCGAATATTCCATCTATGGTTGAAGTCTTATTCAGATGAAAATGAGGTTTAGAATATAAATAGATAGATTTAGACTCTTTTTACTGATTGTTTTGTTTTTAAAAATTCCAATAACTTTCTTACTATGTTTTGCATCTTTCTCAAATAAAAATGTTGAATTCTTAACCAAACTTCAATGAATGGTTAACAAACACAACCTATGAATTCCAATAATGAAATGTGACTTACACAACAGTACTGGGATTCCAGTGAATTGTGTAGTTATGAAAATCAGCTGTAGGGTCAAACCACAATCGAAACTGCTGTTCTCTATGTCCAACACCCTCAGCAAATATGTTTGTATGAATTGTATAAGGCTCTCCTGTAGTATTCCCCAAAAATTCATAATCTATCTCATCATGATATGTCCCTGAAGAAGATAGCTACAAAATAAAAAACAAGAATTAGCACCACAAACTCATGTGTCCTCCACGTCAGTTATATGACGCTTCCAATAACCACCAAGTATGAATTCTATCTTCTGTTATATGAATTGTTTAATCCTTTTCCTTTTCTTACGGTTTAAAAAAGTGCACTATATAAATTTTCTAACTTCAAAGGCGCTATTTATTTGATATTTTGTAGCATTCTGTCTAATAAAATTGTTCTCTCAATGCTTGTAAACTTAGCAAACACAATACTGTTAGTGAACTACGTAAATCTATAAAAAAAAAAATTTCTGATTTTTTTTTTAATTATTTGCTTGTCAATTTCGTAACACTTCATGAGTTATAACGTTATTGTTTAGATTGAACCATACATAAAATGCTGTAACTAATCCTGCAGAATCCCCTGGAACGAACTTGATGAGAGCTTCAAAGCTTCCAAATAAGAAATCTCGCTTTGTCTTTGATCCCGAGCCTGTGATAACGAAATCATGACGAGATGAATTTATTTATTTTGCACACAAAGGTATGAGAAATCATTAATTAACAAGAAAGACATGGTGAAAGGAAGCACGAAATGATATTGTTTTTTTTTCATCACCTGTGCTTTTGTCCAAAACAAGCAGAAGGTCATCCCCTTCTATTTTGGACTGACTATTTCCCCAGCTAAGGACCATGTTTTTTGACATATTGGCCTCAACTTGAATGTGATTATACACAATCACACACACCAAAATGGCTATAAAAAAGGATTGAAACTTTGCCATTTCAATCCCAATATTTAGGAAGATCGTCTTCCCTTTTGGGATTGAAATGAGATGTTTCAAATATTCAAGTTTGAGATTATCGCTTTATGTAGTTTTTTCCTTTCATTTCTTTGTTTAATATTAGACATCGGTTATATTTTATGTATTACAGCTTTGCAAATTTTAGAATAGCAAAGGTCCCTGGTTTCCATGTTAGAACGTTGGTTTCTTTTTTCTATTAATGTAATATTTTCACTGAATGGATAGACAGCAATGTGCACGTATGTTTTTATGGTGTACAATCTGTTGGCTATAATAATTTGTTGGTTCAAATGGTGTAGAAAAATGTGTGGAAGCCCCCAATTTGATTAATGAAACAATGGTCCATACTAAGAAATTATATATGAACTATGATATAGATTCTCAAAATTTCATGTTTTATTGATCTTTGGATTAATATACTTTGAATCCATTTAGGCTAATAGTGGGCTAAACTTGAGTTTAAATCATCCTTGTGCAAGGATTAAGATATTGATGATGGTAGAGATTGTTTTCAATTTTATAATTTGTATTGATAAACATCCATTTCAGACTATCTATTCTCTCTATCCGAGAGATGACGTGAGATCAATCGGACACCGTCTTTCACTTCAACGATATTTGTTGACCTTAACTCTTTAACCTTACTTAAAACTCAACGAAAGCATATAACTCATCTTTGAGAGAGAAAATTTAGGTGTAACCCATTTTATTTATAATTTGTAAAATATAATACTTTCAAAGGTCTTAGCAAACCAGACTTCTAATACAATTAGTTTCTTTTACCCACAACACAATTACTTTAATCATAATAACTTTACGGAATTCTCCTAACAGACTGGTCGACATGGCAGCGATAAGTTTTGCTTTGGAAAACATGATCAACATCTGGAAAGTGAGAAAACATTTAAAAGCAAGAGCTAAAAATGTCAAATGAATGATGTTTTCTAAAACATTTTTCCAAATAGTTATGCTCAATGTTAAGCTTTAAATGTATAAATCATTGTAAACATGACATAATAAAACTTTTTAGAAATTCGTCATAAGTTCTTCAATCATTTAGAAACATCTTAAGCTATTGTATACGAGTTCCTACTATATACATTCATAATTTAACATAGGTTAGGTTGAACTGAACCTTCCATTACCTTAACTTAACAAGCCCCTATCTTAATGTTATATATCTTAACTGAACAACTAAGTCTTATACGCAACACAAAATACTGCAAACATGTAAAAACTAAAACGAAATTATAACTCATATTGATCCATAAGTATACAATAGGGGTGTGAGGTGTCACGGTCATACTTGTCCAGGGTGTGTTTGCCTATGGCCGTATGTCCAAATACCCCAAATTTATCTTATCTTTATGTCTTGTATTTCGTTTAGCTAGTTGCTTTCCTGTTTAAGTCATAAAATATGGGTGTGACGTTTCAACATTTTCATATGCAAGCCTACTAGAGTTGAAAATGTTCAAAATGTACTATAGGGGAGACATAGTAGTTGAATCCCCGTCCAAGCATTGTCGCACTCTTTGCAAGCAAACCTTTTCTCTTGCAACTGATAGTTTTCATATTGTAACACCGATTTCAATGAATTTATTTCTCTCTCACATTTTCTAAAATATTTTCTCAAGAACGTGACAGGAGGTTGATTCATACCTCGAGTTTGTCTGCTGTTTTTGGATTTCGATCGGCTGACTTGTTCATCAAGTTTGAACAAGTGCCGTACAATCGTCCATCTAGAGTTTGAAACGCTAAGATTGTGACATGAGGCCCTCATCCTAAAAGGAAATCCTGTCGAAGAAGAGCTCCACTAAGAAGGATAAGTTTGACTAAGTATAAAAGAAAGACATTCCACGAGAAAGGATGAGAATCGAGAAAGGACAATTCGAGAAGAAGCGTGTAAGCCCAAGTGCTATCGCATTAAAGAAAGCGACACATTGAGACTAATAAATTGGGGAGGAAGAAGCACACGACAAAAGTCGAAGGTTAGTTGAGGGGTGTAATACTGATGCGAGAAGAAATGCCTACACCTAAGTTTGATAGTGATAAGGTAGACATGTCTCAAGGAGAGTGTCTATTCGTAACTCACATTGGACTTATGTGTCAAGTTTGGGTTGGCTGCAGGACGCGGCGAAATGAGAAGGTGGCATGTGTAAAGAGTAAAAATAACCCATGGATGTGGTCATTATAAATAGGACCAAAGAGCGAAAGAAAAGGGGAATAAGATATTACCATTCTGATAATTCATCAAAAGAGAGTCGTGAGAGTTGAACTGCGAAGAAAAAGCTGAAAGCAAGAAGGAGGGAGTGGAGCCTCCAATGTTATGAGTGGTTCCCTTTACAAAATAGTTCTAAGTTTCAAAGATTTCTAAAATGCATTTCTATTGAGACCGTGACTTATATGATTTTTCTTAAGTTTTCTATTCTTGAAATGCATACGATTTACAAATGAATATGAGTTACTATACACTAGAAATGATGTGCTTAAAGGAGGTCTGAAAACTTCATAACGGTTGAATAATTTGATCTTTGTACTCTGTACGATAGACGCCCTATTCTTGGTGTGTGATCTTTAATGGGATGGCTCATCTTTGTTGTGTGATCGGAGATGAGATGGTGTATTCTTGCTGATCTTAAAAGGGTAGCTTTATAGTTTGTAATTTTCAAATGTAGGTTGGGTTTGAATTTTGCCATTTTTACAAATATAAAAGATGTGTGCTATGAGCCTAATTAATGAAATTACATTTGCCATATTTGCAAGAGACCTTTTAAAAACACCCATAATTGTTAATAATTTTGCAACTATTAACAACGTTCACGGCACGGGCACAGGCACGGGTGAAGGTACGGGTATGGGTGTGGTTTATGCCATTTTTTTTTTTTGGGTAGGTTTGCAAATATTTTGGTTATGCTCCATTTATTTGATGCATATTAGTTTTGAAACGTAATTTTGGTTTCTTCACAACTTACGACTGAAAAGAGAGAGGGAGAGAGAGAGTGGGGGAAAAATGATGATCGGAGATGTAGAAAAAATGGTTGCGATCGGTCTCGTTTGGGGCGCCACCAATGCTCTGATGCGCCGCGGCGCTCTTCTCTGGGACCAAGCTCTCAAATCTTCCTCTGATCCAACCAAACCCTTCTCCTCCCTCCGTCGATGGCTCAAGCTCTTCTCTATTTGGCAGTACACTCTCCCTTTTTTTCTTAATCTCACTGCCTCTGCTACCTTCTTCACCATTCTAAGCGATGCCCCAATATCTCTCGCCGTTCCGGTCACCAACGCCACTACTTTTGCTGCCACTGCTGTTTTCGGAATGCTCCTTGGCGAGGACACTCGTGTCGGGTACGCTCTGTTTGGTACCACTCTCATTGGTTTCGGCGTATGGCTTTGCATTAACTAATTTTGATTTCTCAATCGCAGAATTTAGGTTTTCTTGTAATTTTCCTCTTTCTAGAGATGTATGATATGAATCTGTCCAAAGTAGCACTGCTGAATTTTACTCTGTCATTAACTGTAGTGAAATTGGGATGTGTTTAGTCTCTTCAAATTCGAAAATGATTTGTGTAATGCACTGAAAGAGAGCTGGTGGTTTTGATGATGGGTCGAAGAATTAGAAACTTGAGAGGATGGACATGGTTGTGAGTTCCTATGCCAACTTTCTATCCAACTCTTTTTATCTACTTGGCTTTGTGTTTGGTCTCTATACCTATCATGTACATTGGTAGCAAAAATGGATCTTAGTCTCTTGTTAGGGTTAGGCGTTTGAAAGAGCACAGATAGGTGCAAATTGGCCATTGGCGTTTGGAACATTGAGTTGATTTTTATAGTTTATAATAGTCCGTATTTGGAGTACAAACTATTTTAGTCTTGGTTATATTTTATGTTTATGGTGCAAACTATTTTAGTCCAAGTAGTACATAGTAAACATGATAATAAAGAGGGAGAAATGAGATATGTAGGAAATAGTAAACGAGGGATTTCAAATGACATTGTTGTAGATAATTGTTGGTTAATAATTGTCAACACTATTATTATATTTGGAGCCTCAAACATGGAGTGGGCTATAATAGCCAACTCCATCAACTTCAGTTTGGGGGCTAAACAGCCCATGAATTACTTGAACAGTTTCACGAGCTACAGAGAATTATCCAATGAGGCCGCTGCAATATAGTTGCCCTTTAATAATTGTTGGGTGTATTTTAAAAAATCTAGATGTTTCCCGATAACAACTAGATATAGATTCAAAATGTTTTTGGCAGTTGCTCTCTTACGGTGCAAAATTGCATTCCACATTGTGGTGGTCTCCTTGGAGAATTTCTCTAGTTCTGGACAGCCATGGACAAATTCTGAAACCAAGATAGTTGACTTTTGTAGCTATTTCTCCTCCTCAACTACTCGAAGCATAATGCCTTTCTTAAAGTTAATTAGGTTTGACTTCAGTTTCAAAAATTCTACAGCTAAAAAGAATGCATTTGTTCCTTTCGGGAAATCTTAGAAGGGTCCTTTTTCAACGACAGATCTTTCTAAAAAGCATAAAATTGAACCTTTGTTTGCCACTTTCGACGGATTGGGGATGTTTTCTTCATCCTAGATTACTTTTTTGCACGTATACTTTGTCTAGCTTCCTAGTTACAAGGCTTATACAGATAAAGCAATGGGAAAGCAAGCTTTATATGAAACATGTAAATCATTTTAGAAAATAATAAACATGCATATCAAACCAATCAGAGAGCTATAAGCTTACAAACAGGAACCAAGAAAGAAAAGAAGAAATGTTCTCTCATCTCTGAAATAAGAAAAATTAACCATTTTGAAACATGGGAGTGCGATAGGATTATTGTTGGTAGAATTTACTCGTCTCTGTCTTAGTACTGTGCTTTATAACATTCTGATGGCATTTTCCCATTGAACCGCATAGTGTCTTTGCAGTAATCATATATCTTGTATTTGCTCTGGATTTCATTAAGTTTGGCCAACTGAGGACGACTTAGCTGTGCATAAGCTGGAGAATTCCACCAATTTGCTAGGGACTTGGTGGCACATTGGATAATGCTGGGCACTCCATTCCAGTAACAAGCTCTAGGCCTAAATTGGCGCAAGCCAGCAATGAATGGTGCGTTGATCCAGTTTGTTTTCACACGACCTCCTTGAGTTGCCCAATCATCTGCATTCCACAAACTGGTATATATTTTCATTCCTTGCTTGGTAGGGAAAGCTATTCCTTGATTCTCGTAGTTTCGGAAAACTCTGATTGGGATGCCGTCAATATACCACCTGAAATTAGCCATACCTCATATTTGTTATTTTCTTCCACAAGCAAATATTTCAAGTCCTGTTTGATAACGGTTTGATTTTTGGTTTTTGAAAGCTAACATTACTTCTACCTATAGATCTCTTTGTTTTGTTATCCACTTTCTACTAATTTTTCAGAAAATCAAGTTAACTTTTGAGATCTAAAACAAGGTAGTTTTTAAAAACTTGTTTTAAGCTCTTGGTTTGCAATTTGGCTGAAAACTTACTTCAAGAAAGTGATAATCATAACATGGAAATTGAGAAGAAACATGTGTAAATTTCAGAAAGTGAAAACTAAAAATGAAATTGTAAAACGAAATGTTAATATTTGAATGAAATAATCTTGTATCCCTTTGTGGGGTTTTCTACTGTTTTTCTTTGAATATTTCAGATATCGATGAAATTGTTTTCTTATCCAAAAAAGTATGAGATAATGCAATACATGGGGTTCTTTTAAAGTAGAACTTTAAATTTTTGTTTGAGGACATTAATTCTCACTTACACAACAGCATTAGGATTCCAGTGGATTGTGTAGTTGTGGAAATCAGCAGTAGGATCGAACCACACTCGAAACTGCTGTTCTCTGTTTCCAACACCTTTAGTGAATATGTTTGTATGAATGGTGTAAGGCTGTCCTGTAACATTCCCCAGGAACTCATAGTCTATCTCGTCATGAGCTGTACCAGTAGAAGATAGCTGCAGAAATTTCAAGATCAAGAATTAGCACCAGAAATGAAAGGATGTAACACATCAATATTTTGTGAAACGTGGGGTCAAGATGTGCGTTCACTATCCAGCATTGAACCGTACATAATATGCCGTTACAACACCCGCAGAATTTCCCGGAACCAATTTGATGCGAGCTTCAAAGCTTCCAAATAAGAAACTTCTCTTTGACTTTGCTCCTGAGCCTGCAACAACAGAATCATTCTTGCTTGTCAACGCTAACTACTATAATGATTTGTTTATTTCTTCTCACACAGGTATGAGAAACATGTAATATGGTCAAAAAATCAAGAAATGATATTATTTTCACCTGTACTGTTGTCCAAAACAAGCTGAAGGCTATCCCCTATTATTTTGGACTGACTATGTCCCCAGCTTATGACCATGTTCTTTGAAATATTTGCATCAACAGCAATGTGATTAGACACAATCACAAAGACCAAAAATGCTAGAGAAAAAGATTGAAACCTTGCCATCTCAATCCCAATATCAGGGTAACCTCTCCCTAAGTCTCTCTTTTCTGGGTTTGAAATGAGACGTTTTGAAAATTCAAGTTCTTGATTGCTTTATATAGTTTGTCTTTCTTTGTTCATTGTTAGACATTGGTTTTTCTTTTAATCTTTTAATTTGCAGAAGTCAGACCTATAAATATATATATATATATGAAGTACAGCTTTGCAAACATGAGGATTGAAAGTTGAAAAGGTCACACTGTGTTGACATTATAGAATTTGTTTTTTTTCTCTTTCCTTCTACATTTTAATGTATAACAATAACAACAATGTGCTTGCATGTTTTAAAGCAATTTGTGGATTATAATTTGTTGGTTCAAGTGGATTAGAAAGACGTGTGGAGCCCTCAATTATGATAAGGGCATGGAGCGTAATGGTAAGGAAGTATGAACTTTGTATAGTTCTCAAAGTTTCATGATTACTTGATCTTTCAAGCGAAAATATACTTTTGATCCATGTCAAGATGTTAATTTTATAAATTATTTTAATTAATAAAAGAAGTTTTACCTTCTTTTCAATATTTCATTTATTTTAATTAATAAAACAAGATTGGAGTTTTTCGTTGTTTAGTTTGATGGCGAAATTGAATCAAATAGAAAAATTATTGAGTTGGGTGTATATCAAATCAAAATGATTTGAACTACAAATGTTTGATTTTTTATAATTTTAAACTGAACTGTATCGGTGCTTTAGTAGAAATCCAAAATTTTGATTTCATCCAATTAGATTATTTTAGTTAGTTTGGGGAATTACTTTAGTTAGTTTGTGTTTACCCCAAACACAACATTAATAGCCATGAATATAAAACTTTTTTTTTTGTAAAGGTATTGTAATAAATGCAAGGGTGAGGATTTGAACCCAGGATCAGATCTTGAGTACGTACAGGTGCCAGTTGAGTTAAGTTCATGAGATTCCATTCTTCTCCCTAGCTTATTGTCAAAAAAGAAAAAAGAAGAATGAAATATCTTTATTTTTTACCAAATAAATAAATATCTCGATTCTCAACCATTGTTTTGCGTTAGTTTATCATTTTTTTTTGTATTTATGACTTTTGCTCCTTTTGATTTCCTATTTCTCAAAACATTCATTTTGGTTATCCTATTTTAATTGAAAATTTTTACAAATGAAAATAAAAGAACAAAAAATGTTCCATTTTTAAAAGTATAGGAAATCATGTTAACTAAGCTTAATTTGACAAAATAATTATCTCTAAAGTATAGAATTTAAAATGAATCAAAATTGAAAGTTACTAAAATAAATATTTTAAAAGTACTACAACTAAATAAACTAAAAGTATAGAAACCAAAGTAATTGTAATCGAAAATAAAATGACAAAAGGCTTCTTTATATGATTTTTTTTAAAGAAGTGTTGAGCAAAGTTGGAAAACATTACATTGATTTGTGCTAATAGAATTGTGGGAAGGGAATAAAAGAATAAAAAAAAAGATACCATATTTTATTGGTTTCATAAATATATATTCAATGTATCAAAATATCAAACAAAACACCCCATTCATATATACTTTTATATAATTAATATTAACACAAACATTGTTGGTGGAGTTCAATTTTCTTTCCATCTCTCAAACACATCCAAATCAATATATATCATTTTAAGTTAATAATGAATTAAAGGTCGTGGGTTTTTCTAAATGCAAATTTATGTTGTGTCCAATTGCCAGCTTTTCTTTGGCCGTGACGTCACACACATTTATATTTCTTATGGAGAGAGAATTCATAAAAATATTATTCTTTCATTTCAACAACATAAAAATATAATGTTTCATTGCAAGTTGCAACTAAACCTACTCATTACCTGTGATTCTAACGTTTCAAGGTCCAACCTAAGTGTTGAAGGTCTTTAAAGTTCTATTTTGTTCTTTTGTTTTTTATTGTTAGTTTTTAGTTTTTAGTTTTCAAAATATATGTATGTTTTTTTTCACAATTCAATTTTCTATTCTCAATCTAAAAACGTTGAAATGTTAAGGAGTTTTGATAACAAGAAAAGAAAAATCTATTAGACGTTACAATAACCTATTATTGTAATACCCCGAAAATTTTAAGGTAATGTATTTTTTTTATCTTATTTTATTTATATCAAATCATCGTTATTTAAAGATTTTAAGTTTTTGGAGTGTTATTGTACTTTAGGATTTGTTGGAAAAGGATAGGGAATAAGAATTTAAATATATAAGAAATAATAATAATAATTAAAATTTTATTATTATAATTGTTAAAAAAAAAAAATCAATTTCCCTCTCTCTTCCCCTCTCACTCCCCCCCCCCCCCTCGTCTTCTTCTTCTTTTCCTTTTCCTTCCCATGCCCTACCCAGCCGCCGCCTCCCACCATCTTCTTCTTTTTCGTTCACCTGAAGTCGACGCCGATCGCACAACCTTCGTCATCGGTCGCGGCTCGAGTTTCGGTCGTCGTTTTTCTCTCTGCCGTCTGGTTAAAACCCAGTTGAAGGGTCTCATTCGCGCCACTCCTCTGTCCTTGCGTCTCTGCCGCCGCCGCCTAGTACTAGCCGAGCCTTTTCCGTCCGTTGAAGCCTAGTTGCGGCCCTGCGTCGTTCGAGTCCGAGTTGAGCACGCGCCCTGCCTCCATCCTCGAAGCACTGCCGCGCGACTCCCCATCTTCTAGCAGTGGGTTGCAAGCTGTCATCCACCTCCGTTGTCGATTAGATCTGTTTTTGCACACGTCGATTTCACCTATTCGAAGACGCTTCTGCCTTGCTGTGAACTATTGGGTTTGTGTTGGTAAGAATGAATTGTGGGTTTTGTTGTTTTCATGCATAATGATGAATGCTACTGTTGGATTTAATCATTTGGAGGAATGCTTAATTGTTGAAGGTACCGATTGAAGTCAACGAGCGAATTCTTTGAAATTCTCTATAGTTTGGAGTGGGTTCGTTCCTCTACTAACTGGGTAAGTGCTAAATTCACATATGGGTGATTTAGATACTTGAAGCTACTTGGAAAAATGTTGATTTCTGTTTGTTTATGTCTAGGTTGTAATTGTTGAAATTAGTTCGACCAAGGGGTTTGCATAAAACTTTGAGTTAAGGTAAGAGATTTTCTACTACTGGACTCACCTATAAAGTGGTTAAGAATTCAACTATCTTACTTGATATTGATTCAAACCATCGTAAGAAAATGAGAGGAAGAATTGCTAATTTTTAAAAACCAAAACTAAAAGATTAAATGGGTTTAGTTTTTTGTTTGAGAAAATTAACACTACAAATCTTACTTCCATTCATTGGTTTCCAAGTGTTGCTTGCTATATTTTAAGAGTTTTTAAAAAGAAGTCGAAATTTGAAAAAAAAAAAATAGTACTTTTTTTTAGAATTTTACTAAAACCAACTCATTTTGCCTAAGAAAGATGGAAATGACTTTTGGACTTAGATCCATGGTAAAGGTTAAGGGATTGAGAACTTTTGTCTCACATTGACAAAAATTAGCAATGCCTAAAGGATGTGAATACCAATACATGCTAGTTGAGAGACCAAAGAGTGTTGGTGGTGTTAGTATAACATTGTCACCACACTCACAACTATCATTGTTCAATGGACAAGTTAGAAAAACGTGGATGCACTTTCACAAAAAATAATTAATTTTTTAATTCATTATATTAAAAATTAAACAGTTGATACAAATTGTTAGTGAGATTTCTACCGTTTTGTTTTCATTCAACCTCTAGTCGTTTCGTTTCTTCTCATTTTCCTTCACCGAAATTGATATGTTTTTTACAATACACAAATCTTAGTCTTCTTTTCTTTGTTTTCTTCTCTTCTCTTTCTTTCTACTACTGTGAGCACCAATCTAATTCTAGTCCATAATCCAGTGAGTGCACACCTAAATTAGGAGGTTGTGTTAACCTTTGAGAGCAACTGACACTGCTATCACGCCGTAATTGCTTTCAAGGCAGTGGTTCATCCATGACGTAACAATTTTCTTCAGCATATATATTCTAACAATCTGAAAGCAATTACAATACAAATTTCTATCAAGAATGGTGAAGTCCTTCTCAGTCTGTCCAAGCTCGAACAACTCGATGGAGAGAACAACCGTCTCTAGTCTAAAAATTTATTGATCTTATTTGAGCAGTTGGAGGTTGATTATTGTTATGATATATATATATATTTATATTTATATCATATGTCCTTTATTGTAATTGTACATAGTCTTTAGGGTTTAGTTTATTCTCTATATAAATATGTAAACATAATAAGAAATAAATATGTAAACATAATAAGAAATATACTTCTCTGAATTCGAGATTACATGGTATCAGAGCCATTAGGGTTTCGAATGGCCATTAGCTTCTTCCTCCATTAGGTTTGAGTTTAGGTTACCTTCCGTTGACCTTTTGTCGACACCAACCCAATAGTGCTCTCTTTAGCAAGAACAATAATCCTCGGGCAACTCAGAGGAATAGTATTGATCATCGAAAACCAGATTCTGTAGAGATTGTTTGTAACTACTGTCGTAAGTCAGGCCATATGAAACGTGATTGTCGGAAATTGTTATATAAGAATAGTCAACGATCTCAACATGCTCAGATAGCCTCCACATGTGATATACCAAAGGCTTCTGTTACTATTTCTGCAGATGAGTTTGCTAAGTTTCAGAATTACCGAGATTCATTACAAGCGTCATTTTCCTCTACTCCGGTTGCATCCACTGTTGCCCCAAAATACAAAGTGTCTTCTTACATCATCTACCAAATGGGTCATAGACTCTGGTGCCACAACTCATATGACAGGTAATTCTCACCTATTTTCTAGACCGTTGTCCCCTGCCCCTTTTTCATCTGTTACATTGGCCGATGGCTCCACATCTTCTGTTCTTGGCTCTGGCACTATTCACCTTACCCCATCATTTTCTCTCTCTTCTGTGTTACATTTGCCTAACTTATCCTTTAATTTAATTTCTACTAGTCAACTTACTCATGACCTCAATTGTGTTGTCATGTTCTTTTCTGGTTATTGCTTGTTTCAGGATCGTGTGACGAAGAAGATTATTGGTAGAGGATATGAGTCGGGAGGCCTTTATCTCTTTGATCATCAAGTATCGCAAGCTGTGGCGTGTCCTGTCGTTCCCTCTCCTTTTGAAGTCCATTGTCGTTTAGGTCATCCATCTTTGTTCGTGTTGAAGAAACTTTATCCAGAATTTAGGTCTTTGTCCTCTTTAAATTGTGATTCATGTCAGTTTGCTAAATTTCATCGTCTTAGTTCGAGTCCTCGAGTCGATAAACGAGCAATTGCTCCATTTGAGTTAGTTCATTATGATATTTGGGGTCCGTGTCCAGTTGTATCTCAAACAAGATTTCGTTATTTTGTTACTTTTGTTGACTATCATTCTCGTCTAACTTGGTTATATTTAATGAAAAATCATTCTGAGTTATTATCTCACTTCTGTGCCTTTCATACTGAGATAAAAAACCAGTTTAATGTCTCTATCAAAACTTTCCGTACTGATAATGAGGGTGAATACTTTTCTCATTCTCTTGGCTCTTACTTGGTGAACATGGCATTATTCATCAGTCTTCCTGTGCTGACACTCCATCTCAAAATGGTGTTGCAGAACGAAAAAATAGGCATTTACTTGAAACTGCCCGTGCTTTATCTTTTCAAATGCATGTTCTAAAAACCTTTTGGGCGGATGCTGTCTCTACAGCTTGTTTTTTGATTAATAGAATGCCTTCCTCTGTTCTTAATGGTGAGATTCCCTACCGTGTTCTTTTTCCTACCAAGAATTTGTTTCCTATTGCTCCTAAGATATTTGGTTGTGTCTGTTTTGTTCGGGACGTTCGTCCTCATCATACTAAGTTAGATCCCAAATCCTTGAAGTGTATCTTCTTGGGTTATTCACGTGTTCAAAAGGGTTATCGTTGTTATTGTCCTACCCTTAAAAGGTATCTGGTTTCGCCTGATGTTGCATTTTTTGAGGATACACCCTTTACTTCATCACCATCGAGTTCGTGTTAGGGGGAGGATGAATATTTTTTTATATATGAGGTTACCTCTCCCACACCATCCTTGTCTATTGATGTGCCTCCTTCCCACCCGTTGATTTCTCAAGTCTACTCACGACGACCTCACCACAACCTTCATACTCATGTCCTCCATCAATGCTTCCTTCATCATGTGATCCGGGGCCAAGTGATGATCTTCCCATTGCTCTTCGCAAAGGTAAACACAAGTGTACTTACCCCGTTTCTTCCTTTATTTCCTATCACCAGTTATCTCCCTCCACAATGCTTTTATTACGTCTCTTGAGTCCACATCTATTCCTAACTCTGTTCATGAAGCTTTATCTCATCCTGGCTGGCAAAATGCAATGATTGAGGAGATGACTGCTTTAGATGATAATGGTACTTGGGATTTGGTATCTCGTTCTGCAGGAAAGAAGGCCATTGGTTGTAAATGGGTGTTTGCTGTCAAGATGAATCCTGATGGAACAGTGGCTCGATTGAAAGCTCGCCTTGTTGCCAAAGGTTATGCTCAAATCTATGGAACTGACTATTCGGATACATTCTCTCCAGTTGCCAAATTAACTTCCATTCGCCTATTTCTTTCCATGGCTGCTACCCATAAATGGCCTTTGCATCAACTTGACATTAAGAATGCTTTTCTTCACGGTGATCTTCAAGAGGAAGTTTATATGGAACAACCACCTGGGTTTTGTTTGCTCAGGGGAGAGTGATAAAGTATGTCGCCTTCGAAAATCTCTGTATGGTTTAAAACAGAGTCCTCGTGCGTGGTTTGGTAAGGTTAGTCAAGCTCTTGTATGCTTTGGTATGAAAAAGAGTACATCTGATCATTCGGTTTTCTATCGCCGATCTGATAAGGGTATAGTTCTACTAGTTGTATATGTTGATGATATTGTTATTACTGGAAATGATGCATTGGGTATTTCGTCTCTCAAAACTTTTCTTCAGGGTCAGTTTTATACGAAAGATTTGGGCCAATTGAAATATTTTTTGGGTATTGAAGTGATGAGAAGCAAGAAAGGTATTTATTTGTCTCAACGAAAATATGTACTTGATTTGTTGTCTAAGACAAGAAAATTAGGAGCCAAACCAAGTGGCACTCCGATGACGCCAAATCAGCAACTTGTTAAAGAAGGAGAATTATGTAAAGATCCTGAGAGATATAGGAGATTAGTTGGGAAGTTGAACTACTTAACAGTGACTCGACCAGACATTGCTTATTCTGTAAGTGTTGTAAGTCAATTCATGTCTTCCCCTACACTGGATCATTGGGCTGCAGTAGAGCAGATTTTGTGTTATCTAAAAGCTGCTCCTGGACGTGGGATCTTATACAAAGATCATGGACATACGAGGAGTTGAATGTTTTTCTGATGCTGATTGGGTGGGGTCTCGTGAGGATAGGAGATCAACTTCTGGATATTGTGTCTTTGTAGGTGGCAACTTAGTATCATGAAAGAGTAAGAAACAAAATGTTGTTTCTCGTTCGAGTGCTGAGTCAGAATATAGAGCTATGGCACAATCTGTGTGTGAAATAGTATGGATTCACCAACTATTATCTGAGATAGGCTTCAGTATTACCGTGCCAACTAAATTATGGTGTGATAATCAAGCTGCACTTCATATTGCATCTAATCCAGTATTTCATGAACGAACTAAACATATTGAGGTGGATTGTCACTTCATTCGTGAGAAAATCCAAGATGGGTTGGTGTCCACAGGATATGTGAAGACCGAAGAACAATTGGAAGATATTCTAACTAAAGCTTTAAATGGAGCAAGGATAAGCTATCTGTGCAACAAGCTGGGCATGATCGACATATTTGCTCCAGCTTGAGGGGGAGTGTTATGATATATATATATTTATATTTATATCATATGTCCTTTATTGTAATTGTACATAGTCTCTAGGGTTTAGTTTATTCTCTATATAAATATGTAACATTCCTTTGACTAAACATAATAAGAAATATACTTCTCTGAATTCGAGATTTCAATTATATCTTCACCACAGAGGAGTTGAATCATACCAAAAAGATGATAAATGCTTTTGACCTAAAATTCTCCAAGAACCTCACGATGTTTTCTACCAACTAAAGTAGTCCTTTGTGATCGATCCTGATCAATATGTGAAAGACAACAAAACAGTTCAAGGTCATTTGTTTAATCATATGACAAACATAGTGTTTAACTTGTTTGTAGTCCAAAAGTCAACAAATGTAATTTGGAGTACATTGGAGTCATGATATAAGAAGATGATGCAGGTCGCAAGAAGTACATTGTCAGTATGGCTACAATTTTAGATGTCAAACGAGAAAGCTGTAGTGGAGAAAGTTCATAAATTTGAAAATTTGGTAGCCACCGTTTTATATGAGGGCAAGAAGATGTGTGAGATTCTCCAAGAAAATGTTCAGCTTGAGAAAATTTATCAAGCCTAAAGCGGCTATAGAAACCATCTTAAACACAAAAAGAAGAATTTGATACGTTAAGAGTGATCAACCATATGCATGCCTAGAAATAAGCCAATATGCTAAAAGATAAGCTACACTACTACAAAAGTAGACTCTCTTTACACTTTTTAACAGTCATGAATTATTACTATTGACGGTTTTAAAATTGTCCTTGAAGCCAACATCAAAAAAGTCAAAGTTAATGACAATTAATAAACGTTAAGAATAATAAATGTTGACATTTTATAAACGTCAAGTATACAAATGTTCATGACATGTAAAAACCGTCAAGTATGTTGATGTTAACAACCTTTAAAAAATGTCAAGACCTAAGGTTCTTGACATGTATGAAAACGTCAAGAATGTGAGTGTTCATAAATTTGAAAACTGTCAAGAGCTATTCTTTACTTGATAAGGAAAAACTGTCAAGAGCTATTCTTTACTTGATAAGGAAAAACTGTCAAAAAATTGATCATTTATGACATTTAAAAAACATCAAGAATGTACATGTTTATGACATTTAAAAAACGTCAAGAATATACTTGTTTGTGACATTTAAAAAACGTCAAGTCTGTTTCAGATTAATTTAGTTATATTTTTGTTCTTGTATTGGCTTTGTAATCCATGTATGTAGTTCAACAATCTCATAAATATGCATGAGGATATTCGTCAAATACAATTCCAAAACTTTAACATATATGAACATTACTTCTAGAACATTCCAAAACTTTTACATATCTGTTCGATACTATCATATACAAAACATTACTTCTATGAAAGTTTTTTTGTAAGTTAAGATGAACTACAATTCTAGTTCAAGAGACAAAAACTTAATTAAAAAAACTTGAAACTAAATGACCATGGATGGTATTGGTTTCAAATACAAACTTAAATTCCACAACCTAAACCAAAATACAACAATGTCAAGTTAAAAAAGGTTCACATAGCAAAATTTTATCAAATAGCGAAAATGAAAGAGATGTGACTCATTACTTAAACGTAAAAAAAAATAGAACATAGAATTGTCGGTAAAATAAGGTATGGGAATATTATGCCACAAACATAGTTGATAGCACAATGCACAATGCACAATGTACTAACCTAGTGTAAGTGGTGAGTTAATTCCCAAAAAAGAAAAACTGCAAAGCCTCCAATGAATAGAGTGGTTTGCACATAATATCTTGCAAGTATAATTTGTTTTAAATAAGAAGTATAAAACTACATTTCAACATAGAGATCAACACAAGCAAAGAAAAAAAATGATACTAATATCTAAAGTATCAAACTACATCTCAACCTAGAGATCAACTATGTAGCACATCTCCAAAGGACTTTTCCTATCTTATTTGTATCGTCCTAACCTGTTAGTTTATCTGTGCAAGTCTATTTATTTATCATGCAAAAATAATACACAATTATTAACATGGAGACTAAAAACAAAGTTGAAATATATATAACAATACTACTACATATAGTAGTACAATCCCCAAGTTTCTTCAACATGTGAGCATCAGTTTTCTTATATGCTTTCTTGACGTGTTAGATAAACAAATGGCACCCAAATGGCACAAAGAACGAAAAAAACAGAGAGAACACAAACCATGAGATTTCATCATGTCGGAGATTCTCCATCCAAATCCCCATAAAGTTGTTGACATTTAAAAATCTCTTCTCATGAATATTTAAACATAAACGAAACTAAGTTTAAACATCAATTATAAAACCTACACCAATTAAATATTTTTAAAAGAGAGGTATGACTACCCATTACTTTATCTAAACCTTTGTTGATACTTAAGTCGATATCGGTCCTCCCATAATTTCAAGAGGTTAAGTTATATACTTGTGTGAAGGGCATGGAAACTCGATTTTAGGCATGTAAGAGAATCTCAATTCCAGTGTCCTCCCACTTACCATCAAAGTAACATGACCACACGTTGGTAACTACCATGCTGTTTGGAGTGGCATTCAAATGGAAGTCCTCATAAGCTATTAGATGTTGAAAGTTATTCTAGCCATTCTAATCATCGACTACCTCACATCCACTCAAAGTTTGAAACTCACGACCACTCGATATGAATAAGTCATTATCAGATATTCCATTGACATACTTTAAGTTAATTGAGCCTTTTGAGTGCTGATCTAGGTTCACTTTAACAAATATATATCCCCTATGAGTAAACTGGAAAAAAAAACATGGAAAGGATCTTTTTATGTTGTCTCCAACTATTTAGTCAATAATACACTTAAAAACACACTCACACACATACACTAAACTGGTAAAAAAAAGACACGAATGATTCAAACATGTTCGTTGAAGATGCACTAAGATAAGTTGTGAGACCCATGTCTGAATAAAATGAGTCATTTTAAATTACGAGTTTTGATTGAAGGATTTTTGGAGAAAGCATTTTGAGAAGAGTGTTTTGAAGTAGGCGTTATGATGGATCGTGTTAAAGTTAGACTACGTGAGGAAGAAGAAAGGCGTCTTGGTGCAAGGCGAGAAGAGGCCATGCATTGAGAGTTAGGAAAATTGTAGAAAATTTCCTAATTGAACTTAATTAGTGGGCTACGTGTCAAGGGTAAGGTTAAGCATGACTAAAAAAAATATTGAGTCGACATGTGTAACTCTTCAAGAAGGAGTTGGAAATTTAAGAAAGCTTAAATGATGACCAATCCAACTTAGAATTTAGTAGAAATAGGATAAGAGAAAGTATTGTCTTGATGAAAAGTCACTAGGCGAGAATAAGATTTTTGGGGGACTAGGCGTTATGAAGAAGGAAATTAGTCAGTGAGTGATTTTCTAAGTTGAAATTGTCTTAAAAGCTTTCCTTTCTAAGCTTTATGTTGTATTGCGTACTAATGTTTATGAGAAAAATGATTTTCCAAAGGAAGCTTGTGTTATATTTCAAGTAAAGGTGTATGTTGATGATTGAATAAATTGATTGTATGAAAGTAAATCATTAGTTCTATTCCTATCAATGAGCTAGCTATTATGTGCATAAAATTAGTAAAGGCAACTATGTAGAAAAGGACTGCATGACTGAATGAAGCTGGCCAATGTGTAAAAGGAGCGTAGTGAGCTTAGCAGCCTAAGTAACGAGAAGTGAACCATGAAATTCTCCAAGGGATGTTGTTGATGAAAAGACCATCATAGTAGTTTATGCATGGGAATAGTTCATGTTCTTAGCAAAAGGAATATGAAAGGCTAATGTGTGTTTTACATTTTACTGAAATGAATTGTTGAAGCCTATTTTACAAAAGTGAAAATGATTTTATGTAATTGATCTGTATGCCCAAAGGTTTTTAAAAGTTATCAACCACTAAGTATTTGACTTATGGTTTAAGTTTTCCTTCCCCAGATGACCAGTCGTTAAGGCCAAAGTGGGAAAAGTATGGTGAGTTGCAATGCGTTGAAGTTGAGTAAGGCGTTCTAAGTTTTACATTGTAGTTCATGTATTAAAGAAATGTGTAATATGTATATAGAACGCATATTTTGAAGTTAATGAAACTGTTGTTTGTTCTATGCTGTGTTATGAATTTAATTCTTATCGCCTAATGTTAAGTTTGAAGTTTGTTAAGTTACTTAAATTGGACTAGGCGATCAAGCTAAAGTTCAAGGACTTAAGTTGAGCATTTTGGCGTTTTATTTTAAAGCGTCAGGGCTGCTCAGGTCGCGTCGCATGTCATAATGCTAGGTTTATGATGCGTTGCAGGATAGGTAATAACTTATAGAGATACAAGTTCTTGTAGCCTTTTATGTAAAATAATGAAGCCTTATCGAATTGGAATGAAAGAAAGTGCGGAAATAAGTAGAGAATTTGGTTAACTTGTATATCGCAAACTATAAAAGAACCGTATCTGTGTTTTATCGCATATTACCTTTCTTATCGCAAGATTTTAAGCAAAAAGGAAGTAATGCCGGGCGACAGAATGTTAGGTGAGGAGACGCACGTAACCACCAAGGCAGTGATCAAGATAAGCTAGGGGATCTGAAGCACTAGCAGACAAACTTAGTTGGTGCAAATGTCAAAAAAGAACAAAAGGACTACATTTGTGCGGTGTTGGTACAACTTTATCAAAAGCATTAATGAGGCGTGGCGTATCCTGTCAACATCACTCTCCGCCTACAAATAGTGGCATTCACCTCAAAGCAAAGGTGTGCGAAATTTGGCTGGAGAGCAAGCTCACTCTATCTTCCATTCTTTCTGGCTTGAGTTTTAGGTGAAAGCTTAGAACAAAAGTGAGAGAGTTCTTCCCCTACCATTTCCATCTCAGCAAACAGGCAAAATTACAGCGAAGAGTACGAGAAATCATTTTCTGAGGCTTGACTCATTTCTTTGTATACAATTTTATAGTTTTATTGTATTAATTTGTAAAATATACTCCATGGTCGAAAGGTCTAAGGATATGTTTATAATATTAATGTATTTCTTCTACCACTCTCTCATTTCTCTTTTGCTATCAACTTTCAATACATTAATTAGTTTATGAACAATTCAATGTGTTATTGATATTTGAGAATTCAAATGTATGTTTTATGCCAACATGAGCTTAGCTCAACTGGCACCTGTACGTACGCAGGTGTTGGGACAAATATTGACCCGTTTAAGGATAGCCTATTCTCAATCCTTATCATGCATATTTTTACTATTTTTATATTATTATACAAAATATGAAGAAGACTCCGATACGAATCCAACGACATGAAAATCACCTAAATCGGAGTTCAAACGAGAAAGAACGGGCAAATTAAACATAAGGGACATTTTGGAAAATATTGAAGAACATTAACACGTGGCAGCCCGTCACCCGCGCGCTCGTCCTTCAGATCAGGGGTTTGAATCTTACTTCACACAAAATATTAACCATCCATTTTTCCCCAATCCGTGTCTTCAGCGATCCAACCGCTCTCCGTGCGCCACGTGGCGCGATCTCAGCACGCGATTTTTGTAATTAATATCCAAACTTTCGAAATTTCTCCCATTTTCTTCTTTTTTGGATATGGGCTTAGAAATATAATTTTGGCCCATTTCCTCTATTTCTCCCTGTAAATACTCTAATTAACCCCTAATTTCACAATTCAAGACAATTCACAATACCCTCCAAAATTACTCCCAATTCCTCCCAATTTCCAATTTTTATACACTCACTCTATAATTTTTTATCTTCAACCATTTTTCTAGAAATATTGAAGATGGAAGGCTAATCTTTTGAGGTAAATTAGGCTTAGGCATTTCCAATCTTTGAGAATTTGATTAATTAGATTTTTCTTTATAATTAGGGTTTGATTAGTCTTTGATTTCCATGTAATTTTTTATAGAACCATCAATAAATTGCATCAAGAGTTGGATCTTTAATTCAATTTTATTGAATTTTGTAATCTTGATTCTTGATTTTATGGATTTTTGGTTCAATATTGTAAGCAATTTACCCCTAGTATTTCAATTAATGAAAGATTAGTTGATTTGCTTGCTTATATACAAAATTTCTATGATTCTTCATTTTATCTCTCCCAATTTTAGAATTGTGTAATGCCTCTTTTGGATATCAATTGTTTTTTGGATAATTCTTGAAATTAAATTGCATTTTTTTTGTGCACAAATTAATTTCTCTTTGATTCCTTGAATATAAGGTTGTTGTTGATCCATCTTGTGTTTTATTTTAAAGAAAAGAATAATGAGTTTAGTTAGAATTGCAATGATCAAACTAAACCCTTTGGAATTCTTTACTTGTTTATGAATTTTGATTCAAGAATTCCTTCCAAGATCAAGCAATTTGATCTTGCAAGGAAATCTTGAATCAAAATCTCTTTAAAAGCTATGCATAATTCAATTTCCTTACCTTCTTTGATTCAATGATAAGATTTGATGTAAGCCTAAGCCCAGTCCTCAATTACCATCTTGGTTTTCAATATCTACTATCTCCCTCTTTTGTGAGTTGTTTTGCATACCAAACTCCCCTTCTCATTCCCTCCTACAATTTCTCCCAATTTGTTTTCAATACTTTTATCTTCATTTTGTTACTGATCTCTATATTTTCAAGCATTTCATTCAAGGAAAAATCAATCACTCCCTTGGGTTCGACACCCTTGCTTGCTTCTATCTACGGTAAAATCATGGGTAAACTATAAATAATTTTTCGTCAAGGCGTTTAGGTAAGTACCCTTAGTGATAACGACCTTACCTACTCTTTGCATAATTTTTTTGCTTCTTGCATGTCAATTCACGCCCTGTCACCAGGATCTGGTCCTGGGTTCAAATCCCCACCCCTGCATTTATTACAATACCTTAACAAAAAAAAAAAATATATACATATGTTTTATAAGTTTTGTTTAGCTAAACGCATACTTCAAGCATTGTTTATTCGAGACAAAAGACAATCACATTAACAACAATTGCGTGACAAGTGAGAGCCTGTCACACCCTGCCTCAGGCACCTACTTGCTCGTCCTGAGATGTGGCATGATGTCAGTCGAAGACATTCAACTTCGAAACAATCACATGACTAATTTGAAGCAAGACAATGTCCTTGCATAAAGAAAACTAAATTGGCATGCCAGTCGTATGTTCGTGGAAATTTACAATCTGTACCTGGAAAGTGGGAAAACATTTTTGAAAGGGTTAAGTCGAAAGGCTTAGTGAACAACGGTTTTATTTTAACATGTTCATAAACGTTGTAGTATAAAACTGAAGCTTAAATACATTTATCAGTAAACAATCATAACATGAAAATTGAAACATTTGCATAGCTTTTTGAAGATAGTCCTCCATAGTCACGAGCAGTATTTACTCCTTTGTCTGAAGACGGAACAATCAATGGGTAGCTAATCCTCCTCCTTTAAGGCATAACAATATACCCTTCCTGATGACCCATAGTTAAAAATAGGTTTGTCAATGAAGTTAACCATATGTATATAATAGGTCTCATGGAATATTTGGGCATGAATAAAAACATTTGAAAACATGAAATATTTCCTTGAAAGTATTTGAAATATTTCCTTGAAATCATGAAATCATAACATAACTTGGAAATATCATTTCAATAAACATTTATCAATAGCATGACTTGTATAAGAACTTGAGATCATGTTTAATAAATCATTTTACTTGTAAAGCTTGAAATTATGTTTAATAAATACTTTGGAAATCTTGATGTTACTCACAAGCTATTGCTTGTAAGCTTGAAATCATGTTGAACAATATCATTTAGAAATCGTGGTGTTATGCACAAGCTATTGCTTTTAGAGCCTGAAAACATGTTTAATAATAAATCCCTTTGAAATCATGGTATTATACTCACAAGCCAATGCTTGTAGGTTTGAAAACATGCTTCATAAATCATTTAGAAATCAATGTGTTACTCACAATACTTGAATATAGCCTTCGTCTCGAAAATTCCTTATAATCCTTCTTGTTTTGAAAAATTGATATTTTATCCTTAATTAATTCCTTGAGCATGAAAATATCCAAAATATCTTTAAAAATTTCTAAAAATATCAAAACAGTCCAGCACAGCTCGAAAGCAGTCCACTAGAGCCCATTGACATGGTGTAGGGGGCTAATCGCACGAGCATGGCCTGAGGCCTACCACGTGCTAAACTTGCAAGAGGTGCTACACGTGCGCTTGCCACCTATCTAGTGCCCCATGCATGCATGGAGCGCGCATTGGTGTTTTCCTACACACCCTGTGCCACTCTAACCTCTAAGGCAATGTCATGGGTGCAGCCTGAGAGGGCGCCTTGCCACTCGACAGTGCCATGATCTTGTCATGTGCGTGGAACCTGACCCCAAATAATCTTTATAGCCAAAACGTTAAACCCTTCTCGCCCACATATGCATGACTCACCGCCACTATCCAAACATTATTTAACTTTCAGAATCATGACCCATCTTTGAAAACTCATAACTTAAAATCCATAACTCTTTTGACAAAACTTCCTTCTACAAAGTTTCTCTAAATTGAGTTAGCTTTCTTACCTAAAATTGGTGAAGGAAAATTCTAAGTAATGAGTCCTGTAGCCCTTTGGAAGTACACCTTCTTAGATTCACCTGAGAAATTACCTTCTCGCCTAATCTTGATCCAATCGCAAACCTTCTTGATTCCAATTTGATCAGCAGCCCCCTCCCACAAATTAGACTCAATTTATGAACTTTTAAAACTAATTTAAGTGATTTTGGACGAGTAAGTTGTGAGAAATTAATTGCTGAAGCTACCCTATTTATTGATTTCCTTGCATGAGATTAAGGTGACACTTAATCCTTGATTAGACTCACCTCTTAAGCTCTTGTTAACACCTCAACATCTCCTCCACATCCTTCTTGGCCGCAAAATGAATGGTGACATGGAAATGACACCTAGACTTACTTTTAATTGAATGCCCTCATCATGCCACATACTTGATTCCATCGCATGGCTAACCTCTTTGGCCTTCCTCGCCTAGCCTTGCTTGTTTACCTAGCCCAAATGCCTAATCAAGCTTCAACTTCAATTGGATAGCCTTGACTTCCTTGCATCAAGCCTTCCCTGCGTGCATCTTTTCTCGGCCAACTAACCTCTAAAGCATTCTTGCCGCAAGCCTTCTTGGTGTGCCACCAACCTTCCTTGCGTGGTACTTGGCCGTCCAATGAGAAGCCTCAATCGTCTAGCTAACCTCAAAAGCCTTCTCGCCTAGCCAACCTCCCAATACTTGGCCGCAAGCCTTCCTCCAACGCATGGCCTTCTTGGTGATTGTCTTGCAACCCAACACAAGTCGTAAACGCCTAACAAGCTAACCTTTTTAGAGGTTCTTTAGTCTTCCTTTACAGCTCAATAACACCCTTTTGGAGGTTATCTTGCCTTCCTTTGGCGTCCACATAACCTCTAAACACTTCATGACTTAATTTTGACACTAAGTCAAAATTTTCAACTTTTCTCTTTTTCTTAAACCTAAACCTAAATTCCAAGTATTTTTACCTTCTTTTTCCATAAATTTCATTTTCTCTTGTTCTTGACTAATCTTAGCAAGTTTCAAAAGTTAAAGAAATTTTGAGTTTCACAAATACCCACAGAAATAGGAGAAAAAGGGTCTTGGAAAACAAAAATATTTCAAAACAAAATATTTTCACGAATAAATAATGTCTTCAAATAAAATCTTCAAATAAAATAACATCTTCTAATAAGTAAAAGCTTCAAATATTCAAGGATACAATCTTTACCACATGGTTTCCAAGAAGGAAAATCTCAACAAATATTTCGAAACGGGCCCACACGCAACTTAACATATTCATTTCATGGTCTAATCTTATACAACTCTTTGTATACAATACCTCTGCTCTAATGTCTTGACATGAATGATTAGGATCATATTATTTGTAGAATTTTAGATCAATTGTAATAACTACAAAGCACATTGAATTCTTAGTGTCACCAAGATAAGGTATCTAACCTTATTCATTTACTACTAACCGTTTAGGCTATCACTTAAATATGATTCACTTGTATGTCTCCATATACATGTTTAGATTACAATTAAATTTGGGAATTAATATAATGTATGGTGATATATTATAATGTAAAGTTTATATTTTAATTAAATTTTATTGTATAATTTTGATTTTGGATATGATTCAAAATTAATTTATGAGAGAATAAAGTATTTGAATGAGTTCAAATATTAATTTTAATTTGAATTAGATTCATATTTTAATACTATAGGTTATGAGAGATTTTTATATATGAATGTGATTCAAATTTGGATTAAACTAAATATAAGATATTTAATTCAACAATTAATTAATTAAAAAATTAATTAATAATTTAGTTTAATTATATTAAATTTAATTAATTCACTATTTAAATATGATTTAAATGAAAGGTTAATTAAATTTGATTTAATCAATTATTAATCGTTCTTATTATTATTTATTTTATTAAATAAATAAAGTAACTCCCATGAGTGATAGTTACTTGGGAGTTACTAAAATATTGTGGGATAATTCTCACGTTCTCCCTTGTTCCTCTCCCTTTTTTCTGCATATACACGCTAAAAAAGAATCTAGGGAAGGAGATTTGGTAGCTTGAGGACTTAACCGTTTTTTAAGTGAAAAAGATCTCAGCCACCTAAAATATTTCTCTGTAAAATTCTCATTCAAATTTGTTCTTAATTGCTCGGATATTAGGAAGGTTTTCAAGTGGTGATGACCCCAATATTAAGGTATTAATACAATAGAGACTTCAATGAACATAAATATTCTTTTTCTTTGTGACTATTTTTTTTTTATAAAAGTATCCTTCACTTTTAGGTTATAGTAATTTAGTTTATGCAAATCTTTTTTAATGTACTGAATTTTTAAATATGAGTTCAATGGTTTTGTTAATTATTTCCACTGTAAAGGACTTTTATCCCTTCAATTTCCTCCTCGACAATTGGTTTTTCTAACCTTTTACCTACTAATACTAATGTAGTTTGTGCTTCTACTGTTTCTAAAAAACAATCTAATGATCTTTGAGATTTACTAGGTCACCCTTCTTGCTGTAAAGTAGTAGTTAATTTGTCCATAGTTGTGTTGATTATCGTTAATGAATGAGAATATTCAGTTTCTAAAAAAAATAGTTTTATAACATTGCATCAATTCAAATTGTTAGATGTTGATGTTTAAGTTTGATCTTCTATCTTTGCTTAGAACATTTTCTTCAAATCTTTGTTTTTATTTACTTGTTAACTGTTAGCTTTTCCATAACAGTCATTTGTGATGGAACCGATTTAATGTTGGCCAATAGATATGTGTTATTCTACTTTAGAAATATTTGAAAAAGGTGTATTTCGCATACAGTGGAAGGGGTAGTTTTACAACAAACCTCCCATGTATCCATAGTGTTCTACAGATAATAGGAGTTTGATATTTCTCACAATAGAAACTTAATTCTTTTGGGACGGGCGTTTCCCAATTTTCTTGTGTAAGTCTTTGGCAATTGAGAGACTATTAGCGGTGAGATGATTGTCCAAACTTTTTCGAAGTATCCATTGGTGTCAAACTCTCAGGCCCATGTGTCATTTTGAAGGTTTCAAAATGAACGTCTAGTTCAGAAAGCTTATTTGACTATAGGATTTTAGTTTTAAGAGCTTATTTGATCAAAAGATTTTGATTTTCAAAGCACTATGTATAACAAAATTTCAACTCAGAGGATGCTTGTTGCTGAATGTATGCCAAATGAAACACTAGTAAAACACTTATGTCATTGTAAGTTTATTGAAACTATTATTCAATAGTAATGAGCTAGGAAATTGTGTGAAGACTGCATCTTTTGTAGCTCAGGTAATTCCTTTTTTTTATATACCATCACAAAAGTTGTTGCATGTGATTGTTTCTCTAATCTCAACTTCATTTATGTAGTTTATTTGTTGTGGGATTTGTGGGGATATTTAAGTAAAAAAATGTAATTATGTTGTATATTTCAAACTTCTTATTACCCTGTGGAGTTTATTAAGCATTTTTGTTGAGTTTATTTATATATATATATATATATATATAAAAAGTTTAATGTTAATATGGGAGGCTACTTTTGCATTGTGTTATGTACTTATTCTTTATTTTACTACACTTTCTTTAAGGACTAATTTATTAAATTCAGCTTTCTGTGTTAAGTTTTATTAAGCAAGTATTCTTTATTATTTGCATTATAATGTCAGTGGTTGTGAAAATTTCATTCACAATACCAATGTGGTATGTTATTATACTATTTTGATAGAAACTCTTCAATACATGTCGATTTGCTGGCAATGATTATTTATTTTGGTAGACTTGAGCACTTTTGCTAGTATGAAAATGACATTGGTTTATTTTGGCAAGCTTATGTTATTTTTTCATTGACTAATGATATGCTTAATGTGAGACTTAAGGTATAATATGTTTTTAACTTTGTTGTTTTCAAATTAAAGGTTTGTCCTAAAAACTTATTTGTGGACTCTAATGACACTGCTAATCATAAAAAAAGAAGTTTGATGAGGTAAATTATGTCATTAAAAATAATAATATGGATTATTTCTTGATACAATTTTCACGTCAATTAACGACAAATTTTTTGTGCAATTAAAAAAAATTTCAAGCAAAAAAACTTCAATTTTTTTTTTAATTTCCTCTCTCACGAAATTAAAGAGTAACATCGAGCATTTTTCTCTCTCTACCAAAAATTCAAAGGAATTTGTTGTCATTGAAAAAACACCTCAGTCGCGTCACACCGATTAGAAACCCTTGCCTTCCAATTTTCTACCGCCTGCCGTCATTGATACAGTGCTCTAGCCACTGCCATCAAAATGCCACAACAAGCTAACGTCGTCGAACCCACCAATCTAGCCACTACCATTAAATTTTGGGTCGCAACGCCATCTAAATCAAGTTCGCCGTTCGGTACTTCACCTTTAGTGATTCTCCTCCGATACAAGATCTTCCACCGTTTAGTGCTTCATTCCTATATAGTGCTCCTTATTGCTGGTTCGTTTCCTTCAACTCTCTTTTCTCCCATTTGCATTGTTTTTTTTTTTTTTTTAATTTGAGTTGTTTGATTGCTATTTTTGAGTCCTCTGTTGAAATACTATATTATTTTTTAATGTCCACTATTGTCATTCCTTTACCTTGATTAAATTAGACTGCTTGAAACAAACCATGGAGGAAAACACAATTTGTTGGGGTCTTAGTTTCAGATGTTTTGATAGAGTAAGGTTGGGGTTAATGTCTCTTATTTTTGAATACACGAAGAGACGAACACAATCTAAACTATAGCTATGCTCCTTCACCTATGTGTTTGTACAAATCAATCAATACCAATATTTAAGAGAAGATGATTATCCTAAACACATAAAACTAAAAGTAATCTTCTATAACTAAACAAGTATGGAAAAAGCAGGTTAAGTTCATATATATGATTCACCTTTTTAGGTTGTGTGCCAATTCCATAGGGAATACCAAGTCTCTCTCCCCACATTATGAGTGTAGGTTGTGTAAATGTTAATTGAACTTTTGTTAAATGAACATCTTGCTGAGTAAAAAATGCTTGTCTTTGCGGTGCATCCTCATGTTTTATTAATTGTAATGTGTCAACTGGAAGATTGTGTCTCACTCTAATTATGTCTCACTATACCAATGTTAGCGTTGACCACATTGGAAAAAATTTAACCTTTAAATAATTAGTTTAACCTTTCCTCGATGCCATAAGTGAGACGTCGGGATTGGTCAGACAATGGCTAACGTAGAGGTTGACTACATCAGGAGAAACTGTAACGTTTGAATAATTTTTAAAAAATTTTCCCGATGCCATAAATGAAACATCAAGAATGAGCCTAGTAATCTTGATGTTTTCACTTATAATGTCAAAATTAGAGAATTCTCGCGACGTTTTCGGGCTCCGGTTTTAGGTTCACAAAATACAGAACACAAAACACAATGAAAGAGAAAAGAGAAAGAGTTAGAGAACGAGAGAGACAGAGAACCGTTGCCCGTTGTCGTTGCCATCGCCATCGTCGTCTGCCGTCTTCTTGTCCGTCACCGTCCTCCTTTCATCATCGCATTACACCACTGTCTCTACATTCCTGTAAAAATATGTTTTTTATTTCTAAATAAATGTTTGATTGATATTGAATTTGTTTGCACAAATAATGTTAGAATTCTTACAATGTATGTCGAAATGTATATTGAAATTTGTCGTAGGTTATGAATTAAATTGTATGTACATATTGTATATTGAAATTGTTGGAAGTTTATGAATTAAAATGTATATGAATCGTTTATGAATTAAATTGTATGTATAAATGGAATATTGAAATTTGTAATAGGTTAGGGTTTAAATTATTGAAATTGTATGTATAAATTGAAAAAATGTATTGAAGTTGTGATTGTTAAAGAAAGGGTTCAGTTCAAATTATATTTAATTGTATTGAAATTGTTGAATTGGTTAAATTGAAAATTTATATTGATTTGTTGTGGCTATTCTGCAGTTATGATAGTCTATAGTTTTTTTTATTTGTGACTATGCTTTGTTTGTTGGAATTAAGTATTAGTTAGAATTATAGTAGCCTTTAGTGGTTTATAATTTATTGGAAGTGTTAGATAGCTTCAAAAGCTTATTGGTTGGAAGAGTTAGATATCTTGAAAATATTGAAGTAATTATATGTGGTTAGGTTGTTCTGGCTATTCTGCAGTTACGGTAGCTTTTTTAGTTTAAACTTAAAATGTAGTGAAAGTTAGGATATTGGATACATGTGAGGTGTAGCTTATTCATGGAGTAAGTTTGAGCATTTGAGAGGAGGAGTATAAGACTAATGAAACCTATTTATGTTCTAGATCTTTAACGATGGACAAGAGTTAGATGAAACTTAGCAATAAGTTCTCAGTTGAGTATAGAGAGGGAGTATCCCAATTTTTAGAGGTTGTGAAGTATCACGTCGATGAGTACGGATGGACAAGGTGTCCATGTAAGAGATGTATCAACTCAAATTGGGACTCATTAGAGGATGTGGAGCGACATTTATGAACAATTGGAATATTCCCCTCCTATATAGATTGGGCGTATCATGGAGAGCCAGTGAACTTGTATAGAGGTATAGAAAGATTTGATGAAAGAACTAGCAGCGACCCTTCCATTAAAGAACTAATAGTAACCCTTTCCATGAAGGAACTAGTAGTAACCCTTTTCCTGAAGACAATGAAGTGTTGGATAAGTTTCATGATTTACAATCTCCGATTAAACACGAAGAAGAAATAAAGGAAGGTTTGGAGAATGACATATCGTTTAATAGTGGTGTAGAACAAGAGAGGGCGAACATATTTCATGAGTTATTAAGCCAAGCACGTACTGAGCTATACCTTGGTTGTTCAGAATTTTCATCCATGAACTTTTTTGTTATGTTGATGCATGCAAAGGTTCTCAACGGTTGGAGTAACAAGTCCTTCGACATGTTGTTACAGATATATAAATACGTTTTTCCACTATCCCTAGTTCATTCTACGAAGCCAAACGAAAATTGCGTGACTTGGGCCTGAGATATGAGACTATTCATGCTTGTAAGTATGGTTGTGTATTGAACTGGAAGGAGTTTGAGGATTTGCAACATTGTCCAACTTGTGGTGAGTCTCGAGACAAGGTTAGTCCTAACAAAGGAAAATAAATTCCATCTAAGGTATTGCAACACTTTTCGTTGATATGATATTACAGCGATTGTTTGTATCATAAGTACAACAGTGTACTGTACTGGAAGGAGTTTGAGGATTTGCAACAATGTCTAACTTGTGGTGACTCTCGGTACAAGGTTAGTCCTAATAGAGGAAAAAATTCCACACAAGGTATTGCGACACTTTTCGTTGATACGAGATTACAACGATTATTTGAATCGCAAGAGGGCTCGTCTGACATGAGATGGCATAAGGATACGAGTCCAAACAGAGGATGTTTTGAGACATCTAACTGGTCCAGAGGGATGGAAGCATATTGATTGTGAATTTATGAGTTCGAATATATGCATGGAACGTTCATTTGGGATTAACTTCTGATGGGTTTAATCCATTCGGACATATGAGTACCTCGTAAAATATTGGCATGTGGTGTTAATTCTATGGAAATACATGAAAATGTCAAACTTCTTCATGTCATAGCTTGTACACGGTCTAAGATCTCCTGATCAGGAAATTCATGTTTACCTTAAACCATTGATTTAGGAACTGAAAGAGTTATGGAGTTTTAGTGTGCTTACATATAATCCTCTTATTGGTAAGTTCTTTCAGTTGTATATGCAACTTTGTTGTGGACGATTAATGACTTTCTGACTTATGGTGACTTATCGAGGTGGAGTACGAAAGAGTATCAAGCATGTCCCACATGCATGGGAGATAAATCATCATTCAGGATAAGAAAAAAATATCTTTCATAGGACACTGGCATTATCTTCTAGATAACTTTGTTTGTCATAGAAGTAAGCTACATGATGGAAGTGTAGAGCGTAGGCCTCCTCTAGTTGTACGTAATGGACATGATATCTTGGAATAACTAGATTCGCTGGAGTTTCCAATGATGAGTAAACATCCATCACTCAAAGATAAGAAAAGGAAGAGAGTTCTGAATTGGACCAAAAGAAGTATCTTTTTAGAACATTATTATTGATCAAGTTTATTAATACGTCATAAATTGGATGTAATTGTCACACCCCCTCCCAAGCCACCTACTCTTAGCGAGATGGTGCAACTAGTCAACAGATACCACCATTTACCTTAGCGATACCAACCGACCTTGAACTTACTAGTAATTAAAACTCATAACACAATGGAAACATAAAATACATTCAACTATTTAAAAACACATATAGGAACTATAGTGTAGCCAGTGGCGGATCTAGAAAATTTATTGACAGGGGGCTTCGAGTTGTAACTTAGAGAAAAAATAACTACAAATATAGTTACCACTAAACTACCTACAAATATTAAACATTGATTGGTTTTGTTTATACATATTATATAAAGACAATAAAGTTGATGGGAGCTCATATACTAAATCTGTCGGTGAGTGTAGCCCACACTTACTGAAAATACAACAATACGAGTTTAGCATAAACATATACACAATAAACCACCATCAGAGTTAAAACTAACAGACGCGAACAACCCACAATTACAATCAAACCTTATATACAACCCATAAGACTAACTCAAAATAACACATACTCGTAACAACTCAAAACTTGACACTAGCAGATTGACAAATGGAGTCAGGTACCAGTTCCACGATCTCTACCTGAAAAGTTAGAAAACATTTTGGAAAGCATGAGCTGAATAGCCTAGTGAGTGACTAGTTAAATAGCTAAACATGCTTAAATAGATGCTTTGAGTAAAACAATTAAATCATGACTTAGGAAAAGTGCAAGGCTCATAAATGTAAAATAATAAAACTTAAACTCCCTCTTTCTTACTATACCATATATTTCTATGTATCAATCGAGACGAAGAAGCTAGGCATGGAAACCCTATCTCGTGATATGATACTTACAGGTTGAAAACCTACGCATTAGTAGTGCCCTATTCTGTAGATAGCTAGGAGATGAAAAAGCTAGGCGTCCATAGAAGCCCTCATCTCAAACCTAGTCATAGTGATGGAAAAGCTAAGTATCTATTGAATACCCTCATCACAAGACCTCTTTGCACATGAAACTATAATTCTCACATGGGTTGCTATATGTATCTCAGAACAAACCTAGGTATAGACTAAAACATTTAAAACTCACGCTTATGAAAATCTCATTCAAAAATATCAAATCATGCTCAAACTTTATGTACTAAAATAGCTTTGCACATAAAACATACTAAGCAATGATTCTAAGTTTTAATATCACTTGCATACTAAAATCATTTACTGAAACTCATACCTTGAAACATAACATTTTCCTTAAGCGCAATAGTAAACATTTCACTTTCGAAAGCATGTTGTAAAGACAATTAACTTGAATAAGCTAGACAATATTTATAAAACATTTAAAGTCACTCACAGGTACTTGCTTAGCCTTTGGGCCTATAGATTTGTCCAATACTTTCTTGGCTTGAAATTAGAGAATTTTAACTTAAATTAATCCTCTAAAATAAAAAATGTCAAAACTAGACTCCAAAAATAACAAAATTGCCCCAAAATGAGTATCATGGCACTTCTAGCCACATGGCCTGGGCGGCAAGCATGCACACGCGCACATAGGCCATCAGAAGGCCTTGCTGCATGCTTGCCATGACCGCCTTGCCTGACGCGTGTCCCTTGCCACCTGGCTATGCGTTTGGCTGTGTCGCATGCCACACCAAAGGCCAAGAAAACTTCTTTTCCCTTACTTGTGTGCACACCAAGCCCCTTCTTCACCTTGAAGTTCAACCAACCACTGCAATTACCCAGAACACTGAAATTTTCCATAAATCTACCATCAACTTCAAACGCTTAAACGTTTTAACCAGAACTCAAAATGCAAAACTTTCTTCTTAAAATTTTCTAAATTTGAGTCAACTATCCTACCCCAAAATCTTAGCTTCAAATTTGAAGAGTTGAGTTCTGTAGCCTCCAAAAATCCAACATTACCCAAAATCCTGTGCGAACTAACCTTCTTGTGTTCTTCATTTTGAAACTCTACATTTTCTTAATCTTTTTTATCCAGCAGCCTCACATTAGAAAATAGACTCACAAAGAAAGCCTCTTCAATAAGAATTACATAAAATGCATGAGGGAATTGAAAGAACTTTTTTAAAGTGAATCTATTTATAAAAACTTTTGCAACGTGGAGTTTGCCACTTCTTGCTTGCACTAAAACCAGACTTTGCATGCTAAGGCCAACTGGAAACCACTACACCGACTGCCCAAAACGTCTAAGAAGATTCCTAAAAGCCTGGCATTCACTTCTCCTTGCCCAAAGCATTGCATTCTCACCAAATAACCTCTAAAGTCCTTGGCTGCGAGCTTTGTCTTGCTCAAGCCTCGTTGCTTGCGTAGCCCTTGCTAACCTCACTTCTCTTCAAAACGCCTAGCCAAAACGCCAAGACACTTCCAACAAGCCTCCTCGTCTAGCACCAAAATTCCTAAGACACTCCTTAAGAGGCTATCTCACTTAGTCTCAAACCAAAATGCCTAGCAACCACCACACATGGCCTTGTCTCTTGGAGGTTCTTCACACCATCACAACTCTTCTCGCCTAAGCCATCTCCAAAATGCCTAACATCTTACAAATAACCTCTCTGCATTTAACGAAAATCAATCATTAAGCCTTATTCTTCCTTTTTGGCTGCTAACTTCAAGCCTTAAACACTTAGCCATTTTTCCACTTCTCTTGACCACCTAACAATGAACAAACAAGTACACTTAAACTTTTCACAATAACTTAACACTTAGAATTCCTAAGGAACTTTAAGAGCTAGGTTTTACAGTAATGAATATTAAAAAGAATGTTTGTGACAACTTGGTCGGTACTTTGTTGAATATTGAAGGAAAAACAAAAGTTACCACGAATGCTCGGTTGGACCTTCAATATTTGAAAATAAGAAAGGATTTACACCTAATAGAAGTTAGTAACTGATTAGTGAAGCCTCATACAAGTTACACGTTGACTAGCAGCGAACGAGTTGCTTTTTGCAAGTATCTGAAATTAGTTAAGTTTTTTTATGGATTCGTTTATAATATATGACGATGTGCGAATGACAAAGATGGGAAAATATCAAGTCTTAAGACCCACAATTTTAGCATTTTGCTTCATCGACTTCTATCTATTGGTGTTCGAGTATACTTACCAAAAAATGTGTACATCACTGTTATTGAACTGTGTAGTTTTTTCTGTGACTTGTGCGCAAGAACGATAAGAGTAAGTGATTTGGATCAATTTCAAGCAGATATCATAATCATACTTTGCAAATTTGTCAGAATATTTTCACCTGCCTTCTTCAGTGTAACGTTACACCTTGTCGTTCACTTACCACATGAAGCAAAAGTCACTGGTCTGGTTAATTATAGTTGGATGTATCCCATTGAAAGAAGTCTCGAACGATGAAACAATTTGTCAAAAAGAAAGCACATCTCGAGAGGTATGCCAAAGCATATGAGATGAATGAATCAGGTACTTTTTGTTCGAGATATCTAAGTGGGATTGAAACTTGATTTACTCGAGATGAACAAAATGATGATAGCATTCCCGATGACAAGGTACTTGGTGAGTTTGAAGTGTTCGTGCAGAAGATACGACCATTAGGCGCTTCAAATTCACAATTTCTATCATAGAAAGAGAAACACCTTGCACATTGGTACATCTTGAATAATGTAGATGAAATTGCAGAGTATCGGAAGTACATACATTCAACTCTAAACTTCACTAGCACTTTAAGTTTTTGTTAAGTTATAGTCGTCACAAAGACTCACAACTATGTACTTTAGGAAATACTTGGGGTTGATACGTTGTTAGCTCAAAGTTGCCGACTTATTTAAAAGACATTAAGAAGCATTTCCTAATTGGTTCAGAGATCAGGTATGTAGAGTACATAAATTTGAGAATTGGTATAAGATATTTCATAATTATATTCATTTACATCAATTTCAGGTCAAAGAAATGCATGAGAGAGAAAACCTTTCTCATGATTTCTTCTCACTTACGATGGAACTTTCACTTGACGTTCGATCCTACAGTGGATGCATCGTCGATGGGGTACAATTCACATGATAGAGCGTGATTTTCGAGGCACAACACAAAACAATGGAGTCATGGTAGTTAGTGAAAACAGTGGTATTGGAAGCACCGATAACAATTTCTATCGTGTATTAGATGAAGTTCTTTTTTATCAATATTCGAAGGGACGACGTGTTTGGCTATTCAAGTGTAGATTGTTTGACACGAAGAATAACAAAAACTATAGGACACACGTGAAATTAGGATACAAATTAATCAACGCATCCTATTTTTTGTTCTTTAAGGAACCAATTATTCTCGCAATCCAGGCACATCAAGTATTTTACATTGAGGACCCAAAAATGGTGCCAATTGGAAAGTTATTCAAGTGGTCCAAAATAAACATATATGGGACGTGTCCAAAATGGATGATGTTGAGGATCAATAACTAAATGTAGTGAAAATCATTGTTGGACATCATGTGGATGAACACATTGAGGATGACACCATGTGCAGACCCGACATTAATCTTACAGTGGTGGAAAAACCGATTATGCGTCATATCGTTGACGACTTCATAAACAATAATGATGAACAATTATCTGTTCAAATCGGAACAAGCAATGAATAATAATAATGACTAATCACGTATTCACATACATTTTATTTTTTAAATATTCTGTTTCAAGTACTCTCATTTGTTTAATTAATTTTGGTTCATATGTCTACAAGTACTATGTCATTCCTGACTGCTTTCGATGAGATTGATGCTTTTTTTATTTCGATGCCGACACATTCAATAACGACGAAGGAACGCCCTCGGTGGGCGACACGTTAGGTTAGTCTTGCTACATAAACAATTAAATGCATAAACATGTAGTTTTGTTTCTCATAGTCTTTTGTTTTCATAGATGCCTCTCAACCTAATACTCGCACTCCTAGGAGACGACAGAAATCCAAGAACTTGGAGTTAGATAGATACAAGCAAGAAAATGGAAAGATCCTCATATCTATCGCTCCATGAGAGGGTAAGTCGATCTCGCCACATGACGTTTGCTTCAATTGAACCATCGGTGTGTTAACACATGATACATTTCCAGTGCATTTTCTTAAGTGGGCTGGCATTACTTCAGAGTATATCGAGCTTGTGAATGGCAGGTTACATGTAAGTTTTTAAATTAGCGTACATATAATTACGTACCTACATATATATATAGAAACCTAATTCATATGTACTTTTATTTTGTAGGAATGGTTCGTGCTAGATTTGTGTGCTTGATTTCGCAAATCCAACCCTTACTCAATTTGTTGAGCATCAAATGCTCCGAGAACCTGCTTGCTCAGCCCGAGATGTGGCGTGAAGCCAACCAACATTGCTCCTTTTTTTAACAATATCAGTTGACCCTAACTACTGATCTTTACAATGATAAACAACTTAAGTAATTTAAGACTTATGCAGTGGAAACTAAGAGAAACAAACTTAAACAAACTTCTTATATTTTAAAAAAAAGAGTAGTCGAAGCTAGATGGCAGTGATTACAAACTATACTTACAGACCAAACATAAATTAAACAACTGCAAATAACCTTATGAAAAACCATGTACATGATAAGGTTTAAACTAAGACTAACCCTCAGTGTAACTAACTATTCACAACTTTTGCACAACAGACTTGGAGACAACAGTCAGGCTTGCGGATCATGACATCTACCTGGAGAGTGGGAAAAACATTTGGAAATGATGAGCTAAAATAGCCCAATGAGTGATGGTCTTATTAAAACATACTTTCTAAAAGAATTTAGTTTTAAACTTCGTCTTTAGCATAATTAAATAAATTTACTTGCTATACCATGTGAAACACAAGGTGGACCCTTTGACGACCCTCATCTTGTTTACAAGGTGGACCCTCTAACGACCTACATCTTGTTATATGATATCAACGAGGCAGAATCCAGGCATCAATAGTGCCTCATTTCGTTATAGCTACAGTGAGGGGGGTAACCTACAAATATCATATTTGCAGAACCCTCTTCTCATAAATCTGTCCCAGTGAAAGCATACATTGGTATCTATTGAATACCTCTATCATAGGAACCTCTGTGCATAGGCTATATCCCCCGAATGGTTGCTATATATATATATATATACATCGTACGATATAGTTTAAACATTCTAAAATCATTCTTTACTTAAATACTTATCATAAAATATACTTAACAAACATTTCAAATCTCATGCTTTGGAAACATTTTGCTAAATTAGTAAACTCAAGTAATTCATACATTAAAGCATGCTTAAAACATTTGATAAATAATTAGATTCATGTATTAACTTTAAATTCATTTTATTGCTCATGAATCATATGTTGAAATAACCTTAATAAATTCATTTTTCACTCACGGATAGTAGCTTACACCCTTGGTCTATAAAATTTTCCGGTCCCCTCTTAACCTAAAATAATGGAAAATAATTCCATTTAATTTTCTTTTATAAAAAAATATCATAACTTTACTTAAAATTTTCCAAAATATCAAAAACAGTCCAAAAACACAAAAATGGCATGGCTGGCACGCAGGGTCTTAAGAGGTTTTCTGCACGCGCCTCACGCACATGTCACCCTTCTATGCGTGCCTTACGAAATTGGCCCAACCTTTTCGTGCGTGCTCAACGCAACCAGCTCAGCCAGCACGCGTGCCCTACATTTCGCACGGCATGCCTTGCGTCCAACACAGCTCAAAACGCCTAAAAAACCGTCCCAGTTCAAACTGCACGCCCAACATGCCACACTAACCTCTTAGGCTCGGCCACTAACCTCTATTGTCCAGAAACTCATTTTCAGCCAGAACCTTACTTCTGATTTAGAGCTTTATAACATAAGATCCATAACTCAAATAAAAATACTTTCTTCTAAAAAGTTTCTCTAAAATGACTTAACTTTCTTACCTCAAATGTTTAGAATTAAATTCTAAAAGACTAGTTATGTATCCTACTTTGAATGCATCTTGCTCAGATTCATCAGATAAATGACCTTCTTGCCTTCTTTTTATCAAAACGCAAACCTCCTTAAATCCAAGATGCCCAATCCCCTTGACAAGTCCAAAACACCAAGACCAAAAGCCAACTAACCTCTCTAGGCCTTGTAGCAAACCACTAAACACATGCCTCTACGCCAAGACTTCTCGCCAACTAACCTCTAACCAAGCTTTCTTGCCTACACAAAACGCCCAAACTAACCTCTTAAGAGGTTTTCTTCTTCCCTTGGCTGCCCAATAAAACCTCTAAATGCCTATACCAAAGCTAAAAAGCCTAACCTATGGACTTAGCCAAAATTTTCCTTCTTCCAACTTAATTGCTCTTTAGCTCTTCAACCATAATGAGTTAACCTTCCTTTCTTTTGCCCATCATAACACACTTATCATGACACTTCTCAAGTCCACTTCCTTGAAAAGTTCTAAGTTTAATAAGGTTCGGGGTTTACACAACCACCGCAACCTTAAGAAGTTCAGATTGAAGAATCGTGTGGAAGATTGGCACTTCCTCTATGATCAATATGTTACTTGACAGTTTCAGGTGATTTACAGTTTTTAATTTTCTCAAATGGTAGTTCATTTCCTTGTTTGTATGTATCATTTTATTTGTTTGCATCTAGGAGCAATTAATGATCAATAGGGCTGCTAGAGCGAAGTAGCTTTACAACTAAAGTAGCAGATCCAAGTCGTTTTTATAACGACAACACGATCACTCTGAACAACGAGGTCAACTAGTCGATGAGTGGAGTTGTTTAGAGAAATACACGCTCGGGGTGGCCAGTTCGTTTTGCAGGCAGCAACAGATGTGCATGTAAGTTTATGAAAATCTTGTCTTATTTTGTACATTTAATTTACGAGTTTGACTTAATTTTGCATAATCAAATAATGGAACTCCAATTCCAGCCCCACCCAGAGATTTCTCAACCACTCTATGGAGACGAGATATGCGAGACAGCTTTTGGTAGACGATTGGTCTACTGAAAAGCTCTTGGTTGGGGCCCTAGACCAAAGTCTCGAAAGGCTGCGGGCAGTTCTTCATCTTCATCATATGAGCAAGAGATGCATGCCAAGGAGGTTACCGAACTAAAATCTTGCATGCCTTGACTGCGATCAATAATGTATTGAAGAATAATGAAGAATGTTGGAGTTGCATGAGCGAGCAATGGAAGAAAGTAACCAAAAATATGAAAAAAGTGTCTGGCAGATGGAGAAATGAGGAAGATGATTGAAGAACTGACTTGGGCACAGAGAGGACATTTATTTCATTGCAGTACATATTTTTCAACTTTTAAGTTCTTTAATTCCTTATCGGTGATATATATCTAAATTTAATTTCTTGTCATTGTAGGTTGGGAGGCATGGGGAATCGATCGTGTTCGCGATGATTAGTAGAATTAGTTTTTTGTTTTAAGTTTTTATTTTTCATGTAATTTCTGAAATACAAATGTGTACTTTTTTCATATTTGAATTAATTTTAATATAAATTTGATTTTGTGTTTTAATTATTTTTTATTAATTTTAAGTTTCTTATTTTCAGAATTTGATTAAATTTAAATTGAATCAAAACCCAATAGCAAAAAAAAAAATAATAATAAATAAATAAAATATTATAAAGGTTTTTCCCGATGCTGCTTCAAACAAATGTCCTCTGACGCAGTGTCAGACGTTCTCTATTGTCGACACACACCGACGTCGGCAATACCCTATTGCCGACGCATTGACCCAACGTCGTAAATGGATTTTCCCCGATGTTTCGTGCCAGTCGGTGAAGCCAACATCAGGTAAAAGGTATTGTCGACGTTGTCCCATTTGCGCATTGATGTTGTCGATGTCGTCCCATTTGCGTGTCAATGTTGCCTCTTTCAATGTAGTACGATCGACACTCTCCACAACGTGGCTCTCTACGTCATAAAAGATATTGTCGATGTATTTTGAAATTTTTTTCGATGCATGTATGTGTTGGGATAACCCCTACTTCTTGTAGTGAGACACGTGTAAAATATTGAAGCAACCCTTGGATGTGGGAGGTCACTATAAAAAGGGTCAAATACCGAAAGAAAATATGTTCCTTCTTTTGTTTGAAAAAGATAGATTTTTGGATGAAAATGAAAAAAAGAGATTTAGAATGCTAAACGGCTAGTCGAGGGAACGACTAGGCAAGAAGATGAGTCCAAAAGCAGAGAAAGAAGGAGTTGAGGCTAAGTATATGTGTGAGTGACACAACAAGATTTGACGTGGTTTCTGAGTTGTTATTTACTGTTAATTCTTTTTTGTGTGTGTTTACGAATTATGGATATAGTTATTGTGGTACTAGTAAACTTGATGCATGGAAAATATATTATGTCGATGATTATCTAAAAATATTACTTCGTCGACGCTTAGTATATGATATTGTACTATGGCTATATTATGTAAGGAAAATAAGCTGAAAGACTAACATTTATGTTTACATTTTGTAATGGTTGCATATCGAGAGAAGATAAGACCTATCGCATGAGGCTAGTTGAGTATGGATATCAGTCAGCGAGGGGATATTCTCAAGTCCCAAATTGGGCTTATTGTGAAATGATTCCAGCATATGCTGTTGTAGTGCGTGCTGAGAGGAAGATGCTCATGAGACGTTGGGGGAGTGTCACTCCAAGATCTAAGAATGTGAATGTGGCAAGACGCTGTTGGATACCTCAGGTAACTCACGTGATCCTGATGAGAGCGAATCCCAGGTCAGCTGAGGGAGGAGGGAATTCCCAGGTCTCAGTATGAGCTTGCAATTGTGATTGTTGTACTAATTGGTAACTCATTGCGTGGTTATTGAATGGTGGTGGTTATGCAATGTGTGCTAACTTTCCTTTGTGATGAACTTTATGCATTGTGACTTATTGTTTATTATTCTATGGATTCCTTGTGATTTCCCAAAATGTTTTTTTAAAATTGTCACTCACTAAGTCTGTTTTACTTACATGTTAAGTGTTTCCCTTCCCCAGGTTGTCAGGCATTGGGACCATATGAAGGTTAGTTTCTAAGGTAGTGTAGGTAAGTTAAGGAAAACAAAGTATTTTTTGTAGTCGTACATGGTGCGTTAGCTAGTTTCTAATACGCTTAAGGAGTCGGTTGGTAAGCGAGTTGCTCCTTAGTGCGGATGGCCCAACTCAGAAGGCAAGCGATCATTTCATTTCACATAAATGTTTCTTTATGCTTAACAAATCCTTAGTGCGGATGGTCTCATTACCTCGCATTTAGACTACTGTATCAACAACATCCTAGAACATACTGGTTCATTCTTGTTGCTCAAGCTGCGAAGCTTTATACACTTCTTTCAACGCATAAACTAGCTTCTTATCAACATGTAGCTCGTACATCCCATGGTGGCCTTGACTCTTTATGTGCACATAAAAGTTAGCATCATCTCAAATAAACAATTAATGGTATGAAAATCATTTTATAGTATTGAAATCATAATCATCAAATCAATATTTAACATTATAAATCATGCTTGAAAACATAACTTTTCATAGAAATCTCTTTAAAACATTCTCATTTGAATTCTTCATTCAAATCAGTAAAGAGAAATCATAATAAAGTTTTTAACATAAATTCATTTTAGAGAAAAGCACTCATAAAACTTTACTAAAGAAGTCATTCTCCTTCTTTTTGCATGGCTAAACCAGCAACACTTCAACATTTCAACAAAACTTTCATCATCTCCTCCTTAGTTACCCAAATTCTCTTATAAAAGAGCCCTAAAACTAACTTAGTCATGCATTAACTCTTCTCAGTTCGCAAGCTCTTGCTTAAAACTTTACACGTGTAAATTTAATATTTAACCTAGCCATGCTTAAATTCTTAATCTTACATGTTAACTCCTGTCAAATCAAATTTGATATTTTCTCCGCCAGACCTTGCTCCCGCCTAACCCAAACAACGAATAACTTCAATCATTTCTCGCGAATAACCTTATCACCTGATTATATTTTTACTATAAGAAACCTTCCACGTGAACTAACCAACTTTTACTCACATAGAACTCTTATCGCGAACTTAAACTCCAAGGCTTCCTCGCAGACTTCGTCTCTGCAAGACACTTGGTTCTTCTCGCAAAGACCACCCAAAACGCCTAGTCTAACACTCAAATCTTTCACTTCTTACTTACACGAAGATTTCTCTTCTTATCGCACAAATTCTTTCTCGAACTACCCAGTTAATCGCAAAAACGTATACTTAACCATAAAAGATTTTATCGCTTAATCCTTTCCGTGGATTTATTCAAACACCAACTTCTTAATACTTAGTCGAATTTTACTTTCTTACTCAAATTAGAAATGGGTCTCACATACATAAATCTAATAGTTCTTTCACTTACACTAAAGGTAATGCAATTGATATGTTGAATGAGGTTCCACGTGGCATCCAGACAAGCAATGCAAGGCCTAACAAAAATAGCAACCTAAGAACACGAGAGAGAAAGACATTGAGACCGAGTTTCCATGGATGAAATAAAAGATATATGGTAGAAATGTATATATGCATTTAATAAGTAGCATTGATTTGTATCAAATTTCTTATTCTGAATAATAATTATAATGGCACGCATACAATTATGGGGTGATAGAACCCAGTGTGTTCATTCTCCAGCTTCTTGGAACCTTATGCATACATAACTATTGATATTATGTACTTGGAAAAATACAAACACCTCTTTTGGCAAAAGTGCTCACAATAATCATACGTATTGATTGTTAAATTCCTTCTATATGCATCCTCCTCTGCTGTCCCGAACTTTTGCTGTTAAATCAAGAAACAATTAACCTGCATGTATATAATGTACATTCAGAAAATATCCAACATTAGTTATACAAGTGTTGCAGATTACATGATTGATTAAAGATTTAATGAATGGTGCCTGAGTTAGTACTAGCATATCTAACAAGAATGTGGCCAAAAGATCAATAATCAATAAAGATTTTGCACTTGCAACCAGTCATCTTATGACAAAAAATACACCATTTCTTACAGCCTAAAATGGAAATTTTTTAGATATCAACAAATAAAGAGGTAAAGGTAAGTTCTAAAAGTGCTCACAATAATCAGCCCATCAAACTTTTCAATCAAATGTCAAATTGGAAGCATAACAATTAAAATGAAGACTTCTAAATTTTGTCCACCAAATATTTCATTAAATTTGTATGCAATTCAATTTCATAATTAGATAATTCAATATTGTATTACTTCTTTTCTCATCAAAGGCTTAAAATCAATTACTTATATCATTTAACAAATAGAAATTGAAACAAATTACAATTTTTTTACTAAACATTAATGTGAAGTAAAACCTATCCAATTTTCCAAGCTTCATATTACACTTTCATGATACATTTCCAAAAAGAATAGATGAAGTTAAAGAATGTTGTGATGTTTGAAATAAGCCCAAACAAAGCAAGCGATTTCTCAAGTCAAAAGATATTATGAAATATATGAGAAAATCAAAAGAAGAAGCTATAAAAAACGAACATGTCAGAGTCAAACTTTCAACAAGTATATAGAATGTGAATCTAACGGCCAATATAAAAGATGGATGACATACTCATCTTGTACCTCTTTGCAAATGATTTTTGCCATTCCTGCACCCATATGTTTTGTGATATCCTCAATCGCTTTTGGTTACTAGCAAAAGCAATTGAACATAGTGAGTTTAAACACAAGAACATCAAGTCATTTATTTACCACTATCCCTGAACCATTAGTTATAGTTAGATCTTTAAAAAAGTCTCCAAGCTAGAAAAGAAGTGGGGGAGAAAACATAGATATAGACATTGATCAAGTACAAAACTTAAATTAAAAGTGCCAATCACGGCTATATATGTGAAGTGAAAAGCTTTTAAAATGGGCACTTTAATGTGTGTTTGTATGCTTGTATCATCCTCCTGTAAGGAAAATATCAATGATAGATCAGTTTCAAAACATCTATCAGGAGTGCAGAAGGAAAATCTTTCAGGAACCCAAGACGTGTAAAATGAAAGGTACACATGCTAACCACATCCTCTGCTTTTCGATAGGCAGATTCAGCAGCACCAGGTGGTTTAGTTCCAGGGGCTTACATTAATCAAGTTAATGATCTCGTTAACTAAGAGAGAACGTATAAAGTGTCATATTGGTTCAAACATAGAATGCCAAAAAATAATAATTCCAAGAATCTTGCAAGAGGTAAAACTAAAGAAAATTTAAGAAGAGAGGTTATGGCCTTAATGATCTCTTCCTAGTAATAAGGTTAAAGCATCAGCTTCTCCCTTAAGGAAAAGGCTACTATGTCCTTTGACCACTAATAACAAACAAGAACACCATCAGTTATAATATTGAACAACTAGATTGCAAACCATATTTCAACTTTGACATAAAGCTTCACTAATAATAGAATCTTTGGGAATTACCTTAAATGTCAATGGGTATAAAACTTACAATTACTAAGAAGTAAAGACGTTGTCTACAAAGCAAACTTACAGACAAAAGAACGACAGTCTCTGCCCCTTGTGCTTCCTTAAATGTTACATAAGCAGTTTGAGACCGTTCAGTTTCATTGCACAAGAATAAATACCTAGTGTTTGCCTAAAATTGAAGAGAATATATATATATATCATCAACTGAAATTAAAATCAGTACACATACCTCTGCATTTTAAGATATTCAATGTCACCAAAAAAGGTAGAAAAAAACTCCTTGATATCTCGTTCAGATGCTAGCTCTAAAGTAGACATTTGCTGAGTTTGATAGTCTTAATCTACATACAGAACAAACAAAGCACTTCAATCAAGAAATTTTTCATGGGTGGAGCCAAGAAACAACAGAAATCAACAAGCATCAATTGAGGAAGCACTAACCGACATCGCTAGAAATGAGGAAGATAAAATCGTCGAAACGAGAAGAAATTCACCAATGATCACCGAAAAACTAAAACCTAAACAAATTAGGAACGGAAAATTTGATTTTGAATATAGGATTTCCCCCTTAGTGTGGATAACTCTTCGTCGCCTTTGATTAGAGAATTTTTTATGGCACGACAACAAATAGCGAGTTTGTGAAGGGAGGTCCAACCACTGGCAAGAACAGAGTTGTTGACGAGAAGATCGACAACGAGAGAAAGAATGACGTCGGAACACTTGGTTTTCCAACAGATGTTGCAAACTATAGAGGAGAATATGGTGGAAACACAAGCTAATCGAGTCAAGTTGCATTCAAGAAGATGTTGAGAAGAATGTCATCGCAAAGGGTAGAGAAGAGGGAATAAACCATGGAAAATGGAAAATGGAAAAAGAAAAGAAGGATTTTGGAATGAAAGAGATAGTGATGAAGTTGAAGAAGAAGAAGGATCTGATATGTTTCATCGCAAGAGAGGGGAAGGGTTTTGATGTGTGAGAGAGGGGATTTGAATGGATGACTAATTACTTGAGTGAGAAGCGCGCCAAACGAAAAATGTCACTCTCGCCTCCTTTTTTTTCATCTTTTCCACTTTTTGCTATTCTTTTGATAGCGATTTTGATAAAATGATATGGTTAGATGTTATAAACGATTTTTGTTCATGATAGTATACCAAGATCTTTTATATTTGGTACACGCAATCGTGAACCAAGATCATTTAGATCTTAAAGAGGAAATATATGAGTGTTGAATAAGAAATTTTGAGACCAATCACAAATTGCCGCATCATTTATTAAATTAATGATGAAAAGTGCAAATAATTAAATTTGGGACTAATTAAAATTGACATGTGCCCCAAATTAAAAAATTGAAAACATTAATTGGTCAATTCTAATAATACCACATGTTTTCATCTTAACCGTTGGATTAAATTAATCATTTTGGTTCAATTAAATATTATTTACTTGGACTAAGTTCAATTAAGCCTAAAAATAAGCTTAATTGAGCCCAAAGACTAAATATAACCTAAATCCATGTGGTTGAGTCCATGAGTCTGGTCCATGGACCAACCAGGCTCAAGCCAATAAAGCCCACCAGAGAACTCTACAAATAGAGGAGTTCCCCTCATTCACCAGGGGTTGGAAATTTTTTACTCCAGAAGGTCTAGAGAGAATTCTCCTAAGAGCTAGAAAACTCATTAACTCCTGAAGTCGACCATCCTCGAAGATTGAAGCTTCTTTGAAGATACAAGCTTTCTTCTAAGACTCTAACTTCCCTCGAAGATTGAAGCTCCTTTGAAGATACAAACTTACTTCCAAGACTCCAACTTCAAGAACATCAAGTGCTCTGCTTCCTCAAATCAAGCGTAGGCATTCAACCAACTTGAAGAACATCACGTGCTCAGCTTCTCCAAATCAAGCGTAGACGTTCAACAAACTTCAAGAACATCATGTGCTCTGCTTCCTCCAAATCAAGCATAAGCATCAAATCGAGAGAGAATCAGCGGATCAAATTCTAGAGATCGCACCACATCGCATCAAATCAACAAAATATAACTTCAACTCAAGTTCAACACCACGAATCAAATTTCTCCGAAAATCTCATGCGAACAATAAGAGATGATGAAGATCGTTTACCAAGTGGAAATTTGAAGAAGTGAAGAAAGAAAGAATAAAAAATATGAGAGATGCCGAAGAAGGAAGAAATTCTAGAAGAGGAAATGAAGAAATCACGAACAAGAACAAGTGAGAATATAAAGAAGTAATAATATGAAAAAATTAATAATATGAAGAGAAGATGAATAAATAGCAAAGAAGAAGTGAAAATTTGTTTGCAATATTCAAGGGAAAACCTAAAATTTATGAAAATATTATGGTCTTTTTTATTTTGTTACACATATCTTAAATATTTTGGCGTTTTGTTATATTTATGAAAACTAACCTTAAATTGAACAAATTTTGATTTAATTAAATTAATTGAATTAAAACGATAGGTTGTTGGAAGATGTTTGTTTAAATATGATTTAAATGAAATTGTTAATTAAACTAGATTTATTTAAAAGAGATTTTCATAAATATAACAAAACACCAAAAATTTATGGCCCGTGTAACAAAATCAAAAAGTCCATGAAGCGATCCATTTTTTAAAAAATATTCTAGGTTTTCCTTTGCCGCTTTTCAATTTCTGATTTCTTCCTTTTTTCTTTTCATCTTCTTTCTTTTACAACTATTTTTTCCTTTCCATCTTTTTTCTTCTTTTCTTCTGCAATTTTTTCTTTATATTTTTTTGAAATTATGATCTTTCTTTTCAATCAATCATAAATCTTGCATTTTTTTTCAAAGGGTTATTTGGTTCAAGATCATGTACCAAATATAAACGATCTTGAAAAATTGTTGGAATATTGGTACACGATCGTTTAGATTTGTTTACACGAATGTGTACGAAATATAGTTAAATCTGAACGATCGTGTAAAAATTAAAACAACCATGTACCAAATATAAAAGAATATAAATCTTTTATATTGTCCATGATGGTTTACGAAATATAGTCATATCTAATAGATTGTGTACCAAATATAAAAGAATATAAATTTTTTAAATTGTACACAGTGGTGTACGAAATATAGTCAAATCTAAAGAATCGTCAAATCTAAACGATCGTGTAAACTTTAAACGATCATGTAAAAATCTAAACGATCGTGTACCAAATATAAAAGAGTCTACCAAATATAAATCTTTTATATTTAGTACACGATCGTATAGATTTGGCTATATTTGGTACATGAACCATTAGATCGTTTGTTGACTGGGGGCTACACAATCACGTATTATGATCATTTAGAAGAAGAATTACATGTGGTTTTGCCAATTAATTGTGTGTTCATTGGGGGCATTTTTTATATTTTTTATTGTGGACTTGTGAACTTTTTTCGTTTTCAAAATTGTTCTATACAGTGTAAATATTTTCCCGCTTTGTTCTATTTTTTTTTAAAAAAAAACTCTTTTAATTAATTATTAATCAAATTAATTTTAATTATTAAATTAATTATTCTTTATTTAATTAAATAATATATTTTTTAAGTAACTCCCTTAATTGGGAGTTACCTAAAACGTGGGATTCTCCCCACCTTTTCTCCCCTTGTCCACGTGCATCACTAAGAATAGGATACGAAGGACTCTCTTACATTTTTTCAAATTATATGGAAGAGTTATGCCATTAAAGAAAATAATATTTTTCTTTACAAATCTCTCAATTTCCTAGGAGGTTCTCACAAGCCTAAATCTCATATTTCTCAAAGGATAGGAAGGTTTCCACACAGTGATGGTGTCATGTAATCTAGAAGAGTACAGTTGGTGACTCTCATAAGGCGGTTCATAGATTCAAAGACGTCATTGTACATAAGATTTCTTTTCTGAATTTATTTTTCAAAGCATGCTTAATTTAGATTTAATTAATACAATAGGTTCTCTGTATTTAATTTTTTCAATGTATATGTATTTTCAACTCTCAATTAAAATTGAGTTTTGGTCTTTGTATATTATGTTGTTTAAGGACTCTCATCCCCTCAATGTTAACCTCGAGGAGCAATTACCAGCACCGCTATTAGCATCACGGTCGTGCCATAATTGCTATCACATGGCAATGGTTCATCCATGACGCAACAATTCTCCTTCATTTTTAAAACAAAAAAATTGAAATCATCACCAAATGAGGCCTCAAGTTGTATAATTTGAATCACAAATCTCATGAGATAATAAAATGTGATTCATGGTAAATGTAATTATAAATTTCTATATCAATACATTTAATAGTAATAACAAAATGAAATTATGTTGGTCTGTTTCTTTAATGAATTGAGTCCCTCTCTTTGAGTCCAAGCTTCAATTATCTCATTCTAATATATTCGAATTGTGCATTATCCTTTCTTCATCTTTTCTTCTAAACAAAGTCTTCTGCTCAGGTAAAAAATCATTTCAAAATAATATTGGTGGGAAAAATAAGAATCTAATCCTCAATTTTCCCACAAAAAGTGTTATATATATATTTCTTATCTAACCTACTAAATTGAAGGAATGAGTAGATACACTCTGTCATCTTTTAGAATTAATTAGAGATACATAACTATTAGAAATTTGGGAATTAACAGTTTTTGTGACACATATTTTGTGTCATTGAAGCCACGATAAAGATATGAAATTTAATGACACTTTTAAAAAGTGTCATTAAATTAGCGTAAACGACATTAATTTATTTTTAACAATAAACTTATATTGACGTTTAAAATTTGTCACTGTTATCTATAATTCGACACAATAAAAATGTCGTTGATGTGCAAATTGGTTTATTTATGTCACATTTTTGTTATTGACAACATTTTTTTGTGTCATGTGTTAGCTTTTCGTAACACTAAGTTATTGTCTACAAATGTTCACCATTAACCAATTCTATTTTAATACAAAACGGGTACGAATACAAATAAGAAGAGGAGTTGTTTCATGTATAGCAATGTAAATAATGTTGTTACAAAGAAACTAGGTACAAGGAAACTATTGAATGTCTTCAAAGGGACAAATACAAGCAAATTAGTAACTCACCCTAAGTAATATTTTTACTAAGAAACTAAATAAAAAATGGTATTGCTACAAGTTATTAGAAAATATTTCATATCCATAATCTTTTCCTATTATTTATGCCTTTATTGTAAATTGATTTCATTGTAATTTTTACCATATTTACTCCTTTGTAATTTGTATAAATATTCTTTCATATCAATGAAAAAATAACAAGTAATACAGAATTACATTAATCATTTAGAAACTTTACATGGTATCAGAGCATTCTTCAAACTAATTTTACATACCTCTTATATCTCTTTAATGGCCACCTCTAGCTCCCAATCTGACCCTATTCCCACATCTACTCTCTTCTTATGTCCAACATTTGCAATCTCTTACCTCTTCGCCTAAACTTCACCAACTATGTTCTTTGGAAATATCAGGTCTCTTCCATCCTCAAAGCGTATTCCCTCTTTAGCCATATTGACGATTCCCTTCCTTGTCCTTCAAAGCATCTACCACCAACAATAGTTAAAACCACCCTTGAAATCAATCCTAAGCATCCCCAATGGCTTTCTCGTGACCAAGCTCTCATTACCTTTATAAATGCCACTTTGTCATCCTCGGCCATTGCCCATGTTGTCAACTCAGCTTCTTCCAAGAAATTGTGACTTTCTCTAGAAAAACATTGCTCTTCCAATACTAGATCCAACATTCTTGATCTCAGGTCTTCACTCTATATCATTAAGAAAATCCCTTCTGAAACCATTGAGAAATATACTTCTCGCATTAAGGCCCTCATCAATAAGCTTGTTGTCGCATTTGTCTTTCTTGAGGATGAAGAAATTCTAGTCCACACTTTAAATGGTTTTTCCTCTACCTTCAATGCCTTTCATACATCCATTGGCACTTGCAACGATACTATCTCTCTCGAAGAACTCCACACTCTACTCATCTCAAAGGAATCAACCATAGCCAAAATGTCCACCATCTAAACCATTCCCACAGCAATGGCCGCATTTCACCCTTCAGAATAATGGTAGTTGCGAGTGAGGAAGAAGATCGGGCAATAATAACCCTAATACTCACTCTTCAAATTTCTTACGAGGGTCAGGTGCAATAGGATCCAGTTCGTGTGGAAATGGATCATCTGCCTAGACCAACTCCTTTCAGCCTAGCAATCAGTTTGGACCATTTTGCCCCCCTTCCAATTTCAGCCCAATAAATTCCCATCAGAATCAGTGTGGCCTCATAGGATTTGCTCCCACCCATGGGCCTGGTTTTGGGCCTAAAAATTTTTCTATACCGGTTGGACGTATATTTTGTTAAATATGTCAAAAACAAGGACATGGAGCTCTCGATTGCTATAATCGCATGAGTTTCTCTTTTCTAGGCCGACATCCACCCTCTCAATTACCGGCAACAATGGTAAACTCTATCAATTCTCAATCTTCTGATGAAAATACTAATAATTTCTGGTTACTTGATAGTGGATGTAATGTTCATATGACAAATGAGTTGGCAAATCTCAACTTATCCAACAATTATAATAGTGAGGAAATTGACATAATGGGAAATGGCCAACCTTTAAATATTCAAAATACTAGCATTGGTAAACTCTCAACTCTCTTTCATACCTTTAATCTTTCCAAAATACTTCATGCTCCTCAACTTGCTGCAAATCTCTTATTTATCTATTCATAAATTTTGTCTTGACAATAACTGCATTTTTATCTTTGATACTGATTGGTTCCTCTTTCAGGATAAAGTATTGACCGCACACTATATACTGGTGAAAGCATTAATCGTCTCTGTCCTATTTCTAGTACTTCTACTCTATCCAAATCTATCAGGCATTCCAAAATTTTTAATTTAATGCAAAATAGAAGAGTTCATCCTTATGGCATTTTTCTTTTGGGTCTCCTGCTCCAAAGACTCTTAGTTATATTTTATCTCGCATTGGTCGATCTATGTCTTCTTCTTTTTCTACTTGCAATTGCATTAGTTATTTGAAAGCAAAAATGACAAAATTACCTTTTCCTATGTCTTTATCTACTTCTCTTACACCACTTGAACTCGTTCAAAACGATGAATGACCCTCTCTAATAATATCTTCTAATGGAAATAGATATTATGTTAGTTTTATTGACAATTTTAGCAATTTACTTGGCTCTTCCCTATTGCATACAAATCAACTGTTCCTTCTATTATTCAAAAATTTGTTCTCTTTGTTGAAAATCAAATATCTCACAAAATGAAATTTTTTCAATCAAATGGTGGTGGCGAATTTTGCAAAACTTCTTTACAATTTTTTTTTATTCCAAAGGTATTTCGCACCAAAAATCATGTGGATATACCTAAACAAAATGGCATTGCCAAACGTAAATATCATCATATAGCTGAAACTTCAATGTCTTTAATTTTTCATTCTTCTGTTCCTCTTGAATTTTGGCCTTATGCTTTTTCTATTGCAGTTTTTCTTATTAATCAAATACCCTCTTCCTCACTTAAAATGTTATCACCATTTGAAATGCTTTTTGGTTACACTCCTTATTTGCATCATTTAAATTTTTTTGTGTGCATGTTATCTCCTTCTCAAGCTCTACACCAAACACAAATGTGAACCAAAAATCACACAACACATATTGTTAGGCTATCCTCACAACTTTAAAGGTTGTATTTGTTATAATCCATTAACCAAAAAACCATTGCTTCACTACATGTTATCTTTCATGAAACAATTTTTTCCTATGCAAACACCTCAACTCTCTCTCCATCCCAACCTCAATCCATTCATGATCTCAGCATACTACTCACCTTACTAAACATTCCACATCATACATCCTCAAACTTTGCCTCAATTCCCAGTATACAATCCTAACTCCTTACTCTTCCGCCGTTGATACTACTTGCTCATCTTTTATGGATACTAATGTCATTTGTTAGTCTATGCATGTTTCATCTACTGTCGATATAGGAAATGAGATAGATGTTGTCGCAAACAACATACCAGTTCTACCTTCCCCTCACAACACTCATGCTATACAAACTCGAGCGAAATCAGGTATTTTTAAACCAAAGGCCTTTCATATCACAACGGCTCTTTCGACTCCCACATTGAACATTGAAGCCTTCAAGTATTCTGAATGACGAACTGCAATGTGTGAGTAATTTAATGCTCTTCAAGCTCAAGGTACTTGGTCTTTAGTACCTCGACATCCATCTATAAATATTGTTGGTTGTAAAAGGGATTTTTGCATAAAATATAATCATGATACCTCTGTTGCTCGTCACAAAGCACGACTAGATACTAAAGGTTATCACCAGGTACAAGGTTTTGATTTTGAGAAAACTTTTAGTCCTGTTGTCAAAAGACCCATTATACGAATTATTCATGCCCTTGCTGCTCAATATAATTGGTCCTTATTCATAGTATTCTCCAGAAAACAGTGTACATGTCTCAACCTACTAGCTTCAAGTATAAAACATGTCCAGATCATGTGTGTCTCTTACACAAGAGTCTTTATGCCTACAAACAAGCCTCTCACGCTTGGTTTGAACGCTTTACATCTTATTTATTTACTCTGGGTCTTGTTGCTTCCTTCGCTGATCCCTCATTATTTATTTGATTAGTCAAATCTTCTCTCACTTACTTACTTTTGTATGTATCATCATTGTCACTGGTCCTGACTCTTTATATATTTCTCTTCTAAAAAACCAATTGGCCCTTGAATTAAAAAAATTCGACCTTGGTCCTTTGAAGTACTTTCTTGGTCTCGAAATACATTCCTCCGCTGATGACATATTTGTTAACCAGGCCAAATATCTCAATGACCTTCTTAACACATTGGGAATGACCTCTGAAAAACCTTGTGCCACACCCATGTCTACTAATCCTAATCTTTATACCATTGCACCACCATATGATGATCCATCCCTTTATCGTTGACTAGTTGGTTCCTTGCAATATCTTACACTCACTTGTCCTAATATTGCATTCTCCGTAAATCGTGTGACATTCATGTACAAACCAACTGTCATTCACTTCTCGACAGTCAAATGCATGCTCAGATATCTATGTGGTACTTCAACCCTTGGAATACAGTTTCGCAAAGGTTCGTTCTCTCTACAGACCTTTTGTGACTTTGATTAGGCAGGTGATACTTCTAATCGAAGTTCCACCTTCGGATCCATTTCCTTTCTCAGTTTTAATCCAATCTCTTCGTCTTCTAAAAAGCAACCAACAGTCTCACGTTGCTCCACAGAAACAGAATATCACTCACTAGCCACTAAGATTGTCGATCTTTACTAGATCTGACAACTTCACTGTGATCTCCATGTGCCTCT